>LR880970.1:559483417-559496048 GCA_904067115.1 Aegilops sharonensis
GGGAGGGGCGCCCCAGGGGGGCAGGCGCACCCCTGACCCTTGTGGGCACCCCGTAAGGCAGTTACTGCTCTTCTTTGACCGCAAGAAAGCTAATTTTCGAAAAAAAATCGTGGCGAAGGTTTCAATCCAATCGGAGTTACGGATATCCGGATATATAAGAAACGGTGAAAGGGCAGAGCCGGGAACGCAGAAACAAAGAGAGACAGACAGACATATCCAATCTTGGAGGGGCTCTCGCCCCTCCCACGCCATGGAGACCATGGACCAGAGGGGAAACCCTTCTCCCATCTAGGGAGAGGGTCAAGGAAGAAGAAGAAAAAGGGGGGCTCTCTCCCCGTCACTTCCGGTGGCGCCGGAACGCCGCCGGGGGCCATCATCATCACCGCGATCTACACAAACACCGCTGTCATCTTCACCAACATCTCCATCACCTTCCCCCATCTATATTCAGCGGCCCACTCTCCCGCAACCCGCTGTACCCTCTACTTCATGGTGCTTTATGCTTCATATTGTTATCCAATGATGTGTTGCCATCTATGATGTTTGAGTAGATTTTCATTGTCCTATCAGTAATTGGTGAATTGCTATGATTGGTTTAATTTGCTTGTGGTTATGTTGTTGTCCTATGGTTCTCTCCGTGTCACGCAAGCGTGAGGGATTTCCGATGTAGGGTGTTGCAATACATTTACGATTCACTTATAGTGGGTTGCTTGAGTGACAGAAGCATAAACCCGAGTAAGGGGGTTGTGGCGTATGGATAAAGGGGACTCGATGCTTTATTGATATGGTTGGGTTTTACCTTAATGATCTTTAGTAGTTGCGGATGCTTGCTAGAGTTCCAATCATAAGTGCATATGATCCAAGAAGAGAAAGTATGCTAGCTTATGCCTCTCCCACATAAAACTTGCTATCGGTCTAGTAACATAGTCAATTGCTTAGGGACAATTTCACAACTCCTACCACCACTTTTCCACACTCGCTATATTTACTATATTGCTTCTTTATCTAAACAGCCCATACTTTTTATTTACATGCTCTTTATATTCTTGCAAACCTATCCAACAACACCTACAAAGTACTTATAGTTTCATACTTATTCTAGGTAAAGCGAACGCTAAGCGTGCGTAGAGTTGTATCGGTGGTCGATAGAACTTGAGGGAATATTTGTTCTACCTTTAGGTCCTCGTTGGGTTCGACACTCTTACTTATTGGAAGAGGCTACAATTGATCCCCTATACTTGTGGGTTATCATGGGCCAGCTTGAGGGGCGATGTTGGCCCCGTTGTTTTTGAAAAGGATCCAGGTTCCGTTGCCTGCCCGGGGTTCATCCCCCCGATAGTAGTCCCTGAAGCTGTGAAGGTCCGCCATCTTCGGATGGGAGGGCCTTCGCAGTTTCCCCCCTTGAAGAGGCAAATCCTACGACCGCCGGGTCTGGCAACACCCACTGTGTGCCGCTTTTTGGAAACCGGATCGTGGCATCCCAGCAGCGGCTGGAAACCGGAGAGTCCATCGAATCTTGGGGCTATCCCTCGGGATTCGCGCGGGCGCCATGTGGTGCCTGGAAGTCGGAGGGACCTGATAGGCCACGCGCGTGACGGGACTGGGCGACGTGCTGGGGCCCGCCGCCGCATGCCCTTGGCCCACGCGCGCGGATTTATTGCAGCGTCCGCAAGTCAGTTGCTCTTCCCCGTGTGGTTATTGCACGCGTACGTGCGCACTTATTGCGGGGTAGTGGGAAAGGCGAGCGCAAATGATCACACTCCCCCACGTTCAAACCGAGGCTTATAAATCGGGTCAAGGGGGGCGGCGGACATCATTCTCGCTCGCGCTCCCCTGCCTCTTCGTCCTTCCTCTGCTCCTTGTGGCCGTCGCACTGTGACGCCCACCGCTTTGAGCAGAGCTCCATCGCCATCCATCTTTCTTCTTTCCTCTCGTCTTCGTTGATGGCGCTGCCGTCGGGCTCATGGATGGGCTCAATCGTCACCGTCGACGACATCTCCTATCTTCGGACCACCCGGCGCCTGCCGGGGGAAACGGAGGTCGCCGTGCGCCTTCCACGGGGCAAGCAGAGGCCGCTACCCTAGGGCACGGAGTGCGTGGTCTTCCTCCCGCACTTCGATCGCGGGTTCGGTCTTTTGGCGAGCGCCTTCTTCTGCGACTTCCTGGAGTTCTACGGGCTGCAGCCCTAGCATCTTGGCGCCGGCGCCATCGTGTAGCTCTCGGGCTTTGTCACCCTCTGCGAGGGGTACCTGGGGGTCGCGCCCATGATCGACCTCCGGGCGCGCTTCTTCTCCTTGAAGCAGCAGGGACCAACGGCCGGGGAGTTCTCCAACTGCGGGACGCCATCATCTCGAAGCGGTCGGGTGCTGACTGCCCCAAGATTCTGCTGGAGGATTCTGCCAAGAAATGTCAAAATTCCTTCTTCTACGTCCGCAACCTTGGCGCGGACCGCATCAACCTATTGGCCTTCGCCATCGCGCCATCGCGGGCGAAGATGAACTGGGGTTACTACCCTAGGCCCCCATCGCAGGAGATTCTCAATGTCTGCGAGCGGGTGTCGGTGATGAAGGCACGGGAGGGGCTCATCGGCACCGACCTCATCGCTGCCTTCATTACGCGCCGGGTCCTTCCGCTGCAGCGGCGCAGCTGCCTCATCAGGGAGATGACCGGCCTTCAGGACCCCAAACGCCTAGCGGCCACGCGTCTGGCGGCGGACCACACCGCGCGCTAGGTCAATGACATCTCCAAGGCCAACTTGAGGGACGACTGGCGGTTCGGCAATCCGCCATGCAGCCACTCGAATTCGGCGCTCCTGGTTAGTCTCTGTTCTTCATATTTTGCTGCTGCGCATCTTCTCATCCGTCCCGACGCGACGCGGGAGGTGCTCCTAAATGCCATCCGGCACCCTTACGCCCGGGCTCCGTCGCAGGTTGTTCGGGCGGCCTCGGAGGAGCCAACGGCCCACGACGGAGGGGAGGAGGAGGACGCCGACGTTGGCGCATGGCGCCACGCGGGTAAGTCTTGCTTTTTGCTTTCTTTTTCATGCTTCTTGAGTTGTTGGGCGCGACGCGGTGCATACGATACTGATGCAGACCGTTGACGCAGTGGCGTTGGGCGGAGGAGGCGGCAACGCGGGCGGAGCCGGGTCGTCGCGGGGGCCGGCGCCGAGCCGGCCGCACGGGAAGGACAACATCGCGCCACGACCTCGGGTGTGAAGCGCGCGGCGGACCCGGCCGGGGGCAGGAGGCCGGCCGCCAAGAGGAGGCATGGTGCTGCACAGGAGAGGTTGGCGAGGCCCGCCGTCCCGGTCTTGTCGGGGTAAGTTTTTCTTCTGCCTGCATCCGAGTAGTCAGGTCGGCCCTGCTCGTTGTTCATTTTGTCTTGGGCTTCAGGTCGCCGATCGCCCTGGCGAGGGCGGCGACCGACGCCGCGGCCACTCAGGACGCCGCGTTCCGGAGGAGCCGGTCCAACACCGTCGATCGGGACGAGGAGGAGGAGCCAGCAGATCCAGATCTCGGCCTGGACCGACCGATGCCGAAGGCTTGGCCTGGCGGGACCGGAACCGGACTGAGGCGGAGCTGGAGGCGGCATCGGATTGGGCCTGGACCGATGCTGCGGCAGCATGGGCGCGAGCCGACGAGGAGCCGGCGTGGTGGGAGATGCCGGAGGGCACGGTGGTTGCGGCGACGGTCTTTGACCCGTCGTCGGTGAGGGAGTGCGGCCAAGGAGGCCGGGCTGAGGTGTTGGACCTCGACCGGGAGGTTGTGGAGGTGGAGGACGACACCCCACCATGGGTCGATGTTGTCGAGCGGGCGGGGGTCGACGGAGACGGCGTCGATGCCTTCTTGGAGGATGCGCCACGGGTGGCACCGCAGGGGACGCCTCGGGTGTCGGAGACGCCGCAGGTGGTGGCGCCGCAGGCCACCCCGGCTGCCGAGCTGGTGGTGGTGTCGCAGGCCTCCTCGGCGGCCAGGTCGTCAGCGGCACCGGAGAAGGCGTCGGAGGAGGCGCCGACCGCGGCGGGAGCGGCCGGTGGGGAGCATGCCCTGGTTCCTAGGCCAGGGGCGTCGGGCCGCCAGGTTGCAGCCGGCATGGGGCGGGGCCGCCGGGGTCTTCGGGCCTTAGACCCAGGAGGAGGTGGCGATGGATGCCATCAGCCGCCGTCTGTGCGGGCGGACGGACCGGATCGAGGCCTTCACCCAGGCCGAGGTGGAGCGGACGCGGGAGCTGGAGCGTGCCGTGCTGGTAAGTTTCCTTTCCGCCTTCTAGTATTTTCTTCCTTTGCAGTTTCTTCTTTGTGGGGGCGCTCTAGCGCACCCACTGGGTGTAGCCCCCGAGGTTCGGGCCAACTACGTAGTAGTTGGGTCGAATCTTTGGAATGCCGTCTTTGTAAAAATCGCTGCTTTTTGCAGCAACTGGATGCGTACCGGGTCAGTGCCTTCAACCGCCTCCTGGGCAAGTACCAGGAGCTCAAGGAGCAGCTCGCCGCCAAGGAGGAGGAGCTCCGCATTGCCGCAGGTATCTTTGTGCTCTCTTTTAGTGGGGGCGCGCTAGCGCACCCACTAGGTGTAGCCCCGAGATTCGGGCCAACTGTGTAACAGTTGGGTCGAATCATAGATCTGGCTCTTCTTTTCTAAATCTTCATTTTGCAGCCGAGGTGTTGTCTCGGCACACCCGGCTGCTTCGGGCTAGTCATTACTACGACCGGCTTGTCGCTGATGATGACCGTCTCGGAGCCGAGGTGGCGCAGGCAAAGGCAGAGGCGGCGGCGGCCCGGCGGTCGCTCGACGAAGCCAGCTGACTGCGGGAGCAGTTGGCGGGCGAGAAGAGCCTCCTCGAGGCTGAGGTGGAGCTCCTTAAGGCGGAGGCCGCCAAGGTGGTGGAGGCGCAGTGGGCCTTGGCCGAGGTGGACCAGCAACGCAGCAGGCTGGCCGACGACAAGGGCCAGCTTCAGGCCGAGGTGGAGAGCCTGAAGGGGCAGGTGACCGCGGCGGCTGGGCCCGCCAGGACGAGGCCCGCCACCGCGAGGCGTCTGAGAAGGCGGCTGAGGACAAGGACGCCGAGCTGAAGGCGGCCCTTGCCAAGGTGGCCGACTTGGAGAAGGCGCTCTAGGAGCGCGACCGCACCATTGATCGGGAGCGGTGCGGTACGTTGCTCGAAGCGCAGCACCTGGAAGAATCCTTCTCTAGTAAGTGCTTTTCTTGAGTTCTGCCAGGTTGGGATCCGGTTTCTTGTCCTTGATGTCCTTTTTCTGACTTGCTTGGTTTTCTGCTAGGGGCCTTCCCGGAGACACATCAGCTGGCGGAGGAGGCCGTCCGCTTCCACCGCGAACCGCTAGGGTTCGTCGGCTCCGGGACCAACCCGTAGGTGGCCTGGACCTACCCGGAGATCATGACCGCCTCCGAGGCTCGCCTGCATGTCTTGGTTGACCAGATGGGGCGGCTCTCCCAGGCCGGCACGACGATGACCGCGGCCTTGTGGCCGGGTTCCGTTGTGCTAGGCAGCTTCACGCGGCTGGCGCGCTGGCTGGAGATGTGGCCGGATCGGCTCCATGAGTGGCGCGTCTCCGCCGCCTGTGCCGATGCCGAGATGGCGCTTCGATTTGTGCTGTCTTGGCACCCGGACCTGCAGCTGGACGCGTTGATGGGCCAGCGGGCCGGCTCGGAGCAGCAGCTGCAGGAGCAGTCCGGCCGGATTGCTTCCCGGGCCAGCTACATCGCCGGGTTCGCCCTCCATGACGAGTTCCACCCGGAGTGGGCGGAAGATGGCGGAGTCGTGTCTTGGGACGACTACGGCCTGCTTCTGCATGACCCAGAGGGCAGCTCCGAGGAGACGGACGTCTACGGTGACGGGGGTGCTGAGGAGGACACCGGTACTTTGGCGGACCCGGAGGCTGCTGTGGGGGAGCCGTCAACTTTGTGACCCGGTGCTGGAGACGCCTGAGGCTGTCCTGTTTATGACTTAGTAGAATTTGCTGTTAGGTAGCAGGTCCACCCACCCACTGGGGGTTTCTGGGTGTAATGAACTCTGGCTGTGGGCCCTTTCTTAAATATTTCGTGATGTGTATATTTTGTGAATCTTTGCTCTTGCTTTTCGTTTTTTGAACCGATTTCTTGCATCTTTCCTTTCTTGAACCTCCCCCACGCGAGTCTGACGGCCGAGGCTCCGGTTCGTGACAAGGAGTTTTTTAGAGGAGCGTGCAGTACTTAGGTTTTCAAAATGTTGAGCGCGAGCGAAACACCCACTGGGCCAGCTAGCGGCAACCCGATGGTGCCGGTTGTCGAGCAGCCAGTCATGCGGCTATTTTTTAGAGTGACGGGCCGGGTTGGTCGACTTGGCGGCCTTTTACTTAGTGTTTGAAGCGTGCTGGAGCTCTGGCTCGTTGTGCTTGCCAGCCGACAGCCGAAGGCGGATCTGTGGCCTAGGGCGAAGTGAGGGGCCACGACATCCTTAGCGCGTCAGGAATCACCAAGGAAGGCGGCGGGTGGTGACCGAGCCGGCCAACCCCTGAGCCCCCAGGTCGAGCGTGTCGGACCGGTGGCCGGGTTCAGGAGGATAGTGATGCATAAAAGTAGGAGACACGATAACTTGGTCGACAAAAGGTAGCCTGTCGGTGTCAAAACCGGCGGATCTCGGGTAGGAGGTCCCGATCTGTGCGTCTAAGGCTAATGGTAACAGGAGGCAAGGGACACAATGTTTACCCAAGTTCGGGCCCTCTTGATGGAGGTAAAACCCTACTTCCTGCTTGATTGATATTGATGATATGGGTGTTACAAGAGTTGATCTACCACGAGATCGTAGAGGCTAAACCCTAGAAGCTAGCCTATGATGATTATGATTATGTCTCTAAGGACTAAACCCTCCGGTTTATATAGACACCGGAGAGGGCTAGGGTTTACATGGAGTCGGTTACAAAGAAGGAAATATAATATCCGGATCGCCAAGCTTGTCTTCCATGCAAAGGAGAGTCCCATCCGGACACGGGACGAAGTCTTGAGTCTTGTATCTTCACGGTCCAACAATCCGGCCAATGTATATAGTCCGGCTGTCCGGATACCCCCTAATCTAGGACTCCCTCAGTAGCCCCTGAACCAGGCTTCAATGACGATGAGTCCGGCGCGCAGTTTTGTCTTAGGCATTGCAAGGCGGGTTCCATCTTCGAATACTCCAAAGTAATTATCGAACACTTGAACCGTGTCCGGATCTGCAAGATGATCTTCACAGCATAGTACTTTGTAAATCTGATCTGCTGGCAATTTTTATATGGCGCGCTCCTGCTCTGTGGCCCGGCCCAGCACGAACCGGTTTTACTTGGCCTCCCCCGATACGCGTTGCGAGGCGGTTTTACTGGCACGCCTTGCCAGAGCAGAGATCGTGCTCCCCTTAGCGCGGGATCTTCCATTAATGTAGGTGCACGCGTCCCCACAACGTCTGTTGGTATGACTCTGTGTTTTTAGGTAAGTCCTGAGTGGTTATGCTGAGGACGCTTGATATTCACCCCCTATATAAAGGGGCCGAGGCCTATCCCTCCTTTACACCACCCTTGCGCCTTTTCGCATCTCAAGTTCCAACACCCGAAGCCCAGGCTCAAGCACCTCAGATCCTTAACCATGTCCGGATCCGCCCTTCAAGGCCGGTGGGTGGCCTCCTCGGTCACAGAGGAGGACAGTGCGAAGCTTAGGGAGGTCGGATATCTGACCGCCGACATCAAGCACAGGATTCCTGCTCCAGGCCAGGTCATCCCTACTCCCGAGCCCAACGAGAGCGTCGTATTTGTTTCCCACTTCCTCCGCGGCTTGAGCTTCACCCTTGATCCCTTTGTGAGAGGGCTCATGTTTTATTATGGGTTAGATTTTCATGATCTAGCACCGAACGCTATCTTCCATATCTCGTCGTTCATCATCATATGCGAAGCTTTTCTTCACGTCACCCCACACTTTGGCTTATGGCTCAAGACCTTCAATGTGAAGCCAAAGATGATTGAGGGGCGACACGCGGAGTGCAGAGGTGCTGCAATAAGCAGGAATGCCGACGCCCCATGGCCAGAGGGCTCCTTCCCAGAGGTGACCGATCTATGGCAGCGAAGGTGGTTTTACGTCACGGCTCCCAGAGGCACAAAGTGGGTGGCTACCCCCGACTTCCGTCCGGGTCCTCCTTCTCAACTGGCGTCATGGACCAATGTAGGACGGGATTGGGGATCTGCTAGTGATGTACCAATACTGCAGACCCGTATTCGGGAGCTTCTTGAGAGGGACATTAGCCTTGTTAGCATAATTCAGGTAATTCTAATCCGACAGATGTTGCCGTGCAAACGCCGGCTTCTCCGGATGTGGGAGTTCAATCCGGAAGGTCCGCAGACTATTCTGCACTTCTTCCGCCTGACGCTCGAAGGGATGTGTAAATTATTCTTTGGACCACAAGTAAATTGTCCGGATACCACTGAAGATGCGGGCCTGAGCTGCCATCGCCCAGATACCCAAGTAAGTAACCCACAAACCGAACACTTCGTCTATTTTTGTCATAGTCATTATTCTGAAAATCCTCCATGGCCAGGAATGGCTCAGCAAGGCGGAGAGAATCAGGTGTCCGGCGCCACTTCCCAAAGGCTCGCCAAGTCCCACCATAGCCAAGATGCTGGGTTGTGTGCTAAGCAAAATGCCCTCAGGGAAAGACGAAGGGAAGAACAGGGAAGCAGAACTTCACGCATTACGCATCCAAACCGGGGGAATTGTTACCTCCCCAAAGGAGGATATCCGGGAAGGGGAATCTAAGGCCTCCTCCCCTCGCGGGAAGAAGAGGGCCGCCTCCGAAGACTTGGAGACGGAGGTGCCCAAACAGGGGAAGAAAGCTTCACCAGGGGGCCCTGCCCCGAAGGGCGTCCTCTCCGTGTCATGCCCGCCAACGGGCCAGCCCTCAGCCGAGCTGTAAGTTAATTGTAAATACGAAGGTACTGCTTTTCTCCGAGAATAATAACCAAGATCCATTCTTTGTAGTCCGGCTAGCAGCTCTTCTTGACAGAGTTCATCTTCGGGGGATCTCCTTCCGGAGATGATGGAGAGTGAGACCCCACCAACCTCTCCGCCTCATGAGGCGGGCGACCCCGAGGTGTCATCACGGAGGAGTCCGGATCTGCCGAAGCCAGAAGCTAATCCTTCGGTCGCCCTGAGCCCGGAGCGTTCGGCTCCCACGGGGGCGATGAGAAGGGTCCAGCACAGTTCGGTGTCCGGTCGGACGCACTGACGGGCCTTCTGGAGCGAGCTGCTCTCTCGGAGGAGCACCATTCATTAATGAGCACGGTGTTTGAGAAGATTTCCTCCGCTACAAATGGGTTGAATGAAGCCTTTACGATCCTGCTCAGAGGTTTTGAGGTATGTAAAAAATACGTAATTTTTGGCTGTGACGCACGTGCTAGGTGTGCTCCATATGGATAGTAGCCCCTGAGACTCTGGTTGCCCACCCTAGGCGGCAAACGGAGGATCATATTGTGTAAGTAATGGTGGCGCTATATTTATGCGCAGGTGTCTAAGGATCCGGCAGCCGACCAGTCCGTTGAAGTTGCCAAACTAAGGAGGCAGATTGGAGCTATTGATGCCGATATCACACCTGGTGAACGTGCGGCTTAACGAGTCACAAGGTATGTGCTCTTCTTTCCTTATTATTTTTTATAAGAAAAACTGAGAGGGGCATAATGCTGATGTTATATGCTTGGACTGTAGACGGTGCTACTGCCGTGGAAGCCCTGAGGGCGGAACTTGTCCTGGCCAAGGAACAGGCCCGGGCGAGCAATGTGACTGCCCGAAAGGCGGCCGAAGAGTTGAGAGCCGAACAGGCTGCTCGTTGCCGGAGCGAAGACAGAATAACCGAAATGGCTGTGGAGCTAGAAAACGTTGCCAACCGGTATGAGCTTCTTGAAAAAGAAAATCTTGCGAATAAGGCTGACCTGAAGAAGGCCCGTGATGCGGCCAAGGATACGCGTTCCGACCTTAGGGATGCGCGGGAGGAGCTTCGACAGGCCGGAGAAATCGCGGCTGGAAACCCCTATTTGTTGCGGATGAAGTTTTTAGATCCAAAGTACGCTCCTCTGGATCGAAGCTGGAGTCCTGCAGACGCCTAAGCAGATTTGTCGAAGAGTACAGCTGATGCAGCCAAGTTTTTTGAGGATCAAAAAGATGATGAAGTGGAAAAGTTGTTCTGGTCGCAGTTCAGCGCTCCAACGCGTAAATTGCCTTTGAGCGAGAAGATGGCTGTTGTGGCCGAGCTCCACAGGCTGTCCGGTCTTGCAATGCGGTCTGTAGTAGACCATCTATGGCCGAAGGGGCCAAAGTCGGACAGTTATTTTGGTTTAGTGCAACAATTCCTTGGTGCCGTATCGTGGATTGATGCCATGAAGAGGTCGGCGTGCACAGAGGGTGCCTGGATGGCTCTTGCCCATGTTAAAGCATACTGGACAGATATGGAGGCCACCGTCGTTGCGACCCAGAATCCGGCGGGGGGCCAGGATCCGGCCGGGCACATCTTGGAGCAGGTAGCAGAAGGTGCTCGCTTAGCAGAGGCTCAGTGCTCGAATAATGTCATGTTCGAGTGACAAATCGTGTCATTATAAAAACAATGTTATTTTGATTACGAGGCTATATTTATACTTTGTGCCCGAAAGTATTATTATGCCTCCTGTGCGGCTGTTTTGTGTATATGTGTAATCTGAAAGTTAGCAGTCGTTGGCTTCAGCCCCCACGCATACAATGCGGGGGTGTTTGCGAAAAATATGCGTAATCACACTTGATCCAACGTCTTGGTTCATTTAGGAGGTGATCGCACGTCGAACGAGGCAACCGGACTATATAGCTGTAACACTTTCACTTAGCCATAGGAGTTTGATGGTGGGGCTACTATATAGCCCCTGATACCTTTGCGTGTATCCGAATACAGGCGCATGTGTACATGACCGAAAAACGGTCCTTCGTTTATGCGGCGGAATCCTAAAGATTCCGATAAGTCTTCGAGTGGTTGAACAGTCTCTCGCTATATCATGACAGTCAGTTTTCGGCTTTCTCTACTGAGGTGCTCGTCCAGAATAACCAGGGCACAATCGCAGTAGTTCTCCTTTGGCCGCCTTAGCCGATAAGAACGGAACGTAAGGCGGTGAACCCAGGAGTCGGGCAAACCCAACATTTGACCACAGACATGATTCGGAGCTGATGCATATAAGGCCAAACTCGCGACGCTGAACACTTCGAAGGTATTCAGACTTTATAACATATACTGAGCGGAGTAACGCTCTTTATTATGAACCTGTATTCCCAGGTACGCGCATTAGTCTGTCGTGGCGAAATGCCAATCACGGCAGTGTCCTCTGTGGGTGTAGTACCCATGCGATGTGTAAGCAACAAGAGACAATAAAGAAGGTTTGCACAGGGGCTTAATCTAAAGAGAAACCTTTGAGCGGGGCCCTGCTGCACGTCTGCGCCTTTGTCTCCATTGTGCCGTGTCCTGGGAGGGTGTCGCACAAATGTTGTCTGTAAAAAGAAAAACTCATGTAGAAGAGTATGACGTAAGCGTGCGAAAATTTGGTTATCACTAATGGATATTTAAAGTGTAAGACACTGGCCTGTTAATAAGGTCAGGCCGAGAATTGGGCTTTATTGATTATCTATAGCCCCTGGCACTACTAGAAAAACCCCTACTAATGGCGCACCTAATATGGCCATTAATGGCGCATCTGTGGTGCGCCATTACTAGCACGCCATTAGTAATTTTTACTAATGGCGCACCACCTGGTGCGCCATTAGTATAGGCCAGGGTGCGCCATTAGTATGCCTCCCAGGGGCCATGTATACCCAGGTGCTTTGGCATACTAATGGCGCACTACCACTGGATGCGCCATTAGTAACCGGGCATACTAATGGCGCACTATCCAGTGATGCGCCATTAGTATGCTTTGTCATACTAATGACGCACTGTCATGTGATGCGCCATTAGTATGAATATTAGGTTTTTTTTATTTTTTATTTTCTGTTTTTTTGCACAGGTTACAAAATGTATAATTTGACAAAATATAGACAGCACACATCAACAACAGATTCATCGAATACAATAGAAGATTAGTCTTTGAATACAATTCATCATATTAGTCTCCGAATACAATTCATCATATTAGTCTCCGAATTGAAAAGACCGAACAAAGATAGAACATTATATTACAAGTCTCGAGACCGCGAGTAGCGAGTTTGTCTTCACATTACAAGTCGATATCGATCATCTAAACTACCATCACATAGAAGAGAGCTGCGGTCATCACGATGAGCATCATGACGATGAAACTCGTCTTCATCCGGTTCCTCCAACGCTCCCTCCCCTCTCCCGCTAGATAGCGGGCGTATCTAGATTCGGCCTCGACCCTAGTGGTGTACCCTTTGTAACTGTTACCGCTGAATCGGTGAACCTGTCTCCGACACTCCTCCCAATCATCGTAGACTCCGGGAACCTTACCCTTGTACACGACATACGTCGGCATCGCTATGCACTAGCCAAACGAAACGTTAGTACCAATTCACAGACAATACATAAGCAATATATAAGTATGCAACAGAACGATCGGAAGAGAAAAGCAAGACATTAATAGCATCGATTACAT
>LR880970.1:559526857-559537203 GCA_904067115.1 Aegilops sharonensis
ACAGTGAACGGTGGCGTTGGCTCTGGATGAACAGGAACCCGTGGTGTGGAGGGCTGGATGAACAGTAGACGGCGGAGGGGTGGCCGTGGAGGGGTGGTTGAACAGGACCCCGTGGTGTGGAGGGCTGGATGAATAGTAGACGGTGGAGGGGTGGCCGTGGAGGGGTGGTTGAACAGTAGCCGGTGGAGTAGCGCGCGGTGGAGGCTGGATGAACAGGGGCCCGTGGAGGCTGGAGGAGGTCGACGATAGCCCGTGGAGGCTGGAGGAAGTCGACGGTGGAGATGAACAGTATCCCGTGGAGTCCCATTTTGCGGTACGCCACACCCCTCCCACCCCTTTTCGACCGTAGCGCTCCAACACAAGTCCGTTTCGTCCGTTTTGCGGTACGCCACACCCTTCCCGATGAATAGGACCCCCGTTTCGACCGTAGCACTCCAACACACGTCCGTTTTGTCCGTTTTGCGGTACGCCACACCCCTCCCGATCAACAGGACCCCCGTTTCGACCGTAGGAGGTCCGTTTCGTCCGTTTTGCGGTATGCCACACCCCTCCCGATCAACAGGACTCCCGTTTCGACCGTAGGAGGTCTGTTTCCTCCGTTTTGCGGTACGCCAGGCCCCTCCCGATCAACAGGACCCCGTTTCGACCGTCGGAGGTCCGTTTCGTCCGTTTTGCGGTATGCCACACCCCTCCCGATCAACAGGACCCCCGTTTCGACCGTCGGAGGTCCGTTTCGTCCGTTTTGCGGTATGCCACACCCCTCCCGATCAACAGGACCCCCGTTTCGACCGTCGGAGGTCCGTTTCGTCCGTTTTGCGGTATGCCACACCCCTCCCGATCAACAGGACCCCCGTTTCGACCGTCGGAGGTCCGTTTCGTCCGTTTTGCGGTATGCCACACCCCTCCCGATCAACAGGACTCCCGTTTCGACCGTAGGAGGTCTGTTTCCTCCGTTTTGCGGTACGCCAGGCCCCTCCCGATCGACAGGACCCCGTTTCGACCGTAGGAGGTCTGTTTCCTCCGTTTTGTGGTACGCCAGGCCCCTCCCGATCAACAAGACCCCGTTTCGACCGTAGGAGGTCTGTTTCCTCCGTTTTGCGGTACGCCAGGCCCCTCCCGATCAACAGGACCCCGTTTCGAACGTGGCCGGTCGAACACAAGGCCGTTTCCTCCGTTATGCGGTACGCCAGGCCTCGTTTCCATCGCCTGTTCCGTCCAAGCCCTCCCGATGAACACGACCACGCATTCCATTCCGACCCAGCCAGTTGGCTCCCCATGAACACGATGACGACACTGTTTCTCCGTTTCGACCCAGCCATGTACGTATGCGCGAGTAGGCGTTCGAGACCCTGCCCGTATGTACACTACGTGGCCGTATTTTCTTTCTTGCACCCTCGCCGCTGTACGTACGTGTACGTGCGCGCCTCTACTACGACCAGTATGTACGTACACGTTCGCGGCTAGAATGACAACGCTACGTACGCTTCGACCAGGTGGGTCCCGACTGTCAGGCACTTCCTTGCCTGCGAAGATGTAGCTGGTGGGTCCCAGCAGTCAGGGGGGCGAATCGTTTTGTTTTTTTTGCCCGGACGCACTTCCTTGCGTGCGAAGATGTAGCTGGTGGGTCCCAGCAGTCAAGGGGGTGAATCGTTTTTTTTTTGCCCGGACGCACTTCCTTGCGTGTGCAGATGTAGCTGGTGGGTCCCAGCAGTCAGGGGGAAACGTTTTTTTCGCGAAATACGGTGGCCCGTCCGGTGGGTCCCCGCTGTCAGGTGGAGGAATAATTATTTTGCGTGTAATAAGGAGGCACTTCCTTGCGGCCGCCGTGGACCCAGCTGTCAGCCTCTCCACGCACAGTACTCTTCTGATGGAAGTCGATCGTTGACCACATTGACCACGCCGCGCCGAGAGCACCACGGCGGTGGACGACGGCGAGGCCTAGGAAGGGGACGACGCGGAGCCGGGGAAGACGCAGCAGTGGATGCCCACGCGAAAAGGAGTACGAAGGTGAGGCTGTCGTCGCCGTAGAATAACAGGGGGTGTGGGTGAGTAGAGGGATGGCCTGGCCAGTGGTGGGAGTAGTAGGGGGCGGTGAGGCCTCCGCGGCATCATAGCCGGCCACGGGAGGCAGGAGCACGCGGCACGACCGGCGCTGCTTTGGGCGGCTGGAGCACGAAGACCAAACGTTCAAGAAGCACTACAGTCGTTGGATGGACATCGTACGGTCACTGGAGCTAGAGTCGTTCATATTGACTAAGTTGACAAAGCCCTCCGTCCCCGTAAACTTAGTAGGCCCACAAGTCAGCCTCCCACCAAGGTGAGTCCCAGCTAGCAGGGGGAGTATTCATTTTTTTGTGCGTAATAAGGAGGCATTTCCGGTGGGTCCGAGCTGACAGGGGGGGAACATTTTTTTTCGCGAAATACAGAGACCCTTCCGATGGGTCCCAGCTATCAGGTGGAGGAATCATTATTTTGCGCGTAATAAGGAGGCATTTTCCTGTGTGGGCCCCTACTGTCAGCCTCTTCCGATGGCTGTTGTTTGTTGACCATGTTGACCTCGCCGCGCCGAGAGCACAAACGCGGTGGACGAGGGCGGGGCCCAGGAAGAGAACCACCCGGAGCCGGCGAATCCACCGCAGCGGATGCCCACGCTGAGGGGAGAACAAGCGCTGACTGGTCGGCTGCGGGGTGAGGCTGACGTCGCCGGAAAATAACAGGATGTGTGGGTGGTTAGAGGGATGGCTTGGCGGTAGCACAGCCAGCCATGGGAGGAGGGAGCAGGCAGTCCCGCCGGCGCTGGTTTGGGCGGCTGGAGCAGGAAGATCAGAGATTGAAGAAGCACGGCGGCCGTTGGATGGACATCCAACAGTCACTGCTGTGTGTTGACTAAGTTGACAAAGTCTTGCGTACGCGTCAAAAAAAAATTTAGGACAGCGTCATCGTCAACCTAGTAGGCCCAGAAGTCAGCCTCCAAATCTGTGGAAAACAGCATACAACCCATTAGCCATTATTTTCAATAATTTACAGCCCATTTGCTAATTCTTAAGGATATTTGAAGCTCATATTCTTTTTATTAGCATTACAGACCATATATTCTGGGCACTTCTAAAAAATTCAACGAAATTTTGCATATTTCGGTGGGGTCCGAACTCTTTTAATCACAAAATTTCAAGTCACGTTAAAAATAGTTTTCGAAAAATTATATCAAAATAAAATTCAAAAAACAATTCTCCGCAAAAAAAATGAATGAAATTTAGAATATTAATTAGCAAGATGCCCGTTCATTGCACGGAACATGAAGATGCATTTGTATGAGTAGTTTATCTTGTGGGTGAAAAGATGATATTTTAATGTAACTGCCAGTTGGCTTTGGTTTTTATAAGAGTAGAGAGTAGAGAAATCCTGAAAAAAATGATATTTTAATGCAATTGCCGGTTGGCTTTGGTTTAAAAATTGACAGCCCATTTCTTACAACTTATAGCCCGTTTTCTGGGGAAGCCCATTTCTTATCCCTCCTCGTCTTGAAAGATTTGCAGCCCAGCAGGGCTAATAAAAGCAAGTAGGCCTCCGCTAGCCAATTTCAGAAAGAAAAAAATATCAACTGGGCTCATCATGTGCTTAATAAAAGCGTAAGCGTGGGCTAGACGGGCCACAGCCCCCGCACAGCGCGCAGTTGAGCTCCGTCTCTGAAACTGAAAAACAACTGGGCGAGCTGCTGGGTCCCTGGTGTTATCCGCTCGTTGTGTAATTTTCTCGTTTATTGACTACATTGACAATGGCGTGGAACCTAGTTGTCAAACAATTAGGAGGAAGTATTGTTTTGGCTTGTAATAACGAGGCACCTGCTTGCGAAATGCAATGACCCTGGTGGGTCCCTACTGTCAGCCTCTCCATGTACAGTCATCTCCTGATTCCTCTTGGTTGTTGACCATGTAGACAACACCAGACGGCGGCGAGCACAGCGAGCTAACCAAGGCGGAGAACAACGGCAAGGCCTCGGACGGGAACGAACAGCAGCCATGAAAGATGCGGCAGTGTAGTGGTAGGTCGAGGGGAGTACGAGGGCAACAACATGCAAGTCAAGCATACAAATGGTACAAAAAGCCCAAGGATTAATTGTTCATCAAATTTTTAGACAAAACCTAGATTGAACATGACAGTAACATCTAACCCAACCACTCTTTTTTGCAGTCACAAACAAATGGATCGGTCTGATCCATAAAATCAACATCCTGTGCAAAAAAATGTATTTCAGGATGTCTACAACTTATTGTGAATATAAGCCGAGCACGTTTAGAAGCCCATTTGTCCACCTGAAACTTCTTTTTTTGCTGTTCAACATGTTCGTCCGTGAGAAATCTCTTGCTGTAAAAATTAAGCCTCATGGACAATAGTAACCTCGCGTTCAACAGGAAGAATGTGACAAAGCTTCTGTTTGCCTGGTTGGATGCATATCGTCCCATCGTTATTGTTCTCAAACGAATGTCATGAGAATTGAGAAAATCCTTGTGCTTATTACGCCAACAATTGGTTATATGTTTTTCTCCGTGTGGTTCTCCCTAAGTAGAAATGAAGATTGAAAACAGTTATGGTCTGAAAAAAGAGTATGTCGAAAGAACGACAGCTGAACAGTTAATTCTAGTACAATATATATGGGCTTTCAATGTGCATGAAATCATCACCTCTATGTATAAATTCTCCAGTGATCGAAAGCATCTCAACAAGCCAATAATTATGTCCAGATCAAAACTATACATTCTGATATATATGATCTTGACAGAATCCAGTAGCATTGATAGGCTATCAATGGACGAACTCTTCATTGAGCATATAACATAATATTAGTACCCAAAGTGTACTCCAAGATGATATAAAACTTATGCGCACAAATGAAAAATGCAGCATATGATGACAAATGTGTAGATGAAAATATACGGTACCTGAAAAAGTGAGGAGCCAAACACCAACTCCTTGTGATTATTAAACGGGTCATGAATTACACCCAAGGTCTCCAGTTTGGGCATAGAGACGACAGTTATTTCTGAAGGTGTATAACAACTATGAAGGAGCAACCTTTCAAGTGAAGGGGCATCTTCGATGATGAGTTGTTGTCCTTTAAAACAAATTCCAATGCTTTTAAGGTGAGGCGACTTTATTTGGAGACAACTGATACCGATTTATATTCCCAAAAGAATCAGCAAGCGCTCCAGGGCAGGGCAATTGGAGTGGATGTTGCTGTGCAGTGAGGCCTTCGACAGATAAACCACCACAAGTGAAAGTTTTTTTAGTAGTGGGAGTCGAAGCATTTGTACCAGATCGTCTGGTAGATGGCACCGGGCGAAGGTGGCGGTGTGGAGAGAGGAGGAAAACCGCGAGATGGACAACGGTGGTGTGGGCACGAATTCTTGGTATGTTCGTGGTATGAAACTTTCATGGTAATGGTAGAATTCAAACTGCTGGAGTTTTCCGAATTTAGGGGATGTCAGCCAAGCGTCCACCTTGCCGGGTATGGACAGTAGGTAGCTTGTCGGGATGCAGAGGCATTGAACAGGGCCCTGCTGGTGAGAAGAGACGATGGCTCTGATGAGATCAAATTCAGGAAGGACAGATATCTGACGACAGTCGAGATTGAGAGGCGCGGTGCGCCATAGAGGGCGCCACCGAGTTGAGAGGACTTGTGTGCGGCAGCAATCCTTGGTGGGGAGAAGCGAGATGATCTCCTCAAGGATGACGTCCGGGAGATCGCTGATGCGGTCCACCGGAGATTCTACCGGTTCCTCAGATCCGGGTGGGGGGAGGGGGGGCTTGCCGCTTCTCCCCGCGCTACAGGGTGCGGGATCTACAACCGGTGTCGCCGCTGGCGGGAGCCTCATCTTCTTGGCACTGGGGCCAGCCGACTCCATTTTCCTTGTGGGCGTCGCGCCGAGCTCACGGGTTTGAGCAGAGTAGCCAGAGACGAGCCTAGTGGCAGTGGGAGTGGGGAAGAAGGAGGGCTGGGGATTTCTGTAGGAGTGGAAGAAGAGGAGCATGCGTTTTCTGTACGAGTGAGGAAGAAGGTGAGCGGCGTTTTCTGGATGAGTGAGGAAGATTGGGGTGCGGGGGGAATTGGGTGGGGAGACGGAAGCGGGAGAGCAAGCTGTTCGTGTTTATAAGGCACGCTGCACTAACTACTTGCTTTTTCCCAAGAACCGCTCTCTTCTTTTGCGTTGCTGCATGACTAGCCATGCATGCAGGATGCATGTGCCCGCCGGCCACTGCATGCGCCTGGTTTGTTACTAGGCCTATTTAATAGGGTGGTTATGGAGTAAATTAAGGAGATTTATTTTCTCTGTGTGCATCCATCAAATTAGAGGATGCGGTACTGGATGGAGACACTCACATTAAACTAACATCAGAAGAACAAAAGTTCAGCATGTCTATGCATCTCAATGATTCACCATACTATAACCAATATACAAAACTGTGAGAAGGTGAGGAAATAAAGAAAATTGGTCGATGCTTCTCTAAGAAAAGGGCCTCCCTACACACGCATTAATTTCCTGGGCATGCTTGTTTCTTCTCAATGTTGCGAGCACTTTGAGCATGTTGGCAACTCCACAGCTATCTAGCTGCCTCATCTTGCAATTGATGCTGACACGTTTGCAGCAAACACATGAGGCAATAGAGATGACTCAACATGGGTCCATATTGTGCAGTTCCCCTGATATCCTATTCATTGTCCTGAATCAGAAAAGAGTAGCACATATCAATAGCTCGGCATGACAAAACACGATCATCTGGACGAAGGGGATACTGACCTGCCTGAGGAAGATTACATATAATTTCATAAGTCCTTGGTTGATTTCCACCTTCGGCTGCACTGCTTGTTTGCTCCTCCAGACAAAACAGGATCGTTCCGCACTGCATTCAGCAAGTCAACGTACGAATAAGCTAATTTCATCTTGTGGTGGTCATTGTACCTAGTTACGAATGTAGGAATACCTGGAGCACCATGAGGTTAGCTGACAGCAGGTAGATGCAGCCATATAGATTTTGTGCGGTGCTACCAAAATTGAGGTTTGTATCCCTTCCCGTTATGAGAATTCTTCTTGAAGTTGGTAGAATGTGACGGCTTGTTCTTTGCATCAAACTTGCCTTTCCCCTGAGATTTGTTCTTGTTGTTTTGGGGCTGGTTGGGCTGGAAGTTCTTCTCGTGTACCATGTGGGCACTAGAAGCTCCCTCGGCGACCCGAGCACGTGTGTCTTTTGCTCTCGCCTTCTCCTCAAAATCAAGAGTGCTAATGAGATCCAAAACATAAAACTCATGTCTCTTGTTTTTCAGAGAAGTAGCAAAATCGTTCCACGAAGGTGAAAGCTTGGCAATGATGGTCCCAGCAACAAATTTGTCCGGCAACACACACTTAAAGTACTCAAGTTCCTTAGAGAGTCACTGTATCTCATGAGTCTGCTGAACAACAGAGCGGTCATCAGTCATCTTGTAGTCACAGAATTGCTCCATGACGTACAACTCGTTGCCAGCGCCCGAGGGCCCAAACGTGGCCTGGAGCGCATCCCACATGTCTTTGCCGCTGTCAAACAACATATACGAATCCACAATGGAATCGTCAAGAACACTCAGCAGGGCGGCTTTAAAGAGGGTATCCATGTTCTGAAAAGCTTCCTGCTGTGTAGGATTAAGATCGCCCTCAGGCTTGCCCTCAGTGGCGTCATAGCAGCACATGATCTGAAACCAATATACTACTCTTGTGCGCCACCTTTTATATTGCACCCCCTTAAAAGTAGGCGGCTTCAAAAGTGCAGCAAAACAACTCGGAGTAAATTGCCTGTGATCAGGTTTTTGGAGATTGTTGAATATATGAGCAATTTAGTATGTGATTTAATCCGAATCAGCAGTAAATAGATCGTGACAACAATTGCAAACATCAAAGTAATGATGCAGACTAAACCAGGAGGACAGAATCACATACTGTACAGCGGGAGCAGAACCGATGTGGTTGATGTTGTCACTCATGTCGTTGATGAAGAGGTTACCGAGGTCGGGGAAGAAGGCTGTCGTTGAGGAAGTCGTCGCTGGCAGCAGTCACAGGAGTGTGCTCCCCAAAAACCTGATCGCCCCTCTCCCGTACAGGATCATGAAAGGCGGGGTTCGGAGGACTGCTGTCCCTTCTCGCGGTGCACGCTGGAAGGAGGGCTGGAGAAGAATTGCGTGGCGGCGCTAAGATCTGGAACGGTGTGAAACCATATGATACAGCGGCGGCTAGGGTAGAGCATGTCAGGTCGGAGTATAATAGTAGGCCTTTGGCCCCCAAACCCCATGTCAAAGTCAATAATAGCTCAAAAAAAAGTCAATAATAGCCCCACCAAGGTTTGTCTCAAAAAACAGAGTAATTAAGGCGTCCGTTAGTCCCTTTAGTATAAATACAATATCATTAATAATGGCCCCACCTTTTGTCTCACAAAGTAGAGTATGTTGGAGTACAACCGGCTACACGTTTACAATCCGCTTCTCTTCTCTCTCCTCTTCTCTCTCCTTCAACTAAGCACAAATACTATATTTAAATCCTTATAGCCTGCTTATGTCATCTAATTATAGTAGTACTTGCTCTAAAAGTTACTATCCACTGTGTAGTCTGAAATGCCGGGCGTGCAGTGGGCGGTGCCCTCGGTCGGCGCGCCGCTTCAACGGCGGAAGCAGTGAGAGGTCGCGTCGCCCTGACTTGCCATCAATGTGGAGCCGCGGGCTCAGCTGGCGCCGGGCGGGAAGCGCGCGCGGGAGGGGGGAGGGGTTTTTGTTGGGCCAAGAAGGTGAGAAGCCAACTTGGGATCTGTCCGGACGGGGAAATATCATGTGCTCCCATACTCTGCATATGACACTAGTGTATGTTACTACTCCCTCCTTTCCGGTTTATAGAGATGTTTAGAGTAACATAGTAATATTTTACAGTACAAGTTAATCCCCACTATGACCAGCCTTGGCCTCTCCCAGTGCTCCACCATGTATAGCTGCTAAGCCTACCACGTAGGCATAAAATATGATGTGGCACCAATAAACTAAGCACCTATGCATTGAACACTTGAGTTACTAAGCCATTTAATGCACTTAGCACCTCATCTAAAGAGCATTAATAGTATAGCCAGCTGCTCGCTATAAGCCTACAACCCATCTTATAGTCAACATGTACTACAAAGTGCCTAGGAGCACGTGCTAGAGCTAGCTCTTCATGAAGAGCCCGCTTACCTTCTCTCTCCTCTTCTCTTTCCTCTAACTAAGCAGAAATATACTACTGTTTATTCCTTATAGCCCGCTGACTCAGCTCTATTGTACTTGCTCTAAGCACATCTAAGCACTTGCTAGCACCCCCTTGACCGTGGACCTTGACGGTGTACGTCACCTTGTGTCTCATAATTTTCCTCGTCATCATCTGAGTCCTAGAAGATCTCACCCACATCATCATTAGCAGCAGCCTCCTTGATAGACAACGTGCGCAGAAGGATTAGAGGCGACTGGGGACGCACCACCACCACGTCGTGGGCACTCCGTATGTGCTCGTGTGCGTGCAGCGTGCGTGTTTTTCCGTCGGTGCTAGCTCTAAGGCCGAGGCTGCGGTCGTCTTCGTCTCCGACTAGTAGTTGAGCAACGACGGCAAAGAGGTGCTGCAAGAGATGCGTATGCGCCGTTGCGTGCGAGCTTCGCCGTAGCACGACGAACCGGACGTCGCCGCGGATGGCGCACGCCTCCATGCAGCCGAGTGTGTGCGCATGTATGTGTTATTCACATGCATTCTGCGGCCGAGCGTGTGTGCATGCACGTCTTGTGTACGTGCATTGCGTGCTCCATGCTGTGCGCGTATGTGCATGAGTTGGATCGGATGGAGTAAGTGTGTTCGCTTGTGTACATATTTTAGAGTGTAGATTCACTCATTTTGTTTCGTATGTAGTCCCTTATTGAAATATCTAAAAAGACTTATATTTGGGAACGGAGGGAGTATAAAACATCTTCAACTTAGCATCCTGATGTACCATTTCTAGTGGTTAGCGAAGAGTTCATGTTCTTTTAATTGTTTATAGGTGGGCAGGCGGCAAAAAACAGGGGAAAACGCGCAAGGTTCCTTGCAGACGCTCCACCACGAGGTTCCTTGCTCCTCCTCGGTCGTCGGGAATCTATGCTCTTCAACTCTTTTCTTTTACGTGAGCTTTGTTCATCCTTTTCCCAACACGCGAGACATCTAGCATCAAGGTGCACGTGTCATGCAAGAAAATGGAGATAATCAGATAAGCAGTGCGTAAGTGAGTCGTGCGGGGGGAAAGCGGGGGGAAACCCTTTTCCGTAAGTGAGTCGTGCACTT
>LR880970.1:559537550-559555114 GCA_904067115.1 Aegilops sharonensis
GGGGGGAAACCCTTTTCCGTAAGTGAGTCGTGCACTTCGATGGCACCTACGCAATATTTTTTCTCCTCGATGGCACGTGAATGGCACGTGAATAGTGCACGTACTCAACGACGGAGCACGGGATGGTAGCAATGACATGGTCAGCCCTTTTTTGGAGAGAGTACATACTACTAGTAAATAACTTTGATGTGTCCTGTCAACTCGCAGAACGACGAGAAGCTTGATTACGCCTTCTCCCTCGCCAACGCGTGCACGGTGGCTCGCAGCACGAGGAGAAACTTTTGCTTACAAGCAGTGGACGTGCAGCAATTCATTTGGTGTCAGATTGCCAGAAGTACTACTGTAGAACCATCGACTTCCGGAAGAGGCGAAGAGCCAAGCGCAAGGTCACCTACTAACCTTAGGCTATGCGTAGTGGGAGTAACATAAGTAGAGGTATCTCGTTTTTTTTATTCTAGAAACAACCACACACGAATATCAAGGTGTTGGTTTCGTAGAACAAATTTCCTGCAGTCCGTGCTCAGCACTCCTCTATCTCTCTTCTCAGCCAGCCAGCGGACGCGTGGAGCCCATCGTCTGTTTGTCACATGCGTCCCCACATGTCAGTGAAAATGCAAGAGGACACACTGAACCTGCACATCTTTCAATCGACGTGCTGGTGATGAAAAACAAATCCAAGAAAGATCTTCGATGGCCGCTTTTGGAGTTACTCAAGAGTAGTAAGATTCTATTTACAGTTTAATCCAAGATGCACATCTCGTGGCTTCAACTTATCAGCTACCACTCTATTTTCTTTCATGACACGACCTGGATGCTGGATGTCCCACGTGTCGGCAAAAGGAGGAAGAACCCGACCAAATCTTCGGTTGTGCTCTCGGATTAGACTAGTTGTGCTAACTTCAAAAATTTATTGTGTACTCCCTCCGTTCCAAAATACTTGAATTCCATTTGTCCAAAAATGGATGTGTCTATATACTAAAACATGTCTAGATACATATATATTTTGACAAATACTACCTCCGTCCGGGTTTATTGGTCCCCATTATATTTCGTGCCAAATTTTGACCATAGATTAAACTAACAAAATGTTTACGCATGCCACCAAACATTATATTTTTGAAAACTATGTTCAAATACGAATCCAATGAGATAATTTTTCTTGACATGCATTAACATTTTGTTAGTTAAATCTGTAGTCAAAATTTGACACAAACTACAAAGGGGACCTATAAACCAGGACGGAGGTAGTAGAACGGAGGAAGTAGAATGGATGCAAGTTTTTGTATTGGGAAGAAGAGTACATCCATATATTGATAGAGCGTAGGAGTTGGCCTTACAAGTGGGACCGCAGTTGAGGAAACCGACTATCGGCAAACCCCCACCTCGCCCGCCGCGTGATGGCTGAGTTAGAGAAACGATGAGGTTGAAGAGATTGCTCTAGCACGGACTCCAAGAAATTTGGTGTCAGATGGAAGTCGTGCTGTTGGCGTGTGCCGTACTCCTGGGCGTGAATGCTTGTTCTGGCCCATGCCACCCTACTACTCCTACTACTTAGTACTACTAGTATCGAGGATTTGAGGTGCTGGTTACGTATGGCTACAGTAAAAACACCCGCACGACGCGCGAAGCATGTGAAGCTAGTACAAATAGTGTACTACTATTTTTGATGATTGGCCTCATCCGATAACCTATTGCAATGCACGTACAATTATGTATTCGGAAAATATTTTTTTGCCTCGTCGCACCACTCACTCACAGAAGCAACTCGAAAGCCATTCATAAATTTAGTAAGTTTATCACAGGCATATCATTTTATTACATACAACAGGTCATCAACCCACATCGACAACGAGGATACATTATAAATACTAAAGTTTTCACCACACAACAAATAACAAGCAATGAAATGAACTTCAACTCAACCATTCCTCGGCGTTGGAAACGCTTGCTTTGAACCACAAGTGATTCTCTGGGACAGGGCATCTATTGTTGATCTCGAGACCAACGCAGGACTGATCATCCAGGCTGAAGCGGCCTACTATATCAGTACTAGGGTGGGGAACCACGCTAATGTCCGAGGTATAGACACAGTTGCTTCTCATAAATGGTGCTAGTAACGTTGTGTCAACAGCAGTTGGATCGCCTTTCACCATCATCGGATAGTTTTGTCCAAGGAAGAGCGAGTTTTCTCCAAGACTATTAATTCTGTACCAGGGAGAAGGTGTTGGCGCTAGCACACTAGTATCCATCCCGAGTACCATGCAATGGGTGTTGGAATAGGTCCGGAGAGTGCGACCATGGGAGACTACACCTGCTTCCTTAGCAGTAACATCATCAGTGGGCTGTATACACACGAGAAGAGGTGATCCGTCGGAATTAGTTGCCAGGCGCCAACGAGTATATGGGCGCTGCTCGTCCTCATGCTCGTGATCATCACCATCGTCATCTCCCCCTTGGTTATAAAATTTTTCAAGTATAGGTGGTGGAATTTTCACAGGACCTTGGAAACACAAGAAGAATTCACTACTAGGAAAAGGCCTACTAATGGCGCACCGGTTTTGCCTACTAATGGCGCACTACCGGTGCGCCATTAGTAGCACGCCATTAGAATTTTTTAGTAATGGCGCATCACTGGTGCGCCATTAGTATGTAACTCCATGCGCCATTAGTATGCCTCCCGTGGGGCCATATGTAACCATGTGCTTTGTCACACTAATGGAGCACTCTGCCTTGATGCGCCATTAGTATCCTTTGGCGAACTAATGGCGCACTCTGCCTTGATGCACCATTAGTATGAATATTTGGTTTTTTTTTGCTTTTCTGATTTTTGCACAGGTTACAAAATATATTATTGGACAGAATATAGACAGCAGCACACAGCAACATCAGATTCATCGAATACAATAGAAGATTAGTCTCCGAATACAATTCATCATATTAGTCTCAGAATTCAAAAGACCGAACAAAGATAAAACATTACAAGTCTCAAGATCGCGAGTATCGAGTTTGTCTTCACATTACAAGTCGATATCGATCATCTAAACTACCATCACATAAAAGAGAGTTGTGGTCATCACGATGAGCATCATCGCGATCAAACTGGTCCTCATCCGGTTCCTCCAACGCAGACGGTGCGGAGCGCATTCGGACGCCGGTCCTTCCTTTGCTTCTTCAATTGGCTGCCATCTGTGTGTGTGCCGCCATCATCAGTGGTGGCATCCTCGGCGGCACCATCAGTGGTGTCATCCCCGACGCCACTAGGGGTTGTGTAATCAGGATCGGTGTCTTCCGCGGCGTCCTCATAGCGGTGAGGTTGTTTCTCCATCTCCTGAGACAGCTCCCAGAATTGCTTGCCGCCCGAACCACCGGCCTCATCATTGTGGGCCATGTTTTGCTCTAAATAGGAAAAAAGTTTGGTCAAAAAGTTGGTTATTGTCAAGGAACAAGATCATGGTCTCATCATTTAGGGTTTGTCGACACCGAGGCACCCCAAAAGCCTAAGCTTTCATCATTTAGGGTTTGTCGACGCCGAGGCACCCTAAAAGCCTAAGCGTACATCATTTAGGTTCTCATCGACACCGACGCATCCGGGGCAGCCAAGTTAAGTTTTCATCATTTAGGGTTTATCGATGCCGAGGCACCTTAGGTTGGGCCTAATCACTTGGCACTAATCACTTGGCTCTATTGCCACCTATGTTGGGTTTATCATCTAGGGTTTATCGATGCTAAGGAGAATTCTAAGTTGGGCCTAATCACTTGGCTCTATTGCCACCTATGGTTTAATGCAGCAAGAATGGCGGGCAGTTGATCCTACTTAACTAAGTACTAAGATACCCCGGCCCATGGATTAGTAGCAAGTACCCCATATGTCCTATTTTTAGCAAAGTCATGCTAAAATTCACGGAAAATTTCAGCATGACCTTTGCTAAAAATAGGACATATGGAGTACCCGAATTTGCCGGAACGGAAGTTAATCAACATTCCGACAAACTCAAGGGCCTCTCAGGGTACCTGCAAATTCATCACGACACGATGGTCGGAGACATGACCTCTGCAAAATGGTCGGAGACACGATGGTCTTTCTCAATGTGATCAATTGATGGATCAACACATAAAACATGTCATAAGTATGATTTATAGAGTCAACATCAGTATGAATATATATAAAGGTTTTCTTCATCAGCCAGGCCCATGCAAGTAACTGCATCCAGCAACTATTTCTGCTACTCTGTAACTAACTACACTATGTATTTATAGATTCATTTCAGATGAGATCAAATTGAGCTCCAACTGTAGCTGCAGCTGAGGGATCCATGAGCCATCATGCCAGCCAGCCAGGAAATAAACTTTACTTTCCAAAGGAAATAAAAATACAATGCATACATACATACTTAATCAGCTATAGGTGTTGTTGTTAACTGAATTTTACTGGTGTTAAATACAATGCATACATACATACATACTGGACGTTTACTTTCCAAAGGAAATAAAAATACAATGCATAAAAACAATGCATACATACATACATACTGAATTTACTGATGTTGTTGTTAACTGAATTTTAATCAGCTGCTGAAGAACACCTTCAGTTTCGTCAGATATAGGTGTAGTTTTCAGTCTCTATCAGTTTCGTTAGATATAACTGAATTTTACCACGTCGCCCCTCCTGGATGTTTCAGAAACAGGAGGGCCCACGTCTCCCCTCCAGAGTTTTCGAGGGCCCACGTCTCCCCTCCAAAGGGCAGGACGTTTGAGTTTTCGAGGCAACTCCCCACGTATCCCCTCCACTGACAACTCCCCACGATGCAGAGGGGGTTTTCTTCCCACGTCCAGGTAACTCCCCTCCTATTCCATTGCCGCTCCATCTTCCTCCATATGCCTCCCTCCTCATTCCATTGCCGCTCCATCTTCCTCCCTCTGCCTCCCTCCTCATTCCATTGCCGCTCCATCTTCCTCCCTCTACCTCCCTCTGCCTCCAGCATCAAGCAACTGCCCTCTGCCTCCACCATCGCTGGCCAGGAGGGCAATGGCAGAGGAATCGTGGAGCAACTCCCCTCCGTCTGCCAAGAGAACGGCGGAGGCATCGTGGAGCAACTCCCCTCCGTCTGCCAAGCATCACCGTGGTGAGGCGTCTGGCAAGGAGCCGCTGGTGGTCGACGACGATGTTCCGGTCCCCGGGCAGAAGCGGGACTACACCGTGCCGCTCAAGGTTGATATCCACCTGAAGGAGCCGCTGGATGTCGTATGCACCAGCAATCCAGACGAAGCCGACAAGATGATCCGCAAGATGAGGAGGAGGCTCGGCGGCATGCTTCGTCGGAATATCGGTGTTGATGTCGAGTATACCAGGGAAGACAAACCTCCGCAAATTGCTGCAGTTC
The DNA here is from genome assembly GCA_904067115.1 of Aegilops sharonensis. Taxonomy (NCBI): domain Eukaryota; kingdom Viridiplantae; phylum Streptophyta; class Magnoliopsida; order Poales; family Poaceae; genus Aegilops; species Aegilops sharonensis. The sequence goes on from LR880970.1 coordinate 559,542,932, forward strand.
TGCAGTTATGCATGGAGGATCTCGTCCTGGTATACCACACAACCGCGGCAACCAAATGGGAAAAACATCCAGTTCAGAAGTTTCTGTCTAATTAGTAGTTTCTGAAGTAGATGCAATAGTTATGAAGTTCTGAAGTAGATGCAATACTAGTTCTGAAGTTATGAAGTTTCTGTTTAATTAGTAGTTTTTTGGTGATCATACAGAATGTTGTCTAGAAGTTTTTGTGATCATTTAGTAGCTGTTATGAATGTTGTCGTGTAATGCAAAAGATTGCAAAAAAAAATACATCATTGAGATGTTATGCTTGCTGTTTTGATCATACAGAATGTTGTCTTGTAGTTGTTGTGATCATTTAGTAGTTGTTGTGATCATACTGTTTTAACTGAATTTTGGTCAGAACTGAAGATGCTATTTTAACTGAATTTTGCTTCAACTGAACCCATTTTAATTCTGTAGTTTCTGAAGTTTTTGAAGTAGATGAATTTGATGCACCAGATTAATTTGATGCAGGCCCAAGGAACTCTCCCTGCTCCTGCAGGAGAAGAAGCTGTACACCTTTGTTGGCGTCTGCATTGGAGGCGACAAGGAGAAGCTGAAGTTGTCTGGTTTAGAGATCAACCCCGACAATTACGTCGACTTGCAGCACAAATGGAAAGTTCCAAACAATGGAAAGAAGTGGCAGTCTTTGGCTGAGTTTGCAGGCAGCCTCATCCACCCATCCTACAAGGAAATGAAGCAGAAGATCGACAGGAAATCGGACCACCTACTATGGGGAACAGCCCACTGCCAAACAACCTCATCGACTACGCCGCGAAAGATGCGTACGTCACCTACGAGGCATGGAAGAAAATCAATATCACCAAAGAAGGTTTGGAGCTCTGGCAAGAGGCGGAGGATCATTGGGATGACCCCTACTACTGGGGATATTGAGTTGTTTGTGGTATTGGGATGACCCCTACTACTGTGTCTCAGTTTGTAGTTATGTGGTTGAACAAGTTTGCTTTTGTTATGTTGAACAAGTTTGCTTTTGTAATGATGAACAAGTTTGCTTTGGGTGTTAGTGACATCACTCATCGCTGAGCATGGTTTAGTTTTACCTTTATCTATTTATTATTTAGGCAGAGCTATTTAGGCATGGAAGATATAATCATCCTTATGGTGAGGATCGCAATGTTTTTAGCTTCCAAGTTTCTAATGACACATGATCTTTCCAACCACATAACTTAGGTTGTGTTTGATAGTAAAGTATTGAAAAAACCAAAGTATTGAAAACTACAACATTTTAGCATGTAGGTGTAAGATACCACAGTTTTGACATACCACATTATTTTGAAGTATTGGGAATACTTTGGAGCTGTTTGGTAGTGTTGTATATATTGACGCACCTAATAACTAGCTTGCCGTCTTCTACTTGCTTACCCTGTTACCCAAATCCAATGGCCATGCAAAACTCAAAGTAAATACTGCATTTTGAGGAATACTGTAGTATTAATATTACAGTTTTTTGACAGAGAAAATACTGCATTTTGAGGAATACTGTAGTATCAATATTACAGTTTTTTGTGGAGACCAAACAACACAAAGTAATTAAAACCATAGTATTTAGAAAAACTGTAGTATTCACAAAATACTTAGAAAATGCATAGCTATCAAACGGGAAACATTTCCCCTGTAAATTGTAGTTACACATTCCAACCAATACCTTGCAGGTTGTAATTTCATACTGAATGACCATCAATGACTAAGTGAAGCAAATATTTGCTATGCATTTCTTGGCACACGAGAAGGAAGAGGGGAGAGGAGGCGAAGCTCACCGGGGAGGCGCAAGGAGGCCCTGCGACAGCTTAGTAGCACCAGAGGTGGCCGAAGTTGAGGAAGACATCGGCGACCCGAGGAAGAAGAGGTGGAGGGGGGGTCGAGGGGTCGAGCGCCGTCGCGCCCTGGTTCCGCGTCTCGCCGGCCCGGTGTTGAAGCAGATTCTGCCCGCCGCCTTGCCTGTCGCTCGCACGGTGGAGCTCGAGGGCTGGGAAGGCAAGGTAGGGGTGGATTGGGAGCGGACGGCGATGGGGGGCAGGGCAGGGGCTGACTGGGGGCGGCGACGGAGACGGAGGCGCGGGGACGGCGGCGGCGTGGGTCGGGGCAGCGCGCGGGTGCATCTGGTGGCGAGGGAGAGAGTGTCGAGGGAGAGAGTGTCGAAGGGGATCCGGCGAGAGGGAGAGAGTATAGCTAGGGGAGGGTTCTAATGGCGCACCTTCCAGTCGTGCGCCATAAGTATGACTACTCTAATGGCGCACCACCCCGCGGTGCGCCATTAGAATTTTGTTTTAATCTAGCCCACTAACCGTATCTATAACCTAACCCTATCTACAACAGAACCCACCCACTAGCCCGACTGGTCAGCACGCAGCACACACACCAGGAGGTCTTGGGTTCGATTCCCAGGCTCCCCAATATTTTTTTATGCATTTTAAATGCTGTTTTTTATATTTACTTGTGTTTAAATATGTCCAAACTTGTTTAAATCATAACAGTAATATTTTTTATAAAAACAGTAATAATTTTTTAAAAAATATGTTCAAATTTCTTACTTGAAAATATCATCGGCGGCGGCGGTAGAGCGGGGGAGGGTGCGGGGATCGAGATCAAGATGGAGGGGTAATCGAGATCGAGATGGAGGGGGATCGAGATCAAGTGTCCTCATGAATTCAAAAAGTGCCGATGAAATTTAAAAATATTCATGATATCAAAAAGTGCCCATGAAATACAATCGAGAAATGAAGACTACGATTTAAATACAATCGATCTTAGCTAGCTATCTGTTCACAATCTTCTTGCCCTTCTTTTTCGCAAATGGAGTTCTTCTGTGGAACGGACGTCCTTTAGGTAGGGTGGTCCTGCTTCTTCTTGTGGTGTGTGCTGCTACTTCATCGTCGTCGTCATGTTCGATCTTCGGGTCGCCGTACTTGTCGAAGTCTTGCTCATTGGCTACTCCATCCATTCCGATGATCTTCCTTTTTCCTCTCCTCACGACAACACGACTGGGCTTTGGCGGGTCGGTAATGAAGAAGCATTGGTCCACTTGGGAAGCCAGTACCCATGGCTCATTTTTCGCGGTGACGTTTGCGCCCGCGGTCTTGGATTTGGCTTCGGGTATAAACACGACTGGGCTTTGGCATAGTGCGCCATTAGTAGGTTTGCAAAAAAGTAAAAAAAATTATATACTAATGGCGCACTGTCATAGTCGTGCGCCATTACTAGTTCTAATTAGTAATGGCGCACTTTGCCATCCCTGTGCCATTAGTTTGTATGAAAAAATGGAAAAAAAAATCAATAATTGTGGCGCACCGTGAGCACGGTGCGCCATTAGTGTCTTTCAGTCTAATGGCGCACGAGCCACCGGTGCGCCATTAGTATATAGTAGTGGCGCACTACTTACCTGGTGCGCCATTAGAATCGGTCCTATCTATAGCCCTTTTCCTAGTAGTGTCGGGTTAATTTCTACTTTCCATGCAAGAAATGGGAATGAAATTCAAAATTCTAGGCGTCGTGGCTGGGCTGGAAATATTGAGAAACTTAGTTTTTAAATTCCTGTAAATCCAAAACACGCATGAAAATAATGAAACTTGGCTTGGTGCCATGTCCGATTTGCGAAGGCGCACACATTAACAATCAAGAAAGTCATTTTGGAACAAGTGCTGTCACGTTACAATCGGAAACACATGTATTATAAAAACCGGGGGCGTTCTATTTACTATCATTTACGTGCCGCCACGCGTCCCCATTTTTTATTAGCTAGGAGGCGCCGTGTAGGGTAGCTATTTGAGTACGAGAGGCGTGCGATCAGACACATGCACGTGCTTATCGGGAGGAGAGCCCTTTGACCTCCATCTACCGTCTACCTCTCTCCCAAGGACTCCATTAATGACGCCCGAGCCTCTGTTTAATGGTGTGGCTATGTCTCACTCGACTGAGATTTAAGAGAGAAAAAAGAAAATCTGAAAGCACGGATCTTGATGTAAGATCCGACGGACCTATATAGCATCTACTGCGACTTATAGCAAGACTGATGAATATATAAGGACGATTAATTGTCTTACATAATTAGAAGATAATTAAAAAAGCCACATGCGGCTACGCCCGAAATACACAAGGGCAAAAGAAGAAGGAAGACAAGGATCTGGCTCGCTAATCTCTACTTTGTTCATGCGTTGCCGCAGGCTGCGGGAACTAGTCTCCGCGGCGAGCGGCGATGAGCTCTTTCGTGTCCTCAAGACACTGCTTGAGAACATCCACGGATTCCTCCACCAGCCTTTGGCGCTCGATGCAGAGCATGTCATTCTCGTCCATAAGTTTATTGACGATGACGCCGGTCCTCTTCAACAAGGCACTGGTCTCCTGCTGCTGGTCTGCACTTCGGACGATCTTCGCCCTCAGCAGGTCGCGCTCGGCCCGGAGCCTCTCATTGCCCTTCCTTAGTTGCTGGATGATGCCGGTAACCTGTTCAAACGAGGATTTCATGTCATCCTACAACCTCGCCCAGCCGGAGATCTGATCCATCTGGCTATGGAGGATCGCATGCATGCGCCTGTAACAGTCGTCGCCTGCCCACGAGAAATTTTCCCAGGCCGCCGCGGCGCGGCGGGACATCTCTGCTGCATTTGCGGCGCGGTGGGACATCTCTGCTGCTTTCGCGGCACGGCCGGACCAGTCTGCTGCATCAACGGCGCGGCGGGACCTCCGTGTTGCTTCAGCGGCGCGGCGGGACCTCTGTGCTGCTACTTCCGTGCGGCGGGACATGTCGCCTGCTTTCGCAGCGAGGCGGGACATCTCTCGTGCTTCCGCATCCACACTCGCCTCTCCCTGGTAGCAATCTCTCGACCCAGAACTCACGCTGGCCATGGCAGACGCAAGGGAAGGATGCTGAATGACTTGTTTGTTTTTGTGGATGAGGAGTTGAGGAGGAATGTGCAGTCATCTTGGCATACTAGTATTTATAACCGAGTACTAATACGCTCCTAAGTGGGAAACCATTTAGGTTTTGATCGGTGTGAACAGGTTTGCAATCCAATATAGCGTGGAGTAATTTGGAATGTGATGAGACGCAAGCTCAAAATTTATTGACGGTTCTAGTTTCGAAGTGCGGCACTATTCTCGGATGGCGTTACGTGGGAACGTGTTCTTAGCCGTGGTGTACTTTTTCTACTGTGTACGTACAATAACTGGCACCGCCGTATACATATCTTACGATTAATGGGGCGTTCGACAGGAATAGCCGCGTGGCGAGCTATAGGCTAGTCTTTTTTTAGACACATTAAACCTATCTCTCGGAACTTCTCGCACGCACCATCGTGCCTGTCGGTGTCAAAACCGCGGATCTCGGGTAGGGGGTCCCGATCTGTGCGTCTTAGGCTGATGGTAACAGGAAGCAAGGAACACAATGTTTACCTAGGTTCGGGCCCTCTCGATGGAGGTAAAACCCTACTTCCTGCTTGATTAATATTGAAGATATGAGTAGTACAAGAGTAGATCTACCACGAGATCGTAGAGGCTAAACCCTAAGAGCTAGCCTATGATGGTATGAGTGTAATTGTGATCGGCCTTCTAAGGACCATCCTCTCCGGTTTATATAGACACCGGAGAGGGCTAGGGTTTACATGGAGTCGCTTACAAGGAAGGAAATCTAATATCCGGATCGCCAAGCTTGTCTTCCACGCAAAGGAGAGTCCCATCCGGACAAGGGCCGAAGTCTTGAGTCTTGTATCTTCACGCTTCGATAGTCCGGACAATGTATATAGTTCGGCTGTCTGGATACCCCCTTATATCAGGACTCCCTCAGTAGCCCCTGAACCAAGCTTCAATGACGATGAGTTCGGCGCGCAGTCTTGTCTTCGGCATTGCTAGGCGGGTTCCTTCTCTGAATACTCCAATGTACCCATCACGACGAATAGTGCCCAGCATCTCATCAATGTTTGTACTCCTCGGCTTCAGTGCTTCAATAATTACCATTTCCACGTGTCAAGCGAATGCGAGGAGTCGAGGCATTTTTGCGTTTGCCACCCTCGGTCCTTCGGGCCAATCGTCTATTCGAAGTGACGGGGATTATTAGATCGAAACCCCACTCTCCCTCCTCGAGCAAGCATCCAATAGAGTGCCCAGAAAAAACCATTCCAACATGGCCGATCGTCGCAGCTCTTCTGCTCGCTCCCCTTGCCCCAAGCTGGGGGACTGGGGAGAATGTTCAGTTTCGCGTAGCCGTCTGATAAAGTTACAAACCCAAGGGCTCCTCCCACCGGCGTTCATGGTCCCTGTCCGAGCCAGGTTGGCCACCTATAATGGCGGAGAACAAGCGGAGAGATCACCCAATCCATCTCCAGAGGAGCGCGTATGCCTTATCCCGCATCTGTTAAGGGGCGTCGGGTTCCAAATCCATCCATTCCTTTGCGGACTCCTGGAGTTCTACGGCCTCCAGTTGCACAATTTTACCCCAGCCTCCGTACTACATACAGCGGGGTATGTCGCCCTTTGTGAGCTATTTCTAGGTTGCGAGGCTCATTTCGGATTGTGGAAAAAGCTGTTCTGCCTTGTTCCCCGCAACCAAGGAGAATCCCTATGTCAAGTGGGTGGGGCCGAAGTATGGCGTATCGCTGAGACCGGATACCTATCCGGCACTCCCAAGAAGGCACCGGATAATTGGGCTTCAGAATGGTTTTATATTGACGACGCTCCCCTTCCGGATCCAGTCCGGACAGGACTCCCCAAGTTCAGTAACGCCCCGCCAAAGGCACGTCTAAGCTGGCGCCCCCGAGGCCCCCAAGAAGAGGATTCCAGGGAAATACATTTCTTGATGAGCAGGATAAAGTTACTGGCCAAATCCAGACTGACAATAGTCGAGGTCATGGCAATATGCATAATGCGGCGAGTGCAGCCGCTTCAATATCGGGGCAATCCCATGTGGCATTACAATGGGACAGACGATGCCACCTGCTGCGGCCGCAAAGGTCCGAACTCCGCCACTGCGCTGGCAAGGATATTTGTGACCTATACAAAGGAGAAGAGGAAGACTTCCTTCATATCAAACTGCGAGACGGATTCTCCATGTACAATCCCCCCAACTGGGTAAGTCGTCATTTATGTTCTCGCTTCACTTATCGTGGCGTTTTTGCTAAGGTTACCTGTCTCGATATTTCCAAGCAGGAACTAAGGAGGGTCGTAGAAGGAATCTCCAGCCCTTCCCCGCAGCCAGAGGACCCCGAAAGGGCCCTGGACCCAGGACTCGAAGAGGACCCGGATGCGGCTGTGGAGCTTGTCGACGGGATATTTTATCGGGCGAGCCATGATGGCGCCTCAGTGGCTATTACTGCTGACTATCCCGGACTGCTACCTTCGTCGCGTGTAAGTCATGTCGAACACTCGAAGGTTATTTAGTAAAGGGAAACTTGATAACCCGCATGCATGTGGATGAAACAATTATAATTACGGTGGAAGACAAACGTACCGAAATCATAACGATTCCATGCAAAAATAGTGCCACGAGTGGTGGCAGCAAACACAAGGCCCTCGTATTCAATTGCATCACAGTACTCATCCGTGTACAGAAACTGATTTTTGAGCAATGTCCATCGAGTCAAACCAGCAACGACGGCAACAAGCTTGTCGAAGATAGCAAAACCTTCATAGTTGTTGTAATTCCAAGAGCGTGTGGGGACTCGAGAAATTGCTATCTTCCGTAGAAGACAGTCACCATGATTGTATTTGAACGTGCGTAATACCGGTGTGCTCAACCTCTGGGCAGTCTGCTGAGATTTTTGGAAGTGGAACCCGGTCACGAGTGTACACATTCACAAGTTCCCACTCGCAGTTGGACCCAATGTAAACAACCCAATCTCCATTTGCGCCTGCCCAGGCCTTGCCCTCAAGCGATGGCATCTTAACATCATACGTATCATTATCAAGCGGCATCAGCTTGCACAGGGTGAGGCCTCCGTCGTGACGGCGCCGGTCATCAGGGTCACATCGAAGAAGATAGGGGAGATCAAACCGTTCCTTGACTCTTGGGTTCCTTGTAATGATGTTATTAGTTGAGTCAAGAATGGGCTTGAACGAACCTCCCATGCTAGCCGAGGTGATGACGTCGCACCGATCAATGAGTTCCTCCACCACGTCATCTTTCAGATCGGGGCAAGAATAACGGGGTCGTTTCCGTCTTGTTCCCTCCATGGAGAAGACGATCGAACAATGGCAGAAGAAAGCGTGAAGGGCTAAAGGAAAATGGAGGAGGGAGAGGAAGAGCGTGCGACAGCAGTTCCAAATCGAGAGGGAAAGGTGAAGCGTCGGTGGACGGTTGCCAGTTTGCCACGGTTCACGAATGGGCGCCCCGGCCTACACGTCGGTTCGGAAATACTCCTACTACTCGCCCTCGTCTCACTGATATGTTGGAACGGGACCACATTTCAACGATACATGGTGTGTAATTTCTCGTGCAAAATGCGATCTGGCCGCGTTGGCCCGAAGTGCCGCATTAGTTTTTGTTTTTTTTTTGAAAGTTTGCCGCTTTAGTTATCGACCTTTATTTTTTTTAACATGCAATCTGAATGGATAGCTCCTGTGATCATCACACGTGAGAGGATATAGTGATGGTTGATTCGCCCGAGCAACTTTACTGTGGTAATATGGGAGTACCAGCGGATTCAAGGAACAGAGAAATGATGGTTGCTTCGTCCGAGCAACTTACTGTGGCGAAGGTGGGGCTCTGTGATTTGACTGCTCACTAGTCATTACTACTGCGGCGCAACGACCGGGGTGAATCTTTCCCTGAAGTTCTGTTGTGCACTCAATATTGCTGCATGGCAGGTGGAGCCTGATGAAGGATGTCCAACATGTCGGTGAAACAAAGTTGAATTGTTTCTGGCATTGCTATCAATCCTGCAGGATTTGTTTATATGTACGCATAATTTTGATGAAATTGTACTGTGATGCTATGAAGGTTTCAACTCTGGTTCCCGCAGGGAAAAAAAGGTTTCAACTTAGGATTCATGTGTCTTGCCTCGAGATTATCTCGTTACAACATTCTATCAAATACAAATGAAACTACCATGGCTAATGCATCTCAATGGTTCGCAGATCAGCGCCAATATTCACATCACAACCGAAGACAAAGTTGTGAGAAGGTGTACAAATAAAGAAAAATATATAATTGATCGATGTTGTTCGTAGGCATGGCTCCATTTCCTTGCCACAGTGTTCATTGCTTGGCAGCTAGTTTCACCCAGCTCTGTAGCCAAAAAAGAGGTGTATGAAGTACACCACAATCCGATCATTTTGTGCAGCTCCACTAAAATCGGGCGGACCATCCCTGTTTGCAAAGATATCCAGTCAGTGTGATTACAATAATAGTGGAACTAGATGATGAAACATAACACACATAAATAGAAGCCGATCACCTCTACGATCTCTCTTTAGGACTAACTTCTTGTCGGAGAAGATTAGGCACGGAGTTGGATGAGGAGGATGGAAAAACCAATCTCCCTTTCCGCAGTCCCACGGAAATGTAAAAATGTTGCCCGTGTGACATTTTGGCGGAACTGCACAAAACACTCTTCAGAAAAGTGATTTGTGCAGTTCACCAAAAGGTCGCAATAGCAACGAGGTGAAAATGGATAGCCCTGTTTGCAAAAGGAGGTCGAAAGGAAACAATTACTGCCCAATAACACGAGTTGAAGACACATACGCTGACAAAAAAGAAGCATGTTCCATGTAAAAAGGGAAAGATAGCACATGGTGGTTTATCAAAAATGGTTTGAGGACGAGATTGCAAGATGGAAAGTACGCCGACCGAGATATGATTTAAGCAAACAACTAAAGAAGAGCCACATGCAGCAACATGGGAAGATGGGCAGTGGAGCAAGGCCGGAGGAACCTGTACCTAAGGGTCATCGGGATGTTACTAGGAGGGCGCCGGCGGCCGGGATCTGCCCATACTGTGGCAGCGAGCAAGTGGCGAAGGCCCTACCGCGCCGGAGCTTGGTCAGAGAGAACGACGGGTACAGCAGATCGGGACGAGCTGCCTCAACGCCGAAGAACGGAGAGACGATGCAAATCCTCCCTTTCCGCCGGCGGACGGGATGCGGCCGGATCACTGACCAACGCTGAGAGAGAGAGGCCACGACGGCCTTGTGTGAGATTGTGTGACGAGACTCATGAGAGACAAACCCATTTTTCCATTTTCCCCACGGCAATCGTTTTATATTCTGGGCGTGGTACCCGACCCTCCTTCGAGTAAACAACCGCTACACGCGTCAAATTATCACATGGGCTGCCTTTTCGTACAGAAACGAAATCCACCGTGTACCCGCACGGGTGTGGCCGGGAACGATACTTGAGTACGTGCGTCCTGCGTGCACTTCTTCTTTAGGTGCAGGTACGTACGTGGGTGGGTGTGAGAGAGATGGTTTGTGCGAAACAGAGGCAATGTGTTGATGATATCTCAATCAGAAAAACGTAACATATGCAATGTGTGTGAAACGGAGTCATGGACGTGAGATATCGATAGAATTGAAAATAGGGATGAAGTGTGTGGTTGCGCGATCGGTAAAGAGTGCCATCGAATTTGTGTTTGCCCACGTCAAAGATACAGGGTGGCTGGCCTACTGGAATTTGAGAGGGCAGAGATGCAGTTCTTCTCTGTGGCATGGATACCTACTTACAAACGTTCGACTATCGGTGTGTGTGTGGGGGGGGGTTAGAGACCGGTCTACTCGTATATGTCTGGGGAAGGAGAGAGACCTAGCTATGTATTGAGGGCGATCGATCGACATCCATGGATATGTGTAGCAGAGGAATAAGGTTGGGAAAAAGACAAAGGTAGAGCGTCAGAGGGTTGGTGGTGGAGTGGCGTCTCACAAATGGTGGGAGAGGCCTTCTAGACAAACGGAGGGTATGAGTGCAATATCAATAAGAGAGGGCGGGGGATGTATTCAAGGATGATGAGGGGAGAAGATATGGTTGTGGTAAGCATGCGTAACTACATAGGAAGATCAACCGTCGTGTGTCCGAGAAAAGGAGAGACATAACTAGCGAGGTAAGTGTATCGGTGCTTGGTGAAAATGAATTATAGTCGACCTGGATATATGTAGGGAGATCAGTTCATATACACGCATGCATGTGTTAGAAGCAAATAAGGTCCGGAGAGGCAGACAGGGGGAGAGAGTGTGGCTAGGAGGTGGTGCGAGAGGCCTACCATGTCGAGGGGGAGGAGTGTGCGAGCATGTGACTAATGAAAAGAGGGGCGGGAGTGTGCACCTGCATGGAATCGTATTGGACATATGGGGGCATGGATGGTGAGAGGAGAAGAGGGGAAGTATATATGTGTTTGTTGTAGGCACACTTGGCTAGAGAGGTATATCGACCGGTGTGTGCCAGTAAGAAGGAGCCGGGGGCCTACACACACCGCTGGTGGACGACCTAAAGAGAAATAATGAACGTGCGCGATGGAGGGGACGCTAAGGGTGTGTGAGGGGGGCGGGCATGTGCATGCACGATAGAAAGTTAGCGCTAGCTAGCTACAAATAGAAGAGGATCTTGAAGGTGTAAAAGACGAACAAAGATCATAATTCATTATAAAAAGGTGGATACAGATACTTGAAGAAGATATCATAATGTACAACATTGATTATAATTTGGGATAATGTGTGGCTTTCGCAACTCAGGTCTAAATACTTGTCATAATGTAGGGGGCGGGGCACTATACTTTGTGTGATAAACACGGTGTACGTATGGAACATGGTTTAAATTATAAATATATAGTTAGTACATCAAACGTGCTATTATTTGGAATTAACATCAAGTGTATTCAAAAAATAGAATTCGAGTTCATGTAGTACACATAGTTCATATCTATCTCTATAGTAATCATGTGGTGTGTTATTAAGGTAATACACGAATGATGGTTGAAGTTGGCAACAATCATGATTGTAGATTCTTATTGAAATAGAGAAACGAATTCAAATTTAGTTCGAATTGAAGGAAATATGCCCTAGAGGCAATAATAAAGTTATTATTTATTTCCTCATATCATGATAAATGTTTATTATTCATGCTAGAATTGTATTAACCGGAAACATAATACATGTGTGAATACATAGACAAACAGATAGTCACTAGTATGCCTCTACTAGACTAGCTCAT
>LR880970.1:559594391-559616883 GCA_904067115.1 Aegilops sharonensis
GGAAGATTAACTCCCACTTGATTCAAGCGATTGAAGTACTCAGACAATCTGAGCACATGCTCACTAGTTGAGCGATTCTCCTCCATCTTTTAGCTATAGAACTTGTTGGAGACTTCATATCTCTCAACTCAGGTATTTGCTTGAAATATTTACTTCAATTCCTGGAACATCTCATATGGTCCATGACGTTCAAAACATCTTTGAAGTCCCGATTCTAAGCCATTAAGCATGGTGCACTAAACTATCAAGTAGTCATCATATTGAGCTAGCCAAACGTTCATAACATCTGCATCTGCTCCTGCAATAGGTCTGTCACCTAGCAGTGCATTAAGGACATAATTCTTCTGTGCAGCAATGAGGATAAACCTCAGATCACAGATCCAATCCGCATCATTGCTACTAACATCTTTCAACACAATTTTCTCTAGGAACATATCAAAATAAACATATGAAAGCAACAACGCAAGCTATTGATCTACAATATAATTTGCAAAATACTACCAGGACTAAGTTCATGATAAATTTAAGTTCAATTAATCATATTACTTAAGAACTCCCACTTAGATAGACATCCCTCTAATCCTCTAAGTGATTACGTGATCCATATCAACTACACCATGTCGGATCGTCACGTGAGATGGAGTAGTTTCAATGGTGAACATCAATATGTTGATCATATCTACTATATGATTCATGCTCGACCTTTCGGTCTCCGTGTTCCGAGGCCATATCTGTTATATGCTAGGCTCGTCAAGTTTAACCTGAGTATTCCGCGTGTGCAACTGTTTTGCACCCATTGTATTTGAACGTAGAGCCTATCACACCCGATCATCACGTGGTGTCTCAGCACGAAGAACTTTCGCAACGGTGCATACTCAGGGAGAACACTTCTTGATAATTTTTAGTGAGAGATCATCTTAAAATGCTACCGTCAATCAAAGCAAGATAAGATGCATAAAGGATAAACATCACATGCAATCAATATAAGTGATATGATATGGCCATCATCATCTTGTGCTTGTGATCTCCATCTCCGAAGCACCGTCGTGATCACCATCGTCACCGGTGCGACACCTTGATCTCCATCGTAGCATCGTTGTCGTTACGCCATCTATTTCTTCTACGGCTATAGCTACCGCTTAGTGATAAAGTAAAGCAATTACAGGGCGTTTGCATTTCATACAATAAAGCGACAACCATATGGCTCCTGCCAGTTGCCGATAACTTCGGTTACAAAACATGATCATCTCATACAATAAAATATAGCATCACGTCTTGACCATATCACATCAGAACATGCCCTGCAAAAACAAGTTAGACGTCCTCTACTTTGTTGTTGCAAATTTTACGTGGCTGCTACGGGCTGAGCAAGAACTGTTCTTACCTACGCATCAAAACCACAACGATAGTTCGTCAAGTTAGTGCTGTATTAACCTTCGCAAGGACCGGGCGTAGCCACACTCGGTTCAACTAAAGTTGGAGAAACAGACACCTGCTAGTCACCTGTGTGCAAAGCACGGCGGTAAAACCAGTCTCGCGTAAGCATATGCGTAATGTCGGTCCGGGCCGCTTCATCCAACAATACCGCTGAACCAAAGTATGACATGCTGGTAAGCAGTATGACTTGTATCGCCCACAACTCACTTGTGTTCTACTCGTGCATATAACATCAACGCATAAAACCTAGGCTCGGATACCACTGTTGGGGAACGTAGTAATTTCAAAAAATTTCCTATGCACACGCAAGATCATGGTGATGCTTAACAACGAGAGGGGAGAGTATTGTCCACGTACCCTCGTAGACCGTAAGCGGAAGCGTTATGACAACGCGGTTGATGTAGTCGTACGTCTTCACGATCCGACCGATCCAAGTACTGAACGTACGGCACCTCCGAGTTCAGCAAACGTTCAGCTCGATGACGATCCCCGGACTCCGATCCAGCAAAGTGTCGGGGATGAGTTCCGTCAGCACGACGGCGTGGTGACGATGATGATGTTCTATCGGCGCAGGGCTTCGCCTAAACTCCACGACGATATGACCGAGGTGGAATATGGTGGAGGGGGGCACCGCACACGGCTAAGGAACGATCTTGAAGATCAACTTGTGTGTTCTAGGGTGCCCCCTGCCCCCGTATATAAAGGAGCAAGCGGGGAGGCCGGCCGGCCCTAGGGGGCGCGCCAAGGAGGAGGAGTCCTCCTCCTAGTAGCAGTAGGACTCCCTCTTTCCTACTCCTACTAGGAGGGGGAAAGGAAGGGGGAGAGGGAGAGGGAAAGAGGGGGGCGCCCCCCCCCCCCCCCCTCACCTAGTCCAATTCGAACCAGAGGGGGAGGGGGCGCGCGGCCCATCCTGGCTGCCCCTCTCTCTCTCCACTAAAGCCCATAAGGCCCATTACTTCTCCCAGGGGGTTCCGGTAACCCTCCGGCACTCCGGTTTTCTCCGAAAACTCCCGAAACATTTCCGGTGTCCGAATATAGTCGTCCAATATATCAATCTTTATGTCTCGACCTTTTCGAGACTCCTCTTCATGTCCGTGATCACATCCGGGACTCCGAACAATCTTCGGTACATCAAAACTTATAAACTCATAATAAAACTGTCATCGTAACGTTAAGCGTACGGACCCTACGGGTTCGAGAACTATGTAGACATGACCTAGAACTATTCTCGGTCAATAACCAATAGCGGAACCTGGTTGCTCATATTGGCTCCTACATATTCTACGAAGATCTTTATCGGTCAAACCGCATAACAACATACGTTGTTCCCTTTGTCATCGGTATGTTCCTTGTCCGAGATTCGATCGTCGGTATCCAATACCTAGTTCAATCTCGTTACCGGCAAGTCTCTTTACTCATTACATAATGCATCATTCCGTAACTAACTCATTTAGCTACATTGCTTGCAAGGCTTATAGTGATGTGCATTACCGAGAGGGCCCAGAGATACCTCTCCGACAATCGGAGTGACAAAACCTAATCTCGAAATACGCCAACCCAACATGTACCTTTGGAGACACCTGTAGTTCTCCTTTATAATCACCCAGTTACGTTGTGACGTTTGGTAGCACCCAAAGTGTTCCTCCGGTAAACGGGAGTTGCATAATCTCATAGTTACAGGAACATGTATAAGTCATGAAGAAAGCAATAGCAACATACTAAACGATCAAGTGCTAGGCTAACGGAATGGGTCATGTCAATCACATCATTCTCCTAATGATGTGATCCCATTAATCAAATGACAACACATGTCTATGGTTAGGAAACATAACCATCTTTGATTCAACGAGCTAGTCAAGTAGAGGCATACTAGTGACACTATGTTTGTCTATGTATTCACACATGTATTATGTTTCCGGTTAATACAATTCTAGCATGAATAATAGACATTTATCATTATATAAGGAAATAAATAATAACTTTATTATTGCCTCTAGGGCATATTTCCTTCACACACTAGATGGCATCCCCAGGTACTTCTCGTTGAGAGTTTCATTGGGAACTTGCAATACTTCTTTGATCTCTTCTTTGACACTGTTTGGGCAGCCCTTGCTAAAGAAAATAGAGGATTTGTCAAAGTTTATTCTTTGTCCCAAAGCCTAGCAATATATATTCAACATATGGTTCACCTCTCTAGCTCCATCACCACTAGCCTTAAAAAATAGCAGGCTGTCGTCAGCAAGAGCAAATGGTTTACAGGTGGAGCCAATGGTGCCACCTTCAACCCACTCATGCTAGATGACTCATCAACAGATTTCAGGAGGCATGAAAGGCCCTCTGCTGCAATTAAGAAGAGGTATGGGGAGATTGGATCTCCCTGCCGAATTCCTCGTGAAGGATTAAACTCATCAAGTTTCTTACCATTGAAGAGGACTGAGAACTTCACTGATCTGACCATTCCCATCACAATATTCACCCATCTTTCTGTGAACCCCAACTTTAACATGATTGCTTGTAAATAATCCCATTCAACTCTATTGTAAGCCTTCATCATGTCAAGTTTTAACGCCAATAACTGTTTCTCTTTGCCCCATTTCCTTTCATAAAGTGAAGACATTCATAGGCTTCAATAATGTTGTCAGTGACGAGTCTACCTGGTACAAACACCGATTGCTCCTCTGATATGATTTCAGGTAGCACCAACTTCAACCTATTGGATATTACTTTGGAGGCAATTTTGTATAGTACATTGCATACAGAGATAGGCCGGAACTATGTGAGCATCGTGGTTTTTTTTTACCTTTGGTATTAAAACCAAGATAGTCTCGTTTATGCACTCCGCTATTTCAGTCCCGTCTATGATCCTCAACACAACCCATGTAACATCTGCTACACAAATCTCCCAATGGCATTGGAAAAAATGCGCCGGAAACCCATCTGGTCCCGGTGCCTTTGTTGGGAACATTTGAAATAAAGCACGTTTGATTTCTTCTTGGGAGTACTCCTTGTTCAACATCTCATTCATGTCTATGGTGACCTTCCTTGGCACATGAGCTAACACCTGTTGCATGTTTTGGACACCTTCAGATGTGTACAACTTCTTATAAAAATTGTGGCCATCTCCTCCATCACAGCTTTATCCTCAGTTAGTGCCCCTCTAGGCATCTGAAGGGCTTTGATTTGGTTCTTTTGCGTCGCCTACTCGCCCGCAGGTGGAAAAAATATGTGTTTTTATCTCCGCATGATAGCCACTCTATTCTAGCTCTTTGTCTCCATAAAATTTCCTCCCTATTAAAAAGCTCCACCAATCTGTCACATACCTTGCTTTCTATGTGAGATGGCCCAGTCCTCCATGGGATCATGCGCAGGTCTGCAAGTTCCTGCTGCAGGAATCGGATTTCCCGCCTAACATTGCCAAACACATCCCTGTCCTAGTTTCTGAGATCGCCGGACAGAGACTGCAAATTTTCCTTCACATACCGGACTGTCGTTTGCTGCCCGCTGCCCCAACTATCCCCAAACACTGCATTCAGTCCATCATGTGTCTCCCACATTAGTTCGTATTTAAATGCTTGTGGCCCTCCCTTGCATGCATGCACGTCGCTCACATGTAGCACTAGCAGGCTATGATCGGATGAGGCTGCTGTGTGATGCTCCAGTTGGGCTGAAGGGTAGTTGAAACACCAATCCGCTGTCTGTGGCATCCCGGCTTAGAGAAAACCGGAACGCCCCGTATTCCAGCCCAGAGATCGAGATGTAGTCTTCTGGAATACGGCACTACTTAACATAGAACAAACCAGCTCTTTATCACAATCTATTTGGGTACAATGATTAAATCGGCACGGTGACACTACGCCTGCCACTGTTCCTCTATGCAAGTAGCAGAACAACACGATGCAGCAGAAGAACTCTAGCAGAGGAACAACGCCGACGGTGGTGAACTCCACTCTGCAGGGACTCTGGCTGGAACGCTTATCCTAGCTCGCATGAACGGAAACCACGACAAACAAGCAATCAAATCTGGAATGATCTGCAAGCTGGCATGACACGCCAGGTCAGTACATTGAATGTACTTGCAAGCTCACAGTAACCAGAAGCATTCAAGATAAACAACGGCATGGCAATTATAGGTTAAACAGGAATTATCATGAGATCATCAGAACAATATAACATGAACATGATACAGCTAACACAACATGAACATATTAATCCAACAATACTAGCATGCAACATGATGACACTATATGCACCACTTATCCTGCTCGGGTTACTTGGTAACCGTCACATGCATCACTTACCAACCTTGGACATCACACGATCATCTCAGGATCAAATCAAGCTTGGTATAAACAATACCATAGCGATCAGTAAATGACCACAAGGAGCTTGATCTTTACCCATGATTCTCGCACAACATCACAAATATACAACGACTCGGTATCCTCGATACCACCGTGATCCTTACGGCGATCACAACCACGACCAACACTTGGTCTCAAACCGTGATCCTTACGGCGATCACAACCCGACCAATAAATGGCCCGTGATCCTTACGGTGACCACAACCACGAGTTATCATTAATCAAGTTATTCTTATTACTGTTGACTCATGGTGTACCCTACTTTCGAACTAGGCCCCTATCCATGGGCGCGGCTATCGATAGATTTAATATACACTCTGCAGAGGTTAGTACACTCTACCCGCACTATGGAACCCATGGCCTCGCACTCCCATTCAGGTGGACCAACGGCGTTCCGACAAAACCGTTCTACTGCCATGACACTCTCCCGGCCACTCTGACTCACTCCCTAGTGGGCTAAGTCATGGGTGGCCTCGTGTCTACCTCAAGACACCTCAAACCACCATCATGGCCCAAAACAATAAACCGTCCCACATGAGGACATGTGCACAGAACAACAACAACGGGAACACAAGGCTTATGTCCGCCTACCTGATCATGGTAGCGCACGCCCATAACCTTCTCTCGTTGGAGGCACCGGCGAGAGGCACACCAATAGACCCAGTTAGGACCGTCCCATACCGGCCGGTAAGCGTGGTTGCACTGGTTAGCATCGTTTCAGCGGCACCATGACTCAGCCAACAGTTATTCAAGTTCAATTTAATCCGGTTAACTTGAATGCCAATATGCTGAGCCATGATAAAATGCATGAACATGATATCAGCATAATCATGAGAGTATCACATAGCTATCCACCATATCAACAATGAATCATATCCACTGAGCATGGCATACTGACTAGCATGACCATCTCCAACATCAACATGTACTACTAGCAAGCATAAACATATGAAAAGAAATACTAGCAGGTAGAACATGATAACAGAGTACAAGACAACCTAGCACAAAAGTGAACATGCAAATCTAAACATCACCGGAACAACGATAACCATCTTTTCATCAAGCAAACATTTAATAAAGATTCAAGTTGAAAACCATGGATACTGCATGACTATCACGCAAGTGGGTATTGTGGCTTGCCTGGGGATGAAGAAGGCACCGGGGAGAAGTGTGGTGAAGCTGTGGAAAGATTTGCCGGAAACAGTTCTCTCTCGGAGGGGCTGTTTACGCGCAAGGGCAAAAAGTTCATTTTCACAATGTCAAACCATAGTGAAAGCATGACCAACAGAACGGGCTCGATGAAATGAAGAAGTGGGCTTTGGAATCACCTCATTTGGAGTTACGGATAAAAAGATATGGACGTTTAAAGCTCAGGGACTAATCTGCAAAAATACTTCTACAAACAAGTCCCTGGTAGTTTAAACAGAACGCGTCTTTCTGAGAATACGCTTTCGAATCAGGAAAACGGCTTCGCGGCGGGCGCCTCCACTTATCCACGCTAGCGTTGGATCAGTCAACACGGCCGAGGCGGGGCCTGGCGTCAAGGTCGCTGCCAGGTGGGGTCGCGGGGCCCGCCTGGCCAGGTCAACACCCACCTGGCCGTCTCCTTCTTCTCCCGCTCGGGCGCTCGACCGGCCGAGGCAGGGGCCGCCACGACGGCGATTGCCGGCAGCTCCGGCCACCACAGATGACGGCCGACCCACCCAGAAGCTCGGGTGCGGAGAGGCGATCGGCTGGTGGTCTCTGTTGACGGCGAGCGACACTCCAGAGAGAGCAGCAAGGCCCGCGGCGGAGAGGAGTTCGGCCATGATGACCCACAAGTGTAGGCGGTCTATTGTAGTCCTTTCGATAAGTAAGAGTGTCGAACCCAACGAGAAGCAGAAGGAAATGACAAGTGGTTTTCAGTAAGGTTTTCTCTGCAAGCACTGAAATTGTAGGTAACTGATAGTTTTGTGATAAGATAAATTGTAACGAGTAACAAGTAAATAAAGTAAATAAAGTACAGCAAGGTGTCCCAATCCTTTTTGTAGCAAAGTACAAGCCTGGACAATTTCTTATAATGAGAAAAGAGCTCCCGAGGACACATGGGACTTATCGTCAAGCTAGTTTTCATCACGCTCATATGATTCGCGTTCGGTACTTTGATAATTTGTTATGTGGGTGGACCGGTGCTTGGGTACTACCCTTAATTGGACAAGCATCCCACTTATGATTAACCCCTATTTCAAGCATCCGCAACTATAAAAGAAGTATTAAGGTAAACCTAACCACATCATTAGACATATGGATCCAAATCAGCCTCTTAGGAAGCAACACATAAACTAGGGATTAAGCTTCTGTCGCTCTAGCAACCCATCATCTACTTATTACTTACCAATGCCTTCCTCTAGGCTCAAATAATGGTGAAGTGTCATGTAGTTGACATTCACATAACACCACTAGAGGAGAAGACAACATACATCTCATCAAAATATCGAACGAATACCAAATTCACATGACTACTAATAGCAAGACTTCACCCATGTCCTCAGGAACAAACGTAACTACTCACAAAGCATATTCATGTTCATAATCAGAGGAGTAATAATTTGCATTAAGGATCTGAACATATGATCTTCCACCAAGTAAACCAATTAGCATCAACTACAAGGAGTAATCAACACTACTAGCAACCCACAGGTACCAATTTGTGGTTTGGATACAAGATTGGATACAAGAGATGAACTAGGGTTTTGAGAGGAGATGGTGCTGGTGAAGATGTTGATGGAGATTGACCCCCTCCCGATGAGAGGATCGTTGGTGATGACGATGGTGATGATTTCCCCCTCCCGGAAGGAAGTATCCCCGGCAGAACAGCTTTGCCGGAGCTCTAGATTTGTTCCGCCAAGGTTCCGCCTCGTGGCGGTGGAGTTTCGTCCCATAAGCTTGCCCATGATTTTTTCCATGGTAAAAGCCTTCATATAGCAGAAGATGGACACCAGAGGGCCACCAGGGGGCACAGGAGACAGGGGGGCGCCCCCAGTAGGGGTGGGCGCCCCCACCCTCCTGGCCAGGGTGTGGGCCCCCTTTGGTGTTTCTTCCGCTCAATAATTCTTATTAATTCCAAAAATAAGTTTCGTGCAGTTTCAGGATTTTTGGAGCAGTGCAGAATAGGTTTCCAATGTTTGCTCCTTTTCCAGCCAGAATTCCAGCTGCCGGCATTCCCCCTCTTCATGGTAAACCTTGTAAAATAAGAGAGAATAGCCATAAGTATTGAGATATAATGTGTAATAACAGCCCATAATGCAATAAATATTTATATAAAAGCATGATGCAAAATGGACGTATCAACTCCCCCAAGCTTAGACCTTGCTTGTCCTCAAGCGGAAGCCGAAATCGAAAAATATGTCCACATGTTTAGAGATAGAGGTGTTGATAAAAATAAAATAGGGACATGAGGGCATCATGATCATTCTTATAACAGCAACATAAATAGATTTTTTCAGATGATTTCTTATGCTCAAGTAACAATCAATTCACAATGTCAAGTATGGTTCAGAAACTTCATTGGGAACTAACAAACTATAATCTCAGTCATTGAAGCAATTGCCATTTATCATAACATCAGAAAGAGTAAAAAATAGAGCTTTTCAGCAAGTCCACATACTCAACTATCATTTAGTCTTCTACAATTGCTAACACTCACCCAGTACTTGTGGTTATGGAGTTTCAACCGGACACTGAGAAAGATAGGGGCTTGTTGTGTTGCCTCCCAATGTGTTCACCTTTAGGTGAGGTCAACAATAATAGTTCATGCTAACTTACATCCAATTGGAGATCTTTCAAACACGAGGAGCTTGCCAAAGGATAAAATGAAAAAGGGAAAGGTGAAGATCACCTTGACTCAAGCATAAAGTAAAAACATAAAGTAAAAGTGTCGGGGAAGCTGATCCACGAACACCTATGGGGACCGGCGGACCGAGCCCCTTTCGGTTCGGAGGGGGGCGGAGGTCGCACGAAGAGCGGATCGAGGCAATACACACGAGCAGTTTACCCAGCTTCGGAGCTCTCCGGAGAGATAAAACTCCTATTGCTGCTTGTTTGATCGTATTCAGTTCTTGCTCAGGAGCGATGAGCGCTACCAGACCGAGCGTGAGAGTGCTCTTGGTGTTCCGAATGAGCCGAACCCCCTCTACGTTGCGCATGGGCCTCCTTTTATACACTCAAGGGGTCACCGACAGGTGGCAACGCAGACTAGAGGGGTAAAAATCGAAAAAGAGTGCGGTAGGTACAGCTACCTCTACTGTAGATACAGTGTATCATACCTAACCCTGACGGCAGGGGACAAGGGCAATAAATGCCCGTCTGTGTCGTCTAAAAAGTGCGAGAAGAGACCGTCAGGGGCGCCACCGATCGCCACGATGGCCTTCTTGTCAGCGCCGCTTGCCACCGCGCACCGCTGGCTGCACAGCCTACCGCCACGCGTGCCTGGAAGGGTCCCAGGGCGACACGTTGGTGGATGTGCTGGAGCCTGCGCGCGGAAGTGGCCGCTTGCCGCGGCAAGTGCCTTGCCGCGGCTGTTGTCTTGTCGAGCCCGGGAGCTTGTCGCTCACCGTGCCTTGCCGGGACGCGTGGCGCGTCGCGGCAAGCGTTCTTGAGATGCCTTGGTTGGCCTTCCCGGCAAGCTCCTCTTGCCGGGTCCTTGTCTTCTTGGTTTGAATACTTTGTTCTTGAATGGCTTCCCGGCAAGCTCCTCTTGCCGGGGTCTTGTCTTCTGAGGAGCCACAGATGATCGTGGCGGTGACCTGGCGAGCCTTGCCGCGGGGTGCTGCGACTGCCCGTGCACAAGTTCGGGATACTAGGGTACCCCTACTCTAGTACACCGATAGGAGCCCCCGGGCCTGGGCCACACACGGTGCCGAGCGCTGTTGGGCCAGGCCCAAAACAGGGCACGGGCACACGCGGCCTGGTCGTGCCGTTTGCTACTCCGCATCCACCGCGCCCTCCCCGAACGGCACGCGTTGATTGCGGCGTCGTGGGAGAGATCGTGGGGGGTTCTTTATTCGGAAAATGTGTAACGTTCGCCCCCTCCCCTTTATAAGCAGAGGGAACAGAGGCAGTTGCTCACCTCGCCTGTTTACTACTCCAAAATCTCCGCCGTTCCCCTCTCCTCTGAGAAAACAGCGCTCCGCCCCCCATCTCCGCCGTCGCCACCAACGCCGTCGACCTCCTCCACCACCTTTGCTATGGCTCCGAAGACCGGGAAGGTCGCGAAGTCGGCCGAGGCGCTGCGGCTCGAGGCGCTGCGAAAGGAGCGGGCCACTTTCCCCGCCGAGCTCGACGTGGCGGGGCTGAGGCAGTGGTTCTACCTCTTCTGGTCGACGGAGACGCGTGCGCATCCGCGCACGAAGGTACTCTCCGCCGCCGCTTCGACACGGGCTCCATACAGGTATCCTTTCTTCCCGTTGTTCTTTTACTGCGGCCTCTGCCCGCCCTTCTCGGAGTTCTTCTGCGACATCATTAACACCTACGGGTTTCATCTCCTTGATTTCACCCCCAACACCGTCTTGACCTTGTCCGTTTTCGCACATTTGTGCGAAAACTTTGTCGGAGTCCACCCAAATGTCGCTCTTTTCCGCCACTACTTCATGCCCCGGGTCGAGAGAGGAGAGCCGCTTTCCGGGGGGGTCGCCTGGATCTCGAGGGCCGGCAAGAAGGAGGCGTATCTGGAGGGGGAGCTTCGCAGCATGTGGGAGGAGTGGAGAGCCGAGTGGTGTTGGATCATGGAGGAGGATCCGCAACCGTTCACCGCCTTGCGCCAAGTTCCAGTAGTGCGCGGCAATGACTGGAGCAGCCTGGCCCCGGAGGACGCTAGGCTGAAGATTGCCACCACCAGAATGTTGTGTCTCAGGGTTGGCGGGTTGACTGTAGGTGCCGTAGGCGTAGATTTTCTCCGCCGCCGCATCGCCCCCCTGCAAGAGAGGAAGAGACCCGCTTGGGAGTTTGGCGGCCTGGAAGATATCATGCGGCTGCGCCCGGGCCTCAACTTCAACTTCACCGTGCTAGAGCTGGATGCGATGCTCAAGGAGCTGTTCAAGCATGATCCCCAGCATCCGGAGTGGTTCAGGTTGCCGGCGGGGGTCGTCCCGCTGTGCAACAATTCTTCCCTCGACCGCATCCGCGTGATGATGCCGCAGTGTGACTCACATGGCCTTGTCCCAACGTGGCAAGAGCCAGCCGACGAGGTTGTGCAGCAATTCTTCGACGGGCTGGTGGAGGTGGAGGTCCGTGCTGATGAGAAGAGGAGCCTCACCCGTGACACCACCGATGAGGAGATGCGATGCATTGCCACCAGGGCGGAAGAAGCGGCGGCAGCCGCTGCCGCGGGTGAGTTTGGCTTCACTGTGGAAGAGGCAGAGGCAGAGGCGGCGGCAAGCCTTGCCGAGCGAGAATGGATTGATGGTGAAGAAGAGCTTGCCGTGCCGGAGGTCGAGTCGAGCGAGCCCGCTGAGGGTGAGCCCGCCGAGGGTGCGAGCAGCCCGCCATCTCCAGGCCACTTGCCGCAGACGGAGCCCATCGCGCAACCCCCAGCTCAACCAAGAAGGCGCCTTCGCAGGGGCGGGGATGCAGTGGGGCGACAAAGGAGTCAGCAGCCGACGCGCCGCGCGACGCGCTCCACCGCGACAAGCGATGTTGCCGCGGGAGCGCCTCGTGCCACCACGACAACCGGAGCTGGAACTTCCCGTGCCACCGCTGCCGCGCCCGCCAAGCGGACAAGGGACCCTACCCCTCGGCCTCGTCGCGCCGCAGGTGGGCCGGACTTCGACCTCTCCGCGCTCAGCTCCGACGAGGAGGAAGAAGAAGAGTAAGACTCAACTGCGCACTTGTAGTTCTTCAATCTTGTAGCTTCATCTTGTATCTAACTTGCTTCAATTTGAACTTGTTCCTTTTCAGGACGTTGGCTCAAAGAGCGGCGAAGAGGGCCAAGGTGCCGGTGGTTATCATCGAAGACGAGCCCGTCGAAGCAACAGGAGGGGCGCCTGAGACCACCTTGCCGGACCCGGCAATTACCCCGTGAAGCAGCCCCCAGCGCAGCCCCCAGCGTAAGTATATGATTAACTTTCTGCTTTTGGGTGCGCACGGGTGCTCTTTTCTTTGCTGAAATCTGATCGTTGACTTGCTTGTGTAGGAGCAAAACAGCTTCACCAGGAGGGCTCGGGAACTGTCTCCGACGTGTCGTCTGCTTCCTCTACACCGCCAAGGGAAGATTCTCTGGCAAGGGAGCGCTCTCCGGCAAGGGAGCAATCTCCGGCAAGGGAGGAGTCTCCGGCGAGGGGCAGCACCAGCGAGCCTTCGGTGGTGGAGCCCATGGTCACGGATCGCAGTGCAGGTAATCCTTTGCTCGAAATCTCCCTTGTATTCTTCTGATCTTACTTTTTGGATCTTGACTTCTTCTCCTTCTCCGTTCGCCAGATCCACCTTCCACAGAGCCAATGGAGACCGAGGCGGGTGGCGAGGAGAATGTGCACGGCGATGCTGACGATGCCGCCGCCGGAGAAGAAGAAGCCAGGGCTGACGACCCCGCCGACGAGGAGGCCGCCAAGGCTGCTGGCGCTGGAGCTGGCGAAGGGTCCGGCGGTCGCACTGACGGCCCTGAGGCCGCAAGAGCGCCAGGCGCTGCACCGACCGCCGATCCCTCCGCCGCCGCCGCAACGCCAGGCTCCGAGGAGCCCCAGCCCGGCGCCTATCTGAAGGCCGATGATGGTGTCTTCATCAAGCTCCCCTGGGCGTCGAGCTCCAGGGCGCCAGTCTAAGGAGAAGCTTTCGACAGGGAGGTGCTCGCCTCTGCTGGGCTATCACTGGTTGACGCGCCAAGCAGCAGCAGCGGCGAGTCTGAGGAGGAGCGGCTACTCCGGAAGCTGGTGTCGCTATACCGCGCCCGCCAAGCCAAAGTGGAGTCCCGGGAAGCGCTTGTCGCGCAGGCGGGAGCGGAAATTGAGAAGCGTACGGAGGAGCTCCGGGAGCGCAACCAGGAGGCTCTCCGGGCCATCACAGAGGAGCGCGCGCAGCTCGTCGAGGCCCGGAAGGCATTTATCCCTGAGAAGGCCGAAGCCGAAGAGCAGCAGCGGCTTGCCGCCGAGGAGTTTTCTGCGCGGGAAGGGGAGCTGACTCAGAGGAAGGTAAACCTCGATAGCCAGGAGGATGATCTTGCCGCGCGTGAGCAGGCACTTGGCGGGGCGCTCAAGGAAGCAAAAGACGCGGCCGCAGCTGCCGAGGCTGCCAAGGAGGGATTAGAGGCAAGGGTGGCGCAGTTAGAGGCTGATCTGAAAACAAGCGGCGAGGAGCTTGCCGCGCTCAAGCTCGAGCGCGAGAAGGACGCCCTTGCCCATGGTGAGCTGCAGGGTCAGCTCGCCGAGAAGGGCAAGGAGCTGAGCGCCGCCAAGGATTCCAACGCCGATCTGGAGCTGAAGCTGGCCACCCTGACGAAGACGCTGGACGGCGCCAGGAAGCGGGAGTCGGATTTGAAGGAGGAGATCAAGGGCAACGAAGCGTTGCTGGCGAGGGCCGCTGAGACCCAGAACACCTTCAAGGATACTGTGGAGCTCTGGACGGAGGGCCTCATGAACATTGCTGCTGTCATTGACGGGGAGCTGGCGCAGCTGGGGGTGGAGGACTTTGGGTACTCCTCCGATGAGAATATCCCCCCCCCCCCCCAGCGCCAAGCTCACTATATTCTTCAAAGGCGTGGCGATAGCCCTTCAGCAGCTCCGAGAGAGGATCCCGAAGCAGCTGGCCGACGAGTCACGCACGATCTGCGCCAGGGTCTTGGAGAAGGTGTTGGTGAAGGTGGCTTTCCGCAATCCAGGCCTCAACTTCGCCAACGTCCTGAAGAAGCTGCCGGCGGATGCTGATCTTGACGCGCTCAAAGCCCTTGTCGCACCCATTGTGGACAAGGTGAATGAGGTCAAGAGGGTCGATGGTGGCCGCGTCGATTAGGCCGCCCATTTTCTCCTTTGCTTGTCGCTGACAATCATGTCATGAGAACATTCTATTAGAGCCGTGACAAGTTACTTTTGTAATATAATTCTATCTTAGGTAATGATTGCCATGTTACTTCCTTTACTAGTTTCCTGGCTTTGTATGTTTCTACCCTACGCTCTCTAGGGAAACTTGCCGGCGCAGGCGCCCTTGCCGCGAGCGCTGAGTGCGGAACTTCAGCAGCCTGTTGGCGGTGCCGCTACCGACAAGCAACCTTGTCGCAACTAGCCGCAGCTCACTTAAGTTGTTGAGCAGACTCGAAACAAAGTAAGGGCGCAACTAGCTACGAGTTGGTTCCTCCGCGCACAGGTTTTCCATACAAAGCACGGTCGTTCAAGGAAAATAACTTAAAATTTAAAAAACCGATTGCTCAAACTTTGGCAACTTAGCTTTCCTGTTGTTTGCTTCCCGGCAAGGCGAAACTTTCTTGAACGGCCCGGTCCACACCATCACCATTATCTTCTCCTTCCCCCCCCCCCCCGGCAAACCTTGTGTGCGAGGGAACCTTCCTCCTTTTGAGAAAGAGACAGAAAAAGAAAATAATGATGTGGAGCCTTATGGCTCGTTATCACTTACCGGAGGCAGGTGCTGCACAGAATGTCAGATAATATATGCAAAAAGGAATATAGCATGAAACTGACGAGATGTGCGGAGCACATGAGTTTTATTTATGCACGGGGCCCGCGCCCGGCTTTTTACAAAGGATTACATGCAACAGCGGCAAGACTTGTACAAAAGGTGGTTGCCGGAACGGGTTCCGACAACCGCGCCCTACGGGTAAAACTTACGAAGGTGCTCAATGTTCCAGGAGTTGCTCACCGGAATGCCATCTTCGGTCTCAAGGCGGACAGCGCCAGGCCTAGTGACTCGTTTCACCCGGTAAGGGCCTTCCCACTTCGGCGTCAACTTGTTGGAATTCTTGGCGGACTGAACTCGCCGAAGAACAAGGTCGCCTTCCTCGAAGCTTCTGGCTTTAACTTTGCGGCTATGGTAGCGACGCAAAGCTTGCTAGTAGCGAGCGGCTCGCACAGCAGCCTGAAGACGGTCTTCCTCAAGGACCAGCGCGTCATCTTGTCGCAGCTGTTCTTGCTCGAGCTCATCATAAGTGAGTACTCGACGCGACCCGTATACGAGTTCCGTGGGGAGAACTGCCTCTGATCCATAGACTAGAGCGAAAGGTGTCTGGCCAGTGGCTCGATTTGGCGTCGTCCTGATCGACCAAAGAACCACCGGCAGCTCCTCGATCCAGTTTCTTCCGCACCTGTGCAGCCTGTCGAAAGTTCTGGTCTTGAGGCCTCGCAGCACTTCAGCATTTGCCCTCTCCTCTTGACCGTTGCTTCTCGGATGAGCAATAGAAGCAAAGCAGACCTTGGCGCCAAGATCTTGGACATACTGCATGAAGGTGCGGCTCGTAAATTGCGTGCCGTTGTCGGTAATAATCCTGTTAGGGATCCCGAAACGGCAAACAATCGACCTGAAGAACTTGACTGCTGACTGCGCTGTCACCTTCCTCACTGGTTCCACTTCCGGCCACTTTGTGAACTTGTCGATGGCGACGTACAAGAACTCAAAGCCCCCGACAGCTCGGGGGAAGGGGCCGAGGATGTCGAGCCCCCAGACCGAAAATGGCCAGGATAAAGGGATTGTCTGGAGAGCTTGAGCTGGCTGGTGTATCTGTTTGGAATGGAACTGGCACGCTTCACACTTGGTTACTTGTGCAGTTGCATCCTGGAGGGCTGTCGGCCAGAAGAAACCTTGCCGGAACGCTTTGCCGGCAAGTGCTCTTGCGCCAATGTGGTGACCACATATGCCTCCATGTATCTCTACCAACAGCTGTTGTCCATCTTCCCGGCAAATGCACTTCAATTTCACACCGTTGAGTCTTATTTTGTACAGTGTGCTGTCGACAAACTTGTACATACTTGACTGTCGGGCTACTCTTTCCGCTTCTTCTTGCTCTTCGGGAAGCTCTCCTGTCTGAAGCAAACGGACAATCTGCTGCGCCCATGCTGGAGCTTGCGGCTCGACAACAAGGACTAAAGGCACATCTGCTGCTGCGGGAACACCCGCTTCGACGGCAAGGGCGTGTGACCCTGCCGGAGCTTGGTGTTCCCCGGCGAGCTTGCCGGAGCAAAACTTGTCGGGAGCGTCTGCTTCGACGGAACAAACCATATGGCTTGCCGGAGCAGACTGCTCCTCAGCACTGTTGGTGTTGTTCTTGGGGACCTTCTTGGCGGCGGCTTCTGGAAGCTCTGCCGGAAAGTAGTCACCAGAAACCAACTTCCTCTTCTTGCTCTGTCCAGTTGATGGTACCACGGATGGTTGAGTCAGCTTGAGCACAAAGATCCCTGGTTCCACAGGTAACTTTAGTGCGGCGCACTTTGACAGGCCATCAGCAACGTCATTCTGTGCTCTTGGAACATGTTCCATTTGCAAGCCGTCAAAGTGCTCTTCTAGCTTTCTCACCTCATCGACATAGGCTTCCATCAACGGACTCTGGTAGTTTTTGTTCACTTGGCGGACGACAAGCTGTGAGTCACCCCTGACAATGAGCTTCTTGATCCCAAGGTCTGCTGCGATCCTGAGACCGGCAAGCAAGCCTTCATACTCTGCAGTATTGTTCGTCGCTTGCTCCTTCGAAAAGTGCATCTGGACTACGTACTTGAGGTGCTCTCCGGTGGGTGCGGTAAGCAGCACGCCAGCACCGGCGCCTTGCAGCGAGAAGGCACCATCAAAGTACATCAGCCACTCTTTGCTTGTCTCCTTGACGGGGATGCTCGTTTCTGGAATTTCTTCGTCTGGTGTTGGCGTCCATTCTGCTATGAATTTTGCCAATGCTCTGCTTTGGATCGTTGAAGTGCTCTCAAACTTGAGGCCAAAGCTTGACAGTTCCAGTGCCCACTCGACAATCCTGCCTGTTGCTTCTGGATTCTGCAGTATCCTCTTCAGCGGAAAGCGAGTGACAACTGTGATCTCATGTGCCTGGAAGTAATGGCGCAGCTTTCTCGAGGCCATGAGAAGGCCGAAAAGCAACTTCTGCACACCAGAGTACCTTGACCTAGCCCCCTGGAGAAGGGAGCTGACAAAGTAAACTGGGCGCTGCACCATTTTCTTCTGCACCTCTTCGCGCACCTGCGCAGATCTATCCTTGTCGGAACCAGAGCTTGCCGGCGAAGCCCCCTGCTTATCGCTGGATTTACTTGCCGCGGTTGCTGGCTCATCATCCGCCTCCCTCTCCGCTACTAACGCAGCACTAACCACTTGATTGGTTGCTGCTAGATACAGCAGCAACTTCTCTTGTGGCCTAGGTGCGACAAGTATTGGAGTGGAGGACAGGTACCTCTTCAAGTCCTGCAGTGCAGCCTCCGCTTCTGGAGTCCATTTCATTGGACCTGCCTTCTTCAATATTTTGAAAAATGGCAGGGCGCGCTCAGCAGACTTAGAGATAAACCTGCTGAGAGCAGCCACGCAACCGGCAAGCCTTCGCACATCCTTGACGCGCTTTGGTGCTTCAATCTGCTCGATGGCCTTGATCTTGTCGGGGTTGGCTTCAATTCCCCGTTGAGACACGAAGAACCCAAGAAGCTTGCCGGATGGAACTCCAAACACGCACTTCTCGGGGTTGAGCTTGAGGTTGATCTTGCGCAGATTTGTGAAGGTCTCATCTAAATCTTGAATCAGAGTAGCCTTGTCTTTGCTCTTGACCACTATATCATCCATGTAGGCTTCCACATTTCTGTGTATCTGGGGCTCAAAAGCGACATGGACTACCCTTGCAAACGTTGAACCAGCATTCTTCAACCCAAAGGGCATCCATATGAAACAGTATGTGCCACAAGGGGTGATGAACGCGGTTTTCTCCTCATCCTCTTCTGCCATGAAGATCTGATGGTATCCTGAGTATGCATCGAGAAATGAAAGCAAATCACATCCGGCCGTGGAGTCAACAATCTGGTCAATGCGCGGCAAGGGAAATGGATCTTTAGGACAAGCTTTATTGACATCAGTGAAGTCTATACAAAGCCTCCATTTTCCGTTAGCCTTGCGCACGACTATAGGATTGGCCAACCACGTAGGATGGAGCACTCCTCTGACAAGGCCTGCTGCTTCCAACTTCTTGATTTCTTCTGCAATGAACTCTTGGCGCTCCACTGCTTGCTTCCTGACTTTCTGCTTGACGGGCCGCGCATGAGGACAAACGGCTAGGTGGTGCTCAATCACTTTCCTGGGAACACCGGGGATATCAGACGGTTGCCATGCAAACACGTCGACATTCGCCCGCAGGAAAGCAACGAGCGCACTTTCCTATTTAGGATCAAGAGTGGCGCTGATGGTGAAGGTACCACCGGTGCCGTCCTCCTTGGCGGACACCTTCTTGGTCTCTGGTGGAGCTGCCATTGCCTTCTTACACTTGCCGGTGGAGCTCGATGGTGCGTCCTCAACGGTAGTGCAGCACTCTGAAGAGGTGCGCTTGCCGGAGTGGGCATCAGAGCTCTTGCCGGACTTGGTCTTATTCTTCCCCCCGGGAGCTTCAACGGCAAGTGACTTGCGATTGGCTGCAGCTGTTGCTTCCCGGTAAATCTTGTCGGCGCAGATAAGGGCATCCTTCTTGTCGCCAAGGACAGAGATGACACTTATCGGGCCTGGCATCTTGAGCACGTTGTAGGCATAATGAGAGGCTGCCATGAACTTGGCGAGCGCAGGACGGCCGAGGATCCCATTGTAGGGCAATGGGAAGTCAGCAACGTCAAAAGTGACCTCAGTTCTGAAGTTCAGCTCGCTGCCAAATGTGACCGGCAACGTGATCTTTCCCTTCGGCTTGCTCCTTCCCGGGTTGATTCCTTGGAACGTGCCGGTCTCTTCGAGCTCGCTGTCAGGGATCTGGAGTTTCTGGAGGACCGCGGAGGAGATCAGATTCAAGCTGGCCCCGCCGTCGACTAGCATCTTCGTGACTTTGAGGTTGTGGATAGTTGGTGAAACCAACATCGGCAAGCACCCGACCGCAGTTATGCAATCAGGGTGATCCTCAATATCGAAGATGATAGGCGTGCTGGACCATTTTAGAGGCCTGCGTGACTCCATGGATGGTTCAGCTGCATTAACTTCCCGCATCCACTGCTTGAGTTGGCGGTGTGAAGCGCGCAGGGAAGCACCACCGTCAACGCACAGGACCTCTGTGGCTTTCTGAAATTCCTGCTCATCGGCCTCGTCATCATCCATGTCTTCGTCGTCGTCGTCGTCATCCTTGTCGCGGCCACGGGGAGGCCTATCTCCTTGCCGCTGCTTGGCCTTGCCGCGGCGTCCTCCCCGGCCGGGGCGTTTCTTGCTGGCTTCCCCAGCACCTTCCTGGGCTTTCTCCTTGTCGCGTCGCTCGTACTCGGCCTTCTGCTGCTCAGCAAGCCGCTCAACCTTCTTACAACTCTGGAGGTCATGACCCTTGGTGCGGTGGATCTTGCAGTATTGCTTGCCGGAGCTGTCTTGTTTGTCGGCGGCAGCCACAGCCTGGCTCTCCTTGCCGGAGCCAGCAGCTGTAGCTTTCTTGGCGCCACCTCCGTCACCGGACTGCTCGACAGCTAGCACTTCTTTGCCCTTTTTCCTTCTGTTGTTCCGCCGCCGACCTTTCCTTGCCGGGGCGGCATCCTCACTATCGGATCCTCCTGCTCCTGTAGTCTCCCCGGGGAGTCTCCTCCCCTCCTCAGCACGTGCACACTTGTCGGCCAGGGCATAAAGCTCGCTGACGTCCCTGATCTTGCACATCGCCATCTCCTCCCTCATCCTGCGGTTTCGTACGTTCTGATGGAACGCGCTGATGACCGCGGCGGGGTGGACATCTGGGATGTTATGCTGTACACGGCTGAATCTTTGAATGTACTTGCGCAGAGACTCTCCTTCCTTCTGGGCAAGCAGGTGAAGATCGCTTTCTTGGCCATGAGGCTTGTGGCCGCCTGTAAAGGCGCCGACAAACTGATGGCATAGATCTGCCCAAGAAGAGATGGAGTTGTCCGGCAAGTGCATGAGCCAGGATCTGACGTTAGGCTTAAGCACCAGCGGGAAGTAGTTGGCAAGGATCTTGTCGTCTCGTCCCCCGGCAGCCTGCACCGCGATGGTGTAGATGCTGAGGAACTCCGACGGATGCGACTTGCCGTCGTACTTCTCCGGCACATCTGGCTTGAAATTCTTCTTGCTGGGCCACTGGACTTGCCGCAGCTCACGGGTGAACGCAGGGCAACCTACCGCGTACGGCAAGTCGCCTGGTTCCCCTGGCGCATGCATGTCGACAGAGGGCCCAGCGCGCTGGTCAGATTGACGCCGCGCTTCTCTTCGACGCTCGATGCGGGTACGAGCATCCTCTTGTTGTCGTTCGTGCAGAACTTGGCGCTGATCGCGACGAGCTCGCGGATCCGATGATGCGGTGGAGTCGCTGTCGAGGTGGACCCGGCGAGTTGGCGATCTTGGCCTTCGTGGCGGAGAGTGCATGGAAGTTGCACCCCCGTTTGTCTTGTCAATCGGTACGCGTTCGGCAGTCTTGCCGCGGCAGCGAAATGCTCGGTTGCCGCGCAGTGTCGCCGTTGGCGAAACCGATGAGGCTCTGGATAGTGGCCCTCCATTCGTCGGTCTTGTCCGCCGTCGGAGGGTAATCTAGAAGCAGTTGAGCTCGCGCCAAGGCTTCTGCTGGAGTGGTGGGTGGCAGCGGTGAACGGTGCGAGGAGCGGGATATGCTCGGACTTCTAACTATGTTAGAAGGAGCAGTATCCCGTCCAGGCGACCGTACCTCGCTCGGGCCGGCATGCTGGCGTGCATGCTGGTCTTGGACGCCACGCGACCCACCAGCTTGATCTTGGCCCAGCGGACGTATGGCGCTGCGAACGCCATGACACTGCTGGTCCCGCGCCTCCTGAGACGGGCACGGTGCGCGCACGGACGCCGAGGTAT
The DNA here is from genome assembly GCA_904067115.1 of Aegilops sharonensis. Lineage (NCBI taxonomy): Eukaryota > Viridiplantae > Streptophyta > Magnoliopsida > Poales > Poaceae > Aegilops > Aegilops sharonensis. Next base: position 559,616,141 of record LR880970.1, read on the forward strand.
GTGCTGCCTTGTCCTTGGACTTGGCCGCACTATGAGCACCCTCGTCGGCGCCCGTTCTTCCGCCGGCGTCCACTCCACCGTCCACTTGCTCCTGCGGCGGTGGAATCGACACGAACGGAACTGCTGCCTCCGAAGCCTTCTCCTTCGGTGGCATGTCGATGAAGATGATGAAGATTTAGCTCGTGTGCACGCCGGATCGGGTTCACACGACCTCTACGCCCCCTACCTGGCGCGCCAAAGATGTTGGGGAAGCTGATCCACAAACACCTATGGGGACCGGCGGACCGAGCCCCTTTCGGTTCGGAGGGGGCGGAGGTCGCACGAAGAGTGGAACGAGGCAATACACACGAGCAGTTTACCCAGCTTCGGAGCTCTCCGGAGAGATAAAACTCCTACTGCTGCTTGTTTGATCGTATTCAGTTCTTGCTCAGGAGCGATGAGCGCTACCAGACCGAGCATGAGAGTGCTCTTGGTGTTCCGAATGAGCCGAACCCCCTCTACGTTGCGCATGGGCCTCCTTTTATACGCTCAAGGGGTCACCGACAGGTGGCAACGCAGACTAGAGGGGTAAAAATGGAAAAAGAGTGCGGTAGGTACAGCTACCTCTACTGTAGATACAGTGTATCATACCTAACCCTGACGGCAGGGGACAAGGGCAATAAATGCCCGTCTGTGTCGTCTAAACAGTGCGAGAAGAGACCGTCAGGGGCGCCACCGATCGCCACGATGGCCTTCTTGTCAGC
>LR880970.1:559627721-559638667 GCA_904067115.1 Aegilops sharonensis
ATCACATCACAACATGCCCTGCAAAAACAAGTTAGACGTCCTCTACTTTGTTGTTGCAAGTTTTACGTGGCTGCTACGGGCTGAGCAAGAACCGTTCTTACCTACGCATCAAAACCACAACGATAGTTTGTCGAGTTGGTGCTGTTTTAACCTTCGCAAGGACCGGGCGTAGCCACACTCGGTTCAACTAAAGTGAGAGAGACAGACACCCGCCGGTCACCTTTAAGCAACGAGTGCTCGAAGCGGTGAAACCAGTCTCGCGTAAGCGTACGCGTAATGTCGGTCCGGGCCGCTTCATCTCACAATACCGCCGAACCAAAGTATGACATGCTGGTAAGCAGTATGACTTATATCGCCCACAACTCACTTGTGTTCTACTCGTGCATATGACATCAACGCATAAAACCAGGCTCGGATGCCACTGTTGGGGAACGTAGTAATTTCAAAAAAATTCCTACGCACACGCAAGACCATGGTGATGGCATAGCAACGAGAGGGGAGAGTGTCTGTACATGTACCCTCGTAGACCGTAAGCGGAAGCGTTATAAAAATGCGGTTGATGTAGTCGTACGTCTTCACGATCCGGCCGATCCAAGTACCGAACGTACATCACCTCCGTGTTCAGCACACGTTCAGCTCGATGACGATCCCCGGGCTCCGATCCAGCAAAGCGTCGGGGATGAGTTCCGTCAGCACGACGGCGTGGTGACGATGATGATGCTCCACCGACGCAGGGCTTCGCCTAAGCTCCGCGACGATATGACTTCTCCGGTGCAGGGCTTCGCCTAAGCTCCGCAACGATATGATCGAAGTGGAATATGGTGGAGGGGGGCACCGCACACGGCTAAGGAACGATCCGTAGATCAACTTGTGTGTCATGGGGTGCCCCCCTGCCCCCGTATATAAAGGAGCAGGGGGGGTGCGGCCAGCCCAAGGGGGGCGCGCCTGGAGGAGTCCTACTCCCACCGGGAGTAGGACTCCCCCCCCCCCCTTTCCTAGTTGGAATAGGATTGGGGAGGGGGAAGAGGGAAGGGGGGCGCGGGGGGGCCCCCCCCCCCCCCCTTCCTTTTTTGCCCGGGGGGGGGGGGGGGCCCCCCCCCCCCCCCTTCCTTTTTTGCCCGGGGGGGGGGGGGGGCCCCCCCCCCCCCCCTTCCTTTTTTGCCCGGGGGGGGGGGGGGGCCCCCCCCCCCCCCCTTCCTTTTTTGCCCGGGGGGGGGGGGGGGCCCCCCCCCCCCCCCTTCCTTTTTTGCCCGGGGGGGGGGGGGGGCCCCCCCCCCCCCCCTTCCTTTTTTGCCCGGGGGGGGGGGGGGGCCCCCCCCCCCCCCCTTCCTTTTTTGCCCGGGGGGGGGGGGGGGCCCCCCCCCCCCCCCTTCCTTTTTTGCCCGGGGGGGGGGGGGGGCCCCCCCCCCCCCCCTTCCTTTTTTGCCCGGGGGGGGGGGGGGGCCCCCCCCCCCCCCCTTCCTTTTTTGCCCGGGGGGGGGGGGGGGCCCCCCCCCCCCCCCTTCCTTTTTTGCCCGGGGGGGGGGGGGGGCCCCCCCCCCCCCCCTTCCTTTTTTGCCCGGGGGGGGGGGGGGGCCCCCCCCCCCCCCCTTCCTTTTTTGCCCGGGGGGGGGGGGGGGCCCCCCCCCCCCCCCTTCCTTTTTTGCCCGGGGGGGGGGGGGGGCCCCCCCCCCCCCCCTTCCTTTTTTGCCCGGGGGGGGGGGGGGGCCCCCCCCCCCCCCCTTCCTTTTTTGCCCGGGGGGGGGGGGGGGCCCCCCCCCCCCCCCTTCCTTTTTTGCCCGGGGGGGGGGGGGGGCCCCCCCCCCCCCCCTTCCTTTTTTGCCCGGGGGGGGGGGGGGGCCCCCCCCCCCCCCCTTCCTTTTTTGCCCGGGGGGGGGGGGGGGCCCCCCCCCCCCCCCTCTCCTTGTCCTATTCGGACTAGAGGGGGAGGGGGGCGCGCGGCCTGCCGTGGCCGGCCCTTTCCTCTTCTCCCTATGGCCCATCAAGGCCCATTGACCCCCCGGGGGGTTCCGGTAACCCCTCGGTGTTCCGGTAACTTCCTGTTTTCATCCGGAACCTTTCCGAAGTCCAAACATAGGCTTCCAATATATCAATCTTTATGTCTCGACCATTTTGAGACTCCTCGTCATGTCCGTGATCACATCCGGGACTCCGAACAACCTTCGGTACATCAATACTTTATAAACTCATAATGAACTGTCATCGAAACGTTAAGCGTGTGGACCCTACGGGTTCGAGAACTATGTAGACATGACCTAGAACCATTCTCGGTCAATAACCAATAGCGGAACCTGGATGCCCATATTGGTTCCTACATATTCTACGAAGATCTTTATCGATCAAACCGCATAACGACATACGTTGTTCCCTTTGTCATCGGTATGTTATTTACCCGAGATTCGATCATCGGTATCCAATACCTAGTTCAATCTCGTTACCGGTAAGTCTCTTTACTCGTTCCGTAATACATCATCTCACAACTAACTCATTAGTTGCAATGCTTGCAAGGCTTATGTGATGTGTATTACCGAGAAGGCCCAGAGATACCTCTCCGACAATCGGAGTGACAAAACCTATTCTCGAAATACGCCAACCCAACAAGTACCTTTGGAGACACCTGTAGTACTCCTTTATAATCACCCAGTTATGTTGTGACGTTTGGTAGTACCCAAAGTGTTCTTCCGGTAAACGGGAGTTGCATAATCTCATAGTTACATGAACATGTATAGGTCATGAAGAAAGCAATAGCAATATACTAAACGATCAAGTGCTAAGCTAACGGAATGGGTCATGTCAATCACATCATTCTCCTAATGATGTGATCCCATTAATCAAATGACAACACATGTCTATGGTTAGGAAACATAACCATCTTTGATCAATGAGCTAGTCTAGTAGAGGCATACTAGTGACTATCTGTTTGTCTATGTATTCACACATGTATTATGTTTCCGGTTAATACAATTCTAGCATGAATAATAAACATTTATCATGATATAAGGAAATAAATAATAACTTTATTATTGCCTCTAGGGCATATTTCCTTCAAGGTGGTAGTACGAAACAAGTACGGGGGTTACTAGAACAAGACTCGATATATGGCCGACTCAGGAGGCTTAAGTATTCCCTGCATGATTAGCATAACAAATATGTTTCAACCAATAGACAGAATCACCACTAATCATACCTCACTATGCCATACCGGACACAACCGTCTCGACAAAGACTGGAGACAAGCTCGTGTCTACCCAAGACAGAGGCTTTCCCGGATTCCTTCCGATAGGCATGAAAGGCATACAAGGGTGATTACTATCACAAGCATGTCAAATTCCAACAGCAAGGAACATTCATTATGCACTCATGAGTGTGATCATATCATCGCATAAAATAACGAATACTTCGTGTTCAGGTGGTGTTGTAACCGTATCAAACAACACACAACAATATTATGCCAGGGTTAAGAATGCTTGCCTTCAAGTGTATGCAAGAGGGGTGCACTTTTTGAAAGTTGCCTTCTTCTTCAAAAATCCTATTTTGAAATTTTTTAAATTAACACATAGTTTCAAAATAGTACAAAAAAGTTGTCTGGAAAATTTTCGAATAAATACAAAAATAAACTAGACAAAATTTGAGAAACAACAGAAAAGAATCAAATCATTTGGACTTATATTTAAAAAGTTACAGTCAGTCAAAGTTTAGTCAAAATTCTGTTTTAAATAAATAAATAAAAGAAACAGAAAAAGAAAAAACATTTCAGGGGGAAGGCGTACTCTGGGCTTTAACCTTTAACTTTGCCAGCGTGGACCGGCTCGGGGTCACTGGTAGTGGGTCCCTTGGGCCCACTGGTCAGGTTTGACCAGTCGCCCGCCTTCATTCTCCTCTGCCCGAGCGGAGGCGGGGCTCCGGCGATCGCCGTCGACGAACGGCGGCTTCCCGCGGGGTTCCAAGGGCGGGGATGGATCTGCTGGTCCAGAGTGGTCCTCCCGGTGGTCGAACGGCTGGTGGGGACGACGGGAGTCGCCGGCGGTGAGCTCCGCGGCGGAGGTGGCTTTGGGAGGATTTGGGGCTTCGAGCTACGGTGGTTCCCCATCGAAGCTGAGAGGTGGGGAGGCTCCACAAGAACGAGGGGAAGGGGATGGTGGCACTGGATGGGTTGGGGAGGCTCTGCTTGCGGCGAACGGCACCGGAGCGTGGCGGCGGTTGAACTGGCCGGAGACGAGGAAGACGGCCTCCCTCCATCGATTGCCGGCCAAGGGAGCACTAGGGGGGTGGCCTCAGGTTGCATGAGGGCTTGGTTGAGCTCGGGGGCTCCTATTTATAGGCGTCCGGATCGGTTTGACAGCGACAGTGGATAGGAACGGCGAACCGCCGTTCTGTAGCCAGGGGGCGCGTGGCGATGGCTGGCGGGGTCTGGCAGGGCGAGCGGATGGGCTTGAGCTGCTCCAGGGGCAGCTGGCGCGCTGGAGTGGCTCGGGCGGCGCCGTCCATGGCAGATGCTGCTGTGGCCGCCCGCTCGCTGCCATGGCCGACCTGACAGCGGTGCTGTAGGGCGCCAGGGGGTGGTCGGGGCGGCTCTGCAGTGAGGGAGGAGTCGGAGCGCGCTGGCTGTGCGAGGGGAGGGGCCAGAACGGGCACGAGGAGGCGACAGCGAGACGCGGCGGCTCGGTGCGCGCGCGTGCAAAACGTGCGCTCTGGGCGCGCCCAAAGCACGCACGCCAGGCGTTCGGCAAAATGCCAAGGCATGCCAGGAGGCTTGGGTGGGGCTGGGGATTAACAGGTCTAGGTTAGAGTCTAGGGGCTTAGTGGACATGCTGGTTGGGTCAGGGGATCAAGTTCACAATGCAAACTAAAAATCATGCCAAATATGGCTATGCACACAAAGTGCTCGACAGAATGTCATGGGCATCTAGGCATCTCTTGGGGTGGCCACAAGCTCCAGATCCGAGTCTCTTTAGATGCTAGAGAGGGTGGCAAGGTTACTTGGGCAAAACCAGAAACTAGTTAGTGCAAGTTTTTGAGAAAATCAAATCTGGGCAGAAACTAAAGGCTATTATTGCATGGGCCAAAAATGCACCAATGGGTCCAATCTCCTGGACTTAAGGGTTTGGTAGAGTGTTTTATAAGCAGCAAAAGAATCATGGGTAAAAGGGCAAGTTAAAATATGGTTGCAGTGCAAAATACTACACTGGACCAGAATGGAGATGAGGATGTTTTGCTCAAATTTTCCAAAGAACACCCATGGGTTTTTGCATGAAAATGAATTATATGCATCTACTGACATCTCCAAATTTTTATGTAATTTTTAAAAAATATTTAAATAGGTTGCAGTGCAAACCACAAACTGATCCAGATTTGAAAACTTGAGGTAGGGCTCAAAATCTTCAAATGATTAAGAGTGGTTTTTGCATAAAAGTGATTTAGTAACCTCACATGTCATCCCCAAATTTTGGTGGAATTTTTAAAGGAGTATTTAACAGGGTTGTAGTGCAAATGACATCCCAAATCTTATAAAAACCATTTTAAAGGGATAAAGCTCAGGAAAAATAATTGTAGAAATAATTCCACTGGTAAAAGGAAATGGTCTTGAGAAGATATACAAGTCCAACAATATTTTTGAAAGGTTTTCTATTTGGAGGAAAAACTCCACAACTCAGAAGAAAAGAGTGGTTCTGAATCAAAAGAAAAATTCAGAAAATAAAAGTTTAATTTACCAAGGCAAAATTTTAATTAATAAATCAAGGTTAAATTTTTGGGGTGTTACACACACGAGGTGGCCACGAGACAGGGGGGTGCTCCCAGGAAGGGTGGGCGCGCCCTCCACCCTCGTGGAGGCCTCATGTCCTTCCAGGACTACTTCTTTCTTCCTAAAATTCTTAAATATTCCAAAACTGATAAAAATTGCCATTAGAATTGTTTTGGAGTCGGTTTACTTACCGTACCACATACCTATTCCTTTTCGGAGTCTGGAACGTTCTGGAAAGTGTCCCTTATGTATTCTTCCAGGGTTACGGTTTCAATAATATTAGTTTCAACATTGATAGGATTACCTGAAATATAATGTTTAATTCTTTGACCGTTCACCACCCTCGGACTTGTGCCTTGATTTTTATGGCACCAGAATGATAGACCTCCTCGATAACGTACGGACCTTCCCATTTAGAGAGAAGTTTTCCTGCAAAAAATCTTAAAAGAGAGTTGAATAATAACACACAATCACCTACGTTAAACTCACGCTTTTGTATCCTTTTGTCATGCCAGCGTTTGACTTTTTCTTTGAATAGCTTGGCATTCTCATAGGCTTGGGTTCTCCATTCATCAAGTGAGCTAATATCAAACAACCTCTTCTCACCGGCAAGTTTAAAGTCATAGTTGAGCTCTTTGATAGCCCAATATGCTTTATGTTCAAGTTCTAGAGGTAAATGACAAGCTTTTCCATAAACCATCTTATATGGAGACATACCCATAGGATTGTTGTATGCAGTTCTATATGCCCATAATGCATCATCAAGTTTTTTGGACCAATTCTTTCTAAATCTATTGACAGTCTTTTGCAAAATTAATTTGAGCTCTCTATTGCCCAGCTCTACTTGACCACTAGACTGTGGATGATAAGGAGATGCGATTCTATGATTAACATCATACTTAGCAAGCATCTTACGGAAAGCACCATGAATAAAATGTGAACCACCATCAGTCATACGATATCTAGGGGCTCCAAACCTCGGAAAAATAACTTCTTTAATCATTTTAATAGAAGTATTATGATCAGCACTACTAGTTGGAATAGCTTCTACCCACTTAGTAACGTAATCAACAACAACTAAAATATGTGTATAACCATTAGAGGCAGGAAAGGGTCCCATATAATCAAAGCCCCAAACATCAAACGGTTCAATAACAAGAGAATAATTCATAGGCATTTCTTGACGTCTACTAATATTACCAATTCTTTGACATCCATCACAAGATAAGACAAACTTACGAGCATCTTTGAAGAGAGTAGGCCAATAAAAACTAGATTGCAATACCTTGTGTGCAGCTCTATCTCCAGCGTGGTGTCCTCCATCTGATACGGAGTGACACTTGCGTAGGATCTGTTCCTGTTCATGCTTAGGTACACAATGTCTAATAACACCATCTACTCCTTCTTTATAAAGGTGTGGGTCATCCCAGAAGTAATGTCTTAAATCATAAAAGAACTCTTTCTTTTGCTGGTATGTGAAACTAGGAGGTATAAATTTAGCAACAATGTAATTAGCATAATCAGCATACAATGGAGCAGTACGAGAAGCATTAACGACCGCTAATTCTTCATCAGGAAAGCTATCATCAATAGGCAGTGGGTAATCAAGAACACTCTCTAACCTAGACAAGTTGTCTGCAACGGGGTTCTCAGCTCCCTTTCTATCAATAATATGTAAATCAAATTCTTGGAGCAGGAGAACCCATCTAATGAGTCTAGGCTTAGCATCTTTCTTTTCCATAATATATTTAATAGCAGCATGATCAGTGTGAATAGTAATTTTGGAATCAACAATATAAGGCCTAAACTTATCACATGCAAACACAACTGCTAAGAACTCTTTTTCAGTAGAAGCATAAATTCTCTGGGCAGTATCAAGAGTCTTACTAGCATACTGGATAACATTCAATTTATTATCAACTCTTTGCCCTAGAACAGCACCTACAGCATAATCACTAGCATCACACATAATTTCAAAGGGTAAATTCCAATCAGGTGGCTGAACAATAGGTGCAGTGATCAAAGCTTTCTTAAGTATTTCAAATGCTTCTACACAATCATCATCAAAGACAAAAGGAATATCTTTTTGCAATTAATTAGTCAGAGGCCTAGAGATTTTAGGAAAGTCCTTAATGAACCTCCTATAAAAACCGGCATGACCAAGGAAACTTCTAATACCTTTTATGTCCTTGGGACATGGCATATTTGTTGGAAATATGCCCTAGAGGCAATAATAAATAAGTTATTATTATATTTCCTTGTTCATGATAATCGTTTATTATCCATGCTATAATTGTATTGATAGGAAACTCAAATACATGTGTGGATACATAGATAACACCATGTCCCTAGTATGCCTCTAATTGACTAGCTCGTTGATCAATAGATGGTTACGGTTTCCTGACCATGGACATTGGATGTCATTGATAACGGGATCACATCATTAGGAGAATGATGTGATGGACAAGACCCAATCCTAAGCCTAGAACAAAGATCGTAGTTCGTATGCTAAAGCTTTTCTAATGTCAAGTATCTTTTCCTTAGACCATGAGATTGTGCAACTCCCGGATATCGTAGGAATGCTTTGGGTGTACCAAACGTCACAACGTAACTGGGTGGCTATAAAGGTGCACTACAGGTATCTCCGAAAGTGTCTGTTGGGTTGGCACGAATCGAGACTGGGATTTGTCACTCCGTGTAAACGGAGAGGTATCTCTGGGCCCACTCGGTAGGACATCATCATAATGTGCACAATGTGACCAAGGGGTTGATCACGGGATGATGTGTTACGGAACGAGTAAAGAGACTTGCCGGTAACAAGATTGAACAAGGTATCGGTATACCGACGATCAAATCTCGGGCAAGTACAATACCGCTAGACAAAGGGAATTGAATACGGGATCGATTGAGTCCTTGACATCGTGGTTCATCCGATGAGATCATCGTGGAACATGTGGGAGCCAACATGGGTATCCAGATCCCGCTGTTGGTTATTGACCGGAGAACGTCTCGGTCATGTCTGCATGGTTCCCGAACCCGTAGGGTCTACACACTTAAGGTTCGATGACGCTAGGGTTATAAAGGAAGTTTGTATGTGGTTACCGAATGTTGTTCGGAGTCCCGGATGAGATCCCGGACGTCACGAGGAGTTCCGGAATGGTCCGGAGGTAAAGATTTATATATGGTAAGTCTTATTTTGGTCGCCGGAAAAGTTTCGCACTTTATCGGTATTGTACCGGGAGTGCCGAAAGGGGTCCGGGGGTCCACCGGGGGGGTCCACCTGCCCCGGGGGGCCACATGGGCTGTAGGGGGTGCTCCTTGGCCTATATGGGCCAAGGGCACCAGCCCCAAGAGGCCCATGCGCCAAGATATAAGAAAAAGGGAAGAGTCCTCAAGGGGGGAGGCACCTCCGAGGTGCCTTGGGGAGGATGGACTCCTCCCCCTCCCTTGGCCGCACCCCTTCCTTGGAGGAAGGGGCAAGGCTGCGCCTCCCCCTCTCCCTTGCCCCTATATATAGTGGAGGGGAGGGAGGGCAGCCATACGAGAAGCCCTGGCGCCTCCCTCCCTCCCGTGACACCTCCTCCTCTCCCGCAGGTGCTTGGCGAAGCCCTGCAGGATTGCCACGCTCCTCCACCACCACCACACCGTTGTGCTGCTGCTGGATGGAGTCTTCCTCAACATCTCCCTCTCTCCTTGCTGGATCAAGGCATGGGAGACGTCACCGGGCTGTACGTGTGTTGCGCGGAGGTGCCGTCCGTTCGGCACTCGGATCTCCGGTGATTTGGATCACGACGAGTACGACTCCTTCAACCCCATTCTCTTGAACGCTTCCGCTTAGCGATCTACAAGGGTATGTAGATGCACTCTCCTTCCCCTCGTTGCTGGTTTCTCCATAGATAGATCTTGGTGACACGTAGGAAAATTTTGAATTTCTGCTACGTTCCCCAACAGTGGCATCATGAGCTAGGTCTATTGCGTAGATTCTTTGCACGAGTAGAACACAAAGTAGTTGTGGGCGTTGATGTTGTTCAATATGCTTATCGTTACTAGTCCAATCTTGTTTCGACGGTATTGTGGGATGAAGCGGCCCGGACCGACCTTACACGTACTCTTACGTGAGACAGGTTCCACCGACTGACATGCACTTGGTGCATAAGGTGGCTAGCGGGTGCCAGTCTCTCCCACTTTAGTCGGAACGGATTCAATGAAAAGGGTCCTTATGAAGGGTAAATAGCAATTGACATATCAAGTTGTGGTTTTTGCGTAGGTAAGAAACGTTCTTGCTAGAAACCCATAGCAGCCACGTAAAACATGCAAACAACAATTAGAGGACGTCTAACTTGTTTTTGCAGGGTATGCTATGTGATGTGATATGGCCAAGAAGAATGTGATGAATGATATGTGATGTATGAGATTGATCATGTTCTTGTAATAGGAATCACGACTTGCATGTCGATGAGTATAACAACCGGCAGGAGCCATAGGAGTTGTCTTAATTTATTGTATGACCTGCGTGTCATTGAACAACGCCATGTAATTACTTTACTTTATTGCTAACCGGTAGCCATAGTAGTAGAAGTAATAGTTGGCGAGACAACTTCATGAAGACACGATGATGGAGATCATGATGATGGAGATCATGGTGTCATGCCGGTGACGATGATGATCATGGAGCCCCGAAGATGGAGATCAATGGAGCTATATGATATTGGCCATATCATGTCACTACTATATAATTGCATGTGATGTTTATTACGTTTATGCATCTTGTTTACTTAGAACGACGGTAGTAAATAAGATGATCCCTTACAACAATTTCAAGAAGTGTTCTCCCCTAACTGTGCACCGTTGCTACAGTTCGTCGTTTCGAAGCACCACGTGATGATCGGGTGTGATAGATCCTTACGTTCACATACAACGGGTGTAAGACAGATTTACACATGCAATACACTTAGGGTTAACTTGACGAGCCTAGCATGTACAGACATGGCCTCGGAACACGGAGACCGAAAGGTTGAGCATGAGTCATATAGTAGATATGATAAACATGAAGATGTTCACCGAAGATGACTAGTCCGTCTCACGTGATGATCGGACACGGCCTAGTTGACTCGGATCATGTAATCACTTAGATGACTAGAGGGATGTATTTCTGAGTGGGAGTTCATAAGATGAACTTAATTATCCTGAACATAGTCAAAAG
>LR880970.1:559642271-559657478 GCA_904067115.1 Aegilops sharonensis
TGGGAGGATGGTGGAGACTTGATGAGGTTATTGAACCATCACTTCAACCAGTGTGTAGCAGGGCACAGGAAGTTGTTCCTGTGGCACCTACACCAATTGAAGTAGAAGCTTATGATAGTGATCATGAAGTTTCGGATCAAGTAACTACCAAACCTCGTAGGATGACAAGGACGCGTACTGCTTCGGAGTGGTACGGTAATCTTGTCTTGAAGGTCATGTTGCTAGACAACAATGAACCTACGAGCTATGGAGAAGCGATGGTGGGCCCAAATTCCAACAAATGGTTAGAAGCCATGAAATCCGAGATAGGATCCATGTATCATAAGATAAATGGATCTTTAAGAAGAAGACGGACGTGGACGGTAATGTCACCGTCTATGAAGCTCGACTTGTGGCGAAGAGTTTTTCACAAGTTCAAGGAGTTGACTACGATGAGATTTTCTCATCCGTAGCGATGCTTAAGTCCGTCGGAATCATGTTAGCATTAGCTGCATTTATGAAATCTGGCAGATGGATGTCAAGACGAGTTTCCTTACCAGTTTTCGTAAGGAAAGGTTGTATGTGATACAATCAGAAAAGTTTTGTCAATCCTAAGGATGCTAAAAGGTATGCTGGCTCTAGCGATCCTTCTAAGGACTGGAGTAAGCATCTCGGAGTTGGAATATGCACTTTGATAAGATGATCAAAGATTTTTGGTTTATACAAAAGTTTATGAGAAACTTGTATTTCCAAAGAAGTAAGTGGGAGCACTATAGAATTTCTGATGAGTATATGTTATTGACATATTGTTGATCAGAAATGATGTAGAATTTCTAGAAAGCATATAGGGTTATTTGAAAGGTGTTTTTCAATAGAAAACCTGGATTAAGCTACTTGAACATTGAGCATCAAGATCTATGAGGATAGATCAAAACGCTTAATGGTACTTTCAAATGAGCACATACCTTCACATGATCTTGAAGGTGTTCAAGATGGATCAGTCAAAGAAGGAGTTCTTGCCTGAGTAGTAAGGTATAAAGTTAAGACTTAAAGCTCGACCACGGCAGAAAAGAGAGAAAGGATGAAGGTCGTCCCCTATGCTTCAGACATAGGCTCTATAGTATGCTATGCTAAGTACCGCACCGGTTGTGTGCCTTGCTACATATCTGGCAAGAGAGTACAAAGGTGATCAAGGAGTGGATCACCAGATAGCGGTCAAAATTATCCTTAGAGGAATAAGGATATGTTTCTCGATTATGGAGGTGATAAAGAGTTTGATGTAAAGGGTTACGTCGATGCAAGCTTTAACACCTATCCGAATGACTCTGAGTAGCAAACCGGATACATATAGTGGAGAAATCATTTGGAATAGCTTCAAGTGGAGCGTGGAAGCAGCATTTACAATATGACATAGAGAATTGCGAAGTACATACGGATCTGAATGTTGCAGACCCGTTGACTAAAACCTCTCTCAAGCAAAACATGATCAAACCCCAGAATTCATTGAGCCTTAATCACATGATGATGTGAACTAGTTTAATGACACTAGTAAACTCTTTGGATGTTGGTCACATGGCGATATGACCTGTGAGTGTTAATCACACGGTGATGTGAACTAGATTATTGACTCTAGTGCAAGTGGGAGACTGTTGGAAATATGCCCTAGAGGCAATAATAAATAAGTTATTATTATATTTCCTTGTTCATGATAATCGTTTATTATCCATGCTATAATTGTATTGATAGGAAACTCAAATACATGTGTGGATACATAGATAACACCATGTCCCTAGTATGCCTCTAATTGACTAGCTCGTTGATCAATAGATGGTTACGGTTTCCTGACCATGGACATTGGGTGTCATTGATAACGGGATCACATCATTAGGAGAATGATGTGATGGACAAGACCGAATCCTAAGCCTAGCACAAAGATCGTAGTTCGTATGCTAAAGATTTTCTAATGTCAAGTATCTTTTCCTTAGACCATGAGATTGTGCAACTCCCGGATACCGTAGGAATGCTTTGGGTGTACCAAACGTCACAACATAACTGGGTGGCTATAAAGGTGCACTACAGGTATCTCCGAAAGTGTCTGTTGGGTTGGCACGAATCGAGACTGGGATTTGTCACTCCGTGTAAACGGAGAGGTATCTCTGGGCCCACTCGGTAGGACATCATCATAATGTGCACAATGTGACCAAGGGGTTGATCACGGGATGATGTGTTACGGAACGAGTAAAGAGACTTGCCGGTAACGAGATTGAACAAGGTATCGGTATACCGACGATCAAATCTCGGGCAAGTACAATACCGCTAGACAAAGGGAATTGGATATGGGATCGATTGAGTCCTTGACATCGTGGTTCATCCGATGAGATCATCGTGGAACATGTGGGAGCCAACATGGGTATCCAGATCCCGCTGTTGGTTATTGACCGGAGAACGTCTCGGTCATGTCTGCATGGTTCCCGAACCCGTAGGGTCTACACACTTAAGGTTCGATGACGCTAGGGTTATAAAGGAAGTTTGTATGTGGTTACCGAATGTTGTTCGGAGTCCCGGATGAGATCCCGGACGTCACGAGGAGTTCCGGAATGGTCCGGAGGTAAAGATTTATATATGGGAAGTCTTATTTTGGTCGCCGGAAAAGTTTCGCACTTTATCGCTATTGTACCGGGAGTGCCGAAAGGGGTCCGGGGGTCCACCGGGGGGGTCCACCTGCCCCGGGGGGGCACATGGGCTGTAGGGGGTGCGCCTTGGCCTATATGGGCCAAGGGCACCAGCCCCAAGAGGCCCATGCGCCAAGATATAAGAAAAAGGGAAGAGTCGTCAAGGGGGAAGGCACCTCCGAGGTGCCTTGGGGAGGACGGACTCCTCCCCCTCCCTTGGCCGCACCCCTTCCTTGGAGGAAGGGGCAAGGCTGCGCCTCCCCCTCTCTCTTGCCCCTATATATAGTGGAGGGGAGGGAGGGCAGCCATACGAGAAGCCCTGGCGCCTCCCTCCCTCCCATGACACCTCCTCCTCTCCCGCAGGTGCTTGGCGAAGCTCTGCAGGATTGCCACGCTCCTCCACCACCACCACGCCGTTGTGCTGCTTCTGGATGGAGTCTTCCTCAACCTCTCCCTCTCTCCTTGCTGGATCAAGGCATGGGAGACGTCACCGGGCTGTACGTGTGTTGAACGCGGAGGTGCCGTCCGTTCGGCACTCAGATCTCCGGTGATTTGGATCACGACGAGTACGACTCCTTCAACCCCGTTCTCTTGAACGCTTCCGCTTAGCGATCTACAAGGGTATGTAGATGCACTCTCCTTCCCCTCGTTGCTGGTTTCTCCATAGATAGATCTTGGTGACACGTAGGAAAATTTTGAATTTCTGCTACGTTCCCCAACAATATTTTCAATAGCATCAACTTTAGCTTTATCAACTTCAATACCTCTCTCAGAATTCTTGTGCCCCAAGACAATGCCTTCATTAACCATAAAGTGACACTTTTCCCAATTCAAGACGAGACTAGTGTCTTCGCATCTCTGCAAAACTCGATCAAGGTTGCTCAAGCAATCATAAAAAGAGGATCCATAAACGGAGAAATCATCCATGAATACCTCACAAATCTTTTCACATAAGTCAAAGAATATAGCCATCATACATCTTTGAAAGGTAGTAGGTGCATTACATAAACCAAAAGGCATACGTCTATAAGCAAAGGTACCAAAAGGGCAAGTAAAAGTAGTTTTCGCTTGATCCTTAGCTGACACAGGTATTTGAGAGAAACCAGAATAACCATCTAGAAATTAGAAATGTGTGTGTTTGGATAGTCTTTCTAGCATTTGATCAATAAAAGGTAAAGGGTAATGATCTTTCTTAGTAGCTTTATTTAATTTACGGAAATCAATTACCATCCTATAGCCTGTAATAATTCTTTGCGGGATCAATTCATCTTTATCATTAGGAACAACGGTAATACCTCCCTTTTTAGGAACACAATGTACAGGGCTTACCCAATCACTATCAGCAACGGGATAAATTATACCTGCCTCAAGGAGCTTTAGTATCTCCTTTCTTACCACTTCTTTCATCTTAGGATTCAATCATCGTTGAGGATCTCTAACTGGTTTGGGATCATCCTCCAAATTAATTTTGTGTTGACATAAAGTGGGACTAATGCCCTTGAGATCATCCAGAGTATATCCAATGGCAGCACGGTGCTTCTTCAGAGTTTTCAATAATCTTTCTTCTTCTTGCTCTGAAAGGTTAGCACTAATAATAATAGGATATATTTTCTTTTCATCAAGATAAGCATACTTAAGATTATATGGTAATGGTTTGAGCTCAAACACGGGATCACCCTTGGGTGGAGGGGGATCCCCTAGAATTTCAACGGGGAGGTTATGTTTCAGAATAGGTTCCTGTTGAAGGAACACTTTATCTATTTCCCTTCTTTCCTTCATAAACATATCGTTTACATGGTCTAGCAAATATTGTTCTAACGGATCAGTAGGAGGCACGGTAATAGAAGCAAGACCAATAATCTCATCCTTACTAGGTGATTCTCTATCATGAGGTTGTCTATGAAACTTAGCAAAATTAAACTCATGAGACATACCCTCTAAGCCAATTGTGACAGTATCCTTTTCACAATCAATCCTAGCATTAATTGTATTCAAGAAGGGTCTACCAAAAATAATGGGAAAAATCATCTTGTGGGGAACTAAGAACAAGAAAATCAGCAGAATATTTAACCTTCCCACACAAGACTTCGACATCTCTAACAATCCCAATTGGTGAAATAGTGTCTCTATTGGCAAGCTTGATAGTAACATCAATACCTTCCAATTCAACGGGTGCAATATCATGCATAATTTCTTTATATAAGTCATAGGGTATTGCACTAACACTAGCACCCATATCACATAAACCATGATAACAATGATCTCCTATTTTAATAGAGATAACAGGCATGCCTACAACAGGTCTATGAATCTTAGCATCCGGTTTAACAATATGAGCAGTCTCACCACAAAAATAAATAACATGCCCATTTAAATCATCATCTAAAAGATCTTTAACCATAGCAATACTAGGTTCAACTTTGATTTGCTCAGGAGGTGTATAAGTCCTAGTATTACTCTTACGGACAACAACCAAAGTTTTAGCATGATCCTTTATCCTAACAGGAAAAGGAGGTTTCTCAACAAAAGTAGTAGGAACAATAGGATCACTATAAGTGACAGTCTTTTCTTCACCTGTAATAGGTGCAACTACTTTTACTTCAATGGGAGGATTATATTTAAACCACTTCTCCTTAGGGAGATCAACGTGAGTAGCAAAAGATTCACAGAAAGAAGCTACTATCTCAAAGTCAAGTCCATATTTAGCGCTAAATCCACGAAAAGCATCGGTATCCATAAAAGATTTAACACAATCAAACTTAGGTGTCATACCTGACTCCTTACCATCGTCGGAACCCCAATCTTCAGAGTTGCGTTTAATTCTTTCCAATAAGTCCCATTTGAATTCAATAGTCTTCAGCATATAAGAACCAGCACAGGAAGTATCGAGCATGTTGCGATCATTGAGAGAAAGCCGAGCATAAATTTTTTGAATAATCATTTGTATGGAGAGCTCATGATTGGGGCATGAATATAACATTGACTTAAGCCTTCCCCAAGCTTGAGCGATGCTTTCTCCTTCGCGAGGCCAGAAATTATATATGTAATTACGATCACGATGAACAAGATGCATAGGATAGAACTTCTGGTGAAATTCCAACTTCAATCGTTTATAATTCCAAGATCTCGTATCATCACATAGCCTATACCATGTCAATGCATCTCCCTTAAAAGATAAAGGGAAGACCTTCCTTTTGACAACATCATCGGGAATACCTGCAAGCTCAAATAATCCACAAACTTCATCCACAAATATAAGGTGTAAATCGGGATGCAATGTTCCATCTCCTGCAATTGGATTAGCTAGCAGTTTCTCTATCATACCCGAAGGAATCTCAAAATAAATATTTTCAGTAGGTTCAGTAAGTTGAGGACCAACTCTTTGCTATTCTGGTCGGGGTGAAGATACCCCGAACAAGCCCCTCAAAGGATTAGTTTCCATAATAACAAGTGACAGAAAATTTCAGCACACTATATGAATGTTCCTTTACCAAGTTCCACTCACCAAAAGTGCTACACTCCCCGGCAACGGCGCTAGAAAAGAGTCTTGATGACCCACAAGTGTAGGGGATCTATCATAGTCCTTTCGATAAGTAAGAGTGTCGAACCCAATGAGGAGCACAAGGAAATGACAAGCGGTTTTCAGTAAGGTTTTCTCTGCAAGCACTGAAATTGTAGGTAACAAATAGTTTTGTGATAAGATAAATCGTAACGAGTAACAAGTAAATAAAGTAAACAAAGTGCAGCAAGGTGGCTCAATCCTTTTTGTAGCAAAGGACAAGCCTGGACAATTTCTTATAATGAGAAAAGAGCTCCCGAGGACACATGGGACTTATCGTCAAGCTAGTTTTCAACACGCTCATATGACTCGCGTTCGGTACTTTGATAATTTGATATGTGGGTGGACCGGTGCTTGGGTACTGCCCTTACTTGGAAAAGCATCCCACTTATGATTAACCCCTATTGCAAGCATCCACAACTACAAAAGAAGTATTAAGGTAAACCTAACCACAACATTAGACATATGGATCCAAATCAGCCCCTTACGAAGCAAAGCATAAACTAGGGTTTAAGCTTCTGTCACTCTAGCAACCCATCATATACTTATTAATTCCAAATACCTTCCTCTAGGCCCAAATAATGGTGAAGTATCATGTAGTCGACGTTCACATAACACCACTAGAGGAAAAGACAACATACATCTCATCAAAATATCGAACGAATACCAAATTCACATGACTACTAATAGCAAGACTTCACCCATGTCCTCAGGAACAAACATAACTACTCACAAAGCATATTCATGTTCATAATCAGAGGAGTAATGATATGCATTAAGGATCTGAACATGTGATCTTCCACCAAGTAAACCAATTAGCATCAACTACAAGGAGTAATCAACACTACTAGCAACCCACAGGTACCAATTTGTGGTTTGGATACAAGATTGGATACAAGAGATGAACTAGGGTTTTGAGAGGAGATGGTGCTGGTGAAGATGTTGATGGAGATTGACCCCCTTCCGATGAGAGGATCGTTGGTGATGATGATGGTGATGATTTCCCCCTCCCGGAGGTAAGTATCCCCGGCAGAACAGCTCTCCGGAGCTCTAGATTGGTTCCGCCAAGGTTCCGCCTCGTGGCAACGGAGTTTCGTCCCGTAAGCTTGCCCACGATTTTTTCCAGGGTAAAAGCCCTCATATAGCAGAAGATGGACACCGGAGGGCCACCAGGGGGCCCAGGAGATAGGGGCGTGCCCAGTAGAGGTGGGCGCGCCCCCACCCTCTTGGCCAGGGTGTGGGCCCCCTCTGGTGTTTCTTCCACTCAATAATTCTTATTAATTACAAAAATAAGTTTCATGGAGTTTCAGGATTTTTCGAGCAGTGCAGAATAGGTTTCCAATGTTTGCTCCTTTTCCAGCCAGAATTCCAACTGCCGGCATTCCCCCCCTTCATGGTAAACCTTGTAAAATAAGAGAGAATAGCCATAAGTATTGAGATATAATGTGTAATAACAGCCCATAATGCAATAAATATTGATATAAAAGCATGATGCAAAATGGACATATCAGGCCACCGGTGGACAAGGGGTTCTGGTGGGGGAGACGGACGGGCTGCGAGCTAGGGAGGATCGCCGAGGGGTGGCGCATCCATCCAGGGTACGCACGAGGCGCGGGGGTGCTCGGGGGCTGGGAATGGTGGCGGAGCAGAGGGAGAGGGCTCGTCGGACATCTGCACACTCTGGCGAGAGATTTGGTCGGGCTCAGGCACTGGAGTGCTCTGGAGGGAGGGGAAAGGAGGTTGGGAGAGCTGGCTTGCTCGGGTAGGGTCAAGGACGGGCTATAAATAGCCGGGGCAGGGGACCCAAGCCGGTTGCCGCCGAGCAAGTCCGGCCACGGCTCTGCCGGCCGCAGCAGGCACGGGGAGGAGGGGGAAGACGGCGAGGAGGGATCACACGAGTAGCAGAGGCTCACGGAGATGAACGGAGGAAGAGGACATGGGCGAGGAAGGCGACGATAGCCACGGGGCTCACTGTTCGGTCTTTGGAACGGCTCGCCGAAGAAGAAAACAGAGGGGGAGCGGGGTCCAGGCGAACGGCGACGACGATGCAGAGCTACTGGACATTCGGGGACGAGCCAAATCCGGCTGGAGCAACGATGCCGAGGCCAACAGTGGCTAGACCACCGTTTTGGCTGGTTGCACTCGTGGTCACCATTGGCATGGCGCGCTCTGGAGATTTTACTGAGGTTAAATCATGTCTACCGCGTAGTCCTTCCAGAGTGGAGTATTACCATGGTAAAGAGACAGGCAGAGACAAAGGCCGCTGAGTAAACCAAGCTCCACAAGGTTTCTATTGCAAACTTGGCAACATGCTGGAGATAAAACAAGAGAGGGTATGTAAAAGGTAGAATTGTTGTCTAGGAGGCTTAGGATAACAAGGACTACGATCCTGGGAATTTTGAGGTCATTAGGACACATATTGAGCATAGTTGCTTAACAACTGCTAAAATTTGTCCAGAAATCAAATGATGATGAAGCACTCACATGGAGTGTCAACTTGAGCTCAAATTGGGCAGGGCTTGATCATTTGGTCATATGAAGATGCTCACAAAGTATCATACCATTTGGCAAAGCCAAAAATGGTACTTGCTTCACAAACATCTCCTCTAGACAAAAACTTGGCATAATTATGGTGATCAAATGGCTCAATGAATTGATGCCAAATTGGGTGGAGAGATGTTTTATGGGTATAAGAATGATCTGGTTATTAATCAGGATTTTTGAAGCTATACAAAATGCACTTGCTTCAAAACCTGAAAACAATGCCAGAATCAAAGATTTACTCCTATGCTCACATAGATAATTGGATGGGGCTGCAAATGGGTGGAAGGGGTTAATATGAGCACATTAAGGAGGGTGCAAAAGTTCAACTCATTTGGGTACTCCTAGCTAGTACTTCCTTCACAAAGCCTTCTGTTTGCCAGAAACTTTGAAAATTCACTGAGGAAGATTGGCTAGGCAAATAAATTTGAACTTGTGCATGAGCCAATTATTTGGACATATAAACATGCCCAAAAAGGTTGGGAGCCACTAGGAAAAATATAAATGATACTTCCTTGAAAAAGTGCCATTCAGGGCAGAATAGAAAAAGGAATATTGGGGAATTATTTTTGAACATGGCAATGAAAAGTTTTGCCATGTTTGATCAAGATATGAGCCAAACAATTTATGAGAATTATTTGGGAATTTTAGGAGTGAGGGAAATATAGTTTGCTTCACAACCTAGGGCAATTTGAGTTATTCCTTTAACAGAAAAGGAATATTCCCAATAAAAAGAATATTGGGATTTGGGCTAGGATGGAAATGACAGGGTCTAGGGAAGGATTTGGGAATGACAAGCCACTTTGGAAGCAAAGAAGAGGGCATCTTCTTCAGTTTCCAGACCACAAAGCCACGAAAAAGAAAAACTTAGGCAAAAACCTCGAAAAAACAAGAGAAAAAGAAAGAGCCAAAATTCAGGCTGTCACAAACCTTACCCCCTTAAAGAAATCTCATCCTCGAGATTTGGTTGCTCAGGGAACTAGTATGAATATTCTGACTTAAGGAAACCATTTCCAACTCAGGTATCCTTTTTCCTTTATTGTTGTTCCCAACTAAATTTTTATTTGACTGGCCCTGGGTGGTTTGTTATACTGTATCCACATTCTGACAGATCTTACCTGGCCTGCTCATGCTTATATAGGCTCCAATTTCTTTTTAGATCTGCTGAGTGTGATTAAATTATCACCACTGAAATATATGTCTGCCTCACAAATCCAAAAGTGATTTCCGTTGGGTGTGCCACCTGGCACTGACAACCTTTCATGTAATGATGATCAAAATTTTCTGATGAAAGCTCAAGCTCTGACTCATTGCATTGGGTTTCTCCACTACATGCAGGTCCTTTGGGTTGCCAATAGCGAGTTAAAACATAACCGTTTCCTGACAGATTCTGACTCATCGCAGAAGTTTCTGAATCATCTTAACCGGTTCCAGTGTCGTGAGTATTGGATCCGTACCAAATATTTGATTGTCTCCTGTCGCGGCCAGCATAAAGGGTTTGGCATGTATGATAATATCTGCAGACTTGGCTGACGGTGGTTCTGATGGAAAAAATTTGTTCACGACATGCTATCCATGATGATTCATACAAGTGAGGACTCAAGCTTCCAGACTGTTATTCCTCATGTCGATTACTCATGCTGTAGGCATATCCATGTGGATCAATACTGACTTAGACTGTCCGGGGGATCTGCACCATGGGGGTCGTGTACAATTTTCATACCTGCATCACTGGTCTTGCTCCTTCATTATTGTTTTCTTGGTCTGGATCTTTGGCTGAAAGAGATGGGTCATATTGCTTTTTCGTATGACCACATGTACTATTGGTGAAATTTTTCGGCAATCGTAGCTTATCCTCATTTTTCTGACAGGGTAACCCATTAAGTGGCAGGTTCAACACCTCTCAAGTTCTGGTCATTGGGAAATGATCATCCGAAACCCTTGCAAGAAATCGACAAATAAGTCAGTAGCCACTAGAACGGTCTTTACAACTCAGATCTGGGACATTACTGAAATAACTCAACCACGGCTCAGGACGGCCGGAAAGCAGCTCAGAGCATGAGACCGGGTCGATAAGAAGAAGGTGGGAGCTCCCTAAAATAGCCAAAAAGCAGCCATAGGGTTACTGTCACAAAAAGAAACTCAACAGCTGTACGAGATGGCCGAAAAGCAGCTCAGACTCGTGACAGTCGTTGAAGAGAGAAACAAAAATCGGCATCCACCCCGGATAGCTAGAAACAGCTCAGATCACAGGCGTGGTGCCGTCATTGGAGAAAAGGGGACAAGGGCTCATCAGGATCATTTTCCAGGTTCACGGGTACTTGTATTGAGCTCATTGATGACGTCAATCCTCATAATCCTTTGTCACACTATGGTTTATACTGGCTTTATTCTCGTAACCATCCTCACGTGGTTATCAGATCCTCATCCGAGTGACTTGTAAGATCTTGATGGTATGTTCATTGCATATATACGAGGACCTGATTCCGAGACATACGTGTATTCTGACTGATTCTTGATTCTGACCAAAATGTTGCGGATCTGATTCTTGGGATTCACTGCCATATGTTGTCAATTCACAGTGTACTACCTTATACCAATGTCTTACTGAGGAATATTTGCTGGCTTGTGCTCGAAACTTTCATCGGACAGCTTGCTGAAGAAGACTGGGTATCGTGCTTCAGAAGCTTACCCCCTTAAAGACTTTGCTGGGGAAAGACTCAGTACCTTATGCTGGAAGCTTTTACGGTTGCTTACTGAAGAAGGCAGAGTACCTTGCGCAAGAAGTCATCCATGTATCATACTGAGGAAGATATATGAATCTTGCCTTGGAAGCTTCTCTGGTATCTTGCGAGGGAAAAGTGGGTTGCTTACACCAGAAACTTCTTATTGTGATATGCAGACTGATTTCCACATATACATATAATCTTAATATTTCTGATGTTGATTTCTTGTATGAAACAGGGTTTTACTGGACTATCCTCCTTTCTGAGTATATGCCATATTTTTGCTTGCTTCCAGGTACATCGAGTTCCAAAATCATCCTCAACGAAAAATTAAACTTGTATCTGAGCCATACCTTTGATACTCTTCTGCCAACCTTGCACACAATCTATCTTCTTGCTGATTTATTCATTTTGTTGTGATGAGTGCATGCTAATGCAAACTTGATACTGACGGTCCACCCAGGATTTCTTTTGCATTCAGACAAGATATTCCAATTTTCATTGCAGTCTGCTGATAATTCCATTTTGTTTAGCTAAATTTCCAAATATATGCATTTCTTGCTGACTCTTTGGGTCCGGTGTCGGCTGACGAGCATCTTTAATAGGGGAAAACTTTGTAACACCGAAGGCCCAAAGGAACAAAAGAAACGACTAAAACAAGAGCACACAAGCATACTACTAAGATAATTAATCAAGCAATCATCACATATTACTCC
The DNA here is from genome assembly GCA_904067115.1 of Aegilops sharonensis. NCBI lineage: Eukaryota > Viridiplantae > Streptophyta > Magnoliopsida > Poales > Poaceae > Aegilops > Aegilops sharonensis. Next base: position 559,654,465 of record LR880970.1, read on the forward strand.
TACTCTCACAATAATATGCGTGCACACCTAAGCACACAAATCTCGCGGAAACTCCGGTATTGTGGTCTAATATGCTGTGGCGGCGTGCACGAAAATTATATCCATGTGTGGAAGGCGTTGGTGTAACCAAACCTACACCAAGCACTGGCTGAACAGTGGCTGGATCTGGATGGATACACAGGTGAGGACGGACTTAACAATCAAGTAGCGAGATACAAAAGTCACGACTACCTCATCATCAAGCGTACGAAGGGAATCGTACCCGTCCAAAGAATGAAATGACAAGGCAAGATAACAGTGGAAGACTGTGTAACGCCCCGGATACAATTTTCCATATTCGTTACTCCGACTCTTGCCATTTCCGGCTATGTGATTTATTATTTCCTTCGTGGTTGGGTTTTGTGTTTTGTTTTGCTTTTTGTTCTTGCCGTGCATCTCATCTCATCGCATCATCCGCATTGCATCCGCGTGTTTTCATAAAACTCGTTACCGTTCGTAGTTGCCGCGTTCCCCCCTTGCCTTCGTTGTCCCTTTCGAGAGCAACCGTTCATTTGTTGTCCGACCGTTTGAGCCTCTCTGCACAGCCCACCTAGTCCATCCTCCTTCCCCTCTTCGCTTCCGGAGTTGTCCGATGCGACCGCACGGTCCGAAACCCTCTCTGCACAGTGCATTGAACCCCCTCTTGCGTGCGTCCGAAACCTGTCCCGAACCTAACCAGCTCAGTCATCTCCGTTGGATTTGGATCATCCCCAAACATCTAGTAAACATCTGCGTTTATTTGTTGGACTCCCCTAAGCCATTTATCTTCGATGGTCCGATTATGATCGGAGGGGCCAAACCTATTCTAATCTCCCTCTTTCCTTATATATATACTCCCTAGTCTAAATTAGGCCAAACCCTAACTTCTAGGGAGTCTGTCCCACCCATCCACCCATTCCCGAGCCGCCGCCACCTACCTACCTTTTTCTTCCTCGGGATCTACTCATTCCCGCAGCGTCCTCCCGAAGCACCAACCAGCCTCCACCTTCTCCTCGTCCAGGAGCATCTGCTCCTCTGCCCGAGACCCCCTGCCTCGGCCCCCAGGCCGCGCCCTCCAGCGACCAACGCCGCTGCCGGCGACCACCACCAGGAACAGCGCCGCCTCGCCTCCCTTCCATTCTTCTCTTTTTCCTCCGTCTCCCATCTCGTTTTCTGACCTCGCAGAGACCTCCCAGGGAGCCCGCCATGGCGTCCAGGGGCTTCAAGCACCAGCAGCCGCCTGTACGGAGCCGTCGTCCTCGACCCCTTGACCTCCTCCGTGCCTCCCCATCATCATCTCCGGCGCCAAGCCGCCTCCAAGCTCTGCCTCGCCGGAGTTCCCGCATCGCCAGCCACCGTCCCCTCCTTCACGAATGAGATGCTGGGCGCCGAGCCACCCAGCGCCGCTCCGCCGCTGGACTAGATCCTCGCGCCTCTCTTTCTATTTCCTTCTTTCCCCCAGTTCTTCGCGCTTCCTTACCTCGCGGCCTCTCTGTTTCTTCAGGCGAACAGGAGCTCCAGGAGTCCATGGACGCCCGAACCACCTAGGCCTCGAAGCTCCAGCACCGCATCTCGTCGCGTGGCCGTCCATGCTCGCGCCAGCCAGATCCGGAGGGCCGCCGCCCTCGCCGTTCCCGCCCGTCTCCGCCGCCGATGCCTCTGCTCCCCGCCTCTGCATCGCGCTGCATCGAGCAGTGCTCGCAGCACCCGTTGACCGCGCCCCCTCCCCTCGTTCGGTCCAAGTTCAAGCCGGCCCGAGCCAGATCCGACCTCCCCCGCTCCATCTCGTGGACCGCAAGGCGTGCCCTTGCAGCGCGTCTCCAGATCCGGCCCAGCTAGCCTGGCTTCGGCCCAGTGCTCCCCTTCCAGCCTGCAGCCAGCTCCACCGACCGGGCCAAGAGCCCATGGTGAGACCCCAACCCAGCACACAGCAGATCTGGCCCATGTCTTGTTTTTTCCCAGTTCTGCGAATTTCGCTTTATCCAGTAATTTAACTGTTTTACAGAAAAACCCTCCTAATTCATGCATATAATAACTCCACAACCGTGCATCATATGTAAATAATTTATATATGAAAATTGCTTAGTTTTTCATCTAGTTTCATAATCAGCCACTTTCATCCCATGTTAAAATGTTTAACTTGCTGTTTATTTAAATTTGCTTATATGCCATGCTAAAATGATTTATTTCGTAACTAAATAATCGTAGCTCGGATTTAAATAAATTATATATGTAAATGGGGTAGAAAAATGCATGGATTAACATGGTAGCATTACTTTGCATGTTTAACAACATTAAAAATTGTGTTTAGGGCAGAACAGTACCTAATTTGAAATATGCATATGAGGATTTTCCCGGACTCGTTGTTCGTTGATTCCGGCCTCATTTAAACTTGCCTAGTTAGATAGTTTACTTATGCTTCACCTCTTGCCATGTTTAATAACATTTAATATTGTTGAGTACCTAATCGGGAGAGAACTAAATAATTGATGTGGTGTTTTGTCAATATGCAACTCGTTGCATATTGAGCTCCACTTAATTTGTAGTATTGTTTGTTGCACTTTGCCATGCCATGCCTCATTAAACTGGACATGCATCATACTTGATTGTGCATCATGCCATGTTTATGTGATGGTTGTTTACCATGTTGTTTGCTTCTTTCCGGGTTGCTTCTCTCGTTAGCTTCGGTTTCGTTCCGGAGTTGTGAGGATTCGTTCGACTTCGTCCGTTTGTCTTCTTCATGGACTCGTTCTTCTTCCTTGCGGGATTTCAGGCAAGATGACCATACCCTCGAAATCACTTCTATCTTTGCTTGCTAGTTGCTCGCTCTTTTGCTATGCCTATGCTACGATGCCTACCACTTGCTATATCATGCCACCCACATTGCCATGTCAAACCTCTAACCATCCTTTCCTAGCAAACCGTTGATTGGCTATGTTACCGCTTTGCTCAGCCCCTCTTATAGCGTTGTTAGTTGCAGGTGAAGATGAAGTTTG
>LR880970.1:559718251-559730952 GCA_904067115.1 Aegilops sharonensis
AAGTGTTCCTCGGGCAAACGGGAGTTGCATAATCTCATAGTCATAGGAACATGTATAAGTCATGAAGAAAAGCACTAGCAACAAACTATACGATCAGGTGCTATGCTAATGGAATGGGTCATGTCAATCAGATCATTCAACCAATGATGTGATCTCGTTAATCAAATAACAACTCCTTGTTCATGGTTAGGAAACATAACCATCTTTGATTAACGAGCTAGTCAAGTAGAGGCATACTAGTGACACTCTGTAGGTTTATGTATTCACACATGTATTATGTTTCCGGTTAATACAATTCTAGCATGAATAATAAACATTTATCATGATATAAGGAAATAAATAATAACATTATTATTGCCTCTAGGGCATATTTCCTTCACACCCTCGTCGCGCTGCGGAGCGTGTGTTGACAGAATTGTTAGTAGAATCAAACATAGTATGGCAATAATTATATCACGCGGTATGATAGAAAAATAATCGGGAAGCAGCAGTTATATAAGAAATAAACTTTAACACACACTGTGCCTTCACAAATTGAACGCACAAGTGATCAGGTATACATCCTTGAGTAAGAGTAACTAATTAGTGCTGCAGTTCCTTTACAAAATGCTGGTAGTAGTGGAGTGAGTGAATTTAATTGTAACATGAAAGATGAAGATAGAGTACATTTGATGAAAAAGAAATGATGTCAGTTTATAACATATTGATGCTAACGATGTATGTAAAATTGCCAGCACCACATCCTTCATTTGATTGTGTAAACAAATTAATAAAATGAAGGTAGGTCCTTCTGATTCACTTCTCTAAAAGTTTGGAATGGAGCATGTGGATGCATGCCATGATCATGCTTGAACAGTCGCATTATAGATTTTGTCGTCAGAATAAAATGTTGACTGAAATTAGATGGAAAAGAAGATCTAAATAAAAATGGCCACACTTGGTGAACTGTGAAATGTAAATAATGAGAGTTGGAAGTAAAGAAAACAATAATAGAAATTAGGTTGTAGATACAAAGATCATACACTTATCCTGTGTATACCTCACTAACGTGCTCTTCGGTTGGTAGATTTGGCCTCAAAACAATGTCATTCTGCACGAAAACAGTAAGGAAACACACTTGGTATATGAGCAGATCTTCGGGATTATACAAAAAGAGATGTTCTCTAGTAAAAAAAACATATTTATGGATTCAATTATGTAAATACATATATATGTGCATATCCTGATCAACTTTTATAAAGCTAGATTGCTATGGCATAAATTTGTTAAATCTTTCCAGTAGTTGGAGGGACAAATATCTAAATATTCATCACAATAACAAAAACATGAACTTCCAAAGTGTATGCCCTACTAACATACAACTATGCAGGTGAACAACAACAAATTGGAGCATCCTTATGATGGAAATATAACCTCTATTCAATGGAAAAGATGAAATGCCCATTCTCAAGATGCATTCACTATGTATGATGCTCACACTCAATTTTGGTATCATGGTTACAAACTTACAACAATAATGGGCTATACTCATTGGTTCCGAAACTTTAAAGATCCTATTTTTTAGAACGAGAAGATTTAAAGATCCGATAGGCATTCTAGATCCAGCGCTAGTGGGCACGTATGCAACTGCACACTTCTTTGTTGATGCACATTGCCCAAGATAACCTTCGAGGTCCCAAACAAGCTGAGCTTGTGAACCAGCACCTTGAGTACCCACGAGAACTTGCAGATCATGGTGCTTTAGATTAGTCTGGGTCAACACACACTAAAGGTATAAAACAGAAATATCAATTAGTAGCCAACAAATTTAGTATTGTGCTAATCGCAGCGGATCAGGAAGAAGATCCCAAAAAAAATAAAAAAAAGTATTAATAAAAACTTCTCAGTCATAGGACTAACTGAACTGATTAGAGTAGAATGCAAAAGGTTAAGAAACACCAAAATTAAGCTTGATGTATGGACACCTCGAGGAACCGTGAAAGGTCAAAGAATAATCCCACATCGCGGAGAAGCCGACGGCGACATCCTTGTCCTAGTGCAGCTGCTCCCTGATCTTGACGAGTCCTTCAGCCCAGGCCTCTGGTCCGCTATTAGGGTCTCACTCTGCATCTGGCCCTGACCATCTTGTTCACATTGATCACCTTCCCAACACCCTTAGAATTTGGTAGACACAAAAGAAGAGGAGAAGGCAAGGACGTATGTTAGTCATTCCGAAACATACCACGTAGGTACCGTCCCACGGAATTTGCGGCAAGAGCATGTGGTGCAAGAGCAACTTGGCCGGCCGGGAAGTTAAAAGTCGGAGAATTACTATTGACCTGTCAGATGTGCACGCGGCCGGTGATAGAGAGCTCAAACCTGTCGGGCTGGGGTTGCCATGCAGTAGCGGGAGCAGCTCATCCTGCCGACAAGCTCCTCAGCGATGCGAATCTGTTTTGTGAATCCACTTCCAACTCGATGGCATTAGGATCTATTTGGTCTAGAACAGAATGACTGGAGAATGGAAGAGGAAAAGAATCCATCTCACCCGGCGGAGTCGAGTAAGTCCTTGGAGATTTTGGTGGCACACTTGTGCGGGTATTCTCCAGCTGCCGTTCAGTACTTCCTAGCCGATCTCCCTAGACGCCTCCCCTGACCAGGGAGAAAATCCGGCGGTGGCAGCGGTACTGCACCTGCACTTCATCTCCTTTGCCTACTCATGGTCGCCGACGAGAGGAGCGGGAAGGAAACAGAGGATGGCCGATGTGATGGATCAATGAAATAATTACATAAAAATGAATTTTATTGAATAAGAGCATGTTCGCCTGAGACTGAAGTAAGAAAATGTGATGAGTTCACCTTTGATCTGCAATAGCACATTAGGAACGCCCAATTTCTTCTTCAATCATGCAAGTACCCAGGACGAAAGTACTCCCAGCTCATTGGTGAGCAACCTTACTGAAGCTCCTACATATAGGAAAACGATGATTTCGGGTGGGGAAATGACACCAATAACGACCAGGCATAGCTCACTGTATTGATGTTGGTGCCATTTGCACATCTGATACAACAGTTCTAGAGACAAACAAAACATGCAGTAGTATATAAAGTCAGGTAAGTGTACACTCAAATACATCCCTACATGAAAACAAAAGCCTGCAAAGCACACATTTTAGTGCACATGTTTCAGTTTCCTTTTCTTATTCACATTCGGAAAGAAACAAAGAGAACATAAGCAATCCTAAAAATAACCTCACAATCACATGTTCCTGTTCTATCTCTCTGAGATGCCTCTGCACAACATGCTGTGGACACTGCTAGTGTTCATTCACCTGCAATATAACATACCTCCCCGCTGATGCAGACGGTGGAGCTCAGTGTATCCATGCACTGCTACGGACGCGCGAGGAAAGTTCAGAAGCACATCTTCAAGATGGAAGGTACGAGACGAATAGGAACTGAACCTTGAAATACTTTTCCCGCTGCAGTGATCAGATTCTTTTGATAGGGCCTAGCCAGTGCTAAAAAGCATACAATCATGCTGCTGGTGTACTTGTCATAAAGTTCCTATCATTTCACCCCAAACAAAAAACAATTGCAGAATCATAGAGCCACTCCTTCCCTGTTAGCCTTCTGGGATTTTCATCAAATACCTTGTAGGCGTACAGAATCAAAATCTGCACTAGCAAAGATGAGAAGTTCCGGGAGCAAGGCACTGGAAAGAGGGGAAAATCAGGAAGTGGTGAGGTTGAGCAGACGTTCTGCAGCATTTGTTTGTGCTACGACAAGAGCAGCGGCGCGAGCTCGATGACTGAGAAAGGGACGCGGGAGGAGAAGGAGAAGGGATGGGTCTAGCAACGACTCACCAAGGAGGGTGTATAGTCGCGTCCTATTCAATCCCGCGGCGGTGGAGGCGTCGACGACCGCATCAACCTCATCTGGGCTATGCTCGTCCTCATGCGGCTTCCTCGGGACGAGAGCTCGCGGCGCCACCGCCTTCTAGCTCTTGTCGCCCCTTTCCTTCGGTAGCCAGCGCCGGAGGAGCGATGAGCCGCCGCCGCAGCAACCCTAGCCGGCGAGAGAGGAGGTTGCGTGTGGAAGAGGAGGAGGCGCGAGATTTGGGGGAGAGGAGGAGGTGCGTGCGTCCGGAGGGGTACTTCTCGACGAAGCGAACGACGCAGCCTTGCCAAAGTGGACTCAACTCGCTTGTCGCGTAGCTTGCCAACGTGGACAGCGCCATCGACCGTCCCTTATGCGCACGTTAATGCTTCTCGATATGCATGGCGGCGTTATGGCACGTGGGACCGGCGGGCTGTTAAACTGCTGAAGCAATTTGGGATCTCACTTAACCCTAACCGTGAGTTGCCTCCAGTCTGCCGCCGCGTGCTTATTATCAAGGTACGTAGACGGATATTGTTCATAGCTTCCTCTTACTAAATTATTCTTGTCTCATTGCCTTGTGCTCTGGTTGGTCTCAACCCCCCTTTTATAATCCAGAGATATGAGAGGGATGGATGCAGGAGGCTCCTCAGCGATTTGAGCTTTTCAGCCGTTGGATCTCTCCCTTGATGCGTTTTCGTCCGTTGGATCGATAGGTGGAGGAACCTGCGCCGTCGGATCGAACTCGGATCGGAAAAAAAAAACTGCTGGCGCCTCCCCACGCTCGTTTTTACTGCGTTCTAACCGTTCTAGAGTCGCTGCCGTGTGGGTCCGTCCGCTGGTGGGGCTCAGTTGTCGGCGACCGCGGCTTGGTCCCGGCCCGGTCGCCCCGTCGCGCGCGTCGGCGGGGGAAAGATCTCGTGCCACCGCACGTAGAATCCTGCCCCCGCCGAGGGTGTTTCGGTGTTTTCGCTCCCGGGGGTCGTGCGTGGCGTGCGGTGATTAGCTCGTCCGGCTATGGGGTGGGGGAGGGCGGCGGCCCGTTCGTTCGTCCTCTCGTTCGTCCCCCCCGTCTCTTTCTCTCTGGATCTCGTTTTCTCTCGTCGCCGGCGCTCGCGTCCTGCCCTCCTCTCCTCTGGCCGCCGACGCTCCTCCCCTCCGGCCTCCCCGATCCCCTCGCCATCCTGCGCGCCGTCGTTGCCCACGGATCCGATGACTTCTCCGGGATCTACAACATCGACGGCTAGGGCGCATCGCCGCTGCACAAGCCCGACCCGGCGTGCACCGCCAGCACCACGCGTGCGATGGCTCTGGATCTCGTTTTCTCTCATCGCCGCCGCTCCTCTTCGTGCCCGTCTTCCTCATGTCCTCTGCGTCGCCGCCGCCCGTCCTCCTCCTCTCCTCTGCGCCGCCCGTCTCTGTCGCCGTCTGGCCTAGATGCGTTCGGAGTCCGTCGGCGCCGCACGCGGAGGAGACGCGGCGAGGAGGAGCGCGAGCCACCGGAGCAGTGGGTCGTCGCGCCGTCGACGGGAGGAAGCTGGGCTGCGAAGATGGTCATCCTCGTCGCCATTGCCATCATCCTCGCACGGAAGAATCGTCTCCCCGACGCGCCTCCTTTGAGGAGCTTCCACCTACCCACCGTGGCTGCTGGCGCGACCTGCTCCTCGGGTGAGCGGTTCCCCCTACGACCTCGATCCCCTGTCTCTGCTTCTCCGCTGCGACAACGTCCTCCTCATCTACATCGGCCGCTCGACCTGCCCTTCCACAAAAAATGACTGGCACATCGAGCCGAGGTGAGCACCCCTTGCCAAATCATCCTCTGGCACATGCCTTTTCATGTGGCTCACTCTTTCATGGTGCTCAGATGCTGACCCGACTGCCTCGGTGTTGATTGCCGGCCGACGAACTGCAGTGTGCTACCGGCGTTGAGATCCAGAAGGAGGCAGCGGATGGGGAGATGAGGTAGGGATGAAGTGCCGATTAAGATGCAGAGCTGTTTTTTATCATGTTGTTCTCATCCTGCTCACTGTGATTTGTGGGAAATATCTACATTCTGGTTTTGTTAAGATATAGAGCCACTATTTTTATTCTGCATTACCTCGTGAGTCTTATTATATGGATTAAGTAAAATGCATTTCGGTGTTGGTTATGTATTGCGGTGGGAATTCTTGAGTTCAGGCTTTCAAACCAGTAGCTCTGAGGCAGGGCATTGCCAGGAACTGACTAGAGTTGACTGAACTAAACGCAGGAATTGCAGAGATTCAGTGCAAATCGATGCAAGTTTGCTAACATATGAGGAGAACCTTGCTTTGGAGATGTTGACGTTTGACCACTACCACTGTCCAGGAGGTCTCTCGAGATGACAGACCACACCATATCCATGTACGGTTGGGTCAAATTCTTTCTTAAATCTTGCTTCCAAAGTTGCATGACCTCTGTTCATTACGACTTATTCCTTAAATCCTTCTTTGAACTCTTGGTTCAGGGAACAACTTTGTAGTTGTGCCTCTGTACTTTAGGTGAGGAGCTGCACCATTGATTACCCAGTATATTTTAGATTGGATTTCGTCTTCTTAGCAATCATCATTAGCTAGGTAGCTGTACATGATCTGCTCTTTTAGCAAAATCTAGAAGTATCAAATGCAGTGCTCCATATTAGTAGTTATTTGAAAAATATGCCATTGACTTCTTTGTCAGGTCTGTTTATGTGCACATGAAAAAGGGTGGTGGCGACGAAGAGGAGCACGTGGGACCCCCTTCTCCACCTGGTGCTGAGATCCCTCTCTGCCTGCCACTACCCTCAGATGTTTCATGAATTGCAGAATGTGATTTTTGTAGCTCATGGTATTTGTTTTAGGTGATAAGACCAGGGATGGACTCATTAGCGTCAACGATGTGAAGATGATTAGAAATTTGACTGGAGTAAAGCTTCTTCATGGTATATATTACTAATATTTTTGCCTAAAATATGGGGACACATTTAAGAAAAAGTATACTGGGTGTATTTTGTTTTATTGTTATCTCCACTGTATGATAGTTTTCTACGTGGCATTTTGAAGTATGAGAACATTTGTTCCTTGAGAAATAGATACATTGCTCTACTGAGTTTCTTGATACATTGTTGTCATTTACTTAAACACAGAGACACCATTGCTCATTTGTATTCTATTTTTGTGTGTACATGTGTGCTTATTGGGTTGGAGTGGGTGACAGTAGCCACCTGGCAGAAAATATTTTTCTTTGTTTGAAATTCAGATAGAAATTAAAGTACTCTTTCAAGTAGTAGTTTCTCCATTTGTTGCTCCAGCATGGCTGTTCTTTTTTCAAGGTTTTTATTTATTCGACTAATAGTGGTGAAGACTAATTTTATTTTGATGTATTCCAGGAGGCTTAGTTCAGTTAGGTTTGGTCATGTATTTCAATATTCTAATCTATCCATCATTTCCAGTATACATTTATCTTGAGTGAAATATATTAATGATGCACTTATATCATTTTGGCATGCTCTTGGGTTCCTTTTTGGTTGTTTCTCACTTGCCAAAATGGTTCTGTATGGTTCTGATTGACTTCTCTTTGTTTTCGTTCTTGATTTTTTTTCAGTTCATATCAGACCAATATTATGTGCATATAGCTTGGTGAGATTATGTCTTAAAGATGGTCTTTTTGCTGGGGATCTTGCGGCTGCTAACCGTTCCTTGAGATTCTTATTAATTATGTTAATGTTAGTCTTGTGGGTACTTCTACCACTACATTATTCTTGTCATTTTAGTCCAACCCCCACATAGAATCAGAATCAATGATGTGAAAGTGGAATGTAGGCGGGTCGACGCAAGCTAACCATCCATATCTAGAACAAAATATCACTATGATTTCTAGAAAGTAGAATGTGTTTGTATATTTTCTGGATTCCCAAGCATGGAAGCACATTTGTTCAGTTATCTTTTGTTTATCTCCTTCCTATTTCTTACCACATTTTATATGTTATCTTGTGCAGGGTGCTTTGTGGCATTACAAGAGCAATGCTATTGCCATCACATTCGGGAATCGGTCCCGAAGAGGTGCATTTCCTCTTTATCACCTGAATTGTTTCCTTTATACATTTCCAATGCAACACTAGACAACTGAGCTTCCATTAATCATTTTGTTGAAAGAGCATTTTCTAAAAAAACTGTTCTGTATTTAGAAGATACATGTACCTCAATACCATGATGAATCAATTCCACCAGTTTGATCTGTTCTGAATCTGAATGTGTTCGAAAACTACATGTCCTTCTAACAACATGTGTTTGAGAGTCAAATATAAAATACATTGTATTCATGTTTAATTTATATTTTGTAACTCGGTGAGGACCTCTTTTCTCAACCTTTTCCTTTTTAATGTTTGCTTTAATTTTCAGTGAACTGACCAGATGCAAGGTACAATGAACTGAAAGAAGAAGGGCATTCTCATCAAAGGTACATTTATTGGTTTGTTCATGTTACTTTTTTACTTTCTGCTCACTCCGTTGACGGTTGCCTGAAGGAGGACCAGGACGTCGAGTTAAGATGGGTTGCCTTTGATTCGCCTTGTTGCGGTTGGGATGCCTCGCCTCCTTGACACCCTCCTTGAGACTCAACATGAGGCAAGGTGAGCTGGTCCGGCATATAAGTTACTTAGTTTGATTGCTACATCTAAAGTTTATTTCTGCTTCTACTTCTATTTCTACTTTATTTCTGTATTTACATTTAAATTACTTCTGCACCTACTTTATTTCTCTTCACTCTCTATCTTTCTCTGTTTAGTTCTGGATTAGGCTTATATGAACTACTTAATGTGACAAAATATCTTAAACAAGCTCTGTGATTTCCTATACTCTCTTATATTATCAAAGAAAAAAGAACTGCTCTTATATTATATTTGTTAGTTCCTTTATACTCCAAAAGAAAATAGAACTGACTAACAAAACTCTGTCAATGATGAATAATGCAGTGTATATAATTCTGGGGCCCCTTTTGTTTCATTTGTTGCTCAGTTAGCTTGTTCTTCTTACCTGTTGTTCTGTTTTTTTTGGGTGCTATATAGGATACTATGGTTGAAGATTGTTCTGATTTATATCGGTGTTGTTGATTATCAAAATCAGTGGATATTATCTAGGGTGCTTCTCCTTTAGATTTGATGTACCATGTCTTCCAGCTTATACTAGATGATTTCTTTCAATGTTTTTTGATAATCACGGATATGTATCTAATAATCTTATTTTGGCGTCAACAAATTACTCATCTAGCATTTCTTCTATTGCGGTTATGTATCTTTTTCTTTACATGGTTATTGCACTATTGAAGTAGTTGTATTCCGGCCTCTTTCCATTTGACCTTCTTGCAATTATGTTGATTTATGGTGAGATAACCTAGAGAAGTATCGATGTGTATCTTCAGTTCATAGTTGTCCTGTTTGTTACTACAAACCTGAAAGCTATAAACTCAAGATGTTCTTCTCACATGAAAGTATAGTCTCTCTTTTGATTTATTTTAATTCCCATTTCTGGCAAAAACTAAATAATGTACTGAATTGTAGTTTTGTATTACTTATATATTATTTCATCAAGCAGTGGTATGCATTGGCATCCAGTGATGTTTATTTCTTTGGAATGTTTGATAGGTAATTGCAGGAGTTGATGATATGTATCGTCCAGCACCGTTACTGAATTGTAGTTTTGTATTACTTATATATTATTTCATCAAGCAGTGGTATGCATTGGCATCCAGTGATGTTTATTTCTTTGGAATGTTTGATAGGTAATTGCAGGAGTTGATGATATGTATCGTCCAGCACCGTTACTTGAGGTAACCTATTTAACTTTATAACCGAGTAAATCAACTGAATTTTTCCCATGGTGAGCTAGCTTCAACTGTTCCTGTTTGGGTTATGTTTATCAGTAGTTGTAATAGATCATGGTGTGGTCAGTGCCATTTAACATCATATTCTGCCTATGGTATTAAATATTTTAGATTAATCTCAAATATTGGATTTTGTCTGAATGTTGGCCATCGACTGTCATATTGTGCATATTTGTGATTCAGATTTCTTTCTATGCCATTGTTCAGAATCTCCGATTTGTCAAAAACTTTTCTTGATTAGATGATAATGTGATATACATGGTGACTGCTATTAAATGAGTCCATCCACTTACACCCTTATAAGCGAGCAACTAATTGATGGTAAATCTGTAACCCATTGTTTCCGACTTATGCGCACACTTGGTTCGGCCTGTAAATCTAGCCCATTGCATAGCTGCGACTGTGGTTTGGCCTGCAATTCCTGCTGGCTATGCTGATGGCCCTACCGCTGTGATTCACGCCGATGTCCTTCTGTAGTGACAGATGTTGCACGCCAGATAGGTCTCGACGGCGTGCAATATTTAGTTTTAGCTTTATTGTGTGAGTTTTTTTGTGTTTTTCTGGTTTTCCATTGGTCCTAAATTGTACATCGAAATCAGTGTAGATGTATTAAGAGAGATGAGCTACTATGTAGGCATTAGTTGTTTTTGTTATGTACTTGGTTACTTGATAATCGTTCTTAATATTGAAAAGGGACAGAAATAAGCTGAGTATTTGATCTGACTTGGTAGTGTTTGCCGGTTAACGCATCTATGTCATTAGACCAGTTCTTTTTTCTTCTCACAGTTTGTCATTTAGAATGATTTTTTAGAGGAACCAGTTCCTGGTTCCTGATTCACTTTGTCCTCTTTGTTGATGATCATTTTCTTCCTATGGTTATGCAGGCTTGAGTCTCAGTTTGATCTTACAGTTCTACGGCTCAAAGGTTGATGACTGCCATGAGGCACTGCCCAGTTAAATCTTCGTAAGTTGTTGACCATGAACTTTTCTTCTTAATTATTTTCATCTTCTTAGCCTTGCCACATCATCTCTTAAAAATAGTTTGAATCCATCAACTGTGTGCTCTGCCTATGCAATTCATTGAACCGTAAGATTAAAACCTTCATAAGGTGTAGCCCTGTCTCCAACTACGTTCTGAATATTAACATTTTTGTTGGAAAAAGAAGAAAGATTAAATCATAGTTTGCACTAAATGAAAATGAGTTTTTTTTACATTTTGGTCACTCACTAGGAGGGTCACTATTTATATGCTTGCTTCAACTTTTTCCGGATCACCATGTAAATCATTTGTACAGGAGCTCTGGAACAAGAAAAACAATAATCACAAGGATGGAGGCTTAACATGTATTTTGTTTGCCATCTGGTGTTTTATCTAATTTTTTCATGGGTGACCAAAACCAGATTACCTTTTCTAATGTTTGTATTGGAGTGTTATCTGCAATGGCATCTACTATATATACTAAAAGTAGTTTTATTTATCTTTAGAACTTGATATATTTTCTAAAACCACTTATTATGCTTCTATTTGTATCTATGACTTCTGAAGCAAGTCAACACACAGAGGCAAATAAACCAAACTGCCGGTAGAGTCACTGTATACAAGGAAGCTTGGTTGTTTATATTTTCAGAAAAAATGGATCTATCATGATTAAGATATGGTCAACATGTATATATTTGGTTCTACTGTGCTCTCCAGTGTTGCTTACCAATGTGATTGCTTAATGATTACTACGACATATCTTGCTAGGTCCAAGCTGACAACAATCCTCTTGGTCTTAAAAATTTTGTCGAGGCGGCAGGGATCAAAGAATAACAGATCTGGGTCTTCGTCTTCCAAGATTAGAAGGGGGAAACCATCGCTCACTCTCCATATGCTTTAAAAGCAAATCTCAAGTGCATTGCCTATATAAAAATAATTTTGTGGTCATCTATCTCACAAACTATTCACATCAAGTTCATATGGAATGGCACTCACGGAGGCAACTGAACCAAGCTATCTATTGTATGCCTAACTATGGCTTCGTAGTTTTATCGCCTCCATTGCCATTGTTAGCTAATTAGTTTTTCTATTTGTATGACTGTAGTGGATGCTGCCTTGCTTCTGGCACGGGTTAACTTTGATAGTCTCATGCCCATGTTTAACTTGATGATGTTACTCTTCTGGCACATATTGAATGTTTCTTCTTACTCTTGAACCGGCCAGATAATCGGTTGTTTTATTACATGTGCTAAAACTTGCCTTCATACTGATACATCATGCCGTTTGATCTTTTATCGGTTGACCATATCGTCGGGACCGGCACCCCCTCGCGTCAAGGCGCGTTGCCGATCTAGTTTCCATGATGGCAAACTAGGAGCTTGCACGCACGATGTAGTAGCGTACGTGTCGGCCAATCCGTCGATCGATAGCCAATTCCTGATTTTGCCGACTCACGTCATGTTTATTTGTTGTCCTTCAAATATAGGGGCCGGCTGTTTGATTCCACGTTGTACGTATCTTGTACTCCCTCCGTTCCCAAATACTCCCTCCGTTCCTAAATACTTGTCTTTTTAAAGATTTCAACAAGTGACTACATACAGAGCAAAATGAGTGAATCTACACTCATATTTATGTCTACATGCATCCGTATGTTGAGTCCATTTGAAATGCCTAGAAAAGACAAATATTTGGGAACGGAGGGAGTATAAGTCTTTTTAGAGATTCTAACAAGTGACTACGTATGGAGGAAAACCAGTGAATCTATACTCTAAAATATGTCTATATACATCCGTGTGTTGTACTTCATTTGAAATGTCTAAAAAGATTTATATTTAGGAACGGATGGAGTATTGTCCAACGCCATGACAAATCATAATGGGGGAGCCCGGAGAAGGAGCTTCATTGGGACTACCCGGGGCGCCCCTCGACCCTCCCGCAGGTAAAACGGTTGTTACGAACAAGCACTATTTTTTTCACACATCTTTGG
>LR880970.1:559731235-559751039 GCA_904067115.1 Aegilops sharonensis
GGTTGCAGAGGTCACCGCGTCATCATCATCGAAACTAAAAAAGGTACGCATGGTTTGTCGACCACTTTATCACTGAATTAGAAAAAAAATGCGGACTAAGTTCGGGGTTCGCCCGTGACTAAGTTTGTGGGGAGGTTTAGAGGGATGACCGAAGTTTTACTTGATCCATGCTTGCCTTCTTTCTAGGTTGGAGTAGACAACACAAGGAGGAAAAAAAGGCGATCGACCGAAGCAAACTTGATGATATACCGGCGGCGCACATGGCCAGGGGTCGTTGGTCTCAAGGCGCACAATGCCGAGAGGATCAACAAGAAAGGCAACCCATACCGCTTTTGTCCAGTCGTTCTAGAAACCAAGGCGTTGACCCTGGACCACCGCACGACTCATGTCAGGCTTATCATAGACACATCCAATCACGTCGTGCGAACTCCCAAAGGTTGTTAGTTACGTTCAAGTGAATAACATAGTACCGGGGTTGAAACTAAAGACTTGATGAATCAAGTGTTTAATTCAAATGTGTTTAGTGAAATATACAGTATATGTCTTCGTGTCCTTGTAGGACAAATGCTATTGTTTGCTTTTGATGGGTATGCATTGTTCTTAACATCTAAATATATCGTACCATGTTAGCTAGGCTAGTAATCTTCCCAATACGCAGACTAGTAATAATACGCTCAGATTGGCTGACTTTACATTGCTAGTCTCAGCTACAGGAGCCCGACTTCGCTTCCGTGGACCGTCAGATAAAAAACGGACAGAAGAGATAGATGTGGCATCTGATCTGATGTTTTCTTCAGATCTAATGGTTCACATATAGCAAAGTCAACAGTACAGTAGCTTGGCTGACTTTGCTTGTCCAAGTCGCGAATCTGGGGTGTATAGTTCCATGTTGGGACAAACATACGAGGTTTGATCTCTTAAAACCACACATACTAGGTCTAAAGCAGTGTATGTTGCGAAAAGGCCAAATGGAGGATGAGCTTCATGGAGGCCGAATTTATACTTATATGTTTCCAAAAATTCCAAAAACACACATATATGCAGAGACATGATATAAATGTGTGTAAGTTTTCAAGATGTAAAACACAAAAATGAGAGCTACTATGTGCTTTTCAGCACATGCACTGTTCATTCTCAAAGTCCATGAATTTGTTTTATTTGTGCAATTCACAATTGAAGGTTACTTCTTCCTGAATTTTTACACACATATACATTATATCCTTGGGAGTATATGTGTATATTGTTTTAGGATTTTTTTTGATACAAATTTTTTTGAATTTGACAAAATTTCGGCCTCCCAAATGTCCAACTCTAAGCGCGATTCTCATGGTACAAAACTATGGTCTCGATTCGTCTAAAAAAGAGACAATTACACTGGAGGTGCCACAACTTGGCGTAACCGGTCATTTCAGTGCTAGAAGTTGTGGCGTACATTAAAGTGGTGCAGGACCCCCCTTATAGCAACGGTTTCTTCCGTATCTAAAAGTCCATATATGCGTTGTAAGAGTCTTTACCAACGGTTTGGGATGCGTAGCCTTATCCAGTGTTGCTAGCACATAATGCAGCGATTAGACTACCGTTGGTAAAAGGGACCGTTGCAAGACTACAACACATTAAACAGACTTTTACAACACATGTATATGTTGGTGCATAATGTATAGGAATCAAAATCCCATTGCTTGGCAATGGAGAATTTGCAACGCTTCAAAAGGCCAACAATTAAATTAATGCTCCACAAATTGGTGATAATTATGTATTTCAAGTGAAGAGATACAAGAATTTTTCTATTACTGTTATTAAGAAAATGGAGTCTTTGTACAACCTCAAGAAACCTTTTCTTTGGAATTTATTACAACAATACTCACATTTTTTAGCTGTCTTTTTATAGTTGAAACAAACTTCTTACCATGTACTCCCTCCGTTCTTAAATATAAGTGTTTATAGAGATTCCACTATGAACCACATACGGATGTATATAGATGTATTTAAGTGTAGATTCATTCATTTTGCTCCGTATGTAGTCCATAGTGAAATCTCTACAAAGACTTATATTTAGGAACAGAGGGAGTACTAGCAAATTGTTGAGCTTGAAATCAAGTCTGAACTCCTTTCCGCACAAAATAAGAGATTGAACTTGATATAACTTATTTTTGCTAGAATCCTTATATTGATGGTTACTATGTCGATTTGCTTAATATGACGACTCTTGCTAGAGTTGGTTTAGATGCTATCGGCAAACATGAACCTGAAAAGAACAATCTTTTTTTGGGTGGACCATCTTAGTTATGCTTTATTTACAATTTTGGTTCATTATCGTATCTTGTATATGAAAAGAGCGCACGCATGGAGATGTGTGCTCATGTGCATCACGAAAGTCGAAGCACAGAGTCACGACGTAGGTGGACAGAAGATGCACGTGTATGTGCACCCTCGCTACATCATGCATATTCCAACGGTTATCACACGGTCAAAATCGAGCATGGCACATGCAGTACCGTCAAAATTAAAGAGCAAACAAAAGGTTTTCTATGATCATCAACTACTATATCGAACCGTCAACACGTAGACGTGTCACGCAAGAAGCAGACGGAACTTACGTACGCACGCTTAAGGTTTCAAGACGACGCACGCACTAATGCTGCTTCGCCGGCGGCGGGGTCGTCGTCGTCGGGCCCTGCTTCTGCAGGAGGCGCTGGTCGTCGGCCTCCTGCAGGCGCGCGATGACGGCATGCAGCAGGCCGATGGTCTGCTCCTGCCTCATCGCGGTGGCCTCCATCCTCCTCAGGGCCTCGTCCTGCCTCCGGATGGTCTCCTCCTGCTTGCGGGCGTTCTCCCGGATGGACTCCTCCAGCCGCGCCTTGTGGCGCGCGTCGGCGGTGGCCTTGGGCAGGAGGTCGACGACGTGCCTCGCCACCGGGCGCGGCAGCACCGACTCCACCATCGCCTCCAGCTCCCACTCGCTGCTCTTCTTCCACCCCCACTAGAACCCCACCGGCACGCCCGTCAGGAACCACTTCGCCCTGATCATGGCCATCGAGACCGATCTTGATGGTTGTGCGACGGTGGGTCTAGCTCTATTAATCTCTCTCCGATCTACGGGCCCTAGCAAAAGAAAACACCGACTCCACCATCGCCTAGGGTTAGTTGTCTGGCCCACGCACGTATGAGGCATGCGCGGCTTGGGTTACAAGATGTACCCTAGAGGTCGAACGTACGTACGCGTACACAAACCATCGAAAAAAATTTCTTTGAGAAATCCACAAACCATCACGAAGGGTCGTTTCGGGTGCGGCCGGCCTCCATATGTGCGTAGCAAGTCTTTTTTTTTTTTTTTGCAAGCGCTACGCCTCGGCCTGCTGATTTTTTGGCAAAGATCATCGAGCCACGAAATCCTTCGGTATTGATCGAGCGGCAGTTAGAACGCAACATTGATTATGTCGACGGGCCTGCCGAAAACACCCCCCCCCCTTTCCCCAGCGTCGCTCTCCCGAGGGCGACTCGGGGGCGACCTGGTGTTCCTCTACGCCGCCACCTTCCCCTCCCCCTGCACCTCGCCGCTGCTGGAGGCGGTCGCCGGGCCCCCCGCGCGGCTGCCTATGAGGGCGGCGGCGAGGCCTTTGGCCGCTCCTTTCGGTGGTGAGGGCCCGAATCTGAGGCGCGGGGAGACCTCGGGCTCCCCTCGTCAGATTTGAGGCGTTCCGGTCCGTTCATGACGCACGTCCTCCGGCGTATCATATCCTAATTTTCATATCACGTCATTTGAGTTAATTAAGCGTGAAAATTTGGACCAACGAAAACTTTTGTGTGATTTGGCTTCATTCTGATTTGGGTTTCTATTACTATTTTCAAAGTGCTCTTAAAACCAATAAAATCCCCAAGTCTTATGCTCCATCCCATTGATCCAAAACTTTGTCCATTGATCATACCATATGTATAGGACATAAAAGTATTTTCTTACAAAAATAATTTGGCTAAAAAGTATTTTCTAAATTAGGTTTTCATAAAACCCCTAAGTTAAGGCTTGAACAACAAGTACTTAATTTAGGGTGTGAAAGATCTTTCAAAATATATATTTGACTCCTATTAGATATAGGACTCCCAGAAACCACAAAAATATTATTTTAAAAGTTATTTTGCTATTTTATTTAAAAGCTTTTTCTTAAGGCTAGATATTATCTTTAATAGATTAAAATTATTTTATTATTTCACAAACATTTTAGAAAATTTAGGGAAGGTCATTGGACATATATTGTCCATATATAAAAGTTTCAACACATGGTCATGGTCAAAATATTGGTCAAAACCCTCAATTACCCTTTCTAGATAGTTCAAGCTTTTGAAATATTTACAAAGGAATTTTTCTCTAATAAATCCAGGAAAATTCTATCATATCACAATGCCATGTTTGGTGATATTGGCAAGTCTTATGTCTTGAAGAACAAGATAACCCCACCAAAACACCTTCTGCGTTTCAAGGTTTGGTCAACTTTGCATTGCCAAACATGTCCAAATGAGCTCAAACTTGGTACACATTTTCAAATGGTCTAATAATTGACCTATGCCAGGTGGTGCACCAAGGAGACCAACTTAACCTTGTTAAATCTTGCCAAAACAATTTCTTCCCATTTCTAGGGTTTGAAAATGTTACATTGGCAACTTTCTCCAAATGAGCTCAAATATTTACCACATTGTCAAATGATCATGAGAACCACCCCTATCAAGTGGCACAAGAAGGAGATGAGTAATTCTAGCTCAAATCCACATCAAGCACCTTGTGCCATTTTGCAAAAATCACCATTTTGACCCCTTCCACTATTCTCTTTTGGCTCAAAATTTTACCAAAACTGACCCTGGTTACCTTCTACCACCAGTAAGTTTTTCTTGCCCATGGCTCAATCATTGTGGGGTGAAAACCCCATTTTTCTTCTCTGGACAGCCATTGTTCCTTCTCTCTCTCTACTCCCCCTCCACCCCAGAGGCATCCCAGAGCATCCAAGGCTTTCCCCTCCTTGTTTACCCTCCCCTGGAACCACTAGACACAAAAGGACACACCCATGGCACTAAAGTAATGCCGTGGCATGCCGAGCTCTTGCTCTGGAGCACGCTACAGTGCTCTCCCGCACTGTAGCACACCCATTCCGAGGCTCCCCGTCGACCTTGGGCACTAGGACCGTGTCCCCCGAGACCGCCCGACGTCCCCTACATGCCACGATGTAGGTCACCTCTTCCCTTGCCCTCCTACCCCCCTGTAGAGCTCAGCCGAGCGCCGCACGTGAGCTCCGTCCATGGTGCGCCTCGGAATGGCTATTTAAAGCCTCCCCTAGTGCCCCTCCAGACGCCCTCTGCTCTCTCTCTCTCTCACACACTCTCTCTATCTGTCTCTGTCTCTGTCTCTCTCTTTGGTACACCTCTTGGGCCAGACCACTCCCCCTCCCGTGCCTTCTCCCACCTCATACTGCCGCCATTGTCGCCTCGGCCCCCACTAAAATTGGAGCTATCCGGAGCTCTCTCTCTCTCCCCTAGACACTCATGTACCCTCACATCTCCACCACGAAGTCCCCCATCGCCGCCATTCTTCCCCGAGACATCGTGCGCTCGACGCCAATGATGGCCGACGGCCTCCTCCATGGCCATCCAAGCAGGCACTACTAGATATTGCATTATAACCGAGGGTTGGATCACCGTCAGATATTTTTGATCACCATCAACTATTACTAAAACTGATGGTACACCGTCGGCCATCTCCCGTCGGCCTTGCTTTGTTGGCCATTACAGTAATGGCCGACGGTACAGTCGGGCAATATTGTCACCTACGGTAGTAAGCCGGCGGTGAGCCGTCGGGCATGTTACTGTGACCTGCTCGCTCATCTTAGCCCGACGACATTTATAGCCGATGGGTTCTTGTTGGGCATTTACTCTCCGATGGTTATTGCTTCCCGTCGGTTTTCAAAATAGTCGACGGTACATTTGTCCCACTGGACTTAGTTATGGCCATGAGGAGAACCAAACCGTCAACTTATTAGATGGTTGACAATGTATACAGACTTTCAGGAAACCTGTTAGTCGAGGGTGAGCAAACACCGTAGATTTATAAATTCACCAACGGTCTGAAGTCCCCATTGGCGATCATTAGACTTTTATAGCCAATCATCATCATCGTCGTCATTGCCATCGCCATAGTCATCCTCATCATCATGGTCCTCATATTCCCCATAGGCATAGTGATCATAGTGCTCATCACCATACAAATCACTCTCGCCATAGTTATCATATCCCCCATTGCCATAGTAATCATCCTCATCATCATTTCCATGACTCGTACTACCTCCAATCCCGCTTCCCATTCCCTAAGTTATGACAAGACTAGTTGTCAGTATAATGTAGCTGAAATTTAAGTGACCTACATGGATCAAACTTAATTGTTCTAATTGACAGGTTAGCTGCTAGCTGCTATTTAACAGTATGACTATCCAACAATATGATGCCTATTCACCTTTTGATCCTTCACATGAAATTTTCATAGGAAACATGAATTAGCAGGAATACATATTCCATACACATTTTCCAAGTACAGTGCATATCTACCTGCGACCCCACTATCAACAGTGTTTACATTTCGCAGTCACATGACACAACCGAACGAGTAAACTAACATATAACTATTGGCCAGCTTGGGCATATAGGAAACTAATTAAGAATGGCATGTACAAAAAGCATAAACTAGCAGCACATAAATGGTGGAACAAGGAGAGGTCATTCCCAGACTTGTGAGCACGACAACATTGAACTAACCTTTTCGGTTTGGTGTTGAGGCACATCACCTCGCCCCTTTGAAATCCGCCTTCAGAATATTATGGAGACTATGTATCATACACAAAAGAAACATTACTTAATGGTTCAATTGCTGAAAGCCTACCATTGAGATGTGTATAACTTACCAAGTCATCTGCTGCTAATTGCATTATGCCATCATAGTCGACTCCCCCTTTCTCAGCCAAAGACTATAAACATCAGCATGTTAGCACAAACCTATTCAGTCAGACTCCAATTTACAAGAGAAGACAAGATTACCTGAACAACAAGCTCAATGCCTCGAAGACGCTCGATCTCTCGCGTGAAATGTTTGTTTTCTCTTTCTAGACGCTCATCCTTAGCAGACTGCACCGGTTGTGAGGCTATCGCCCTTTTAGACTTAAACTTCACCTTCTCTGCTTTGCTAAACAAATCATTAGAAATTCCCAGCCTGCCATGTGGCATTCTACCTGCTGCTTTGTAGATGATTTGTTCGTCTAAATCTGGGTGCCCCTCTTCCAAATTTTCTCCATGGGCATTTTCCATTGCATTATCAAATTCCTCCTTGTCAAGTTAAAAATTAATGGTAAACTGCAGTGTTATGCACATAGTTCTCATGATTACAATGAACTAAGTTGCAATATTTTACTAACCCAACGATCAGCAGTTCTTTGGCTGCATATCTCCTCTTCAGCGGTCCCTCGATGCAATTTGTGCGTGTGAAGCCAAGCACCAGAAATTCCAGGGTCTTTCCCAGTTTTGAGTTTCTGCATTTCAAGAGTGTGACTCATCATCCAATGTAAATGAGACTTCCTTATTCAATAGTAAGCAGAAAGATGTTTGACGAAAATAGTACCAGAAATTGACGTGTGATGACAACATTTCTAGCACCACTGTAGTGGAAGACCGTGTCCCCGTTAGCAAGTCTGTTCGTCTTGTTGGTTAAAGATAGCCCTCTAAATTTAGTACTAATCTAGTGCTCACATAGTAGATGCCAACCAACGTTTGTACCAAAGTTAACTCTCTTCGCAGAAATTATAACTTCCTTAGTTGGCCAACGGTTACCATCCCCATCCACTTATGTTAGTTCTGTAGGCAATTGTCCCTTCTTCCTTAATCTATTGATGGTTGTCGCCTTTTACTCATGTAGCATCTGCTTCACTTTCCTAGTTAAGTTCTCCTCCAAAACACCATCTGCCTTCTCTTCCTCCGATGGGTCACACTTGAAACGCCACTGCCAAAAACCATCCCAAAACATTATTTTGTTAGTTACTAGTGCGTTTGTGGAAGTGAGCATATGCATAATCATCAAAGCTTCCAACACTTCATAGATAGACCAAGTAGATTTGTCATGGTTGTGACCAAAATAAAGAATTTTAACTACCACCCATCCACCAGTTTTAGACTTCTTATGTCTAAATATAATGTTCACCTCTGTTTCAGAATTCTAAGTACTAGAAAAACTAATTCAAAATTCTCAAAGCATTTATAGAAAAAATGTGTGTGTGTGTACACACACACACACACACACACACACACATAAACACTATTCTGATCACGGATCAGAATATTATTCTGATCACAACATGAACTTCCTGAGTTACACGCCTGAACTTCCCTCTATAGGAGCCCGACCTTCGGGCTATCTTCGCGATCGTGTCTCCCAATGCAAATCATTCTGGTTAGTCGTGTTCTATGTGATGTAAGTATAATCTAGAAATGGTTTTTAGCAACTAAATGCCCGTTTTAAATAGGAATCTCGCTCGTTGGCGGATTTTGCTCTTGCATCGTGATGAACATGCGTTTTTTGCAATTTTACAGCCTGAGTTGTTCGACCTGAACTTCCTCCGGTGCTAGGTTGAACTTCCGCCAACATTGCCCAAATGGGCTTGCGATATACCGTTGGAAAGCTATGGACACGAGTATCATGACCCAAGTTAAATTATTGGCAAAATATAAGTGGTTTAAGAGCAGTTTTGAAAACCGTATTTTCTTCATACAAAAAACGTGAATCATATTTTCAATCGCATTTCTAAACCATTTATCGAAATGAGGCAAATAATATGGCATAGAAAATCTGCTGCAAAACCGCTCCTTCCACATGTTGATAATTTTCTCTAATTCCCTATGGTTAAAGAGTAATTTGGAATATCATAAAATTTTGCAAACCGAACAGCCGAGTTCATATTTTCGATGTCATTTCTAAACGGCTAACCAATTGAGGCAAATGATATGGTGTTGGAAAGCTTATGAAAATGCCCTAACTTTTCATGTTGAATTTTTTTTATAATTTTGAATGGTTTAAAAGTAATTTAGAAAACTGTACAAGTTCCACCGAGTTTGTATTTTCGATCTAATTTTTTAACTGTAAGTCCGAATGCAGCAAATGATACTGCGTTGGGGAGGTTCAACAAATGCGAAACTTTTTGGTATATATTTTATCTCCCAATTCTTTATGGTTTTAAGTCAATTTTGAAAAAGGCTAAAAACGTATTTTCGCCGTAATTTCTACAATCTTTATCGGAATGGGGCAAATAATATACCGTTGAAAAGCTAAAAATGCAAAACTTTTTCTTGTTGATGGTTTTCTCTGATTCCTCGCCATTTTCAAGTAATTTCAAAAACGGCGAGGCCATTTGTTCTGCCTTTATTGCAAAACAAATTCTTCGAAATTGCATCGCATGAAGAACTTGAACTTCTCGGCATGTCTACTTGAACTTCACTCTGTTTTTCACTTGCTTTTTAGCTCGTAGCTCTCCATCCACTCACCGGAATTGAACAAGTGATATACCAATGGAAATCTGCTGTAAACACACAACTTTTCCGTGTTGATCATTTTTTCATACTCGCGACGGTTTTAAAAGTTTTTCATCTGAAATTCATTCAATGTAGTAGTTGAACTTCCTATTGTTTTCACGTTGAACTTCTTTGACGTATTTTTTTTGTAATTTTCTCATCCATTCGTCAGTGTTACACAAATGATATTCCTTTTGTACAAATCTCCCTCACAATAACTATTGTAACTTTCTGCGACCGAGGACTTCAACTTACACTAATGATATTCCTGCCATTTTGAAGTAAATTAGAAAATGACGAGGTCATGATTTGTAGCTTCATCGCGAATGGAAATGCACCGCGTGAAGTAGTTGTACTTCTCGGGCATGTCTGTTTGAACTTCACTATGTTTTTGATGTGCCGTTTTTTGCTCGTAACTCCCAAACCACTTATCGGAATTGAGCAAATGATATACCGATAGAAAGCTGTTGAAAACACGCAAATTTTTCGTGTTACTCAGTTTTTCATACATGTGATAGTCCAAAATATTTTTTTAATGCGTAAAAATGTGTTTTTAACGTTATACATAAGACTTTTAAACCATTCAGCGGAATATAACATATAATATATCGTTGGAAAGCTTATGAATAGGAGCATCTTTTTCATGTAGATAGACATTACAAATTTTTGTCGTTTAAGAGCAGTTTTAAAAATGGTAAAAACAACGTCGTTTTTGCCTGTTTTTAACATCTAATTAAAGGTCGGACATCTCGCACTAGAGATCTTGAACTTCACCGGGAGGAGCACGTGAAGTTCTTGCAACAAACCTTTTAAACCTTTTGTTTTCTATTCTTATATTCCTATTTGAAACGCATTTCGTGTAGTAGTTGAACTTCCCGCCGTTTTCATCTTGAACATCTGTCACGTATTTTTGTTCAACCTCTCTCACAAGAATTTTTGAACTTTCTCGGGCCGAGCACTTGAACTTCTAGCAACAAAATTTTGGACTTCACCTTTTTATTCTTTTTTTTCTTATACGAAACGCACACCATGCAGTACATGAACTATGGCTATTATCCATTTGAGCTTCTCTCTATTTCGCTTTAGTAATGGAAAAAGTCTGAGTTATTTATAGAATCAAACCGCTCTAACTTTTTTTATTTGAACTTCTTTGTGTATCTTTAGAAATATGAAAATTGGAATTTTGTTAGAAACATCGAATTCTTTCGTTATTTCGAATTGAACTTATTGGTTTTATTCTTTAGTAACTCGAAAAATCCGTTTTTTCAAATTAATATCAAACTCCTCAGCCTTTTCTAATTGAACATCTTGGTTTTATTCTCTAGTAACGAGAAACCTAATTTTTATTGGTTTTAAAATTTTGAATTTCTTGATTTTATTCTTTTAATAATGAGAAAAATCTGATTTTTTTATAGATGTTGAACTTCACCATTTTTAAAATTTGAAGTTTCTAGTTTTATTGGTTAGTAACAAGAAAATCCTATTATTTTATAAACATTGAACAACATTGTTATTTTAATTTGAACTTCTGGTTTTTTTAGAAATGGGAAAATTCTTTTTTATGGAGTTCTTGAACTAGTATGTTAATTGAATGTTAACTTCTTGTTTTTTATTGGTTTTTACACCATGAATTACTCAAGTCTACACCGTGGATTTTTCTTCTCTGCACATCCCGTCTCTTGAGTCTCGACTTTTAAATCCCCCCTCCCCTTGAATTATTAAAGTTTTTGTTACATGAAATAAACAAGTTTGTTCTTTTTTGTGCCTAAATATTTAATCTCTGAATTTCTCTCGTAGCTCCCTCTGAAATTCTACACATATGTCATGAATGTTCCCTTTTTTAACCTTTTCTGTTTATTTTTTGAACTCTAGGATTAGTGGCATTTTTGTTGAACTTTGTTGGTTTTCATTTTTGGACTCGAAGGGGTTGCCATATCAACTAATATTTTTTATCATTCCTCCTGAGCATCTTTTTTATGAACTTCTAGTGTTGATGCATGCACCAAACTTTTAGAACTCCTCGTTCTTTTATTTTTGAACTTTTTTCAGCAGCAATAATACTTGAACTTCACTGACCTTTTTTGTGAAGCAACCAAATGCGCAGACCACACAGGGAAGAGGGCACATTTTCTTTCATTGTGGACATTTTGTAAAAACACAGGAAGAGCACACACTTTTGATCGAAAAGGAGAGCACACAATCACAAAGAGGAAAATAAAGAAGGAGAAATTATGCATATTTCTTGTTTTTTGCTTATACATAGAAAATGTGTGTATCCACATTTTTAAATTTTCTATGTTCTTTCTTTGATCTACATGATAGAAAATAGTTTTTTCAATTCGGTGTACTACACGCACACACACAACATATCCACATTTTTTTGGCTGACATCAACTGAAAAAGGTTTCAGTCTCACAAGCATACACAAATCAAACTTCCATGAATTTCTATACTTTTTACCAAAAAAACTTTTTTGCGAGAACTTCGATAAACTTTTGCCCATGAGCAGTAGTACATTAACACCTCCTGTACAAAATTGTTTGTCTTTGACATTAGCAGGTGGAACGCCACAAGTGGATGGCGATGCACATTGGTGAACAGGAGAAGGAAGAATGGTGATGCTGGTGAAGTTTGAAGTGGTCTTCGGATCCCCGGATAACTTCTGAAGCGAGGAGTTAATCTTCGACATAGTCCCGTTCCGCAGCGGCTATCACGCACTGCTCGGACGAACCACATTCTCAAAGTTCAATGCGGTGCCACACTACGCATACTTCAAGCTCAAGATGCCAGGCCCTCGAGGAGTCATTACGGTCAACGGATACACCGAACGCTCTCTCCGAACGGAGGAGCATACGGCGGCCCTCGCGACGGAAATACAAAGCAGCCTCTCAAGGCAATTCTCAAGTCCGGCTATTAAACGTCCGGACACCGTCAAGCGCGCCCGGAGTAACCTACAACAAGACCGCCTGGCACGTCCCGAGCATGCGTAGCAATGCGGCCCCAACCCCAGCCCTCGCGAAATTGTGAAACCAGTACTACGCGTACATAATTACGCTCTAGAAATACCATGGGCATAGGGGGAGGGGCACGACCACGGCAGGCCCAGAATGCGGCTCAACCGCACCAGGGGCTCCCGATTGTGTCATTCTTTTTTCTCTTACTTTCAAGACTCCTTTCTCAAGAAGCCCTGTCCGGCACTAGAATCGCCGAACACACGATGCAACAGCCAGGGAAGTAGAAAGCCACGTCGAGTGTCCAGGTGGTCTCTATAACGAGCAGTATACTTGTTTCACATATCATCCCGCAGCTCGCCCCTGGAGGGGGACATGTCAAATAGTACCGTCCATTGCTTATCGCACTATTTGTATCGTTCTGCTTTTACCGCAGCCTTTTTGAATAAACCATACATAGCTTCTGCCTATTATTGCATTCCCCCTTTTTTTTTATATATGTTCACTTATGACATGTTGCACCCGTACACTTTGGTACGGCCAAATACACCAGGGGCTTAAGTACCCCAAAATATGGTGTGATAAGTCCGAACACTTTCACAAGTGCGGCACCCCGAACTTATAGCATTATATGCATCGGCTCCGAATCATGTCTTTGTTGGGGAATGTAGTAATTTCAAAAATTTCCTACGCACACGCAATGATCATGGTGATGGTATAGCAACGAGAGGGGAGAGTGTTGTCCACGTACCCTCGTAGACCGTAAGCGGAAGCGTTATGACAACGCGGTTGATGTAGTCGTACGTCTTCACGATTCGACCGATCCAAGTACCGAACGTACGGCACCTCCGAGTTCAGCACACGTTCAGCTCGATGACGATCCCCGGGCTCCGATCCAGCAAAGCGTCGGGGATGAGTTCCGTCAGCACGATGGCGTGGTGACTATGATGATGTTCTACCGGCGCAGGGCTTCGCCTAAACTCTGCGACGATATGACCGAGGTGGAATATGGTGGAGGGGGGCACCGCACACGGCTAAGGAACGATACGTAGATCAACTTGTGTGTCTCTTTGGTGCCCCCCCCCCCCCGCCCCCGTATATAAAGGAGCAAGAGGGGAGGCCGGCCGGCCCCTTGGGGCGCGCCAAGGAGGAGGAAACCTCCTCCTAGTAGGAGTAGGACTCCTCCTTTCCTACTCCTACTAGGAGGGGGAAGGAAGGGGGAGAGGGGGGAAGGAAAGGGGGGCGCCGCCCCCCCCCCTCCTAGTCCAATTCGGACCAGAGGGAGAAGGGGGGCGCGGCCCACCCTGGCCGCCTCTCTCTCTTCCCACCAAGGCCCAAGTGGCCCATTAACTCTCCCGGGGGGTTCCGGTAACCCCCCCCCCCCGGCACTCCGGTTTTCTCCGAAATCACCCGGAACAATTCTGGTGTCCGAATATAGTCGTCCAATATATCAATCTTTATGTCTCGACCATTTCGAGACTCCTCGTCATGTCCGTGATCATATCCGGGACTCGGAACAAACTTCGGTACATCAAAACTTATAAACTCATAATAAAACTGTCATCGTAACGTTAAGCGTACGGACCCTACGGGTTCGAGAACTATGTAGACATGACCTAGAACTATTCTCGGTCAATAACCAATAGCGGAACCTGGATGCCCATATTGGTTCCTACATATTCTACGAAGATCTTTATCGGTCAAACCGCATAACAACATACGTTGTTCCCTTTGTCATCGGTATGTTACTTGCCCGAGATTTTATCGTCGGTATCCAATACCTAGTTCAATCTCGTTACCGGCAAGTCTCTTTACTCGTTACGTAATGCATCATCCCGTAACCAACTCATTGGTCACATTGCTTGCAAGGCTTATAGTGATGTGCATTACCGAGAGGGCCCAGAGATACCTCTCCGACAATCGGAGTGACAAAACCTAATCGCAAAATACGCCAACTCAACATGTACCTTCGGAGACACCTGTAGTACTCCTTTATAATCACCCAGTTACGTTGTGATGTTTGGTAGTACCCAAAGTGTTCCTCCGGTAAACGGGAGTTGCATAATTCTCATAGTTACAGGAACATGTATAAGTCATGAAGAAAGCAATAGCAATATACTAAACGATCAAGTGCTAGGCTAATGGAATGGGTCATGTCAATCACATCATTCTCCTAATGATGTGATCCCATTAATCAAATGACAACACATGTCTATGGTTAGGAAACATAACCATCTTTGATTAATGAGCTAGTCAAGTAGAGGCATACTAGTGACTACATGTTTGTCTATGTATTCACACATGTATCATGTTTCCGGTTAATACAATTCTAGCATGAATAATAAACATTTATCATGATATGAGGAAATAAATAATAACTTTATTATTGCCTCTAGGGCATATTTCCTTCAGTCTCCCACTTGCACTAGAGTCAATAATCTAGATTACATAGTAATGATTTTAACACCCATGTTCATATCTGTATATGATTAACACCCATAGTCCACATCGTCATGTGACCAACACCCAAAGGGTTTACTAGAGTCAATAATCTAGTTCACATCGTTATGTGATTAACACCCAAAGAGTACTAAGGTGTGATCATGTTTTGCTCGTGAGAGAAGCTTAGTCAACGGGTCTGTCAAATTCAGAGCCGTATGTATTTTGCAAATATTCTATGTCTACAATGCTCTGCACGGAGCTACTCTAGCTAATTGCTGAAGGAAATATGCCCTAGAGGCAATAATAAAGTTATTATTTATTTCCTTATATCATGATAAATGTTTATTATTCATGCTAGAATTGTATTAACCGGAAACATAATACATGTGTGAATACATAGACAAACAGAGTGTCACTAGTATGCCTCTACTTGACTAGCTCGTTAATCAAAGATGGTTATGTTTCCTAACCATAGACATGAGTTGTCATTTGATTAACGGGATCACATCATTAGGAGAATGATCTGATTGACATGACCCATTCCGTTAGCCTAGCACTTGATCGTTTAGTATGTTGCTATTGCTTTCTTCATGACTTATACATGTTCCTGTAACTATGAGATTATGCAACTCCCGTTTACCGGAGGAACACTTTGGGTACTACCAAACGTCACAACGTAACTGGGTGATTATAAAGGAGTACTACAGGTGTCTCCAAAGGTACATGTTGGATTAGCGTATTTCGAGATTAGGTTTTGTCACTCCGATTGTCGGAGAGGTATCTCTGGGCCTTCTCGGTAATACACATCACATAAGCCTTGCAAGCATTGCAACTAATGAGTAAGTTGTGAGATGATGTATTACGGAACGATTATAGAGACTTGCCGGTAACGAGATTGAACTAGGTATTGGATACCGACGATCGAATCTCGGGTAAGTAACATATCGATGACAAAGGGAACAACGTATGTTGTTATGCGGTTTGACCGATAAAGCTCTTCGTAGAATATGTAGGAACCAATATGGGCATCCAGGTTCCGCTATTGGTTATTGACCAAGAATAGTTCTAGGTCATGTCTACATAGTTCTCGAACCCGTAGGGTCCGCACGCTTAAGGTTTCGATGACAGTTATATTATGAGTTTATGAGTTTTGATGTACCGAAGGAGTTCGGAGTCCCGGATGAGATCAGGGACATGACGAGGAGTCTCGAAATGGTCGAGACGTAAAGATCGATATATTGGACGACTATATTCGGAGTTCGGAAAGGTTCCGAATGATTCGGGTATTTTTCGGAGTACCGGAGAGTTACGGGAATTCGCCGGGGAGAAGTATTGGGCCTTATTGGGCCCTGCGGGAAAGAGAGAGGGGCTGCCTAGGGCAGGCCGCGCGCCCCCCCATGGCCTAGTCCGAATTGGACTAGGGGGAGGGGCCGCACCCCTTTCCTCTTCCCCCTTCCCCAAGTCCTAGTCCAACTAGGAGAGGGGGGGGAGTCCTACTCCCGGTGGGAGTAGGACTCCTCCAGGCGCGCCTCTCTAGGGCCGGCCGCACCCCCCCCTTGCTCCTTTATATACGGGGGCAGGGGGGCACCCCATGACACACAAGTTGATCTACGGATCGTTTCTTAGCCGTGTGCGGTGCCCCCTTCCACCATATTCCACTTCGGTCATATCGTCGTAGAGCTTAGGCGAAGCCCTGCGCCGGAGAAGTCATATCGTCGCGGAGCTTAGGCGAAGCCCTGCGTCGGTGGAGCATCAACATCGTCACCACGCCGTCGTGCTGACGGAACTCATCCCCGACACTTTGCTGGATCGGAGTCCGGGGATCGTCATCGAGCTGAACGTGTGCAGAACTCGGAGGTGCCGTACGTTCGGTGCTTGGATCGGTCGGATCGTGAAGACGTACGACTACATCAACCGCGTTGTTATAACGCTTCCGCTTTCGGTCTACGAGGGTACGTGGACAGACACTCTCCCCTCTCGTTGCTATGCCATCACCATGGTCTTGAGTGTGCGTAGGAATTTTTTTGAAATTACTACGTTCCCCAACAGTGGCATCCGAGCCTGGTTTTATGCGTTGATGTCATATGCACGAGTAGAACACAAGTGAGTTGTGGGCGATATAAGTCATACTGCTTACCAGCATGTCATACTTTGGTTCAGCGGTATTGTGAGATGACGCGGCCCGGACCGACATTACGCGTACGCTTACGCGAGACTGGTTTCACCGCTTCGAGCACTAGTTGCTTAAAGGTGACCGGCGGGTGTCTGTCTCTCTCACTTTAGTTGAACCGAGTGTGGCTACGCCCGGTCCTTGCGAAGGTTAAAACAACACCAACTTGACAAACTATCGTTGTGGTTTTGATGCGTAGGTAAGCACGGTTCTTGCTCAGCCCGTAGCAGCCACGTAAAACTTGCAACAACAAAGTAGAGGACGTCTAACGTGTTTTTGCAGGGCATGTTGTGATGTGATGTGGTCAAGACGTGATGCTATATTTTATTGTATGAGATGATCATGTTTTGTAACCGAGTTATCGGCAACTGGCAGGAGCCATATGGTTGTCGCTTTATTGTATGAAATGCAAAAGCCATGTAATTGCTTTACTTTATCACTAAGCAGTAGCGATAGTCGTAGAAGCAATAGTTGGCGAGACGACAATGATGCTACGATGGAGATCAAGGTGTCGCGCCGGTGACGATGGTGATCATGACGGTGCTTCGGCGATGGAGATCACAAGCACAAGATGATGATGACCATATCATATCACTTATATTGATTGCATGTGATGTTTATCCTTTATGCATCTGATCTTGCTTTGATTGACGGTAGCATTATAAGATGATCTCTCACTAAAAAAATTATCAAGAAGTGTTCTCCCTGAGTATGCACCGTTGCCAAAGTTCGTAGTACCCAGACACCACGTGATGATCGGGTGTGATAAGTTCTACGTCCATCTACAACGGGTGCAAAACAGTTGCACACGCGGAATACTCAGGTTAAACTTGACGAGCCTAGCATATAACAGATATGGCCTCGGAACACGGAGACCGAAAGGTCGAACGTGAATCATATAGTAGATATGATCAACATAGTGATGTTCACCATTGAAACTACTCCAGCTCACGTGATGATCGGACATGGTTTAGTTGATTTGGATCACGTAATCACTTAGATGACTAGAGAGATGTCTATCTAAGTGGGAGTTCTTAAGTAATATGATTAATTGAACTTTAATTTATCATGAACTTAGTCCTGGTAGTATTTTGCAGATTATGTTGTAGATCAATAGCTCGCGTTGTTGCTTCCCTATGTTTTCATATGTGTTCCTAGAGAAAATTGTATTGAAAAATGTTAGTAGCAATGATGCGGATTGGATCCGTGATCTGAGGTTTATCCTCATTGCTGCGCAGAAGAATTATGTCCTTAATGCACCGCTAGGTGACAGACCTATTGCATGAGCAGATACAGACGTTATGAACGTTTGGCTAGCTCAATATGATGACTACTTGATAGTTTAGTGCACCATGCTTAACGGCCTAGAATCGGGACTTCAAAGACGTTTTGAACGTCATGGACCATATGAGATGTTCCAGGAATTGAAGTTAATATTTCAAGCAAATACCCGAGTTGAGAGATATGAAGTCTCCAACAAGTTCTATAGCTAAAAGATGGAGGAGAATCGCTCAACTAGTGAGCATGTGCTCAGATTGTCTGAGTACTTCAATCGCTTGAATCAAGTGGGAGTTAATCTTCCAGATAAGATAGTGATTGACAGAATTCTCTAGTCACCATCACTAAGTTAGTAGAACTTCGTGATGAACTATAGTATGCAAGGGATGACGAAAAAGATTCTCGAGCTCTTCGCGATGCTAAAATCGGCGAAGGTAGAAATCAAGAAAAACATCAAGTGTTGATGGTTGACAAGACCACTAGTCTCAAGGAAAATGGCAAAGGGAAGAAGGGGAACTTCAAAAGGAACGACAAGCAAGTTGCTGCTCGAGTGAAGAAGCCCAAGTCTAGACCTAAGCCTGAGACTGAGTACTTTTGCTGCAATGGAACTGGTCACTGGAAGCGGAACTACCCCTGAATATTTGGTGGATAAGAAGGATGGCAAAGTGAACAAGGTTATATTTGATATACAGGTTATTGATGTGTGCCTTACTAGTGTTTATAGTAGCCCCTGAGTATTTGATACTTGTTCGGTTGCTAAGATTAGTAACTCAAAACAGGAGTTACCGAATAAACAAAGACTAGTTAAAGGGGAAGTGACGATGAGTGTTGGAAGTAGTTCCAAGATTGATATGATCATCATCGCACACTCCCTATACTTTCGGGATTAGTGTTGAACCTAAATAAATGTTATTTGGCATTTGCATTGAGCATGGATATGATTTGATCATGTTTATTGCAATACGGTTATTCATGTAAGTTAGAGAATAATTATTGTTCTGTTTACATGAATAAAACCTTCTATGGTCATACACCCAATGAAAATGGTTTGTTGGATCTCGATCGTGTGATACACATATTCATAATATTGAAACCAAAAGATGCAAAGTTAATAATGATAGGGCAACTTATTTGTGGCACTGCCGTTTAGGTCATATTGGTGTAAAGCGCATGAAGAAAACTCCATGCTGATGGACTTTTGGAATCACTTGATTATGAATCACTTGATGCTTGCGAACCATGCCTTATGGGCAAGATGACTAAAGACTCTGTTCTCCGGAACAATGGAGCGAGCAAATGACTTATTGGAAATAATACATACTGATGTATGCGGTCCGATGAGTGTTAAAGCTCACGGCAAGTATCGTTATTTTCT
>LR880970.1:559763807-559777632 GCA_904067115.1 Aegilops sharonensis
TACGACTATCGCTACCGCTTAGTGATAAAGTAAAGCAATTACAGGGCGTTTGCATTTCATACAATAAAGCGACAACCATATGGCTCCTGCCAGTTGCCGATAACTTCGGTTACAAAACATGATCATCTCATACAATAAAATATAGCATCACGTCTTGACCATATCACATCACAACATGCCCTGCAAAAACAAGTTAGACGTCCTCTACTTTGTTGTTGCAAATTTTACGTGGCTGCTACGGGCTGAGCAAGAACCGTTCTTACCTACGCATCAAAACCACAACGATAGTTTGTCAAGTTAGTGCTGTTTTAACCTTCTCAAGGACCGGGCGTAGCCACACTCGGTTCAACTAAAGTTGGAGAAACTGACACCCGCCAGCCACCTGTGTGCAAAGCACGTCGGTAGAACCAGTCTCGCGTAAGCGTACGCGTAATGTCGGTCCGGGCCGCTTCATCCAACAATACCGCCGAACCAAAGTATGACATGCTGGTAAGCAGTATGACTTGTATCACCCACAACTCACTTGTGTTCTACTCGTGCATATAACATCAATGCATAAAACCTAGGCTCTGATACCACTGTTGGGGAACGTAGTAATTTCAAAATTTTCCTACGCACACGCAATGATCATGGTGATGGTATAGCAACGAGAGGGGAGAGTGTTGTCCACGTACCCTCATAGACCGTAAGCGGAAGCGTATGACAACGCGGTTGATGTAGTCGTACGTCTTCACGATTCGACCGATCCAAGTA
Organism: Aegilops sharonensis; assembly: GCA_904067115.1. NCBI lineage: Eukaryota > Viridiplantae > Streptophyta > Magnoliopsida > Poales > Poaceae > Aegilops > Aegilops sharonensis. The sequence goes on from LR880970.1 coordinate 559,764,561, forward strand.
CCGAACGTACAACACCTCCGAGTTCAGCACACGTTCAGCTCGATGACGATCCTCGGGCTCCGATCCAGCAAAGCGTCGGGGATGAGTTCCGTCAGCACGACGGCGTGGTGACGATGATGATGTTCTACCGGCGCAGGGCTTCGCCTAAACTCTGCGACGATATGACCGAGGTGGAATATGGTGGAGGGGGGCACCGCACACGGCTAAGGAACGATCCATAGATCAACTTGTGTGTCTCTGGGGTGCCCCCCCATCCCCGTATATAAAGGAGCAAGGGGGGAGGCCGGCCGGCCCCTTGGGGCGTGCCAAGGAGGAGGAATCCTCCTCCTAGTAGGAGTAGGAATCCTCCTTTCCTTCTCCTACTAGGAGGGGGAAGGAAGGGGGAGAGGGGGGAAGGAAAGGGGGGCGCCGCCCCCCCTCCTAGTCCAATTTGGACCAGAGGGAGAAGGGGCGCGCGGCCCACCCTGGCCGCCCCTCTCTCTTTCCACCAAGGCCCAAGTGGCCCATTAACTCTCCCGGGGGGTTCCGGTAACCCCCCCGGCACTCCGGTTTTCTCCGAAATCACCCGGAACAATTCCGGTGTCCGACTATAGTCGTCCAATATATCAATCTTAAAGTCTCGACCATTTCGAGACTCCTTGTCATGTCCGTGATCATATGCGGGACTCCGAACAAACTTCGGTACATCAAAACTTATAAACTCATAATAAAACTGTCATCGTAACGTTAAGCGTACGGACCCTACGGGTTCGAGAACTATGTAGACATGACCTAGAACTATTCTCGGTCAATAACCAATAGCGGAACCTGGATGCTCATATTGGTTCCTACATATTCTACGAAGATCTTTATCGGTCAAACCGCATAACAACATACGTTGTTCCCTTTGTCATCGGTATGTTACTTGCCCGAGATTTGATCGTCGGTATCCAATACCTAGTTCAATCTCGTTACCGGCAAGTCTCTTTACTCGTTACGTAATGCATCATCCCGTAACCAACTCATTGGTCACATTGCTTGCAAGGCTTACAGTGATGTGCATTACCGAGAGGGCCCAGAGATACCTCTCCGACAATCGGAGTGACAAAACCTAATCTCGAAATACGCCAACTCAACATGTACCTTCGGAGACACCTGTAGTACTCCTTTATAATCACCCAGTTACGTTGTGACGTTTGGTAGTACCCAAAGTGTTCCTCCGGTAAACGGGAGTTGCATAATTCTCATAGTTACAGGAACATGTATAAGTCATGAAGAAAGCAATAGCAATATACTAAACGATCAAGTGCTAGGCTAACGGAATGGGTCATGTCAATCACATCATTCTCCTAATGATGTCATCCCATTAATCAAGTGACAACACATGTCTATGGTTAGGAAACATAACCATCTTTGATTAATGAGCTAGTCAAGTAGAGGCATACTAGTGACTATATGTTTGTCTATGTATTCACACATGTATCATGTTTCCGGTTAATACAATTCTAGCATGAATAATAAACATTTATCATGATATGAGGAAATAAATAATAACTTTATTATTGCCTCTAGGGCATATTTCCTTCAGTCTTGGGTCAATAGTTGGGTTTGCCCGGCTCCCATGTTTTGGTACCTTACGTTCCGTTATATCGGCTAAGGTAGTGCTGGGAGAGCCACTGCGATTGTGCCCCGGTTGAGCTGGGTTAAGCACCTCAGTGGAGAAAGCTAAAACTGACCGTCATGATAGGGCGAGAGCCGGTTGCTGTTCGAGAGGTTTTCGAGTCCCTAAAGACTTATGCCGCTTAGAGCGAGGAGTCGGCTTTGTCCGGCCCAGGCGTGGATAGTGCCCCGAACTCGGTCTTCCGAATACTAGGGGCTTCGCCGAAATTTAAAATTATAGAATTCTATGGCTAAGTGAGAGTGTTCAAGCATTATAGTCCGGTTGCCTTGTTCGTTGCGTTGAGCGCCTCCCTCGAAGGACCCAAGAATGGGAAAAGGAGCGCTCAAGTTTATCCCGAACACCCCAGCACTCGTGGCATGGGGGCAGAAGCCGACGACTCGCCATCTCTCAAATTTAATAAATGGCCGCACAGAAGGTAATATTTCAAATTCACAAGCGTTGCTTAGCGCATATGAACAAGTTTTCAGCGTACAGGATAACAAATGCGAGTTTACTCAAAAATTACATCTTTGGAGCATTCACCCGCTATAAGGCGGGCACCCTTCAGGACGCCCTCATAATACATCTCGGGCTTGCGATACTCCCTGCTCGGCGGTGGTCTGTCCGTCACAAGCTTCTCAGCGTCCATCTTGCCCCAGTGCACTTTAGCACGGGCAAGGGCCCTACGGGCACCTTCGATGCAGACGGAGCACTTGACGACTTCAATCCATGGACAGGCGTCCACCAGCCGCCTCACCAGCCCAAAGTAGCTCCCAGGCATGGCTTCCTTAGGCCACAGCCGAACTATGAGGCCCTTCATGGCCTGTTCGGCCACCTTATGGAGCTCGGCCAGCTGCTTCAGCTGGTCGCTCAAGGGCACCGGATGTCCGGCCTTAGCATACTGAGACCAGAACACCTTCTCCGTCGAGCTCCCCTCCTCGTCTCGGTAGAATGCGGCAGCATCAGACACACTGCTGGGCAGATCTGCGAATGCTCCTGGAGAGCTCCAGTTTCGGGTAAGTAACAAGTAATTCACTTTCACGTGCTTGCTTTGCATAAAGAATTCCTTACCCGCCGCTATCTTCTTCATTGCCTCAATTTCCTGGAGGGCTTTCTGGGCTTCGGCCTTAGCGGCTTTGGCGCTCTCAAGGGCCGAGGCGAGCTCGGACTCTCGAGTCTTTGAGTCACGCTCCAAACTCTCGTGTTCTTCCACGAGAGCCTTGAGCTCTTGCCGCACCTCCGCCACCCGCGCCTCCTGCTTCTCTCGCTCGGTGCGCTCCGCGGCCGCATTGCTTTCGGCCTTGGACACCGCTTCCTTCAGGGTCGCCACCTCGTTCGTGGCCCCTGCAATACTCACGTTATTCCTGCCTTTTTTTGCAACCACATCTTTTATATACTTCCATAAGGTATTACTTACCTTCCTTGTCCTCGAGATGCTTTTTGGCAAGGCCGAGCTCTTTCTCGGACCGCTCGAGGCTCTGCTTCAATGCATTGACCTCCACAGTCAGTGCGGCAGAGGTCAGCAGCGCAGCCTGCATTCCCCATATTGATATACTTATTTTAGACTCATGCGTACATCTTTTTAGATCCTCAATTCAGCTTTTCTTTCCGAACACCAAACTGAGCATCAGGGGCTACTGTCTATGCGGTAATGTTTTTACATATCTTAAATACATACCTCAAAGCCTGTTAGAAGGCTGGCACAGGCTTCAGTCAGCCCGCTCTTGGCGGACTGAACTGGATCACCACACTCATAACAGTGCGGTGCTCCTCGTCGATGGAGGCGCTGTTAAGAGCCTCCAGCAAATTATCTGGTGCCTCTGGTTGGACGGAGGTCACCGGTGTCGCAGTCTCGCCCTTCTTACGAAGGGGCCGCCTGCCGGACTCCGGAACCACTGAAGGTTCCGGTGCGGAGTCCAGCCCAGGGCCGGACTTAGAGCCCTTTGGGGTTTTATCCCCCTTGCACTTGGAGTCCGGGAGGTTGCCTTGCGGCGCCTCCTGGACCACCTCTTCCTGGCTGGGCCCCTTTTGGGACCCCGCCTCGGCATCATCCGCAGTGCGAGGAGAGGAGGCAGCCGGAAGTGAGGTGCTATTCACGTCCGACGAATCCAGGGAGCCGCTCGTTGAAGCGTCGAGCTCGTCCTTGGGCGGGTTGCAGGGTTATATTCGGCGTTAGGCGATACTGTGCGACAAATGAAACGCCATGAGTTATTCAGGTATCCGAACACTTACGATTTCGCCAGGGGCTTAGCCCTCGGTGGCCACTCCTCTTCGCCGTCGTCGGCGTTGGTGGAGTCGTCCGGAGGAAGGGTCCTTCCCTTCTTGGATCCTCCGGCCTACCCAGTTGGGGCGACCTTCCTTTTCTTCTCTCCCCCCGCTGGGGGAGAGGCCTCTTTTTCCTCCTCCTCGTCTTCGCGGGAGGAGTCCGCCTCGGAGTCATCGGACGATGAGTCTGACAACACCTAGCGCCGGGAACTCTTTTGAGTTCCCGTGGCCTTCTTCTTGGCCTTCTTCTCCGGCACCTTTGAGGTGCCGGAACTAGCAGCCCCGTTAATCGGGTGTCCGCTGGGTCTTCTGGCAAGGGAGCTGGACAGTTAACCTGCGCGGACGTCTTTTGCCAGGCATGTCAAAGGTAAGGGAGTAGAGATCCCGCATAGAGTCAAACTATGAAAAACAAGTGTCCTGTAAAGGGTAAAATAGCTTACCTCGCTGGCTTGACGCTGCGAGCTAAATCCGCGATCTTCGGTAGCGGATGCGGGAGCCTCGGCGCCCTTGAACAGCACCTTCTAGGCATCTTCGTACATAGTGTCGAAGAGCCTGCTCAAGGTTTGGTGTTGTGCCGGATCAAACTCCCACAAGTTGAAGGCCCGTTGTTGGCATGGGAGGATCCGGCGGATGAGCATGACCTAGACTATGTTGACGAGCTTGAGCTTCTTGTTCACCAGGTTTTGGACGCAGGTTTGGAGTCCGGTCAGCTCTTCCGAATTACCCCACGTCAGGCCCGTCTCCTTCCAGGAGGTGAGCCGTGTAGGGAAGCCAGATCGGAATTCGGGGACCGCCACCCATTTAGGGTCATGCGGCTCGGTGATGTAGAACCACCCCGATTGCCACCCCTTTATGGTCTCCACGAAGGAGCCCTCGAGCCATAGGACGTTGGCCATCTTGCCCACCATGGCACCTCCGCACTCCGCTTGGCGGCCGCCCACTACCTTCGGCTTGACATTGAAGGTCTTCAGCCATAAGCCGAAGTGGGGCTGGATGCAGAGGAAGGCCTCACACACGATGATGAACGCCAAGATGTTGAGGATGAAATTCGGGGCCAGATCGTGGAAATCCAGGCCGTAGTAGAACATGAGCCCCCGGACAAATGGGTGAAGTGGAAAACCTAGTCCGCGGAGGAAGTGGGTGAGGAACACCACCCTCTCATGGGGCCTGGGGGTGGGGATAAGCTGCCCCTTTTCGGGGAGCCGATGCGCGATGTCGCTGGACAAGTATCCGGCCTTCCGCAGCCTTTTAATGTGCCCCTCCGTGACGGAGGAGGCCATCCACTTGCCTCCCGCTCCGGACATGGCTGGGGAAGGTTGAGGCGAGATGTGCGGACTTGGGCGCTGGAGCTCGAGTGAAGCTATGCGTAGGTAAAAAGGTGGATCCTTATCCCCTTATATGGACGGATGAAGCTATGCGTCCCCACCAGCCTGGTAAAACTCGCTTTATCTCCCAAGCGCTGTAATCAATGGCGCGGTTGGGTTACCCACGCCCGTATTGATGAGAATCCCGGAATAAGGGGACACGATCTCTGCTTTGACAAGACGTGCCAAGGAAACCGCCTCGCTAAACGTGCTGAGGTATGACAGTAAAAACGATTCGAATAAAGGCTTGGCCGTGGTGTGATGTCACGCCACGGAATGTGTCAGCAGCTTAAATTTGTGTAAATATTATTCTCTCTACGATGGTATGTGGAACTTTTTTTGCAGAGCCGGACACTATCCTTGTGTTCAAAATCTCCTATGAAGTATTCGGAGGAGGAACCCGCCTTGCAATGCCGAAGACAATATGCGCGCCGGACTCGTCGTCATTGAAGCCTGGTTCAGGGGCTACTGAGGGAGTCCTGGATTAGGGGGTGTCCGGATGGCCGGACTATAGCCTTTGGCCGGACTCCTGGACTATGAAGATACAAGATTGAAGACTTCGTCCCGTGTCCGGATGGGACTTTCCTTGGCGTGGAAGGCAAGCTTGGCGATACGGATATGTAGATCTCCTACCATTGTAACCGACTCTGTGTAACCCTAACCCTCTTCGGTGCCTATATAAACCGGAGGGTTTTATTCCGTAGGACGAACAACAATCATACCATAGGCTAGATTCTAGGGTTTAGCCTCTCTGATCTCGTGGTAGATCTACTCTTGTACTACCCATATCATCAATATTAATCAAGCAGGAGTAGGGTTTTACCTCCATCAAGAGGGCCCGAACCTGGGTAAAAACATCGTGTCCCTTGTCTCCTGTTACCATCCGCCTAGACGCACAGTTCGGGACCCCCTACCCAAGATCCGCCGGTTTTGACACCGACACCAGGCCTCGTTTCCATCGGCTATTCCATCCAAGCCCTCCCGATGAACACGACGACGCGTTTCGTTCTGACCCAGCCGGTTGGTTCCCCATGAACACGACGATGACGCAGTTTCTCCATTTCGACCCAGCCATGTACACGAGCCCCGGCCGTACATATGCACGAGTAGGCGTTCGAGACCCTGCCCGTATGTACATACGTGGTCGTATTTACTTTCTTGCACCCTGGCCGTTGTACGTACGTGTACATGCTACGTGCGCGCCTCTACTACGACAGGTGCGTGCCTCTACATCGACTAGTATGTACATACACGTTCGTGACGAGAATGACAACGCTACATACGCTTCGACCAGGTGGGTCCCGACTGTCAGGCACTTCCTTGCATGTGAAGATGTAGCTGGTGGGTCCCACCAGTCAGGGGACAAATCGTTTTATTTTGTAATATGGACACACTTTCTTGCATGCCAAGATGTAGCTGGTGGGTCCCAGTAGTTAGGGGGAGAAAACATTATATTTCAGGTAAAAAGGATGAAGTTGCATGCATGCGTGCATGGGCGTGGCGCGTCCCCACTGTCAGCCTCTCACGTACAGTCATCTTTCGATGACTCTGATTTGTTGACCACGTTGACCACACCATGTCGAGCGCACCAAGGCCGGTGGACGACGGCGGGGCCCCAGACTGGAACGACCCGGAGATGGGGAAGACACGGCAGTGGAGTCGCAGATGGAGAGGAGTAGGAAACTTGACTGGTTCGGGTGTGCGGCAGCACTGCCACCCACGGGAGACAGGAACAAGAACAGAGGTTGAAGAAGGAGCACGGCTGTTGGATTAACATCCAATGGTCCAGCTGCTAGAATCATTTGTTGATTAAGTTGACAAAGCCCTGCGTACACGTCTGCTTAGTAGGCCCACAAGTCAGCCACCAACTCTGTCGGGTCCCAGCTGTCATCGGGAGGAATAGTTTTTTCGCATAACAAGGAGGCACTTACTTCTGTGCGAAGATACAACCGGTGGGTCCCAGCTGTCAGGGGGAGGAAACAGCTTAATAAGGAGGAATTTTCCTTGCGTGCGACCATGGACCTCGTGGGTCCCAACCGTCAGGCTCTCGCGTATAGTCCTCTTCCGATGACTCTTGTTTGTTGACCACGCCGCGCCGAGCGCAGCGAGGCGGTTGACGACGGTGAGGCCCCAGACTGGAACGACCTGGAGATGGGGAAGACGCAGCAGTGGAGTCGCAGACGGAGAGGAGTGGGAAACTTGACTGGTTCGGGTGCGGGGTGGGCCTACACTCGGCAGAGAATAACAAGAGGTGCGAGTGGAGGGATGGCCTGGCCATCGGCGTGGTAGCGTTTCACTGCAAGGCGCGCAAAACAATGCCACTGGACGCCGGAGGCTAGAGCATGCGGTCCCGACAGGGCTGGGGTAGAAGACAAGAGATTGAAGAAGAATGTCGGTCGTTGGATGTAAATCCAACTCCTTCTTAGGCTTCGACCTACTGGCCCACATGTCAGCCAGTCCATTTGTTTTTTTAGTCCATTTAGTGGGCTGGGTGAAACAATGGTGTAGCATCTATGCAGCCTGTTTATATATATGATAGAATTTAAAGCCCATTTGCATTTTTCTCGAAATCTACGGACTTGCTGGGCTGGGTGAAAATATCATGTTAGTCTGGACAGAGAAATGTTATAAAAACATAAACACATGATTGCACGTCTATTACTGCATTGGTCAGTAAAATCTTTGCAAGCTTATGTACGCAATCACTAGGAGTTAACTTGCCAAGTTATATATAAACAATTATTATTATTATTTTGTAAGAACTTTCAATTTATGAAATAAAATATCATTTTAATTTGATGAGTTATTAGGACGTGGGGTATTATTATTATTTAGGCTAGACCTGGGACAGTTGAGTTGGTTCTAGGGAAAAGTAATGGAAGAAAACTCAGTTTACATCGAAAAAGAAAATGGAAGAAAATTCAGATATAGGATTAGTGAAAACAAAAAATAAAGGAAGTGGGAAGGTCTATAAAATGATTGGACGAACGACATGTTTAACGCACTACACCACGACACTCAAAGCAGCGTCAAACAATCTGTCGGCATAGGTCACCTAAGGCGACAGATTTAGTGTTGGTAAAGTCTTTTCCCTACAGAAATGAGGTGTCGCCTATAGTCCTGCCGGGAAAGGCCTTTACCGACAGATAAATCTACACCGACACACATTATGACAATGTTGATGAGATCTATCCCGACAGACATTTCTACACCGATAAGACGCTACAACACCGACATATCATCTGACAATGTGCTATCCCGACAGATATTCCAATGGCCATTGTTATGCCAACAGTTAAGCTGTCAGTGTGATATGCCGACAAAAAGTGCAACGCCCAATACTAAAGCCGACACATTTGCTGCCACGGTTCTACATTTTAGCACTAATTCAAATACACCGTATTTTTACATTAAATCACATTCATAATATTTCATTCATGTTCAGTACACAATGCATATACAAACAATTGCACTCCTATTCATCAAAAAATGTCATTCATCCATACCATACATTAACATATATAAAGATTCATTTGTTTTCTTCGTTCAAGTTAGCTACAACCATCAAGGAGATACATAAGTTGACATACAGAGACAAGTTGTGAAATTTGATGGCTAAGATCCTAACAGACCAAATGTTTGATCACTTGACCACTACAAAATATTTTGGAAGAGACCAAGTCTTCGATCACCAAACCAACGTCAACCTCCGTATGAACAAAAGGTGTCAACCATTCTATTTTCTGCCATTTGTCCCTACAAAAGAAATTACTGCCTTTTTGGATAAAAGCACCAAATAGGCATAAAATGAAAAACCTTTACACACTCTACAGAGTAATAAATCCATCTGGGCATGTCACCTTTTAAGAAACCGATGGAGCTGGTATAATAACAACAGGAAGATAACTAATGTCTGAAGCAACAACGGACATACTTGGTCAATCTTGATGTAAAGTATCCAGTAGTTTCTGCATAAGGCAAAACAAATCTAGATGTAAGCTGAAACATATGCCAGCATATAAAACATTAAAATGACAAATTAGTTTGTTATGTAAATAAGTAGCGTAGGATCTGAAATATATACTAGAATATATTAGCAATGCAAATAATAGAGCTGTCAGAATTACCAACAATCAGTAGTTGAAGTATGGTAATAATACAATGTCATTCCTGACATGACTGGTGATCCTATTTTGGACGGTTTAATATGTAGATAGCAAGCAAACATGAAAGGAACAGGGAAAGTATCAATGCATTGTTTCTTTTGCTATATCATGTCTGAATAGAGATACTAATTTTTGGACAGCAAGCTTGAGGTGATCGCTGCTCTCAAACTACCCAGTAAAAAACCACAAATAAATACTCTCTGGAAAGCTTAAGATGTACACCACAACTTCTATTTGGAGACTAACTCAAAATTCAACGTGTACCAAACAGATGTTTAACAAATCTTACTACACCATAACTATTACGAGGTGACTGAACTGCTAGTTGAAACTGCGATCAACGCTGGAGATGTTGTATCCTATCCACCCACTATGGCCAGACTGTTGTAGTGGCCTAAACAAACTGGTACTGGTGTACTTCTGTTCTTAGTGTAACTGGAGAATCCCCTACAAGTTTAACCGTGGCTACCTTGGCGAAAGCTCAGGCCATCTGCAAATATACAGTGGCTGACAAGTGGGCCGTCTTACCTTTTTTATTGTCTTTTTAAACTACCGCCACTGCCTTGCTGGTGGCTGCGAGGCAGCTGATGCACATGTCGTTGGGGTGGCATGTGGCTCACGTTGTGTGTAGTTCATGTGCACATGCCAGCTCATGCCAGATATATCGTCTGGACTGAGGTGAACACCAAATGTTCAAGGTGTAATTTATTAAAGCAACGAGAATTGGTATGTTTTTGCTTCACGTACGGATGCATACGTGTCCACTTGCATCCCTACACATAGATGGTTCCACCCCGCTACCACAAATAGTGCATAACCCAAGCGAGCCTAAAATTGTACGCGAAGAATGTGTCTATAGCCAGGCGCGGTGGAGTGTGCCTTTCTGTCTAGTATACTTAGGAGTGACACAAATAGGATGTGGTCTGGCTGAAACAACAAAACTTTTAAACTGCCAGAATGTCTTATTTAGTTAACTAGAAAATTTTCAAGCTGTTAACCCTGAGCATTTTCCTGTCAGCAAGTTCAGTAGCTTGACTGAACAGTTATGTTGCAATTGAGAATATTTGCATATATAGAAGCTCCCTTCGTACCACTGAACATATAAGATGTAGTAGATTAGAAACAAACTTACTTATCTTTGTGGCTAGATCTTTATCTGTACTAGCTCGAAAAAACATGGCACGAAGGATATTCCAAAAGAATGTTGGGCAGGGAAATAAAATTCAGCTTTTTCCTCAGGCGACTACACAGGGTAGTTTTGCTAGCATTAGTGCCATACTTCCATGATAGTTGTTCCAGAAGTGCACAATGATGCTTTACTAGCCTGAAAAGAAATAACACTTTCTTAGTTCACTCACATAGTACTGAATGCAGAATCAAATTGGCAGAATATCAAAGTGCCATGTTGACTATTAGCATAAGCAGAATTTAGCTGCTATAGGTTTCACATACTAACAATTAATTAATTTGCATAAAATTCACCTTTGGCTCTGTTGATTAGTACACTTGGCTACAAAAGGTGTGGTTGCTTTGAGAAGTAACAGAGGAACCTTACCATTACCAACCATGGTATAAACATTTTGTCTGAAAACAATGAATGAACACTCTTTTTTTCTATTACTGATCTAATTGTTGATAGAGAACACTGTATGCTAATATAATTACGCAGCCATCTGATTCATGTGCTTATAATGCATAATGCAATTAACTAGATGCATGTTACTTTTCAGTGCGTAATTGAACCACAATTCCTAGTATAGTCGTAGAGAGAACCACTCATTTTAGTCTAGTGACAGTACTTCTTTGGGACTGGATCCAGTTCGTGATATGTGGCGCATTTTGTGTTCTTGGTAGGAAAGCAGAAGACAGGTCATTGTTCTTCTAAATGGAGGAAACTAGCGCAACCTCACCCTTGCCAGTCTTGGCATGCCCAACCGGTCCGCGTAGTGTTCCAGCCATCTTAGGTGAATTCTTAGCATCAAGAGTGCTAATCTTTCTGGTTCTTCCTACAAAGGGAAATAGGAAGACTGAGACCCAATCATTTCAGAGGTAATAGTAATTAGTAAATACTGAAACCCTGAGACTGAATGCTGGATATAAATGTGATAAGATACAGGCCTGAGAGGTTGAGCTCAGCTACAAGCATAGAGTCCACAAGCTTCAGAACATCCCCAGCAATAGTCAAACCTCATTAAAGTTGAGATCAATTGCAAAGTTCTACTTATGAGAAGGAAGCTAGCCTGAACTAAAACCAGTAGCATGTTTCTAGATAGGCACGTCACCCATGGAAGAGCAAGTGAAATATACTGCATCTCGCTGAATCCACGAAACACCCAGGCCAAGGCATGGCGCACAAATCTACTAATTGTCGGGCAGTCTTATAGAAACCATTCTCTGAAACAACATGTTGCAGAATACATCCCAAATCAACAACAACAAAAACAACATTATAATAACATGATGGTACTAATTGAGAATGAAGGGTTGCAACATAGCTAAGTGAATAAACAATGTAGACAGGGCTAGAAAATTACAAAAACATATAATAAGGTAGTATGTAACACCGGTTAGTAAAATATATATACTTCAATCTGTCCTGAAATCAACTAAATACTTAATTTACCCTAATTATAAAATGAGTGATGGATGGTTAGCACTCTGAATCTCCAATCTCAAACGAACTGACATGATCTTGTTCAGTTCATCGTTGAGCCAACAAGATTCATGGGAAATCACATTCATGGAGAAACGAGAAATAACCTATTAAGCAGAAAGGGGAGAGGGGAGCCATTGCCGATGGTGGAAGTGGGATGGTGGGGCGGAACCTCTAGATGTAGAGGGCTGGGTGGCTCCTCGGTTGCAGACGGCGTCACCCTGGGTTGGATCGAACCTTCAGGTGGCACTGCCGGTAGTCAGAGAAGTAGAGCCGTGAGCACATCGGCATGAATCTTACCTACAGCGGCCTGGATCTTGAGGAAGTACGGCGGGGCTGCTCAGCGGCGGTCGACTCCATGCTGGCGGTTGGCGGTGCGGCTCCTCTGCGACGGCCGACTTGACTCCTTGCTGCGGGCGGAGGAGGGGCTCCACTACTGCAGACATGAGGTGGCACCTTGGGCTTGGACAGTGGGGAAGAAGCACGTGGTAGAAGGAAGCTTCGGGAGGCGCCGCTGGTGATGGGAGAGGAGGCGGCGCGAGCAAATCGGCAGGTAGGTCAGGGGCGGCGGCGACAGATGACCTATGTTTAGGTGGGAGTGTGGCGTGGGAGAAAGGGATAAGATGGGGGTGGGGGATTGAGCGGACCGGGAGGCTTGGAGTGTCTCGCGCGCAACTTGTCCCGCGTGGCCCGAAATAAGTGGGCCAGGCCCAAACATACGCCGACACTCTTTCTATCCCAAAGCAACACCGACACATGATCTAATAGCAAAAAACTTATACCGACACATAGTATGTCCACAAAGCGGTCATCCATTACCGACAGACAGATCATCGAAAGACGAGAACAACATCAACAATTAGTGTGTCGGTATTGTTACGAACAGATAAAGTGTCGGTAATGTACACTTATACCAACAGATGCATGTCATTATTGTGGTGTCGTGGTGTAGTGACGGAACCTTATGTTGTTTCTATTATATGTA
>LR880970.1:559792095-559802253 GCA_904067115.1 Aegilops sharonensis
GGGGAGGGTGTGGGGGGTGCTCGTCAGCGGTGGTGGAGCGGGGGAGGGTGCGGGGGGTGCTCGTCGGCGGCGGTGGAGCGGGGGAGGGTTGCGGTGGGTCATCGGCGGCGGTGGAGCTAGTGGGGGAGGGTTGAGGTGGGTCGTCGGCGGCGGTGGAGCTAGTGGGGAAGGGTGCGGGTGGGATCGAGATCGAGATCAAAAAGTGCGCCATTAGTAGTTTTTGCAGAATAGTAAAAAAATATATACTAATGGCGCATTGTGGAAAAGTGCGCCATTAGTAGTTTTGCAAAAAAAATAAAAAAAAATATACTAATGGCGCACTGTCTATAAGGTGCGCCATTACTAGTTAGAACTAGTAATGGCGCACTTTGACATCATGCGCCATTAGTATGTATGGAAAAATGGAAAAAAAATTCAATACTAGTGGCGCACCGTGTGTCTGGTGCACCATTAGTGTCTTCCACACTAATGGCACACCTCCAACCGGTGCGCCATTAGAATATAGTAGTGGCGCACTACTTACCTGGTGCGCCATTAGTATCAATCCTATCTATAGCCCTTTTCCTAGTAGTGGGTAAGGGAGTAGAGATCTCGCATAGAGTCAAACTATGAAAAACAAGTGTCCTGTAAAGGGTAAAATAGCTTACCTCGCTGGCTTGACGCTGCGAGCTATCTTCGGTAGCGGATGCGGGAGCCTCGGCGCCCTTGAACAGCACCTTCCAGGCATCTTCGTACGTAGTGTCGAAGAGCCTGCTCAAGGTTTGGTGTTGTGCCGGATCAAACTCCCACAAGTTGAAGGCCCGTTGTTGGCATGGGAGGATCCAGCGGATGAGCATGACCTAGACTACGTTGACGAGCTTGAGCTTCTTGTTCACCAGGTTTTGGACACAGGTTTGGAGTCCGGTCATCTCTTCCGAATTACCCCACGCCAGGCCCGTCTCCTTCCAGGAGGTGAGCCGTGTAGGGAAGCCAGATCGGAATTCGGGGACCGCCACCCATTTAGGGTCACGCGGCTCGGTGATGTAGAACCACCCCGATTGCCACCCCTTTATGGTCTCCACGAAGGAGCCCTCGAGCCATAGGACGTTGGCCATCTTGCCCACCATGGCACCTCCGCACTCCGCTTGGCAGCCGCCCACTACCTTCGGCTTGACATTGAAGGTCTTCAGCCATAAGCCGAAGTGGGGCTGGATGCAGAGGAAGGCCTCGCACCCGACGATGAATGCCGAGATGTTGAGGATGAAATTCGGGGCCAGATCGTGGAAATCCAGGCCGTAGTAGAACATGAGCCCCCGGACAAATGGGTGAAGTGGAAAACCTAGTCCGCGGAGGAAGTGGGTGAGGAACACCACCCTCTCATGGGGCCTGGGGGTGGGGATAAGCTGCCCCTTGTCGGGGAGCCGATGCGCGATGTCGCTGGACAAGTATCCGGCCTTCCGCAGCCTTTTAATGTGCCCCTCCGTGACGGAGGAGGCCATCCACTTGCCTCCCGCTCCGGACATGGCTGGGGAAGGTTGAGGCAAGATGTGCGGACTTGGGCGCTGGAGCTCGAGTGCACGGAAATGGATGAGCAAAGGAGGAAGAAGGCGTAGGTAAAAAGGTGGATCCTTATCCCCTTATATGGACGGATGAAGCTATGCGTCCCCACCAGCCTGGTAAAACTCGCTTTATCTCCCAAGCGCCGTAATCAATGGCGTGGTTGGGTTACCCACGCCCGTATTGATGAGAATCCCGGAATAAGGGGACACGATCTCTGCTTTGACAAGACGTGCCAAGGAAACCGCCTCACTAAACGCGCTGAGGTATGACAGTAAAAATGATTCGAATAAAGGCTTGGCCGTGGTGTGATGTCACGCGACGGAATGTGTCAGCAGATTAAATTTGTGTAAATATCATTCTCTCTACGGTGGTATGTGGAACTTATTTTGCAGAGCCGGACACTATCCTTGTGTTCAAAATCTCCTATGAAGTATTCAGAGGAGGAACCCGCCTTGCAATGCCGAAGACAATATGCGTGCCGGACTGGTCGTCATTGAAGCCTAGTTCAGGGGCTACTGAGGGAATCCTGGATTAGGGGGTGTCCGGATGGCTGGACTATAGCCTTTGGCCGGACTCCTGGACTATGAAGATACAAGATTGAAGACTTCGTCCTGTGTCCGAATGGGACTTTCCTTGGCGTGGAAGGCAAGCTTGGCGATACGGATATGTAGATCTCCTACCATTGTAACCAACTCTGTGTAACCCTAACCCTCTTCGGTGCCTATATAAACCGGAGGGTTTAATTCCGTAGGACGAACAACAATCATACCATAGGCTAGCTTCTAGGGTTTAGCCTCTCCGATCTCGTGGTAGATCTACTCTTGTACTACCCATATCATCAATATTAATCAAGCAGGAGTAGGGTTATACCTCCATCGAGAGGGCCCGAACCTGGGTAAAACATCGTGTCCCTTGTCTCCTGTTACCATCCGCCTAGACGCACAGTTCGGGACCCCCTACCCGAGATCCGCCGGTTTTGACACCGACACCAGGCCTCGTTTCCATCGGCTATTCCATCCAAGCCCTCTTGATGAACACGACGACACGTTTCGTTCCGACCCAGCCGGTTGGCTCCCCATGAACACGACGATGACGCAGTTTCTCCGTTTTGACCCAGCCATGTACACGAGCCCCAGCCGTACATATGCACGAGTAGGCGTTCGAGACCCTGCTCGTATGTACATACGTGGTCGTATTTACTTTCTTGCACCCTGGCCGTTGTACGTACGTGTACATGCTACGTGCGCGCCTCTACTACGACAGGTGCGTGCCTCTACATCGACCAGTATGTACGTACACGTTCGTGACGAGAATGACAACGCTACATACGCTTCGACCAGGTGGGTCCCGACTGTCAGGCACTTCCTTGCATGTGAAGATGTAGCTGGTGGGTCCCACCAGTCAGGGGACAAATCGTTTTATTTTGTAATATGGACGCACTTTCTTGCATGCCAAGATGTAGCTGGTGGGTCCTAGTAGTTAGGGGGAGAAAACATTATATTTCAGGTAAAAAGGATGCAGTTGCATGCATGCGTGCATGGGCGTGGTGCGTCCCCACTGTCAGCCTCTCACGTATAGTTATCTTTTGATGACTCTGATTTGTTGACCACGTTGACCACACCGTGTCGAGCGCACCAAGGCCAGTGGACGACGGCGGGGCCCCAGACTGGAACGACCCGGAGATGGGGAAGACACGGCAGTGGAGTTGCTGATGGAGAGGAGTAGGAAACTTGACTTGTTTGGGTGTGCGGCAGCACTGCCGCCCACGGGAGACAGGAACAAGAACAGAGGTTGAAGAAGGAGCACGACTGTTGGATTAACATCCAATGGTCCAGCTGCTAGAATCATTTGTTGATTAAGTTGACAAAGCCATGCGTACACATCTGCTTAGTAGGCCCACAAGTCAGCCACCAACTCTGTCGGGTCCCAGCTGTCATCGGGAGGAATAGTTTTTTTGCATAACAAGGAGGCACTTCCTTCTGTGCGAAGATACAACCGGTGGGTCCCAGCTGTCAGGGGGAGGAAACAACTTAATAAGGAGGAATTTTCCTTGCGTGCGACCATGGACCTCGTGGGTCCCAGCCATCAGGCTCTCGCGTACAGTCCTCTTTCGATGACTCTTGGTTGTTGACCACGCCGTGCCGAGCGCAGCGAGGCGGTTGACGATGGTGAGGCCCCAGACTGGAATGACCTGGAGATGGGGAAGACGCAGCAGTGGAGTCGCAGACGGAGAGGAGTGGGAAACTTGACTGGTTCGGGTGCGGGGTGGGCCTACACTCGGCAGAGAATAACAAGAGGTGCGAGTGGAGGGATGGCCTGGCCATCGGCGGGGTAGCGTTTCACTGCAAGGCACGCAAAACAATGCCACTGGACTCCGGAGGCTAGAGCATGCAGTCCCGGCAGCGCTGGGGTAGAAGACAAGAGATTGAAGAAGAATGTCGGTCGTTGGATGTAAATCCAACTCCTTCTTAGGCTTCGACCTACTGGCCCACATGTCAGCCAGTCCATTTGTTTTTTTAGTCCATTTAGTGGGCTGGGTGAAACAATGGTGTAGCATCTATGCAGCCTGTTTATATATATGATAGAATTTAAAGCCCATTTGCATTTTTCTCGAAATCTACGAACTTGCTGGGCTGGGTGAAAATATCATGTTAGTCTGGACGGAGAAATGTTATAAAACATAAACACATGATTGCACGTCTATTACTGCATTGATCAGTAAAATCTTTGCAAGCTTATGTACGCAATCACTAGGAGTTAACTTGCCAAGTTATATATAAACAATTATTATTATTATTTTGTAAGAACTTTCAATTTATGAAATAAAATATCATTTTAATTTGATGAGTTATTAGGACGTGGGGTATTATTATTATTTAGGCTAGACCTGGGACAGTTGAGTTGGTTCTAGGGAAAAGTAATGGAAGAAAACTCAGTTTACATCGAAAAAGAAAATGGAAGAAAATTCAGATATAGGATTAGTGAAAACAAAAAATAAAGGAAGTGGGAAGGTCTATAAAATGGTTGGACAAACGACAGGTTTAACGGAACCTTATGTTGTTTCTATTATATGTAACAAAATAAGATATATATATATACATATATATATATATACATATGTATATATATACATACATACATATATATGTGTGTATATATATATATATATGGGAAAACATAGGTTCAGTTTTGCATTCTTGTAGAAACATAGAACTGAGCTGTGCGTCGTCTTGAAAAAACAAACATAACTTGGATTGCTAATGTTATAGACAAGCTAGGTTGGGAGGCCCAGAGGCCGCTTGATCCAAAAAACATTGAAACATGTCGTGGGCTGCCCATGTTAAACAACAAAGCCTAGGCCATGGACCTGGTGGGCCCGGGACTGTCAGACTCTCGACGAACAGTTGCCTCTCGATTCCTCTTGTTTTGCTGACCATGTTGGGAACGATAGACGGCGGCGCCGCGGCGAGAGCACCAAGGCAGAGGACGACGTTGAGACCACAGACCGAATGAACCAGAGCGGGGGAAGACGCGGGTGGAGGGGAGTACGAGGGTTGACTTGTTTGGGTGCAGGGTGGGGCGTGGGAGTAGAGGGATGGCCTGGCCAACGCCATAGGCTATGATGGCTAGCCGCTGTATAGGAAGAGGACGAAAGATTGAACAAAATAAAGAAATACAAATGGATAGGTGGTTGGTCCCATATGTCTGTGTACGAGACCTGCAGGGTCCACCTAAGAAGGGGAATATGTTGGGAGGAAGGAGATTCAAAGCACGGCAGCCGAGTGAACTAGTTTTTTTTAAACAGACGAGTGAACTAGTTACATACATAAGCAAATAGCCACTAAAAAAGCAAATAGGTTAATGGGTTCTTAGAAGAAATATTTTAGACAAAACATATAATTACGACACATAGGCTAATGCATGAAACACTCAGATGATAAAGGTGCTTAAAAGATAAAGTACAACATCTAGACCTTCCTGGCACGCTTGATCATAACGATGCGGTTGTCCGTGTACTCGTCGGTTACGGGAAGTAGACGCGCCCTCATGTCAAAGATCTGCCTATACATGTCGTAGCATGCGTATGCGTCCTTGGCCGTGTAGGTTATGTAGGCTAGATTCAGAGGTACCTCCCACGTGTTCAGGTCCTTGGTATCATTGTCTTCTTTCATATTGAAGTAGCAGGGGTTGATGATGGTCTCGGCGAGGTCAACCACGGAGTCCTTCTCCTGCCCATTGTTGATGTTCTTGTATTGCTTTTGGATGTCAACAAGCTTGTTGCACCAGATGGCCAAATCGTCGCGTTCTTCCTTCTCTCCACCATAGCGAAGGTGCAGTCGGCGCTACCGATGAAATGGGCGAATGCTTCAGAACCTCTAATGGCCCTACAACAGTGGTAGACGAGAACCTCGTCCTGCACGCATACCTGGGCGGCCGTGATCCGCTGGTCCCTATCAGGAGATGAATGGATGGGCACAAGTTCTAGTCCTCCGTCCTTGTGCTTTCTCGTCTTGTAGGTATTGCTTGAACTCGGCGAGGCAGAGCTTCACCGAGTCCGGATCGTTGGTGTACATCACATTCAACTTGGTGCCACCATGGGACTGAACGGAGAACTCAATGGTGAACTCCTTGCTGAAGTCCATATCTAGCAGGCTCACCCCTCGGATCACCATTGGAGTCTCTTCAAGTGAATGAGTGAGTAACCGGTTGCAGCAGTTCGTTTTTCAGCTCTTGGGGAACTGGGTTCAACAGTAAACTGAGTGTGTATATCCGACAACATTTACTACCCCTCCCTCACCCGCTGCACGCCCGGCAGAATATGCACGCTCGGCGCGTTCGAATGCCTCCATTAAGAAACCTATTCCGGCCACACACGTCGGTTCATGAGCGGGTCTGTATTGGTACTGTAATAACAAGTGTTAGTGGTCACTTTACTTAAATTTAATTAGCTTCAATTAAAATGTATTCTTAAAACAAGCAATGGATTGGCTCGTTCTATCAGTGCCACAGGATCAACATGCACAACAATTAGAATTATTATTCTCAGGACGGACATGATCAACACATTTGCCGCACTTTCACACGGACAATACTACCAAGTTTGAACAGTTTGTTATGGTTGATGTCCTCTGCATCATCATGCCGTGTTTCCTAGCTTGCAAGATTCAGAACCAACAAACAAGATTCAAATAATAAGTACAACAAAGATGCCTACACGTCTCATTGATTCCCAACTTCCAAGATTTAGAACCAACAAATAAGATTCAAATAATAATTATGACAAAGATGCCTACACATCTCATTGATTCTCAGCTTCCAAGATTCAGAACCAACCCATTAGAGCCTTTTGATAAAGTGAATATCGAGATAAAATCGATCTTGGCTAGTCGTGTCATACAACCCAAGAACTTGGCGAATGCTCTTGACTATCACAACATCTGTAGTAGAGTATTCCTGTTTGCACAGATAAGAAAGAGCATGGATTTAGGACTCTAGCAACCGTAGAGATGGTTTTACAAACATTGGCCTTTTCTTTTGGCCACCAATTCTACCTATGTTCCTGATGCGTCAATCTTTACGCATCCCTTGAAATTACTGTAATAGTGGCACTAGTTGAAGCAAACTTTATTTCCAAAACGAGAAAATATTGTGATAGAATAGCTTTATTTAAAAAATACAACATTCGCACAGCATGACAAAGCACAATCATGTTGATAAAGGACAGTATTGACCAGTGTTAGGGGCCTATGCTGCCACAACTCGATCTGGTGAACCTGCAACTCCACTCAGATGAGGTCAACCTGCAGCTCCATGATTCAATCCATGCGCCTTTTTCTGCAGTTCACCTGAAATGAAGCA
The DNA here is from genome assembly GCA_904067115.1 of Aegilops sharonensis. Lineage (NCBI taxonomy): Eukaryota > Viridiplantae > Streptophyta > Magnoliopsida > Poales > Poaceae > Aegilops > Aegilops sharonensis. The sequence continues at coordinate 559,799,494 of LR880970.1, forward strand.
AATTTTGCATCATTCAGCTAGCAAGAAGTACTTGCTCTCATGAGCTGGCAGGTTCTTCTTTAGTAGTTGCACTAAAATTGAGCAACATTAAGGTTGGTTGTCCTGCTCATGTAAGGTGCAACTATAATTTGCTTATCCTTTTGTGCAGTTCCACTAAAATAAAAAGTGCCAGTGTGGTGACAGTGATGACTCATCTTGCAAAGGCTAATAAAATGTTGCACGATATTACCAACAGAATTTGACGGGGATTTTGGGAACTCTAGTCACCATTTTGTGCAGTTCCGCCAAAACTGAAAGATGTTGCCCACGTGACATTGAACTTCACAAGACACTCATTCCAAAAAAAGTGTTTTGTGCAGTTCACCAAAAGGTCACAATGCAACAAGGTGAAATGGATATCCCTATCTGCACAAAAAGATAGAAAGTAAACAGTTGTTGGTCAATAAGAATACACGAAACATACATGAAATGAAAAGAACCATCTTAATTATGTTCATGGCAATCACGCAAGGACAATAGAAATTTTAAAACGTCAGCAATGCTTCATGTTACCAGAAGCATTACGATCAACTATGACAGTCGTCAAATGTGGGATTACTTTTATGGCGGCATTGCTTGTTTACCAGATACAGTAAATCAACAATAGCTAAAGAGTTGGTTTAAGGGCATGGGACCGTGGGGACACCAGGTCACTCAGCAGCATAAAGAAGCAACTTACTTATCATACTGGGGAAAACAGCAGGAGTACCATTTGTTAACACAGTTTAATTGCATCATATCACTGGAAGCATTAGATTAACAATAACACCGGTTAGACATGTCCTTAAGGTAACAGTGTGATCGCTTCATTTTACATGCGCCCTTACATTAACAACAGCAAAAGGTTGGTATAAGGACATGCGACAGTGGACGCATCAGTAGAATGTACCTACAAGGAGGCATAAAGTGGTGATGCCGAGTTTGTTCATGCTCTATGAGGGCAGCAAATCTAATCCTGGAGAACTTTTACTATGTGAGGGCAGAAAATCTAATCCTGGAGACCTTTTACTATGTGAGGGCAGCAAATCTAATCCTGGAGACCTTTTACTATGTGAGGGCAGCAAATCTAATCCTGGAGACCTTTTACTATGTGAGGGCAGCAAATCAAATCCTGGACATACTCCATTAACTTGTCCACCAGCCGCCACTTTCTATCCTTTTTCAACCAATAATAGATCTGTTCCTTATCCATTTTGTACTGAGTTTTCCCATTATTTCCCTTTTCAACCAAGAGACTGGTTGGGTATCCGGTCTCTACTACTTTCCCCCTGTTATTTCCTCTTTGAATCAAGTCCTAGATTCATGCTACGACTTTCCCCCCTTTCCTCGTTGTTTGAACCAAGTCCTAGATTGAAATGCATGAAGTAGCTTTACCTCTAATAATACTAAAAATTTAGGTGGGTTTGGAAGAGCTGATGGAAGTAGAAAAAGATGCACATGCAGACACGTGGGGAGCTGGGGCAGTAGAGCACGACCGCTTTCGAAGAACTTGTACCTGAGGTTCGTCGGGATGTCGGCAGCGGTAGGTCCGATCTGCACACAATACGGCAGGGAGGAAGAAGGGTCGGAGGACCTCATGAGCCGGAGCCGTGTCCGAGAGAACGGCACGGGCAGAGGATCGCGCCCCGCCAGCAGCTATGGGGTCCTCCCTTGGCGGTGATGACCGCGTGAATGATGCACCTTTTAGTCCTCTACAACACACCGACCAAAGGGATCCGGCCGGATCTATGACCAGCGGTGAGCAGAGAGAAAATGTCGCTACCGCTATCTTGTTTAGATCTGGAGAGGATGAGAGAATGAAGAGAGCAACCCTAGTAAAGCAAGCTCTGGCCCCTGCGTACATATATAGTGGAGTGATTATCTTTTTCTCTCCACAACAAGCGTTTCAATTTGTGTACGTGGCATTAAAGAAAAGAAACTTTCTATTTAAGGTGACTAACTGTACGACTCCTACTTACTAGTAGTAGTACTAGTATTGTTCACTTGTGCTCTCCGGCCCTCCATTCATTGAACAACCCCACGGGTGGATAAACATACAGTACTAGTATTTATATAGAACGAACAAGCTCGAACTATTTTCGCGTAGTTAAAAGTTGAGGGCAGGGCTTTTCCTGAGCAGTACGTGCGGCAGTTTTTGCTTAGGAGGTTTGACAAAGAGGCGAGGAGGGTGAGGGAGTAGCGGATTCAACTTACTTACTGCTGGCACGGTTGGGCTGTGCAATTTGACGGCGCATTACTGCTGGAAAGACTTGTGATATGACTACTCACTATAGTCATGAATTACTGGCGCTACGACCGGGGTGATGCCCCCTTCTGTTCAGCACTCTAATCTGGTGCATGACACGTCGACCCGAATGCTGGCTCTCCCACATGTCAGCGAAGTATGTAGTAAGAAGGAGCAAAGAAGCATGTGTTATATACTACTACTACTACTCACGTCGGAGGAGTGCGAACCACGGCAGCCCAGTGAATCAGCAGTAGAAAACAATGTGGTGAAATGGCCATAAAAAACAATGTGCTACGGTCCAGACTGTAGCATGTACAGTACTACTCCTATTTGTTTGGATCCCTGAGTTAGAGCTAGATTGGTTTGAAATAGCCTCAAATTATTGAAACAGGAGGGGTTAGTTTGAGCTAGTTTGCTCTAACCTAGCTAAAAAAACTTGCCCGATGGAGAGGTTCTAATTGGGTTAGTTATCCACGGGCCCACTAAAAGAGAAC
>LR880970.1:559809452-559825010 GCA_904067115.1 Aegilops sharonensis
CAGGAACGTAGGGGTAAGCACAGGAGCCAGGCAACCCAGCTTGGCCAAAACTTAAGTCATATCGATGCATATAATGGTGAATAAAAGGTACATGCGGAAGTGTGACACATGTGTTGGGCATGAAGCCCGTATAAATAAGCTTCTGTTGAAGAAGCCCCCAGGTATAATGATTGCGAGCAACACGTCAAGTGTGTGCAAAAAATGCGCAGATCGGCCTTCAAAGGTGTAAGTGCATCTAGTGCCCCTTAGTAATTTTGGTGTATTGAAGATTTATCGGTTAAGGGACAAATGCGTTTGTGAGTGTACACAGGTCTATAAGTCTATGAGGAGTTTGATATTTACAGAGAAAGTCGACCCCTAAAAAAGAAGTTCTTCAACTGAAGACTTTGATATTCTGAAGACTTTCTGAAGACTTTGAAAGTGAAGAAATTGGTGTGACCTTGAAGACTTGGTATTCATTTGTGGAACATGAAGCGTGAAGACTTTTGTTTTCGTAGTTTCATTTTCTCTTTCTTGAGTCATAGGAAAACACCGTACTGTTAAAGGGGGTCGAGGAAATACTAAGGAAAAATCTCCATGTGATGCTCAACTCAAAATCCTACACCTACCAATCCCTTCGAGTGAAGCCTTTGGAAATCTCATATAGTTCAGTCACTTTCTTTAGTGACAGAGACGAAGTTCTTCTGGTCGCTGATAAATTTGTTCTGACTGAGGAGTTAGGAATCCGCCAGTGCGAATTGCCTACACAGTGAGGAACATGATAGCCCCGAGGAATTTGAGAGTCAAATTTCCGACCGTTGCTGTGCTGCGCGCGAGCTGTCCCAAAATATCTTATCCACCTAACGGTCACATCATTGAAGGGCACTTATGTCTTATCATGTCGGGCTGCTCCCTAGGCTATAAATAGCCGCCCCCTACAACCACTAGCTGGTTGGCTGCTCCGAGAGAACTTGACACTTGTCATTTGAGAGCAACCCATCCTCCGAGGACTTTGAGCGAAAATCATAAAGTGAGGAAAACCCAAAACCAAACCCCTACAAACCCAAAGTGATTGAGCATCACTGAAGAAATTGATCCTGCGTGGATCCGACGCTTGTTACCTTTGAAGACTGTGCTTCTTCCAGACGGTTAGGCGTCATGGTCTAGAGCATCCAAGAGGAATTGTGGATCACCGAGTGACCAAGTCTGTGAAGGTTTGGAAGTCGCCTGAAGACTTACCACGAGTGATTGGACGAGGTCTGCGTGACCTTAGTTCAAGGAGAATACGGTGAGGACTGGGTGTCCTGAGCTGCGTGCTCAGCGACTGGGTGTCCGGGACTGCGTATCCTCGAGTTTAATACTCAGCCGCTCCAACCAGACGTACAACTGAGACAGCAGTTGGAACTGGTCTACCAAATCATTGTCTTCACCAACCTAACTGGTTCTATTTCCTCAACCCTTTCATTTCCTCATTACTGTGTTGAGTGTTTGTTCATATCTGTGTTTGAAGACTTTGACTGAAGACTTTCTCAATTTCCTCTGTTCAATTTCTTCAGTCTGTTTGTCTTCATCTTGTGTTATCCTGTGATTACGCTTTCTGTACTCTGTGCTAGTCTTCTTTTCATCATGATGACCATGCTTGTATTCTGTTATGTTTACTTCTGAGTACTTATTCCGCTGCTAATAGTTCTTCACTAAGGAATTTCCTCACCGGCAAATTCCTCAGTGAAGAATTCATAAAAATCGCCTATTCACCCCCCCTCTAGTCGATATAACGCACTTTCAATTGGTATCAGAGCAAGGTACTCCCTTGTTCTGTGTGATTTTGGTTTAACCGCCTGGAGTTTTAGTTATGTCGACCGCAGGTATGAAGAAAGTGACATGCCCTATCTTTGATGGTCATGATTATCCCAAGTGGAAGGCCATGATGAGGAAGCGCCTCATGGCAATGAACAGCGAGCTGTGGACCGTCACTGAGATTGGTCTTACTGATCTATGCAAGATGGCGGACGCTGATGATATTCGCAAGTACACTTGACTTGACATCTTGGCGAAGGGTATCATCTGTTCCTGCCTATCCAGAGATGAATTCAGGCGCATTATGCATCTTTGCAATGTGAAGCTTATCTGGGACCGAATCTCTGATGTCTATGAAGGTCATCGAACCCGTCATGATCCCTGGTTTGAGAACTTCAAGGAATCTCTCAAAACGATGACTTTCGAGCCAGAATCATCATCTTCTGCATCATGTCTCATGGCAAAGGGTGACGAGGTAACCGAATGCTCCTCATCCGAGTTTTGTGACGATGAATCTGATGATGATGGATCTGATGATGATATTGAATCTAGTTATACCAAACTTATTTGCCTTGCCACTAAACAATAAACGGCTTTGGAACAAGTTCAAAACATGCTAGACAAAAGTGATGATATGTTGGGTGAAGAAATGGATCGCACTAAAGCCCTGACTAAAAATCTTCAGAGACTTCAGTCTAGGTTTGATAACATTCAAAGTCATCATAACACTCTCTTATCTGATCATGAGAAACTTTCTTATGAATTTCTTCAAAGAAAGCAAGATCTTGAGAAGCTAAGAGTGAGTTATGAAGATCTTTAGAAGGAGCGCGATTCATTACTAGCTCAACAAATCAGCGCTTCTCAGGAAGAATTTGTTCCTCCATGCTTAAAGTGCATTGAACGTGAATCTGCTAATTCTTCACCTGAATGTTCAAATGCTTCAACTGTTACAAATTCTTCACCTGCCTCTGCTATCACTAATTCCTCATCTGAGGACATTGCTAGTATCACTGACGATGCAAGGCTGAAGGAATTGTACATGACAGACATGTACAAAAGCCTCAAAGGGCATCAGATTCTTTGTGATGTGCTTAAAAAGCAGATCCTCAACAGAAACCCTAGGAAAGAGGGTATCGCCTTTGAGAGGAAACTTAATGCTGATGGAACATATTGGAAGCCTGAGCAGTACCCCAAAACCTCATGGGTTGCTGCAAAGGGACCTCCAGTTGATCCATCTAACTTATCTGGCTTTACATGTGAATCTCCTCATCCTTCTGATGAGTCATTTGACTCCAACTACAAACTGTTCAAAAATCAGAATGGTGAAGTATTTGCTAGATATGTTGGCACTAACTGCAGGAATGGTTCTCCTATGAAGAAAATCTGGGTTCCCAAGAAGTGCCTTGAAAGTCTTCAGGTGAATGTCCTCATGACACCACCATTGAAGAACAGGAACCCCAGATCAAATTCTTCATATGGATCAAATTCCTCAAATGGATCAAAGTCCTCATATGATTATCATCGTGCTAACAACTCTGTTTCGCAGGGTAGAGCTAAGGGCTATGAATATGTGCATTATTCTTCAAACCATTATGTTCATAAGTCCTCGAAGAATTTCTCTGCTTATTCATATGCTTACCCTAACCCCTCTTATGTGAAACGAAATGGTTTGGCTTCTATGCCACCATTCTCGTATGGTGCTCGCAGAGTGATGAACTCTTTGCCACCCCTTCAGATGTGGGTGGTGAAGAAAAAGAACTAATCTCTTCTGCAGGGTCAGGTCTCCAGACGTGCCTTAACGTCTGAAGAATTTGCTGGGGACCTGACAAAATTGCCTGAAAGGACGCAGGCGAATCATGATGAAATGAACTTTCATTTCACACGTCCTCCTACTGCTATACCTGTTTACTGCTTGATGAAATTCATCTGATGAACTTGATATCATATTCTTCATTGATGAAGCATATGAGATTATAAGTTACACTAATTCATCTGTAGGATGATCAACCCAAAACCACTGAATGGGTCCTCGATAGTGGATGTACAAATCACATGACTGGTGACAGGAATCTTTTGATGGATGCTCCCTTATCACCGTCACATCTGAAGCATATCATCTTTGCTGACAAAGGCGAAAGTCAGGTATTGGGTCTTGGTAAGGTTGCGATCTCTAAGGATAAACACATGGACAAAGTCATGCTTGTTGAGTCCTTAGGATACAACCTCATGTCAGTCTCAATGCTTTATGATCTTGATATGGTTGTTGTCTTTGGCAAGTATCGCTGTGTTGTGATTATGGAAGCTGACAATTCCAAAGTCTTCGAAGGCTTTAGGAGAGGAGATTTGTATATTGTTGATTTCTCTACAGGACCACAACTAGCCGTGTGTCTACTTGCAAAAGCTTCAGAAGGCTGGCTATGGCATCGACGACTTGGTCATGCAGGCATGAGGAATTTGCACACGCTTGCGAAGAAGAAGCATGTCATTGGCATTGAGAATGTCAAATTCCTCAAGGATCACTTATGCGGAGCCTGTGAAGCTGGAAAAATGACCAAGGCCAAGCATCCAGCGAAGACTATCATGACCACTACTCATCCATTCGAATTGCTTCACATGGACCTCTTCGGACCTAATCATTACTCAGCAGTCACAAATGATGCATCTCTATATGGTTTTGTCATTGTTGATGATTACTCTCGATATACATGGGTACACATTGTTACTTACAAACATGAAGTGCAGGAAGTCTTCAAACGTTTTTCCTCAAGGGCTTCAACCAACTTTGGTGTGAAGATCAAGCACATCAGAAGTGACAATGGAACTGAGTTCAAGAATTCCGGTCTTGATGACTATCTTGATGAACTTGGTATTACTCATGAGTTATCTGCTCCCTATACTCCTCAGCAAAATGGCATCATGGAGCGCAAGAACAGAACTCTTGTTGAGATGGCTCGCACTATGCTCGATGAGTACAAAACGCCTCATCGTTTTTGGATTGATGCAATTGATACTGCGTGCCACATCATCAACAGAGTATATCTTCACAAATTCTTCAAGAAGACGGCCTATGAACTCCTCACTGACAAGAAACCCAATATGAGTTATTTCAAAGTCTTCGGTGCTAAATGTTGGATTAGAGATCCTCACCACAATTCTAAATTTGCACCGAAAGCACATGAAGGTTTCATGCTTGGTTACGGAAAGGACTCGCACACCTACAGAGTCTTCAACATTGTTCTTCACAAGATTGTTGACACTGTAGATGTGCGGTTCGATGAAACTAATGGCTCACAAAGAGAGCACCTACCTTCTGTGTTAAATGAACCAGCACCTGAGGATTCTATCAAGTTCAAGGCAACTGAGGATGTCATTCCTACTGAAGAATTCATTCCAGTTCATGAAGAACATCGAGCTGATGCACCTGAAGAAAATGCTGAGGAAAATGGTGCTGAAGAAAATGCTGATCAAACTCCTCAGCGACAACCAGCTCATCCTCGCGTTGCAAAAGAAGTGCAAGTGGAGAAGATCATCGATGACATTAGAGCACCAGGTCCTCTCACATGCTCAAAAGCTTCACATTCATCTAACTTTTGTGGGCACTATGCTTTTGTCTCTATCACAGAGCCCACTAAGGTAGATGAATCATTTCTGGAGCCGGAGTGGATTCAGGCTATGCAAGAAGAATTACATCAGTTCGAGCTCAACAATGTCTGGGAACTGGTCAAACGTCTAGATCCTCGCAAGCATAATATCATTGGCACAAAGTGGATCTACCGCAACAAGCAAGATGAAAATGGCCTTGTGGTGAGGAATAAGGCACGACTGGTAGCTCAAGGCTACACACAGGTTGAAGGAATTGATTTCGATGAAACTTTTGCACCTGTTGCTAGACTTGAGGCTATTCGCATATTACTTGCTTATGCTAACCATAATAATATTATCTTGCAACAAATGGATGTGAAAAGTGCATTCCTCAATGGTAAGCTTGAGGAAGAAGTATATGTTGCTCAACCCCAGGTTTTGAAGATCCAAAGAATCCTGACAAAGTCTTCAGACTTAATAAGGCCCTCTATGGCCTCAAGCAAGCCCCTCGGGCGTGGTATGATACATTGAAGGAATTCTTCGTGAAGAATGGCTTCACACCTGGTTCACTCGACCCTACTCTCTTTACTAAATCTTATGATGGTGAACTGTTTGTGTGCCAAATATATGTTGATGATATTATCTTTGGCTGTACTGACCAACGTTATAGTGATGAATTTGCCTATATGATGAGTGAAGAATATCAAATGTCTATGATGGGAGAGTTGAAATTCTTCTTAGGTCTTCAAATTCGTCAACAGCACAATGGCATATTCATATCTCGGGAGAAATACCTCAAAGATGTACGGAGGAAATTCGGCATGCAAGATTGCAAAGGCGTCAAAATTCCTATGCCCACAAATGGCCATCTATGCACTGATGAAAATGGTATTGACTTCGATCACAAGGTATACCGCTCCATGATTGGTTCTTTATTGTACTTATGTGCATCTAGGCCAGATATAATGCTCAGTGTTTGCATGTGTGCCCGATTTCAAGCTGCACCGAAGGAATCACACCATAAGGCTGTGAAGCATATTCTTCGATATCTAGCTCACACACCAACACTAGGATTATGGTACCCCAAGGGCTCTGCTGTTGATCTCATTGGATATTCTGACTCTGACTATGCTGGTGATCGTGTGGACCGCAAGTCAACTTCTGGCACTTGTCATTTCCTCGGACGATCTTTGGTCTGTTGGTCCTCGAAGAAACAGAACTGCGTATCACTGTCCACTGCGGAAGCTGAATACATTGCTGCTGGCTCTTGCTGTGCTCAACTGCTTTGGATGAAGCAAACACTCAAGGACTATGGCGTCAACGTGAAGAATGTGCCTCTCCTCTGCGACAATGAGAGTGCCATCAAGATTGCTCACAACCCAGTTCAGCACTCGAAAACAAAGCACATACAGATTCGTCATCATTTCCTTCGTGATCATGTGTTGAAGGGAGACATCTCCATCAAGCACGTGAAGACTGAAGAACAGCTAGCTGATATCTTCACTAAGCCCTTGGATGAGAAGAGATTTAGCAAGTTGCGGTGTGAGCTAAATATCTTAGAATCTTCGAATGTTCTTTGAAAAGGACACACATCCTAACACTTATGCAAAATTGATGACTTAGATGTGCAACACATGAAGAAACGTTTTTCTTCAATCAATGAAGAATAACACTCTAAGTGTGAAGAAATTGATTCTCAGAACCCTACGACAATTGTATGCGGTGTCTGAAATCATCATTCTTATACGGTGGGTCACGCCACCACAAAAAGTTGAAAATCTTCAATTTGAGTTTTTCCTCAGTGTTGAAATTCTTCAGTTTTTCAAATTCTTCAACTTTTCAAAATCTTCACTGTTTCCTTCGTTTTTCTTCATTGGCTATATATATATATATATGAGTTTATGTCCTCTACAGCATTCACTTATAGCTATTTCTTCAAGTTTTTTTTTCTGCTAAGTGAATGTGATCGGACCCTTCCCCCTCTATGCTATACTCAACCCAATCTATTCACAAATTCTTCATGTGCGTTCTATTTGAAACTCGTTCAAAATCTTCACTGTGTCCTTGTCAGCTGAAGAAATTGCGAACGGAACTTTAAAACTTATCTTATCCAAACTTTCGGTTTTGCCGCTCAAACCGTTCCGCATCCCACGATGCATTATTTTATTCACCCACGATCGTACACGATCTCCACTACACAGTACGTGGGTGACACATGTCGTGAGAAGGAGAATGGTCAGGGGCACGTTCGTCCAAAATCTTCGGGCGAACAGTTTTTCACTGCCTCTATAAATACCCCTCTCTTCATCCTCACTTCTTTTACTCCGCTCGACCTCTCTCTCCCGCTCGAGCTCCTCAAACCCTAGCGCCGCTGCTACTCCATTGTCGCCGGTGAGGAAGAGCTTCACTGCCTCGACCTCGTCGCCGTCGTACTCACGCCGACCGCGGAAATCTTCACTCTGCCGCCGCCGTAGCTGTCTTCCTCTGCCAAGTTAGGGCGTGGGAGATCTAACCTGACGAACTTCACATCTGTCCTTCTCAGTTCGTCGTGTTCTTCACTTTGGGTAATTAAAAGTTACTTTTATTACTCACTTTGATTCTCAAACCTTCCTGAAAATCTTCAAAGGTGTTTATTCTTCAAATCTTCACACATATGAACACCTCACACATCATATGATCTTGAACTATTTCTCTAAGCAATCATTTTCTTCAAGATTCCCTAATTGTGTGGATCTTCGATCTGTATAACTCTGGAACCTAAGACAAGAACGCTTAGTGAAATTCCTCAACGTTCATCTGGTCAAATTCCTCAAAACTTGTTCTTTTCGAAAAACCATCTGAGAACGCATATGACCTCTCCAAATTCCTTGCACCTGTACTCTGTTCACAGGTACTCATGTCTGCTGCTGACTCACTAGGTTCTCATCAACTTAACTCATTTGCAGCGTTCCTCGAAGAAAAGCTGCATACTTCTTCAGAGAACTCAATTGTTCAAATTCCACAACTGAAGAATATGACAAACGGTAGGAAGCCGCAGAAAGGAGGAAAGAAACCTGAGGTTATGACTGCATTTGAAATCCCTGAGGAAATTTATGCTGGCTATTGCACACCCGATGAAGCAAACTTTGGCAAAGAAAACAAAAATCAGCGCAAGGTGCGCATTCATAAGATTGAACGGAGATGGGCAAGGGAATGGAGGGAATACAGATATGTGACTCCAAAGTACATGAAGAAATTCGCCCTCAATCCTCCATGCCCAAGAGCTCCATTGGCACCTGGCCAAGTAGCTGACCCCACAAGCATCAAACGTGGTGAGGACTTTCCTGAAGAATGGGCTAAGCGCCAAGCTAAATTGGCAAGACAAGCCAAGGAGGCAGTGAAGAAATTCAATGAGGATTCTGCCACTGCTACTGCTACTGAGGCCTCGGTCAAACCGAGGAAATCTATGCCAAAGAAGCCTACTCGTAAGCCAAGTGATTCACCAACTGCGCCCTCATGGCCAAGTTCCTCAGCAATGCCCTCACGGCAAATTCCTCACACTGCTACTGCTCCACCAAAGTCCTCAACAGCTCCTTCAAAGTCCTCAGCTCCTGCGCATCTGGCTACATGTCAAAGGACTGCTGGTTTCTCGATTGCCTCTGGTGTCTCAGCAAGTTCCTCAGCTGCACCAAAGTCTTCATCTGGCCCGACTCTGCTGAAGATTAAGGCCACAGTTGGATGAGGTCCTCGGCCAAGTCCAAAGAAGAAACAGGTCGCATTCCATGTGCCTTCTGATGATGAAGCTTCTGATGATGAACTTGCAGAAATCATCAGAGACAGACAGGTGAAGGCCGCTAGAGCCAAAGGCACATCTGTGCCTCTGCTGTTGGATTCGAGGAAAATCCTCTATTATATTGATCTCTGGCACAAGGATCCAAACACCCCTATGCCTGACTTTCATCTGACTCCTGGAAAAAGTCATATGCTGACCCATTTCATCACTGAAGAGAAATGGAAGTTTGAAAAGGCAAGAGAGATCAAGAAAGCTCAATACAGAAAGGAGAAGTTCCTGAAGAAAAACGTTGTCGAAATGACACCTGAGGAACTTCTCAAGGTCCAGACTGAAATTCAAGACCTCAGCAAAAACTTCGATGCTTATTATGCTGATTGGCAAGGAGCCAAGGTCAGATTCGTCAACCTGACGAAGAAGTTCACCAATGTTGCTGCCCCAACGCAACATGAAATTCCTCAGGCTGGAGTCTCAGCCCAGCCGACTGAAGAACATGCCAGCACCGCTGATGACTTTCAGCCTGCTGAAGAAAATGCCAGTTCCAGGGCTGATGATCCCATTCCATCCGCTGAAGAAATTGCCAGGGCATCCACTAGTGGTGCGCCTGAAGAAACTGAACAAGTCAGGGCAACTGCATCAGTTGCGCCTGAGGAAAATCAACCAGATTCCTCAGCTCCTCCTGCGCCTACACCAACTCCAATTCTTCCATCTGCCTCTGATGTGAAGAAGACCAAGGCTGCAGAACGAGCTGTTGTGAAGAAACGGAAAGCATCAGCTGCGTCAAATTCTTCGGCTGCGAAGAAAATGAAGCCAATGACCAGCTCCTTTGAAAATCCAATTGATGCTGTTCCAATTTCCTCAATTCCATCAAAGGACCTTGTTCCTTTTGGAGAAGACTATGAGATCCCAAGCGGATCTGATGAAGAAAATCATTCCGTCACTTCGTCAGAGCAGATTGATGAAGAAATTGAAGTGGACGCAATCCCTTCAACGCCAGTCATTTCCTCACCTATGCCTCAGTTCACAGCTGAAGAGGCTGGTGTTGAGGAAATTGAAGATGAAGATGTGGATATAGGATGCACCACACCTATGATGAATGATGACTTTTGGGAAAGTCAGCATCCTAATACTCCTCTCTTCACCCCAATCCAACAAATACCTCAGTCCCCTGCACCAACAGTTCAAATGGGCTCTGAAGAAACTCATCCCACTTCATCTGTCCCTGAAGAAATTCCAGCCACTACTGCTGATGAACCTGCTGCTGCTGATCCTCAGACTGCACCTGTTGAGGAACAAGAAATACCTCAGCCTGAAGAACCTGAGCTCGCGATTCCTGAGGTGGTGATGCAACTCACTGACACCCCTCTGCCAAAGCCAAAGAATCCGTTCTCAAGCAAACAGAAGTTCAAGGCTGAAGACTTCTTCAGCGAGCACGTATTCTTCACTGATTATAATCCATATGATTCTGCTCGCATAATGAAGATGCGTTTCTGGACTGCCGGCCAAGCCAATTTCTATTCCTCGGTGCTCTTCAACAAAGACAAAGTCTTCGATCATTCACATATTCCTCATGTGGACATGGAATCTCTGCCATGCTTCGAGCCAGTCCTTAGTGTTATTCACGACGCAGGACTTCTGAATTTCTGCACTGACATCTGTGATTGGAATGAAGAACTCATTCTTCAATTCTATGCAACTCTGCACATCACCGGAGACGCTGAAGACGTGAACTCATGGGTATTAGACTAGATGTCTGAAAATACTCACTACAAGGCACCCGCAACTGAATTGCTTCGTGTCCTTCCTCTCGATCCTCCACTTGACGGTGCTCGTTGTATCTACAACGAAACAGAACTTTCAAATCACTATATGCAAGTGCTGATGAAGCCTTTGAAGCCAAGGCAGGCCCCACGAACCAAATTCCTCGTCAAGGAATTACTCTATGTGCCTCGGACTGTCTATCGAATTCTGACGAAGACAATGAGTCCTATCAAAGGCCACGACTCAAATGATGAAGAAGTCGTTGGCATCATGAAGAATATGCTTTTCAACATCATTCATGGCGTTCCCGTCAACTTCCATGATTTCTTCATGAGGACTCTGGCCAATATTGCTATGTCACCATTCGAGCTGAAGCCCTATGCTCCTTGGATTATGAGATTCATCAGGGCAAGATCTTCAGTGAATTACAAAGCTGACACTATGAACCACGGTAGCTACTTGCCTCCCATTGAAGTCCTCAAATGGACAGTTTCATCAGCTGATGATAAAGGCAAGGCCGCCGCTGTGATTGATGAAGGCACTCGTCCATTGGATGGTCAATTTCGCAAGGCTGCATCTTACTCTACCAATGACGATTCTGCCACACATGACTCTGCCGCAAATACCTCAGCCAAGCAAAATCCTCAAGCCACAGCACCCAGGGTGATGACTGACCATGAGTTACTCCTCAGTCTTCATCAGAAGGTTGATCGCAATCACAAATGGGTAAAGCGTCAGTTTGGGGCACTTCTTCACAATATGACCTCAACACACAATGCAGTGAAGAAGAACCAATACTACTTTCATGAAACCTTCAACCGCACCTGGGCTGTCCTCACTCATGTCTATAGCGCTAAAGAACTGAAGACTATGGGCCTCAAGGAAGAATTTGACTGGTCTGCACCTCCTCCGAAGAAATTCAAGAGGGTCAAAATTCCTCCACTGGTGACCAGCTCTTATTCTTCATCGCGTGACACTGATGAGTATGAAGATTTGGACGACACTGCGGCAGGCCCTACTACAACAAACAACCCCGACAACGCTGGCGCTCCTCCATCGACTTGAAATTCTTCAGGGGCGTTAGTCCTCAGTTTCAATCCTTTTGGTCATTTGATGACAAAGGGGGAGAAATCTGAGTTAGTCTTCAAGCGGGTCTATATTAAGGGCATTTTCTTAAGTTACAACTCTTGTTCTTCTGAAAATTTTATTGGATCGAGTTGTAATCTTAAATCCGATGGTGCTCTGATACTTTTGATGCACTAAGCACTGATACTCTTAATGCGTTATTTTGCATGCTTATTCCTCGTTAATGACATTGCACGCATGCTGAATCTCATCAGGCACCATATTTCATCATGCATTTCAAATTCTTCATATTATATATCAAATGCCTGTATGAATTACAAGATATAGGGGGAGATCTCCATGATTCAACTCTTCAAATGTGCATTGCCTCAAAAGCAAATTCCTCACTATGCACATCTTCAGGGGGAGTTCTTCTATATCTTGTAATCAAATTCCTCAATATCAGTATATGCACTTCATATGTTTATCCCCGTTGAAAACTTAACCTATGTTGTCATCAATCACCAAAAAGGGGGAGATTGTAAGTGCATCTAGTGCCCCTTAGTAATTTTGGTGTATTGAAGACTTATAGGTTAAGGGACTAATGCGTTTGTGATTGTACACATGCCTATAAGTCTATGAGGAGTTTGATATTTACAGAGAAAGTCGACCCCTAAAAATGAAGTTCTTCAACTGAAGACTTTGATATTCTGAAGACTTTCTGAAGACTTTGAAAGTGAAGAAATTGGTGTGACCTTGAAGACTTGGTATTCATTTGTGGAACATGAAGCGTGAAGACTTTTGTTTTCGTAGTTTCATTTTCTCTTTCTTGAGTCATAGGAAAACACCGTACTGTTAAAGGGGGTCGAGGAAATACTAAGGAAAAATTTCCATGTGATGCTCAACTCAAAATCCTACACCTACCAATCCCTTCGAGTGAAGCCTTTGGAAATCTCATACAGTTCAGTCACTTTCTTCAGTGACAGAGACGAAGTTCTTCTGGTCGCTGATGAATTTTTTCTGACTGAGGAGTTAGGAATCCGCCAGTGCGAATTGCCTACACAGTGAGGAACATGATAGCCCTGAGGAATTTGAGAGTCAAATTTCCGACCGTTGCTGTGCTGCGCGCCAGCTGTCCCAAAATATCTTATCCACCTAACGGTCATATCATTGAAGGGCATTTATGTCTTATCATGTCGGGCTGCTCCCTAGGCTATAAATAGCCGCCCCCTACAACCACTAGCTGGTTGGCTGCTCCGAGAGAACTTGACACTTGTCATTTGAGAGCAACCCATCCTCCGAGGACTTTGAGCGAAAATCATCAAGTAAGGAAAACCCAAAACCAAATCCCTACAAACCCAAAGTGATTGAGCATCACTGGAGAAATTGATCCTGCGTGGATCCGACGCTTGTTACCTTTGAAGACTGTGCTTCTTCCAGACGGTTAGGCGTCATGGTCTAGAGCATCCAAGAGGAATTGTGGATCGCCGAGTGACCAAGTCTGTGAAGGTTTGGAAGTCGCCTGAAGACTTACCACGAGTGATTGGACGAGGTCTGCATGACCTTAGTTCAAGGAGAATACGGTGAGGACTGGGTGTCCTGAGCTGCGTGCTCAGCGACTGGGTGTCCGGGACTGCGTGTCCTCGAGTTTAATACCCAGCCGCTCCAACCAGACGTACAACTGAGACAGCAGTTGGAACTGGTCTACCAAATCATTGTCTTCACCAACCTAACTGGTTCTATTTCCTCAACCCTTTCATTTCCTCATTACTGTGTTGAGTGTTTGTTCATATCTGTGTTTGAAGACTTTGACTGAAGACTTTCTCAATTTCCTCAGTTCAATTTCTTCAGTCTGTTTGTCTTCATCTTGTGTTATCCTGTGATTACGCTTTCTGTACTCTGTGCTAGTCTTCATTTCATCATGATGACCATGCTTGTATTCTGTTATGTTTACTTCTGAGTACTTATTCCGCTGCTAATAGTTCTTCGCTAAGGAATTTCCTCACCGGCAAATTCCTCAGTGAAGAATTCATAAAAATCGCCTATTCACCCCCCCTCTAGTCGATATAACGCACTTTCAAAAGGCTTTAAGGAAAAAGGAAGGAGAAAGAGAGAAACAAAAGACAGCTAAAGTGTAAAATGTGGACGGAAGAAGAAGACGAACTCTATGTTCGGCGCTAGGCGTAGAATCTTCGGAGATGGGCTGTGTTCCATGGGTTCGGCTCGAGTCGGTTGTCCGATGCGTTTCGCAGACGGTATGCTCCGCTGGTCAGGACTTGGTCGATGATTAAGGGACCTTCCCATTTGGGCTTGAGTTTGTCCTTTTTCTTGTCTGACAGGCGTAGAACGAGTTCGCCAACATTGTAAGTTTTGGCCCGTACTTCTCTGCTTTGATATCTTTGAGCCTGCTGTTGATAGAATGCGGAACGAGCTTTTGCCACGTCGCACTCTTCCTCTAAGGCGTCCAAACTATCCTGCCGATCCAGCTCGGCTTCTCTTTCTTTGTATATGCGCACGCGAGGTGAGTCATGAATTATGTCGCAGGGCAAGACTGCCTCTGCGCCGTACACCATGAAGAATGGTGTGAATCCGGTAGTACGATTCGGCGTGGTCCACAGCCCCCAGAGTACGGAGTCGAGCTCCTCTACACAGTGCGTGTTAGATTCCTTGAGGGACCACACTAGTCTGGGTTTAATGCCGCTCATGATTAGACCATTTACTCGCTCGACTTGACCGTTAGTTTGAGGGTGATAGACTGAAGCGTAGTCGAGCTTAATGCCCATGTTTTTGCACCAGAGTTTAACCTTGTCAGCCGTGAAGTTTGTGCCGTTATCAGTGATGATGCTGTGGGGGATACCGTAACGGTGTACTACCCCTGATATGAAGTCTATCACAGGTCCGGATTCGGCCGTCTTAACTGGCTTGGCCTCTATCCATTTGGTGAATTTATCCACCATGACCAATAGGTATTTTTGCTTGTGGGTTCCCCCTTTAAGGGGTCCAACCATGTGAAGCCCCCAGACCGCGAACGACCAGGTGATGGGTATAGTTTTCTGGGCGGTGGGTGGCATGTGGCTTTGGTTAGCAAAGAGCTGGCAACCGACGGATCGTTGGACTAAATCCTGAGCGTCTGTCCGGGCCGTTGGCCAATAAAATCCTGTACGGAAGGCCTTGCTTACAAGGGCCCGGGCTGCGGCGTGATGCCCGCCGAGTCCGGCATGAATTTCAGCCAGAAGATTTCGCCCTTCCTCTTCAGAGATGCACCTTTGAAGGACTCCGGTTGTGCTTTTCTTATAGAGCTCTCCCTCATGGACCTTATAGGCTTTAGAGCGCCATACTATGCAGCGGGCCTCATTTTGGTCCTCGGGAAGTTCCTGCTTAGTTAGGTAAGCTAGGAATGGCTCGGTCCACGGGGCAATGACTGCCATTATTTCGTGGGCTGAAGGTGTTGTTTCATTGGCAGAACCGCCGATTGTGTCAGAGCGTGCGGTGTCGGGTAGTGCGGTTGGGTCCGGATTGTTATGTCCGGACTCCCCTTCCCATAGTACGGATGGCTTGAACAGCCGTTCCAGAAATATGTTGGGCGGGACGGCATCGCGTTTTGC
>LR880970.1:559862657-559874927 GCA_904067115.1 Aegilops sharonensis
CTTAGGCTCTTGCCACTCCTTGTTCCATAATCCATCAAAAGAATTCACCCAAAACTTGAAAACTTCACAACACAAAACTCAACAGAAATCTCGTGAGCTCCGTTAGAGAAAGGAAACAAAAGACTACTTCAAGGTACTGTAATGAACTCATTCTTTATTTATATTGGTGTTAAACCTACTGTATTCCAACTTCTCTATGGTTTATAAACTATTTTACTAGCCATAGATTCATCAAAATAAGCAAACAACACACGAAAAATAGAATCTGTCAAAAATAGAACAGTCTGTAGCAATCTGTAACTAACGCAAACTTCTGCAACTCTAAAAATTCTACCAAAATAGGAATTCCTGGACAATTTGTTTATTGATCATCAGAAAAAAGAATCAACTCAAAAACACGTTCCTGTGATTTATCATAACTAAATTCGTGCGTGCAAAGTTTCTGTTTTTCAGCAGAATCAAATCAACTATCATCGTAGGTTATCCTATAGGTCCTACTGGGCACAAACACTAATTAAAACATAAAACCACATCCAAACAGAAGGTAGATGGATTATTTATTCCTAAACAGAAGCAAAAACAAAAAAAACACAAAATAAAATTGGGTTGCCTCCCAACAAGCGCTATCGTTTAACGCCCCTAGCTAGGCATAAAAGCAAGGATAGATCTAGGTATTGCCATCTTTGGTAGGCAATCCATAAGTGGCTCTCATGATAGATTCATATGGTAATTTTATTTTCTTTCTAGGGAAGTGTTCCATACCCTTCTTTAAGGGAAATTGGAATCTAATATTCCCTTCCTTCATATCAATAATTGCACCAATCGTTCTAAGGAAAGGTCTACCAAGAATAATAGGACATGAAAGATTGCAATCTATATCAAGAACGATAAAATCTACGGGCACATAATTCCTATTTGCAAAAATAAGAACATCATTAATTCTTCCCATAGTCTTTTTAATAGTGGAATCCGCAAGATGCAAGTTTAGAGAGCAATCATCAAAATCACGGAAATCTAGCAAATCATATAAAGTTTTGGGGATAGTAGAGACACTAGCACCCAAATCACACAAAGCATGAAACTAAAAATCTTTAATTTTAATTTTAATAGTAGGTTCCCACTCATCATAGAGTTTTCTAGGGATAGAAACTTTCAACTCAAGTTTTCCTTCATAAGATTGCATCAAAGCATCAACAATATGTTCGGTAAAGGCCTTATTTTGACTATAAGCATGAGGAGATTCTAGCACGGATTGCAACAAGGAAATACAACCAATCAAAGAGCAATTTTCATAATTAAATTCCTTGAGAACCAAAATAGTGGGTTTAGCAACATCACGGTTTTTATTTATTTCAATCCCACTTTCATCAATTTCATCATCAAGATCTAGAAACTCCGAATTCTTAGAACGCCTTCTAGGTAAAGTAAGATAATCTTCAGATTCATCAAGATTCATATTGCAAAACAAAGATTTAATGGGGGATACATCAATAACTTTTAGATCTTCATCTTGATTTTCATAGGGATTGGAAGAACACGCTTTAATAAAGGCATCTTTGGAAGCACGCATCCTAGTGGTTCTTTCCTTGCACTCATCAATGGAAATTCTCATGGCTTTGAGAGACTCATTGATATCATGCTTAGGAGGAATAGATCTAAGCTTTAAAGAATCGATTTCAAGAGAAATTCTATCAACGTTCCTAGCAAAATCATCAACTTTAAGCAATTTCTCTTCAAGCAAAGCATTAAAATTCTTTTGTGAATTCATAAACTCTTTAACACTACTCTCAAATTCAGTGGGCATCTTATTAAAATTTCCATAAGAGTTACTGTAGGAATTTCCATAATTATTAGAAGGATTACTAGGATACGGCCTAGGATTAAAATTCCCTCTATAAGCGTTGTTTCCAAAACTATTCCTACCAACAAAATTCACATCCATAGATTCATTACTATTCTCAAGCAAGGTAGATAAAGGCATATCATTGGGATCAAGAGGAGTATTTTTAGGAGCAAACATCTTCATAAGTTCATCCATATTTTCACTCAAAACATTGATTTCTTCTATATCATGCACTTTTTTACTAGAAGATCTTTCGGTGTGCCATTGAGAATAATTAACCATAATATTATCAAGCAATTTGGTAGCATCCCCTAACGTAATTTCCATAAAAGTGCCTCCCGTGGCTGAATCTAAAAGATTTCCATAAATTCAAACCATGAGTAGGGCAATTGCGAAGCATTAATTTCATTCCTTCCCAAGATTGGGCAACATGCTCATGATCAAGTTGTTTAAAATTCATGATATCGTTCATAAGAGTAATAATCTTAGCGGGAGGAAAATACTTAGAGATAAAAGCATCTTTGCACTTGTTCCAAGAATCAATACTATTTTTAGGCAAAGATGAAAACCAAACTTTAGCACGATCTCTAAGTGAAAACGGAAACAACTTCAATTTGACAATATTGTTATCCGTATCTTTCTTCTTTTGCATATCACACAAATCAACAAAATTGTTTAGATGAGTAGCGGCATCTTCACTAGGAAGGCCGGCGAATTGATCTTTCATAACAAGATTCAACAAAGCGGTATTGATTTCACAAGACTCATCATTATTAAGAGGAGCAATCGGAGTACTAAGGAAATCATTATTATTGGTATTCGAGAAATCACACAATTTGGTATTATCTTGTGCCATGGGAGCAAGTAATCGAACACACAAGCAAACAGAAGGGCAATGAGAAAAAGGCAAACGGGAAAGAGAGGAGGAGATTGGGAAAGAGAGGGCAAATAAAACGGCAAGGGTGAAGTGGGGGAGAGGAAAACGAGAGGCAAATGGCAAATAATGTAATGCGAGAGATAGGGATTGCGATGGGTACTTGGTATGGTTGACTTGCTTGCGTGAGCCTCCCCGGCAACTACGCCAGAAATTCTTCTTCCTACCTCTTGAGCACTGCGTTGGATTTCCCCGAAGAGGAGAGGATGATGCGGTAAAGTAGCGTAAGTATTTCCCTCAGTTCTTGAGAACCAAGGTATCAATCCAGTAGGAGACCACTTACAAGTCCCTCGTACCTACACCAAACGATAGCAACTCGCAACCAACGCTTAGGGGTTGTCAATCCCTTCACGGTCACTTACGAGAGTGAGATCTGATAGAGATAATATTTTTGGTATTTTTGATAGATAGATGCAAGGTAAAAAGTAAAGGCAAAGTAAAAATAAAGCAAGTAAATAAAGTGATATAGATTGATATGATGAGAATAGACCTGGGGGCCATAGGTTTCACTAGTGGCTTCTCTCAAGAGCATAAGTATTCTACAGTGGGTGAACAAATTACTATTGAGCAATTGACAGAACTGAGCATAGTTATGAGTATATCTAGGCAATGATCATGTATATAGGCATCACGTCCAAAACAAGTAGATCGAAATGATTCTGCATCTACTACTATTACTCCACTCATCGACCACTATCCAGCATGCATCTAGAGTATTAAGTAAAAATAGAGTAATGCCGTAAGCAAGATGACATAATGTAGAGAGATAAATTCATGCAATATGATAAAAACCCCATCTTGTTATCCTCGATGGCAACAATACAATACGTGCCTTGCAACTCTTTCTATCACTGAGTAAGGACACCGCAAGATTGAACCCAAAGCTAAGCACTTCTCCCGTTGCAAGAACTACCAATCTAGTTGGCCAAACCAAAAAGATAATTCAAAGAGACTTGCAAAGATAACTCAATCATACATAAAAGAATTCAGAGAAGAATCAAATATTTTCCATAGATAATACTGGATCATAAACCCACAATTCATCGGTCTCAACAAACACACCTCAAAAAGAAGATTACATCGAATAGATCTCCAAGAGAGAGGAGGAGAACATTGTATTGAGATCCAAAAAGAGAGAAGAAGCCATCTATCTACAAGCTATGGACCCGAAGGTCTGAAGTAAACTACTCACACTTCATCGGAGGGGCTATGGTGATGATGTAGAAGCCCTCCGTGGTGGATGCCCCATCCGGCGGAGCTCCGGAACAGGCCCTGTCGTGGAATCAACACGTCAGATGTCCTCATGAAAGGACTTAGTCATGGAGCCATCGCAACGGGTTTAGCTTGAAGGGGTTAAACCGGACAAGGGACACGGAGGTTTATACTAGTTCGGCCCCTTCAATGAAGGTAAAAGCCTACGTCTAGTTGTGATGGGATTGATTGGGTTTCGATGACTAGGGAGCGAAATACGCTTGCCTGAGCCTTGAGTTGTTGTCTGTTATCCCTGAACCGCCGCCGGGTCGTCCATTTATATACACAGGTTGACGCCCGGCCGGTCTACAGAGTCCCGAGGCCGACTCATACAAAGTGTCCAGCTCGGTCTCTCCCTTCCTAACTTATATTACAAGTTTACATAGTCATGGCGGTTTACCACTATGGGCCCTAATCCGCCTTTGGGCTTCGGGCTTCTAAGCTTCATTAGTAAAACGCCATCTTCTGGATCTTCATGGGCTTCAGCATAGTCTAGGGTGAACCGGGCCCTCCTGGCCGGTTTACACTCAGTGGCTATATCCTCAACATTAGGCCCCAGATTGATTTGAATTTGTTCATGTCAATCTTTAATACTTCAAAGATATCCTGTAGGCGCCTTCTTGTATTTTCGTAAACCGCCATATTGTCTTCTCCTGTAAATTTTGTAAACCGCCGTGACGTCATCTTCTAAACACAGCAACGGTCCATCATGACATCATCTCTGTATAAAAAGATTAAAAAGATTCCCTTCACTTAATGGTTATCCCGAAAGTCGAGGCGACAGGCGCACCCATTCTGCCGTTTCAGGCTCCTTGATTCTTGCGCTTGCCGTTTTACTCTTTCCTCTATAAATAAGGCCCGAGGGCCCTTCTCTCTTTTCCCCTTCTGTGCCTTCTTCTTCTTTGCGACGCCCAAGCTCTGAAGCTCCGCCGCCGTCCGCAACCCTCAAGAACTGCATCGACAAAGGCTGCTGCATCAACCTGAAACGGACCAGAAACTTGTCGCACCCCTCCGCAGCAAATCTGCAGTGGTAAGTTCCTCTTTCCTTCATCTTTTAGATCTGTGTTTAGGGTTTGCGAGCTCCTCTATACAGTTCTTCATCCTTCTTCTTTGTTCTTCCTTCTACCGCGATAGTTTTGATCCAATAACAGTGTAGATCTCATGCGGTAGTTACTCCGCATCCGTTTTTAATGCTAGCAGATCGTCCTTTTTCCTCTGTAGAGTACAAGGCTTTCCCTGTTCTGCTTAGCGCCTTTAGAGTTCACAGTAAAAATTTCTTTACGGATGTGTGGTAGATCCAAATAAATTTGACCATTGTGTGAAACCTGTTTCTGTCAACACTTAGCAGAAATTTTGAATTCTGGCCCTTCTGCCTATGGGCGGTTTAACCTTTTGATAGCCAATCCTCCATATATCGTTAGCCCTCTCTTAAACCGCCAACTGAACCTTGCATAGTATTTTCCTCCGGTTTAATACTGAATTGTACACCTCAAACCGTAAATTGTAAAACCGGCACTTGTTTTTCCAGTTCCCCCCTTCCGGAATAACGAAACAATTCGCTGCTTGTAATTGGGTTCCATCCCGGATCACGGAAACACAAATCAACGGTTATGTTACCACTGGTGCTTTAGCCTCAAAAAGGGCTCTCCACTGGCGAGTTCCGGAATCAGAATGTCCACCTGAACCTCAAGAAGGAGAGGTGATTGTTTTTATGCAACACTTAGACCGGGGATTCAGTCCGCCCGGATCAAAAAAATTCCGGGATGTCCTCGCAAGCTTCCAACTCCATCCGCAAGATATTGGTCCAAACTCTGTGTCCAATATATGCAACTTTCAAGTTTTCTGCGAAGTTTATCTTCAAGAAGAGCCAACCGTGGAGCTGTTCCGGGACTTCTTTCATCTGAACTGCCGCATAGAATTCTCAGATGGTCCCAACACAGAGCTTGGCAGCGTTTCAATTCAAAGGAGGAAAGAAGTTGACTTCCCTCATGCAAAACATCATAGCCATCCTAAAAATTGGAATCAGACCTGGTTTTACTGCCAGAACACTGCCCCTGATGGAGAAAATCCTTTGCCGGGTTATCGCCCTCACCGGCTTAGCAATGGCCACCCATTACCTTCACGCTTGACCGCCATAGAACGGAAGAATTTTGCACCTCAACTCGCCAAGCTCAGGGCTCTGATGGCTAACGGTTTAACTGGCATTGATCTTGTCCGCTGCTGGGTTTCTTGGGGTATTTTACCTTTAAGCCGCCACCCCGGGTTGATGCATGATTACACTGGCGATGTCAAAGACCCTCAATGATACCATGAAATAGTAATGACCGATCTTGAAGTTACTGAATCAGTGAAGAAAATGCTTGATGAACCGATCTCTGCATGCAGCCAAACCGGTTTGGCTCCATTTTGCATCTCCAATAAACCGCCAGCGGTAAAGCTCATCTAAATACTTTACTGATTTGCTTCCGTATTGACTGTGTACTAACCTTGTCTTAATTTCAGGCTACAGCTCCTTTTGGAAACGGACTAAACCGGCCCGGGATCCTCGTGCAAAGACCAAGGCCACCAAGAAAGCTGGCAAGAATAAAACCACCGAGTCTTCTGATCCGCCAAAAGATGAAGAATCAGATGCTGAGGTAGAACTTGACTCACTTGGTTCCTTTTTCGTTCATCTTATTGACAATGACTATTCCCAGGATGATGCGGAGGCCAGCCATGCAGAACATGTTGAGGTAATCCTTCTTTCTTCCGATTCAGATCTTGTACCGGTTTAAAGAATTCGCCGCACAGTCCGGAAAGTAAAACAATCTCACCCCCTTGCTCATTTGGATCCAAAATTTTCTTTGAAGACACATCAAGTTGAAGAATGTCGCACAACCCGGTATAGTGGTCAACAAATCACGTCGTCCGGTTTAGCTGATACGCCAACCCGGAAACGTCGTCCCGAGGTGACCTCTTCTCCTGAAAAACGTTATCCTTTGAAAGGTTTCTTCCGATGCCCTCTCAATCCGTCTGACCCGAATTACCAGGCTTCTTCCAATTCGTCTGGCGGTTCATCAACCACTCAGCTGCCTCCTCTCAAAGTCGTCGCTGGGTAAGTAAGTTACTCCTTAATTTGTTTCTTTTATTTGTCGGTTTACCATATTCTAACCTTTAATGTTGTAGTGCCAAGGCTCGATTGAGTACAAAAGCCAAGACCAGCGACCCAACTGTTGATGTTGATCCGGAGAAGACTCCAGAGCATCATGGTGAAGATCCTGAAGTTGCTATAGACAGCTCAGCTGGGCAAAACCAAGATGCTGATGCCAATCCGCCAGAGGTTGAACCGAATGTAGAGGTTGATACTTCACATCCTCCTGCTCCTCCAAGTCCAACAGTTGAACAGCGGGGCTCAACTGCTGATCCGCCAAGCCCTGTTAACAAACCGCCAAGCCCTGCTACCAAGGCGCCAAGCCCTGTCAAGAATGTCCATTCATCCAGTCCGGCCAAAGATGACGATTTTGTTGTTACTGGTACTGCATATACTGCCCCTGATAATCCGGTTGCTCTATCAAAGTACTCTGCCAAAGATGAATTTGCTGCTATGAGCAAGGGGAAGGGGAAGACTGATTTGCCTGCTTATGTCGATCTCTCTGCTCAAGACCTTCATTCCGACTTCTTGAACCGGCTTTACACAAGCCGTGATTATGAAGCCGGTTTAGTAAATCTGATGAAGGAGCGCTATGAGGTAAATAGTTTTGCTCTTTGCTCTGTACCTTCATTGCATTGTAGCCCCCAAGGGCCGGTTTGTCTTGAGAAAGTCAAACCGGGACTTTGTATACTCCATACTGTACTTTATGAAATTTCCTTGTATATGTCTGATCAAACACACATTAGCCCCCAAGTGCCATGATTAAAACTTGTATTAATCCTTGGGACTTCAACAATCAGCATAAAAATGATCCGCATTAGCCCCCAAGTGCCAAGTGTATAACTGGTTATATGCTTGGGACTTTAACAAAGATATTGACATGCTCTCTTATTGTTGCAGAGTGAGATAAACCAACAAGTCTCTCAAATTACCGACCTTCAAGAAAATCTGAAATCCCAACAAGCAGAAACCACCAAGGCCAAGGATGAGCTGAAAACCGCCTTAACCACCATGGAGCAGCTCAAAGAGTGGTTCAAGTCTGAGCAGGCCAACTGGAATACCGAGAAGGCCGGATTGCTGAAGCGGGCGGAAAACGCTGAATCAACTCTTAAACCGGTGACGGAAGAGCTTACTGGTTTAAAGCGCCAAGTCAATGCCATGACCTCTGCAATATTTGGTAAGCACTGTTTTACCAAGGCTTTATGAATATTTTGCTTTGAAATTTCTCTGGTTTAACATGATCTTCTTAAACCGATATAGGTAGCCGCATTGCTCATCTGGGTTCTGATATGCGGAAGAAACTCAAGGCCGCGTATACACTGGTTGAACAGCTGTATACCGGCGTTCAACGGGTTATCTGCGCCACTTCTTATGACAATGCGGCGCCAACACTGATCAAGGACACGCTGGACCGGCTATCTATGACGCCAGCACAAATAGAAGAGTTGAAGCGATCCGCTGCCTGGGCTGGCACTTTATTAGCACTGACTCGAGCTAAGGCATGGATAGCTGATCTTGATTCGGCTGATATAGCCAAGGGCTTCCCCAGTGCTAAAGAAAACGGCGAAGTATTTGACAACGACGCCCTCAAACGGGTAACAAGGGAGATGCGTCCTCTGGCGAGTCAGTTGGCAGAAGAGGCTAACCTGACGGTTCACCGGTCCTTCTATGACGCAAACAACAAACGGGTTGAAGCTGTTATTCCTGAAGTGCAGAACCTTATTCCACCAATCCGTAAGCACACTTACGCCCCTGACGTTGATCCGGCTGAGCTTATAAGTGAAGAGGCTGTCTTTCAGGCTTTAACCCGGATTGACTGGACCACCAATGACTTCCAGCCATTGGATGGGGAGGAGGCTGAACCGACGCTAGATGACCCATCTACATCACATCAACCCGGCGATGAAGCTTAATCCGTCAAGGCGGTTGATATGTCAGAAACTGTCCGTTGTGAAACAATTCATATTTTGGGCCTCTGAGTGCCTTGTAATAGGGTAGCAAAAACTTATTGTGATCTGCTGCCATCGTGCAGGAGGAGATACTTTGTGTGATCCGCCATATCAATGTCAATTTTGGTTCAGGTATCATAATATGCAACTCCTGTGTTTGCATAAAAAGACAAGGGTCCTGGCGGTTTACCGCCGGACGGGTCATAATGCCCAAAAACAGGCCGGATTGATAATCAAACCGTAAAAATATGAAATGATTCATACCTGTGATATAAGATCCCTGTTGAGTTGGCTGGTCAACTTTGATTGGAATAAGGGTGAAAACCCAAACCTAAAATTCTTGTATAACTCCATCATGTACTGATGTCGTATAGTAAGTCATACCGGGTGATGATTCACACCAGATGATCCAAGCTGGTGACAGGTAGTCAATGCCAGGCCGGGTTAATAAACTCCGGTTTAAGAATAAGGTCTGTCAATGTGTAGTTGCAAACCAAGCCGGTTTGAAGAATACCGGGCTAATAAGATGACTGACCAGACCAAGAAAATCAGTTTAACATAAAATTCAGCGAAGCACAAATAAAAACCGTGTAGTCGAGGCTTTTGGGGGCTGCCAGGCCCAAATTCGAGGCTTTTTGTGGGCTGCCAGGCCGCTGAGTTGAACCATTTAACAAAGCCTTTTAAGATGGACCTCCAACTAACCAATCACCGTTTTAACTTTGACAAGTGCAAGGTCTCAATGAGAGTAACTGTCAAACGTTCGGAGGGCCATGCCAGGATGACCTGGATAGGAGTGTCTTACTTGATGAAGGCAGGTTAACCCGGGGTTTTAGGTAAATATACCAGGCTTCCAAGCCATGGGTCGATACCCAGCTACAAGGGTCCATTCAAACTCCTTGATATTTGACCAAGGAGCCCCCAAGTAACGTGATGAGCTATGCTCATTGGGTGCCTATGTTTGAGTTGTGCAAAGCATCCAGACTCTCTTTGGCCCCTTGGTTGTGAAGCTCCCAAGCTTTGTGGCGTGATAGCCGTTTTAACAGGTAGTACTCCGCTTTGTCAGCTGAAGCCCCCATGTAACTCAAAGGATATTTGAGAAAAAATAGCAGAGGCCCCGCTTTAGAGAAAGGATGCTGATTTATTTATTGATTATAATATATACATTATCCAAATATGTACATAAAAAGAGCCTATGGCTCAAGTGTAATAAGGCCAGAGGAGAGCTATGTTCCATGGCCGCCGGGTCTCCTCCTCAGAGTTGCATGAGTTGTCTCAAACGTCAATGAGGTAGTATGATCCGTTGTGCAGATTCTTGCTGACCACAAAGGGTCCTTCCCAAGGCGGGGATAACTTGTGCATGTCGGTCTGATCCTGGATGAGCCGGAGCACCAAGTCACCTTCTTGAAAGGTTCTTGTCTTAACCCGGCGGCTGTGATAACGCCGTAGGTCTTGTTGATAAACCGCCGATCGAGCCAAAGCCATATCCCGTTTCTCATCTAACAGGTCCAGTGCCTCTTGGCGAGCTTGCTCGTTGTCCGCTTCAACATAATTAGCAACTCGGGACGAGTCATGACGTATATCACTTGGGAGAACTGCCTCTGCCCCGTATACCAAAGAAAGGCGTGTAACCTGTTGATCGGTTGGGGGTGGTGTTGACACTCCACTACACAGAAGGTAATTCTTCCACCCAACAACCCGGCGTCCGCTTCAAGGGAATCATGAGCCGGGGTTTAATACCCTTTAAAATTTCTTGATTTGCTCTCTCCGCTTGACCATTGGATTGAGGGTGCGCCACAGATGCTAGGTCAAGCCGGATGTGCTCTCTCTGACAAAAATCCTCCATCTCACCTTTGGAAAGGTTGGTACCATTATCCGTGATGATACTGTGTGGAAAGCCAAACGGAAGCTAATCTTTTTGTGAAATTGAACCGCTGTAGCTGCATCACATTTGCTAACAGGCTCCGCTTCAACCCACTTGGTGAATTTATCAACTTCCACCAACAGGTGGGTCTTCTTGTCCTAGGAACGTTTAAAGGGTCCCACCATATCAAGCCCCCAAGTAGCAAAAGGCCAAGTGATAGGAATCGTGCATAGTTCCTGAGCCGGAACATGAGCTCTGCGTGATTTTTTTTGACAAGCATCACATCGCTTTACCAGATCCTCCGCATCAGCATGAGCTGTCAACCAGTAAAATCCATGACGAAAAGCTTTTGCAACCAGGTAATTTGAACTGGCATGATGACCACAATCCCCTTCATGAATTTCCCGCAGGATCTCTTGGCCTTCTTCTGGAGAAACACAACGCTGAAATACGCCTGAAACGCTACAGCGGTGTAACTCGCCATTGTGAATAACCATGGACTTAGATCGCCGGACTATCTGTCGAGCCAGGACTTTGTCATTTGGTAGCTCGCCCCGGCTCATATACGCCAGATATGGAACCGTCCAATCCGGCACAACATGTAAAGTAGCCACCAACTAAGCTTCCGGATCAGGAACAGCCAAATCCTCTTCTGTGGGCAACTTAACAGACGGGTTATGCAAGACATCTAAAAAGGTGTTAGGAGGTACCGGTTTACGCTGAGATCCGAGCCGGCTCAAAGTGTCTGCTGCTTCGTTTTTGTGCCGATCAATATGCTCAACCTGGTACCCTTTGAAATGACCTGCCACATTATCCACCTCACGCCTGTAAGCCGCCATGAGTGGATCCTTAGAATCCCAAGTACCAGAAACTTGCTGAGCCACCAGGTCAGAATCTCCGAAACAACAAACTCGACTTAAGTTCATCTCTTTAGCCACACGGAGACCATGGAGTAAAGCTTCATACTCAGCTGCATTGTTAGTGAAGGAAATATGCCCTAGAGGCAATAATGAAGTTATTATTTATTTCCTTATATCATGATAAATGTTTATTATTCATGCTAGAATTGTATTAACCGGAAACATAATACATGTGTGAATACATAGACAAACAGAGTGTCACTAGTATGCCTCTACTTGACTAGCTCGTTGATCGAAGATGGTTATGTTTCCTAACCATAGACATGAGTTGTCATTTGATTAACGGGATCACATCATTAGGAGAATGATCTGATTGACATGACCCATTCCGTTAGCCTAGCACTTGATCGTTTAGTATATTGCTATTGCTTTCTTCATGACT
>LR880970.1:559885853-559903999 GCA_904067115.1 Aegilops sharonensis
TTTGATTAACGGGATCACATCATTAGGAGAATGATCTGATTGACATGACCCATTCCGTTAGCCTAGCACTTGATCGTTTAGTATATTGCTATTGCTTTCTTCATGACTTATACATGTTCCTGTAACTATGAGATTATGCAACTCCCGTTTACCGGAGGAACACTTTGGGTGCTACCAAACGTCACAACGTAACTGGGTGATTATAAAGGAGTACTACAGGTGTCTCCAAAGGTACATGTTGGGTTGGCGTATTTCGAGATTAGGTTTTGTCACTCCGATTGTCGGAGAGGTATCTCTGGGCCCTCTCGGTAATGCACATCACTATAAGCCTTGCAAGCAATGTAGCTAAATGAGTTAGTTACGGAATGATGCATTACGTAACGAGTAAAGAGACTTGCCAGTAACGAGATTGAACTAGGTATTGGATACCGACGATCAAATCTCGGGCAAGTAACATACCGATGACAAAGGGAACAACGTATGTTGTTATGCGGTTTGACCGATAAAGATCTTCGTAGAATATGTAGGAGCCAATATGGGCATCCAGGTTCCGCTATTGGTTATTGACCAAGAATAGTTCTAGGTCATGTCTACATAGTTCTCGAACCCGTAGGGTCCGCACGCTTAAGGTTGCGATGACAGTTTTATTATGAGTTTATGAGTTTTGATGTACCGAAGGAGTTCGGAGTCCTGGATGAGATCGGGGACATGACGAGGAGTCTCCAAATGGTCGAGAGGTAAAGATCGATATATTGGACGACTATATTCGGAGTTCGGAAAGGTTCCGAATGATTCGGGTATTTTTCAGAGTACCGGAGAGTTACGGGAATTCGCCGGGGAGAAGTATTGGGCCTTATTGGGCCCTGCGGGAAAGAGAGAGGGGCTACCTAGGGCAGGCCGCGCGCCCCCCCAAGGCCTAGTCCGAATTGGACTAGGGGGAGGGGCCGCACCCCTTCCTCCCTTCCCCTTCCTTCTCTCCTACTCCTACTAGGAAAGGAGGAGTCCTACTCCCGGTGGGAGTAGGACTCCCCCCTTGGGCGCGCCTCCTCCTCCTTGGCCGCCCCCCCCCCCCTTGCTCCTTTATATACGGGGGCAGGGGGCACCCCATGGACACACAAGTTGATCTACGGATCGTTCCTTAGCCGTGTGCGGTGCCCCCCTCCACCATATTCCACTTCGGTCATATCGTCGCGGAGCTTAGGCGAAGCCCTGCGCCGGTGAAGTCATATCGTCGCGGAGCTTAGGCGAAGCCCTGCATCGGTGGAGCATCATCATCGTCACCACGCCGTCGTGCTGACGGAACTCATCCCCGACGCTTTGCTGGATCGGAGCCCGGGGATCGTCATCGAGCTGAACGTGTACTGAACTCGGAGGTGCCGTGCGTTCGGTACTTGGATCGGTCGGATCTTGAAGACGTACGACTACATCAACCGCGTTGTTATAACGCTTCCTCTTACGGTCTACGAGGGTACGTGGACATACACTCTCCCCTCTCGTTGCTATGCCATCACCATGATCTTGCGTGTGCGTAGGAAATTTTTTGAAATTACTACGTTCCCCAACAGTTAGTACAAGGAAACATCAAGCAGAGAACATAGCAAATTTTATCACCTCGAGGGGAGGTAAGGACAACTCCAGCCCCCGAGCCTTCCAACTGCCTGGATCCATCGAAATGAATAGTCTAGTACGTATTATCCGGTTTATCTTCGATGCTTGCAACTCGGTCCAGTCATTGATAAAGTCCGCAAGAGCCTGAGACATGACGGCTGTTCGAGGTACATATTTTAAACCGTGTGGACCAAGCTCAATTGCCCACTTTGCAACCCGGCCAGTTGCTTCCCTGTTTTGAATGATATCGCCCAAAGGAGCAGAACTAACCACTGTGATGGGATGGCCTTGAAAATATTGCTTGAGCTTTTGAATGGCCATAAAAACCCCATACACCAACTTCTGCCAATGTGGATAGCGTTGTTTTGACTCGATCAGAACTTCACTGATGTAATAGATAGGTCGCTGAACCGGATATTCCTTCCCAGCTTCTTTACGCTCAACAACAATTGCCACACTAACCGCTCGGGCATTGGCGGCCACATATAACAGCAAAAGCTCATTATCAACTGGGGCTGGAAGAACCGGCGGTTCAACCAACTGCCGCTTTAGCTCCTCAAAGGCCGCATTGGTTGCGTCACTCCAAACGAAATCATCCGTCTTTTTCAACATCTGATACAAAGGAATTGCCTTCTCTCCCAAACGACTGATAAACTGGCTAAGGCTGCAATCCGACCTGCAAGACGCTGAACATCATTGATACACTTCGGCTTGGCCAGGGATGTGATTGCCTTAATCTTTTCCGGATTAGCCTCAATGCCCCTGTTGGACACAAGAAAACCGAGAAGCTTGCCTGCCGGAACACCAAAGACACATTTATCCGGATTAAGCATCATCTTGTAAACCTGAAGATTGTCAAACGTCTCCTTGAGATCAGCTATCAATGTCTCCTTCTTTCTAGACTTTACCACAATGTCATCCACATAGGCGTGAACATTACGCCCAATCTGTGTGTGGAGACAATTCTGCACACAACACTGATAAGTTGCCTGGGCACTTTTGAGCCCAAAGGGCATAGAAACATAGCAGAAGGCTCCAAAGGGAGTGATGAAGGCTGTCTTCTCCTGGTCCTTAACTGCCATCTTGATCTGATGATATCCTGAATAAGCATCCAAAAAACTCAGGCGCTCACAACCCGCCATCGCATCAATAATCTGATCAATACGCAGGAGAGCAAAGGGATCGGCCGGGCAAGCTTTATTCAAGTCCGTGTAGTCCACACACATACGCCAAGTGCCATTTTTCTTAAGAACCAGCACCGGATTAGCCAACCATTCAGGATGAAACACTTCGACGATAAACCCAGCAGCCAACAGCCGGGCTACCTCCTCACCAATTGCCTTGCGTCTTTCTTCATTAAAGCGGCGAAGAAATTGCTTGACCGGTTTAAACTTTGGATCAATATTAAGAGTGTGCTCAGCGAGTTCCCTCGGTACACCTGGCATGTCAGAAGGCTTCCATGCAAAAATGTCCCGGTTCTCACGGATGAAGTCGATGAGCGCGCTTTCCTATTTTGGATCCAGATTGGTGCTGATGCTGAACTGCTTAGACGAATCGCCAGGTACGAAATCAACAAGCTTAGTCTCGTCAGCCGGTTTGAAATGCAGGGTTGGGTCATGCTTAGTGGTGGGCTTCTTCAGAGGGGTCATATTTGCCGGATCAACATTCTCCTTATAAAACTTTAGCTCCTCTGTAGCACAAACTGACTCAGCATAAGCCGCATCACTTTCCTCGCAATCCAAAGCGATTTTCTGACTGCCATGAACCGTGATAGTCCCTTTATGACCCGGCATCTTGAGCTGCAAGTAAATATAACAAGGCCTTGCCATGAATTTTGCATAAGCCGGTCGCCCAAACAGTGCATGATACGGGCTCTAGATTCTC
Organism: Aegilops sharonensis; assembly: GCA_904067115.1. Taxonomy (NCBI): domain Eukaryota; kingdom Viridiplantae; phylum Streptophyta; class Magnoliopsida; order Poales; family Poaceae; genus Aegilops; species Aegilops sharonensis. The sequence continues at coordinate 559,889,346 of LR880970.1, forward strand.
ACCACCTCAAAGGTCAATGTCTCAGACCGGGAGTCATGTTCATCACCGAACACAACTTCCAAAGCAATCTTACCTACTGGATATGCCGATTTACCTGGTACCACACCATGAAAAACAGTGTTGGACGGTTTAAGATTCTTATCTGTCAACCCCATGCGGCGGAATGTCTCATAATACAGAATATTGATACTGCTTCCTCCATCCATGAGTACTTTGGTGAACTTATAACCTCCCACCTGAGGCGCCACCACCAGAGCTAGTTGACCCAGATTGTCAACCCGGGGCGGATGATCCTTCCTACTCCACACAATAGGCTGTTCCGACCACCGCAGATAACGTGGAACTGCCGGTTCAACAGCATTGACTGCCCTCTTGTGAAGCTTCTGATCATGCTTGCACAGAGTAGTGGTGAACACATGATACTGCCCACCATTCAACTGCTTTGGGTGACTCTGGTAACCCGACTGCTGTTGATTCCCTTGATTATTCTGCTGGTTATTGCCACCTTGGTTGTTCTGGTTGCCATGATTATTCTGAAATCCAGAACTTGAACCGCCGCCATCATGAAAACCTGGACCTGAACCGCCCGACGGACCCTGATCATACCGGAAAAGATCAGAGTTTTTGAACTCCTTCATAATGTTATAATCCTTCCAGAGATGCGTTGCGGGAGCCTCCTTGGTCCCATGCTTTGGACAGGGCTGATTCCACAAGCGCTCTAGATTCATCGCCCCGCCGCGCTGGGGCGGTTTACCCTTACGATGCTACACATTAGCGTTAGCCACAAAATCTGAATCCGCTTTACGCTTACCATTATTCCCATGGCCTCGGTTGTGCTACTGTCCCTTTGCACCGCCATTCTTCTTTCCCTTCTCCGGTTTCTCATTATCAGAATCGGGATCCTTGGTATTATCAGAATCGGCATATTTTACCAAGGCTGCCATGAGGGTTCCCATATCGTTGCAGTGGCGCTTGAGCCGTCCCAACTTCATCTTCAGTGACTTAAACCGGCAATTGCGCTCCAAAGTGATAATCGCTTGGCCAGCGTTAATCCGGTCGGACGAGTGTAACACTTCTGAAACCCAGCGTACCCAATGAGTTGTGGACTCGTTCTCTTCCTGAACACAAGCGTCCAGATCCATAATGGACATGGGCTGTTTGCACGTGTGTTTATAATTGGCTATAAACCGTGCCTTCAACTGGTCCCATGATTCGATGGAATTAGCTGGTAGATTTTTCAACCAAGTATGGGATGTTCCCTCCAACATCATCGTGAAGTACTTTGCACAAGCCGCTTCATCTACATCCAGCATCTCCATTGCCATCTCATAACTCTCGACCCACGCCTCAGGTGGCTGATCCACCGTGTAATTAGGCACTTTGCATGGACCCTTGAAATCCTTGGGCAGACGCACATTACGGAGAGCCGGAATAAGACACGGCACTCCCCAGGAACTGAAAGCAAGCCCAGTGCCTCTGTCAACCGACGCTGCTGGCTGAACCGGGGCGGGTTGATAACGACCCAAAGCGGCATCCCTTCGTGCCCTGCCATGATCCACCACATCTTGAGCATTGCGATGCCGTGCGCTGCTAGACACCTCCGGTTCATCCATACGCCTGCTATAACTTGGGCTCGGACGAGGGGTTGAATGAATTCTATCCCGGCTATATGAATAAGCCTGCTGCTGCACCACGGCGGTTTAAAGAAGGTCTCTCGCCCGCCGCGTCTCAACTGCTGCTATTGAATCACCCTCCATCGGAATGGCTGCCAGGCGTGAGGCTGCGGCAATCATGTTATCCAGAGGGCTCGAAAAGTGACCCGGTGGTGTAGACACGTATTGCGGCGGGTTATCTGTCCGTCGGGGTGGCTCTATCATCCGTAGTTGATCCGGAGCTGTCCTAGGCGCCTCTGTCCGGTTTGCAGCTGCCGGATTGCTCGGCCCAGCGCCTGGTGTCTGGAAGAGATTTAACCCTTCGTAAACCGGCAGCAGACGTGACCGATACTTCCTTCGCATTACATCCTCTGATGCGGTCCGATCCAGCATGAGCTGATAATTCTGTGCCTGTATCCGCTGTGATTGGGCATCCAAAGCGGCCCGTTCTTCAGCCATCCTAGTATCCTCAGCTGCCAGGTCTTCCTTAGCCTGTGCTATTTGGTCCTTCAGTTTCGCAACGTCCGCGTTGTGCTGATCCCGCGTCTCCGGGGTGACTGTCGCGGTTAACAAGGTCGCCCAGGCGTCCATCAAACCGGCGAGGACTTGCGCCGGACGGCGCGCCGGGACTCCTGCCGCGGCTGCTGATCCGGTATTCATCGCTGCGGTAGATGAAGACTGCAACGTGGGCTGTGTTCCGGCCATGTAAACAGCAACCCGACTTGGCGTTTCAAGGAGGTCCGGAATACTGTTGCCATCAGAATATCCTTCGAACACACCGCTTTGAATCTGGTATAAGGACTCGGTTTCGCCAGTGGCTGACTCGCCGTCAGAATATACGGCCGTCTCGCCCTCAGACACCGGTTCAGATCCGATCCCATGGACACATCCTACAAATGCACGCTTCACGGCGGGCTTAACCCGGGCTGGACTCGCACGCTGAGCCGTCTCGACGAGGTCGGTGCAGATGTCCGGCTCAGGGCCCGGTTCGCCGATCTTGCCGATGAAGACATGAATTCCGCCGAAGGGGACCCGGTACCCATACTCGATCGAGCCGGCCACGGGGCCCCATCCTTCGTCGTCGATGTAGAGCTTGCCGCGATGACTTTTGGTCATCCGGCCGATCACGTACCCCTTAAGTCCTTTAGAGCAGCCCTTCAAGAACTCAACACCATCGTGCGATAGCCCCACGGTGGGCGCCAACTGTCGTGGAATTAACACGTCAGATGTCCTCATGAAAGGACTTAGTCGTGGAGCCATCGCAACGGGTTTAGCTTGAAGGGGTTAAACCGGACAAGGGACACGGAGGTTTATACTAGTTCGGCCCCTTCGATGAAGGTAAAAGCCTACGTCTAGTTGTGATGGGATTGATTGGGTTTCGATGACCAGGGAGCGAAATACGCTTGCCTAAGCCACGAGTTGTTGTCTGTTGTCCCTGAACCGCCGCCGGGTCGTCCCTTTATATACACAGGTTGACGCCCGGCCGGTCTACAGAGCCCCGAGGCCGACTCATACAAAGTGTCCGACTCGGTCTCTCCCTTCCTAACTTATATTACAAGTTTACATAGTCATGGCGGTTTACCACTATGGGCCCTAATCCGCCTTTGGGCTTCGGGCTTCTATGCTTCATTAGTAAAACGCCATCTTCTGGATCTTCATGGGCTTCAGCATAGTCTAGGGTGAACTGGGCCCTCCTGGCCGGTTTACACTCAGTGGCTATATCCTCAACAGGCCCCAAGATGGGATCTCGTGGATACAGAAGGTTGCGGCGGTGGAATTAGGCTTTTGGCTCCTGTTCTGATCGTTCGGGGATACGTAGGTATATATAGGAGGAAGAAGTATGTCGGTGGAGCTCCGAGGGGCCCACGAGGTAGGGGGGCGCGCCCTCCACCCTCGTGACCTCCTCGGAGGCTTCTTGGAGTAGGGTCCAAGTCTCTTGGATCACGTTCGGTTGGAAAATCACGATCCCGAAGGTTTCATTCTGTTTGGACTCCGTTTGATATTTTGTTTTTCGAAATACTGAAAAAGGCAAAAAACAGCAATTCTGGGCTGGGCCTCCGGTTAATAGGTTAGTCCCAAAAGTAATATAAAAGTGGAAAATAAAGCCCAATATAGTCTAAAACAGTAGATAAAGTAGCATGGAGCAATAAAAAATTATAGATACGTTGGAGACGTATCACTAGTTACAGGAGGCAAGAAGAAGAGATGCATCCATCGATGATGTCCACCTCCTCGACTCAGGGCGTCGGCCCACCGAACGGTGGCTAAGTAGCAGCAGCTTTTGTGGCCAGGTCGACGTGCTTCTGAACAATGGCATCCAAAGATTCCAGCCACTAGAAGAAGGCCAACGTCTTTCTGTCCTCGCTTGCCTTGTAGTGGCCTATGTAGATGATTTCCTCGTAGACGTGGATGTGCAGGTCGACGGTTTCTTGCATGGCGAGGCGCTACGCGGCGAGCGCGGCCTTGAGGTGCACATTCTTCGTCGCGAACTCCGGCACCTACAGGGTCACCAGGGCTTGAAAGAGTTCGTCATCATGGAGGCCGATGAGGGTGGCAGGCAATGAGGAGCCTGGGCGCACGGGCTGGAGCAGTACGGCAAGGTCGTCCGCGCTTCTTGATGGCGGTGAACTTGCGGATGGAGTTGACCATCATGTCGTCCATGCGAGAGGCGAAGCCGGCATCGGCGAGGGCTACGATGTCGGCGGTCGCCAGCACCGTCTGGAAATGCTGCGCGATGTGGGGCCATAGGCTGGTGCCTCGGATGATTTGGCACAGCCGACTGCCGCTCGCGTCCATCACCTCCATAGGTGCTTGTGGCTTCTGGTCACTTGGTCTTGGATTGGAGTGAGCAGTGTTGCGTCGAGACTAGGAGTAGATGGATTGGAGTGGTGGGGCGCCTTTATATGAGAGTCCAAATTCTGTTGCATTCACATCGTGCTGGCTCTATTCTGCTTCTCCAATTAATTCCCTCTGCATGTAATTGAGGATGCATCATTGACCGTTCAACGTCTCGGGACCCGCTACCCTCTCCCTTCTTGGCGTTCAAGCACCTATGGAGGAAACTGCCGCTCGCGTCTATCGTGTGTCAGGAGACGTTCCTGTCGATGATGAGGTGCCTATGGTGACTTCGTAAATTTCAAGATGATAGTGCCGGCTCGGTCTTTCGGAGGTGCTCATAGGGGTAGGGTGTGCATGTGTGCATTCATATGGGTGAGTGTATATGCGTGTATATGAGCGCTTGCGTCTGTATTGTGTTAAAAAACGTAAATGCGTGTCAAAAAGAGACTAGTTAGTATACTCAATATTGTGCACCGCGACCAAGGAGGAGAGGAAAACGAGAGAACTACTTATTTATTTACGGTGCAGATTCACTCATTTTGCTCCATATGTACTCCGTCTCGGTGTAGTCTAGTCACTTGTTGAAATCTCTAGAAAGGCAAATACTCTTTCTGGTTTACAGGGCTATACTAGCAACTACAGTACTACAATAGTGGGCTCACATAGCAATTTTGTCTCATGCAAGAGCCTGGCTATATGCGTGCTCCAAGGTTCGCAACTTCCACGTTCTGGTAGTGCTTGGCTCTTCGCCTCGTCGAGAAGACGAACAATGATGTTACTACTACTGCTTGTACAGTATCGAATCCACTGCTGCATGTCCGTCCACCACGAGCGGGAGGTATAGCTTGTTGTAGTACTATAAGCAAAAGCATGTCCTCGTCTGCGAGCCACCACGCACATGGGCGAGTGAGAAGGCGTGTAGTAGTAAAATCAAGCTTCTCCACATTGTACGAGTTGACACGACACATCATAGCACTAGCCCCAGATGCTTGCCTCTAAACTTGGATGAAAGACCCGCAGTGTACAATATATTTGCTGCAACCTCTAACATTTACCCACCACAAATTAAAATATATATTCCTGTCTTAACCAGATGAGCGTGCAAACTACAATCACCAGGATGACAGGCAGGGCCAGAAGATTATGTTAATCAAAAAAAGCTTCAAGACGTCCACATAGCATGGAGCCGACCCCAACGATTTTAAGCTTACAAGCACGGTACACGCTATCCTAGACTACTCTACACATGAAACTGCCACAAGAGCGTCCGGGTTGCGCTTGGCTCTTCGCCTCTTCGGGAAGTCAAACAATATTGGAGTACTACTGCAGTGGAGGAGTACTATAGTATGCTTCTGGCCATCTGACACCGATTGAACTGCTACATGTCCATCGCATGCGGGAGGGAGAGCGTGTAGCGAAAGCTTCTCCTAGTCCTGCCAGCCACCACGCTCATGGGCGAGGGAGGGACACAACTTCATTGTCTTAGTGCCCCTGCCTTTTGCGTGTATGAAAGGTGGGTCCAATAGGTGGGTGGCCCACCTGTCATACGGCCAAAGGCAAGTGCAGTTAAGGCACCGGAGCTCGGTCCGTGAGGGAGAGGATAATCAAACTTCTCATTGTTATACGAGTTGACGTGACACATCAAAGCACCGCACTCGATATTTCAATAATTTGCATTTACCGATGCATTAATTACAATGCATGCATGCATGCTGTGACTCTTCTTTTGATACTTGCATGTGTTGATTTAATGCACCTTGAAGTAGTATGAATATGTGACGGTAAAGCTTTGTAATGCCCCAGCCCTAAAGCGAGAGATGGTTGTGCACGAGGAGGGCGAGATCATGCAGACGGAACAGGACGCGACGATGGAGCTCTCTATGGTCTCGATGGACCTCACCTTGCAACATTGCCCCTTGTGCCTCCGCCCCTTGAAGCCTCCAGTGTATGAGGTTCGAATACACCTCGTCTGTTCGGCTGATCGAGCAAGGTGCAGGTTTCTTGATTGATGTGTTGTTTGATAGAATTGTGCAGTGCAAGGGAGGGCACCTGGCCTGTGCGGATTGCCGCGTCGAGCGCCCCGGGAACCAGCAGAAGTGCCAGAAGTGGGAGCGTGGCGGTGGCTTCGACGTGCGGAACACGGCGGTGGACATCGTCCTCTCGTCGGTGAGGGTGGAGTGCCCGCACGAAGGCTGTGGGCTCTACGTCACTTACCACAAGCTCACCGATCACCAGAGTGTGTGTCCACTCGCGCCCTGCAACTGCCTCGTGCCCGTCTGCGGCTATGAAGGCCCGCAGCCGGCGCTCTCCCATCACATCAGCACCACGCATCGCATGCCCGTGCACAGGATCCAGTATGGTAAGGTGCTCCACCTGCAAGTGCCACTATCGGAGCCATGGCTCTTGCTATTCACGGAGGAGGACGACAACACGTTTTTCTTGGTCGGCGGCATGCTCGACATCGGCACGCCTATCGCCGTGTCGGTCGTCTGCATCAGAGCGGGGGCGTCCCCACTGCCGCACTACGTGACCAAGCTGTGGGCGAACGGCCCGCCGGGGGAGCCCAAAGGCAGGACCGACGCCGTCAAGGTGGAAATGGAGGTGACAAGCAGCAAGGATCCCGGCGACGTCGCCATGCAGGAGCTGACCTTCTTCACAGTTCTGCCCAAGCTGCTGGTCGGGGCTAAGCTGGTGTCCCTCCACATTCAGATTGACAATCTCACATCCTAAATGTTTCTACAGTGCCTTCTGTTTATCTTAGTAATATGCTAATATAGGGATTAGCTCGGTCTACTTTAGCTTAAGAGATGGTGGGTTTTGGTGGCGATGCAGCAATTACTTCAACATCAGATCAGTAATTTCCAACAGTCGAACGGATATTTTGTGTTTGTTGGATATAAAGTTCCTTTGGGTAAGAAGTACTACTTGTCATCAAAATGGATAAAAGGAGATCCGATGTATCTAGACATCTTTTAGTTCTAGATACGTCCTTTTTTATCCATTTTGATGACAAGTATTTCCGGACGGAGGGAGCTTATATGCTTGTTCGTTCACGAACTGTTTCATACTTGTGCGAGTTGACGCGACACATCAAAGTAGTAGTACTACTAGTAGTACTCCCTCCGATCCTAATTTCTCTGCGCATAAGTCGAGGCGCAGATACCAAGCAGGGCCTGGTTGTGTTGGACAACTCACCCGACTGCGCACCAGGCAGACGAAGCTCGTGTCGTGTTGGTGCCGTGTGCAGCCCACACATTAACCAAAACCTCGCGCCTCCAGCTTAGACTTTGCGTTTTAAACTTCTCAATCTCAAGGCCAGGGAGCAACGTGAAACCTATGATAGAGCCAATCGGATACTTGAGAACACTGCAATTCGTAGCTACAGATGCGTGTGTGAGAAAGGATGAGTGCGTGTGTGCACCTCTTCTCTTCCTGTATAACGTACTAAACTCAGAGTACAAGTGTATGTGGGTGGCATCGACCTAGAGAGCTAGAGATGGTGCGTGCGAGAAGTCCCGAGAGATAGGTGTAATGCGTCTCAAAAAAAGACTAGTATATAGCTCGCCATGAGGCTATTCCTGTTGCATGCCCCCAATAACCATAAGATATGTATCCGACGGTGCTAGTTATTGCACGTACACACCAGTAGAAAACTACCAGGGCATATGCTACACCACGGCCGAGAACACGTGCCCACGTTACGCCATCCGGGAATAATGCCTTACTTCAGAACTAGAACCGTCAATAAATTTTGAGCTTGTGCCTCGTCACATTCCAAAAAACTACTACTACCATGCTATATTAACTAGTAGTGCGGCCCGCGCATTTGCGCGCCTAGATTTTTTGTTATATTTATTTACTCCACCGATGGAAATGAGTCATTCATGATGTATATTTTTCTGCCAGATTTGTAATGTATATTTCTAATACACATTGTTACTTGAAAATAGATTTTCGTAATATGTAATCCAATTTTGTTGTTTTAGGTTTCTTTCTTAATCTTTTATTAGGGTTGTAAACTAAATAGTTGCTTTACAACACATAGTGGATATTTTTTTTTAATGCTTTTTTAGATATGTTTTTTCATAATGCTATATTACAGTTGCAGGATCATCCTGGGCCACCCGAAAAAAAAGGATCATCCTGGGCCTGCAAACTTTTTTAACCTCCGTCATTTTTTTTGAAACGAACCTCCGGTAATTAACTTTTTTTTTGTTGAGTTATTTCTCAGCCCAACTCAGCCCAAATCCTCGTGCTTGTTCCCAAGCAGTCAGCCCAGTCTCGCATCAGTTTATTTCTCTGCCACACTGCCACCGTCGGTCGCCGCTGTCGAGCTTCGGTCTTCGGCTTCGTCGCTGGCCACCGCAAGATGGGAAATGTTCGCTCTCCTCTGCTCATCTCAGACAGCAGCAGCACATGCGCAGCTGCAGGAGAAGTCGTGGCGCCGACAAGCGTAGGCGAGCAGAGCGCCGCAGCTTCAGTCCCAACGTCCAGATCCAAATGGATTTGGCGGAAGAGGAGGCAGAGGTAATTAAATATATCATCTTCTCTCCTTGTTACATAAGCTAAATTTGACCCCATATGAGAAGTAGCGGTAGAATCCCCATCCATAGTCACACTCGATATATAGTTATTAAAGAAGAGCCACTTTTCGAGAGAGACGGTATAGTACAGATGCGGATTTGGGGACTATTCATGACAGAGATAAGTGTTGGGGATCGTGGCTTTTGAAGGTTTGTAGTACTAGATGACCCGTTACGCCAATGGCGCAAAGGCCGAATGTAAGCCATGTATTGTAAGAGTGTGCATTAACATATTGTTGTTCGAAAAGCATAGCTCATGATGCTATATGCAGCAAGCAAGCGATAGTACGCATAGGATTGTCATGGTTTGTTTTATGTAAGATCGAAAATGATGCACTAAGTCATGTAGGAAAGGATTTTTGTGATCTGTTTAGATTGGATAGACAATCATGCAGAGGCCTTTGAACGTGTAGTTGAAGATGAAAGCATATATTTATTTTATCATGGTTGTTTCAAAAGCATACCGAATAATAGTCTAAGCAGCAAATAATCGATAGCTAAATGCACATGATGGCCATAGTGGACTACGTAAGATCCAAAAGGATGATAAACACAGAAGCCTTGATAGGCTTTATACTAATATTAAGTTATATAGCAAGGGGCTTTTGCAGTTGGCTTATATTAAGTAGATGATCAGACGCAGTCCCTTGAAAGTGCATTTGAAGGCGAAAGCATATGCTTGCCCTTTGTTCATGTGTGCGTGACGGAAGAAGTTGCTCCGGCCTTTAGTGATGGTGGCCCTTTTTGTCAACACCCTTGATAAAGCGGGTTGTGACAATGGTAGTTCCATCTCCAGTGGGGATTGGCAGTTCACCACGGTCAACATCCATGTGTGGGAAAAGTGAGCCCGTAGAAAAGGGAATGCTAAAGTACTGAAAATAAAAGTAAAGGTTAGTTACTATATCATTTTATACCATGCTATTGTATGAAATTGGACAGAGCAATTGCAAAGGATTACCATTCTTTTGCCGTCTGTTGCAAATGTTTCTGTCATGTGGCACACATAGCAACGATGAGGCGTGGTGATGCTGCGGATGATCTTTCACACTCTACAAACATTATGGTTGTAACACAATGTGGCGATTAAACTCATCTAAGTAGTGGATGCAAGGCTCACCTATGTTAAATTGTATAAAGCTATATCTTTTAGCAGTTGTTGTGAGAGTTGTTGGAATGAGAGGAGTAATGTAGCCCTTAACACGGAGAATGTACTTTCCTGCCTTTAGATGGATTTTTTGCCTTTCAATCCTGCCCAATGAGGCGCACTCGATCCCACATATATTCAAACATGCATGAACTCTAGATGAACCGCTAGCTGCATTCCATTCCACCCCCACCCTCTCTACATCCCCTCCGCCCCCAAACTCCTTTTGGGCGATATCCGGCATGGCGGTCAGCGGATCCGAGTCCTACGCATCTTGATCCGTTGACTGGAAACTCGTCCCACGCAGCCTCTAGGAGAAGATGGTTGTCTGCATTGTGCTCCGTCAATCTCGGGAGGAGTCTGTCCAACATCGCTCGGACTCCATCTAGCGGGAACCCATTGCGTCCACCCAAATGACGCACGGATCCGGTGCGACGCGCGTCGCCACTGCCTCGTTGGAGGCGGTGTGATCCGTCTGGTGTCTGAATGTTGTGGTGGATGCTCAACCGCTTCATTAGTGCACCGAGGCGGAGGTGCACATCCGCTTCATGTCAGATGCAAATATGGCATTGCGTTCCCACCATGCGAGGCAGTGGGCGTGGGAGGCGACGATAGCCCTCGCGACAGACATCGGCGTGATGGAGTCGCACTCCTCAATGCTGCAGCGGGTGATCGGTGACCCCTGACGCCACAACCGCGTTCATGATGGACGTGTCGGCCTTCGACCACGGCGGATCCATCGTCGAGCTCATTTCCACTGGCGACATGCAGGCTCCAGTCATGGGATACATCGGCACCTCGAGTCCCATGAGCTGATGCGTGTCCCATGTCCTACTCTACCTCGTCGGTGACCGCACTTCCACTCCAAGGGGCACAACCAGCCGTTGGACATGGACACTGCTGGAACAATAATGACGGTCACCGGCGAAATTTTAGAATAGTTTCATGTTACATGTAATTGTATAAATTTGACGATTTGCAAATGGGATATCCGATTGTGAAAACAATTTTTATGTGTTGATCAATCACTGTCTGCAGAAACATCCGGATACGTCCGCGGACTTTTAGATAAGGATTTTGATACTTGTGGTTGCAGATGCTCTTATATTAAGATAAGTGGGAATAAACTTCATGAAACAATACAGATTATACCAGTTACATAAAGTACAAATTAGCACCAAAGATAAAAATACAACCGTGACATTGTGACAAAGAACCATACACTCTGGAGTCTGGACACCTATACACACGGGTTGACACCTACACACACGGGTTGCACATATAACGCCAGAGATAACCACGTGGTGGACTGTTAGCCTTGATTCCATCGATCAGTTCATCCTCTTCCTCTCCCCACTGTACTGGAGAAAACACCTGGTGAAGGCGATTCAAGCTGGGCTCCATCTTCGCGGTGGATCACGCTGCAGCTTCACGGGGGAGCGGATCACGCTGCAGCTCAAAGGCACTGCGGCTTCAACTGCATCTCGGCGGCCAGGCAGCTCGAAGGCGTAGCACCGCAGCTGCTCCATCTGCATCTGGGCAGCCTGGCAGCTCCCGCTACAGCTCGGAGCTGCGGAATCTGCAGATGGCGCCGCTATCACTCGTATCGGCGAGCCAAATCCTCACGGTTGCTGTTGTCGCTCCCTGCCGAAGGTGGCGTCTGTTCCGGCAGCCTGGCACTCCCTGAAGCTGGTGACTTTCCATGGCAAGGGAGGCTCCAGCAAGCCCACGGCAGTCGCCGTTGCCGCTCAGGTAAAAACTAACCTCCTTCGGTGTTTTATGAATATGTAGAATTTTTGTGATTCAATTCAACTGTAGCACGAGGGGCATCATGATCTACTATTTTGCTGAGATTAGTGGCACGGCAAAGTACATCTTCATTTTCTGAAAATTAGAACAAGATGCAGGGACTGATCACTCGTAGAAGTAAACTCGAAAAGGAGAAGCTTATAACTCACTAAATAACTATACCAGGAGCAACATTACTGTCTGCATCCTCATGGTCTCGTCATTTACAACAGGCCCAGTTAGAAAATGGCCTGTCAGGCCATTGACGTTCCTGACGTGGTGCATCGGCCCACATCGGTGAACCATCGCCGGAGTTGAACTTGTTGATGGACAGTGACGGAATGCATCCACTGAACAAAGTAAGCACTTTCCTGTTTGTTTATCTCTCATTCTTACCTTAGACATACAAATGAAAAAAAGAGGTACGGGAGACTAAACAAAGAGAAACCAAGATACCGAATGAATAGAGTGATATGAAAATAGAAAACGAAATGTGAATAGAGACCAAAGACTCGGAAAACAGAGAGTAAGAACGAACACGAGGACCTAGCACTACTATGTTAATAGGCAAGTCGTGTTGACACTTAGATGAGTGATTCANTTCTGAAAATTAGAACAAGATGCAGGGACTGATCACTCGTAGAAGTAAACTCGAAAAGGAGAAGCTTATAACTCACTAAATAACTATACCAGGAGCAACATTACTGTCTGCATCCTCATGGTCTCGTCATTTACAACAGGCCCAGTTAGAAAATGGCCTGTCAGGCCATTGACGTTCCTGACGTGGTGCATCGGCCCACATCGGTGAACCATCGCCGGAGTTGAACTTGTTGATGGACAGTGACGGAATGCATCCACTGAACAAAGTAAGCACTTTCCTGTTTGTTTATCTCTCATTCTTACCTTAGACATACAAATGAAAAAAAGAGGTACGGGAGACTAAACAAAGAGAAACCAAGATACCGAATGAATAGAGTGATATGAAAATAGAAAACGAAATGTGAATAGAGACCAAAGACTCGGAAAACAGAGAGTAAGAACGAACACGAGGACCTAGCACTACTATGTTAATAGGCAAGTCGTGTTGACACTTAGATGAGTGATTCAATGTTGAGTACTAATTAGCACTAATTAGTGGCTGGTACTGCTCCAATCATTGAGCTGGGTATATTGTATATAATACATAGTTGAGTGATGGCCTTTAGATGTTTCAGATGCTAAAGAGTATTTTCTAATTAACATATACATTATGCTATGCATCCTGACATATGCCCTGTTCATCATTTAGTGTATCTAAGAAAATTCATTGTTGGTGTATCTAAAAAACCCTACATACCAAGAGATGAAAGGGCCAAACTGCGCCAATTAAGATTGCAATATTTGTTATCTTCTTTTATGAAACAAATGAGTTACGTGCTGACCAAGAATTAAACCAAAAATTTTCATCCTTGTTCTATGCAAACACAAGGGAGGTGTGGCTATTCTCTAAAATGCAACAAACTCACATACATTCTCATATATACAGTCTTTGATTCACTCGCACGTTTTTCATAATATTTAGAAGCACGAGATAATAGTAGTAAAGGACTAAAAGAGAAAATAATACCAGAGGTAATGAGCATTGAGCAACACCAAAAAACCTTGTGAAAAAAGGCTTATTGTATTTTTGGCATCTTCTAGATGCTACAGATAGACACCACAGCCCGACGAAAATCAATAAATCTACCGCAATAGTTAATCTATTGTGCTGTATCAATTTCTTGTGCTAACCAAAATTCATTGTTGGTGTATCTAAGAAATACTATATACCAAGTGATGAAAGGGCCAAACTGTGCCAATTAAGATTGCAATATTTCTTATCATTTTTTTAAGAAACAAATGAGTTCTTTGAATGCAAAGAACAGATAAGTGCTAACCAAGAATTAAACCAAAGTATGTTCTAATGTAGATTTCTTGCCAGCATCTCTAGCATAAAGGAAATAAATGTCAATAACAGCCTCTAAAATCTCAGTACATAAAAATTAAGATGCTTCTTAAGTGTATTTATGTTTCCATAGTAAATCATCGAGCTTATTATAGCAGCATGAACAGTCAATACACTTCGATAGTACGCAGACTGAAATACATACCACATATTCTTGCCATCTCTTACACTTGATGATCACATATTGTACTTCTGATTGCACAGTCCTCTCTTTCTCGAAGAAAATACATCACTATGAATCAGTGGGTTCCACATAGTCCATGCAACGTCATGGAATTCAAAGCTGGTGCATAAATTTGTCCTGTAAATCCACCATCCATATGGTAAAGTAGACATGCTTGTGTACTGGCCTTTACATGAACATTCTCCAGGCTGAACATTGACACATCTTCAGAAAAACTCGCTGAAAGAAAATATAAAATATATAGAAAGCTCTAAATATGCCAATGTTCAGTGGAAATATATGTTGACCCAACCATGATCTCTACTGGCAAATGCTACTTTATCTAAAATATACATACTTCAGTACTTAGAAAGTGCAAACAATATGTACATTGAGGAATCTACCTTGGCCTTCAGTTTTTTTTCCGAGAAAACGCAAATGGCTTTTGCGTTTCATTGCATTGGAAAGAGAGGGAATTTACATCCTCCTAGGAGGCAGGTTT
>LR880970.1:559917991-559946244 GCA_904067115.1 Aegilops sharonensis
GCCCAGATTTACAGTGTATATGTCCTAGGATATTCAGTGTATATGCCCAGATTTACAGTGTATTATAAACTGGAATCTCTGTGTAGTATGTCGTAGGACTTCACTGTAGTTTACTTAGTAATTTAGCCCGAATACTCATGTAATTACTGTGTAGTTTGTTCCAGAGTCATTGTAGTTCACCCTCCATTTTAATGTATTTTGTGCAAAAATATATGATAGCTTCTCCTGCATTTTTCCCTGTTAGTTGCCCCATATCTTCACTGCAACTTGTAATGTAGAGCTTCACTGCTATCTTATGCACCCTTGTAAGTTGCACCTTTGTAGTAAGTACTGTGAAACTGGCCCCCCTAATTTCTGAGTGGATAACTTGTCCTTTAGTTATGCCTAATTTCACTTAATTTTGTCACATTCTATCGTTTTGGTCACATTCCCATCCTTTTTTCTGAAGGTGCCAATGTGTTTTGTTCATCTTATCTCATGTGTATATTGTCATGTATTTTTTACAATGCAATCCCATGTATATTTACATTGTATTTTGTCATGTAATTTTCACTTAATTACACTGTAATCCCATGTATATTTCTGTGCAGGTTGGAGTGTAATTTTCACTTAATTACAGTTTATTTCCTGTGTAGTTTGTCTTGATTTCTTACTGTAATCCGATGCGTATTTACACTGTAAATTTTGTAGTGTAGTTTTCACTTTAATTTAGTGGTGTAAATTTCTCTATAATTACTGCATAGATGACCCTGTTTGTAGTGTAGTCTGATGCGTTATTACAGTGAACATTTACCCTTAATTACCGCGTAGTTACTCTGCAGTTACACTGTAACCCGATGTTTTTTTACAGTGCAATTTTACCCATAATTACTGTGTAGTTTGTACTGTAGTTAAACTACAGTTCGACTGTCCATTTCTGGTGTAATTTGTACCCATAATTACTGTGTAGGTTTGCACTGTTTTTACACTGCAATCCTATGCCCATTTACAGTGTAATTGTACACATAATTTATGTACTTTACACTGTAATCCGATGGTGTTTTACACTGTAACCCGTTGCCCTTTTACAGTGTAATTTTACCCGTAATTACTTTGTACTTTGTATTTTTATAGTTACACTGTAACCTGATGCCCTTTTTATAGTATAAGTTTATTCATAATTACTGTGTAGTTTGTTTTCTACAGTGCAAATTTCTCTTATAGTATTACTGTAAATTAACACAGGTTTGCACTTCCAGTGTCTTTATAACTGAGTCCCATTTTCTCTTTTGTTTTTCAGCTACTATCTGAATGGGCAGACTACAGAAAGTCGGTCCCAAGGATGTTCCGCTAGTTTCTTCAGTTGAGAGTGCTGATTCTTCAAAAGATCCTTTTGTGCCTAATGATTTTGCTGATGACAATGCTATGTCTTTGGTAGTTATCTTTGTCTTCTTTTCATTTTCCTTGTGTTTTTTCTATTTTTCATTTTCTTAATTGTTGTGCTCGTTGTCTGAATTTTTCCTTTTTCAGGATTTCTCTGCTGATGATGAAGAGTTTGATAAAGCACTTTACAATTTCTATGTGAATAATGTAAGTATTTTTTTCTGATCTAATTTTACTTTTTCATGATTATCCTTTTCTGATTATTTTATTCTTTTTATATGTTGGTTTGACGTTTATGTATTTGTCTTGTACAGAAAGTCAAGTACCTCAAGAGGAAATTATCATCTGTTAGTAGAAGGAATGTTGTAAGTCTCTTTTCTCTTCTTGTGTTTCTATTTCCCATCTCTTCTTATCTTTTGATTGCTTGTCTGATGTTTCTTTCTGTTGGGGATTCCCCTTTGTATCTTTAGTTTATTAATGAACTTCTTATTACTTTTTCACTGGAAATAACAAGTTACTTACAGGAGATTTACAGTGTATAAATTGTATATTTTTCACTGGAAATTACAAGTTAGTTATAGTAGATTTACAGTGTATAAATTGTATTTTCACTGGAAAATTACAAGTTACTTACAGTAGATTTACACTGGAAACAAGTAAAACATGTACTTACGCTGGAAATTACAAGTTACTTACAGTAGTATTTTACACTGGAAATTACCAACTACTTACACTGTAATTTTACTAACATTTTGGGCTTTACACTGGATTTACACTTAATTTTACATTGGGATTTTACACTGTAATTACTGTAAGTTTTTCTGAAACTTACACTGTCTTTTTACATGTTGATGTCACTGTAAATGATCACACAAAAAGCATGCGATTCACACTGGGGTTCACACTGGAAATTCGTAATTGATGTATTCCCATATTTTTTTTGGCTGAAAGTATTTTGTTGACAATGTCTCCATGTAGTTGCTGTATTTCCATGTTTATTTTGACTGTAAGTATTTTGACCGGAAATTCCCACTGGGATTGCACTGTATTTTCCATTGGAACTATAGGTTTTCAATGTTTTTTCCTTGATGATGTGTATGTAATTGATCACAAAAACTATGTAATTTCCCAGAATTACAACTGATGTTGATCTATTTTTTGCAGATGAAGAAAATTGCTCATGATTCTTTCATGTGAATGGTGGAGAGAGAAGACAAGTGAGAAGATGGGATTGTTGTTGACCTGTGGATCGTGATGCTAATTTTCCTCTGCTGTTCTTCTTTGTTGCTGCTCATCAGGTTCAAAATCTTCTTCTCCCCCATTGCACATGGTCGTCTCCATGTTCTCCCTTCTTCTTTTTCTCCCCCCTTCTGATTTCGTGTTTGTGGTGTTAGGTGAGATCTCTCGACTGATTAATTTGTGGGAGAGGGTTGCCCCTTTTCATGCGTCGCAAGATGGTCACAAGTTGTGGTCCTGGAGATCAAGAGGGTTTGTTCCCTGATTTTTCTGGAGTGGTTATCTGTCCAGGGTACCGGGTCAGATGTTTTGCCTGACCCATTTTGTCGTCCTTTTTGTGTTGTCGGCTGTTTTTCTGGTTGTACAGGTGTCTTCTGTTGATTTGTCTAGTTTTTTGAATGTTGCTGAATTAAAAAACAGTCAAGTGTCAAATAGACAGTCCCTAAAGAAATATAAGAGCAAAGAGGGAGTACATGTTAATCTGTAGAATTTTTCTGATTAATCATTTGTCAAGACGAAAATATTATAGGTGTATAAATGGTTTTTCTCTAGAAAGATCAAGGGTATATATGTAAGCATAGATTGATACACTGCTTAAGACGCATTTTGGATGGTGCGATGCAGAGCGTTGTCCAGTGAGCTTTGTCAAATGAGGAGGCTATGGTATGACGCTTATTTTTGGGAGACAATAGAAGAGAGAGAGGGGGAATTTGGAGACTAATTGTAAGATAGATGAAAGGGTCTTCGATTGTGGCTTTTGTATATCTGTTGTATCAGAGAGATTAGTAATGGCCTTTTCTATGCAAAATTAGTTCATGGATACATAATTGATCAATGGCAGAAAATTTAGAAATGTAGCAGTTAATCTTTTAGAGAGTACATTGTGCCCTTTCCAATTATAGCATCTCAAGCCTATCATCAACCATAACTTGCTCCATAGTTTTTGTGACACAAAGTTGAGATTGTTATTGTTGAGATTGAATGCGAACATAAATCTTTGGGTTCTTCAGATTTGCCATGCAATTAGTGTACCAAGTGAGTTGCCTCCTTCCTAATTGTTCGTGTTGTCAGATCTCTACCACTATTAGTGCTATTGCTCTGCGCCCTTCCACGTAATGATTCTATCACTCCTTCCTAAGATTTTTGTATCA
The DNA here is from genome assembly GCA_904067115.1 of Aegilops sharonensis. NCBI lineage: Eukaryota > Viridiplantae > Streptophyta > Magnoliopsida > Poales > Poaceae > Aegilops > Aegilops sharonensis. The sequence continues at coordinate 559,921,741 of LR880970.1, forward strand.
CTTGTACTATAATATTAGAACTTCTCTGGTGGTTCTCTTGAACTGAAAACCCTACATGATAGACGAACTTCTGCAAATACATAAAAACTCAAAAAAGTGTATGTTTAGATGTATTTGAAATAATAATTACAGTATGGCATACTTCTGATAGTGCTAACATNTGCTTAAGACGCATTTTGGATGGTGCGATGCAGAGCGTTGTCCAGTGAGCTTTGTCAAATGAGGAGGCTATGGTATGACGCTTATTTTTGGGAGACAATAGAAGAGAGAGAGGGGGAATTTGGAGACTAATTGTAAGATAGATGAAAGTGTCTTCGATTGTGGCTTTTGTATATCTGTTGTATCAGAGAGATTAGTAATGGCCTTTTCTATGCAAAATTAGTTCATGGATACATAATTGATCAATGGCAGAAAATTTAGAAATGTAGCAGTTAATCTTTTAGAGAGTACATTGTGCCCTTTCCAATTATAGCATCTCAAGCCTATCATCAACCATAACTTGCTCCATAGTTTTTGTGACACAAAGTTGAGATTGTTATTGTTGAGATTGAATGCGAACATAAATCTTTGGGTTCTTCAGATTTGCCATGCAATTAGTGTACCAAGTGAGTTGCCTCCTTCCTAATTGTTCGTGTTGTCAGACCTCTACCACTATTAGTGCTATTGCTCTGCGCCCTTCCACGTAATGATTCTATCACTCCTTCCTAAGATTTTTGTATCACTTGTACTATAATATTAGAACTTCTCTGGTGGTTCTCTTGAACTGAAAAGGCTACATGATAGACGAACTTCTGGAAATACATAAAAACTCAAAAAAGTGTATGTTCAGATGTATTTGAAATAATAATTACAGTATGGCATACTTCTGATAGTGCTAACATCTCCTCTTTATATTTGGTTGATGTTAGGTATCCTTACTCTTATCCCAGCAAAATATAAATAGTTCCTTAGTTTCACTTGATAAGCTACTAATCATCAATATTTTTGGATGACCTACTTGTTCTTCTATGTTTTGTTTCTACTATTTTATCTTTGCACTGACCACTTGTCTTCTTGCATTTTTCATAAGAAATTCATATCTTGATTTCATCAACCTTTTGGGTGTTTTCTTTGCTGTTCTTACTGCTGCAGTGTATGCAAAATTTCGGCCTTGTTGTCAAATAAAGTGCATCTTGTAGTATTTGTATGGTCACTAATTTGAAGTCGATTATGATTCTTACATCACCATTGTAATTAGTGCTCGACTACATTTAATAGAAAATTTCTTGTCCAAATTAATAGAATATGCTTACTGAGGTGTTACATTTTCTGGACATGTCACAACTTTGGAAAAACATGTTACTTTATTTCGTAGCTAATTTGTGACATTCATCACATGACGTATGCACGCATTCAATATTTTCTTGTCACTCGTCTACTGTAGCTATGCGGTGAACACCAAATCCTAAAAAATACCAAAAAGCTCAAAAGTTAGCATTCTGAAGAAATTGGGAGACATAAATAAGAAAAATATGGTATAGGTTTAACTAATATAACTCAGTTGTGATTGCAGGTCTTAAAGTCTTCTTTTCCTCGAAATGTGGTGATATCATATCTTGGAAGAACTCTCACGCATTACCTGATTTATCTCATTGCGGTGCCTTATTCTAGTAAGTTCCAATAATGTTCTCCTCTTGTTAAACACATGTTTTTTCTAGTGTTTCTTGGATAGTTCTATCTATCTCAATCATTTCTGGTAAAGTTTCTTCCGCTGAGTGCCTGCACAATAGGAGTGAGTCAAGTATAACAATTATTTTACACTGGTAAATAAACATGATTCATGCTTCATTAGTTCTATTAGATATACTTTTGTAAATAAAATAAGAGATTGTAACATCATGGCGCTTACCGTTGAACTTTTTTATCACTGGTTAATGTTAAACGCAACAATGGAAGTCCAATTAAGATTGGATCTATACATCGTGTCTATCAGAGTCTTCCTGATAGTAGCATGAATTCTTTGACCCAGTAAAAACAATAAAAAATGCTTAGCGGTGGTTGTTTAAAACAATAGAACAATCTACAATAGAATATGTCTTGATTTAACCTTTTCATCCATCAAGATCATACCGAGGTCATAAGGGCCAAGGTCATCAATTGTTGAACTGTGTGAGTCCCACATTCTCATTACTTTCACTTGAATGTTCACTTTTGTCGTCTTGTTGTCAAGTCGCCAAGCTTCTTGTACGCCATGGTGCTTTTGTTGCAAACAGATTAGAAAATTGTTAGTCAAACTGATAATGCACATTGTTCTAAGAATAATAGCTTTGCACCTTTATGATTCAGGTGATGGAAAATTCAGAAGGTTTAGTTGGGCGTGACTTCGTCGACCGTCGAGTTTCACATCACGTTGTAGTTTTTGTTGTTTCTGATATTTGTCAGCGTTGTGTCGCCATCTGCGTCATAGAATTGGTAGACTTTAATTTTGCTGGTGATGTGTCAGTTGGGTAGCAGATTTGGCTGGCTTAAAATTATACCTTACTCAATCACGTCACAGCTTGTAGCATCTATATATCTCACAAACGTATGCATATTATAATATATGTCGGCTAGCTGAGAGGACCATATGTAGACATACCTATGAAGGATCAATTAGCATACGTTCTTAGGAAAGAGAGATCCATGAACGCACCTATTCTCATCCAGACGCATGTGTACGTCTGTGTTTTTGTTATGCTCCATCGCGTTGGCCCCTTGACTTGAGTTGATCATGCCGCCGCCATTGCGAGTCACCGGCCATGCAGCCAAGCTGCTACGTTCTTGTCCCGCTGCAGCATCCTCACCATCGGTGCGCCGGCAAGATCGCATGAAGCTTGAGGAGGCCAGGTGTCATGCTTTGTTGCTTCGGAAGCTGGAACCTACATATGCACGCATCCTAAGTCTCCTTCCTCTCCAACTCATGGTAGGATTTATTTTACACTGGTAAATAAACATGATTCATGCTTCATTAGTTCTATTAGATATACTTTTGTAAATAAAACTAGTACATATGCCCGTGCGTTGCAACGGGCAAAAAAATTGACAAAACCAGCTTCATGTGTCATTATGCTTCACTTATATTCAAGTTTGACAAACCTCATGACAGGCGTGGTGCGAAGAGGAGAAAGGAGGGGGGGGGGGGGGAGAGAGGGGGGGGGGGGGGAGAGAGGGGGGGGGGGGGGAGAGAGGGGGGGGGGGGGGAGAGAGGGGGGGGGGGGGGAGAGAGGGGGGGGGGGGGGAGAGAGGGGGGGGGGGGGGAGAGAGGGGGGGGGGGGGGAGAGAGGGGGGGGGGGGGGAGAGAGGGGGGGGGGGGGGAGAGAGGGGGGGGGGGGGGAGAGAGGGGGGGGGGGGGGAGAGAGGGGGGGGGGGGGGAGAGAGGGGGGGGGGGGGGAGAGAGGGGGGGGGGGGGGAGAGAGGGGGGGGGGGGGGAGAGAGGGGGGGGGGGGGGAGAGAGGGGGGGGGGGGGGAGAGAGGGGGGGGGGGGGGAGAGAGGGGGGGGGGGGGGAGAGAGGGGGGGGGGGGGGAGAGAGGGGGGGGGGGGGGAGAGAGGGGGGGGGGGGGGAGAGAGGGGGGGGGGGGGGAGAGAGGGGGGGGGGGGGGATGCAACTATGGTCTGGGTTGGAATTTAAATAGCCGGTGGATGGCAAGGCAAGGGACGTGGTGGTTAATGGTGGGCGGCAGACAAACGGACTTGTGGCGCCGGAGTAGGTTTCTCGGCACCCGCGCATGTTTGATGTAGGGAGGCGAACAAAGGCCTCACATTTGAACGCTCCGGGCGGGAATGGAGTGGATGTTAGGTGGCCCAGGGTAGTCAGAATCGAGCCTGGCAGCGGTTCGGACACCCGCAAAGTCCCTCCCCCAAGTTTATGTTTGCTTTGCGGTAAAAAGTAGGCCCGGACCGATCGGCTGACCGATACATGCCCATGTTAGATGGCAGAACACGTCTGGACCGGTAGTCCGGACGGTTGCTGGCGCCTTGTGGGTCAGCGTTGGAGATGCCCTTACATACTCTTTGAGAGTTTAATAAATTATTTTATAAAATTATCAAACAATTTGAATTCTTATGATTTTTTAGTTTTTTTTATCAAAGATAGTTTGATTTGAAAGATTACATTACATTTTCAATGTTTGGCATACGCTGGGGGTCGAGCGGCCGGCACGTACAGGCACGTGTACACCACCGCTTTAGAGCTTGCTTTATCCTTTCCACCGAGATGCATTTCCATCCATTAACTTCTCTCCCTCCATCATTCTTCTCATCCCCATCTGCCCAGACGCACTGCACTTCAACGCCGCAGCAGCCAGCTTGATCCGGCGCGCTGTGAGCCGGCTGCCCGGCGAGCGCCGTTCTACCAGCGCTTGGCCGCCGCCCGCCACGTTGCCGCCCGGCCTCACCACTACCCTCATCTCGCCCCTCCGTCATCATTCCCCCATCACTGCTATAATTCTTTCAGAGACATCCGCCATCATCAACACCACCGGCGAGGCCAGATAGACCACCAGCGTATAAGCCCAGCGCCACCCACAGTTGGTCCACACTGTCCGAGCAGCAGTCGAGGGGGAGAGAACAGATCCAGGCGTCACGATGCCCTCCGCGTCCTCCTCCTCGGCCTGCGCCGCGGCCGCTGCCGTCGGCGATGCCGCCGTGTCCTACGACCACAAGGCCGTGGTCATCAACGGGCAGCGCCGAACGATGCCTCGGCCTTCGCCTCTGCACATCTCGAGGTCCACCTGGCACATCTCTGTTGCATCACGCTAGCAGGCCGCTGCCTCGTCCGGCATCCTCTGCTTCGGCTCGTCTTCCCCCACCCCTTCCCTTACTCTGTCGTGTATTCTTTTGCTCCATCTTCCTTCTTGTGGGATTAATTTCTTCTTTCTGTTCCCCTCCTATTGTCGTTGATTTCTTCTAATGGGGCAAAATCGCCCGTGTGTATAAATTGATTGGATTCTATGCAAAGGAGCGAGGACTATTTATGAATCCTAATAATCCTCACACGGAAAGTAATTTTTGCTGCTTGGGCAGGCGGAGGACGGCGCCGGCGAGCAGGCAGTGGAACATGTCGATGGAGCCGCATGGTGGAGGTCATGGGCACCGAGCTGCTTCACCCGCCTCGAGCCGACGCGAGGAACAGTGAAGATAGCTTCGCAGCGGCGCCATGGCTGTCGGCCAACGAGCGCCCCATCGCGGCTGCTGGCGGACAAGCACAGCGGAGCTCGGGTGCTGGGATGGAGACGCAGCTACAGGGGGCCGGTGACGCCGGAGGCGGAGGAGAGGCCGAGAGGCGAGAGGGCCGGGGACGGAGGGGAGAGCCGGACAGCCGATGAGAGCCCAGTCGAAGCCACCCCCCTTCCACCTTCTCTGCCACTGGTTGGATAAGATAAGATGAACAAAGGAGCGCGCGTGGAATTCTTACAATATGCAGGGGGTAATTTGCAAAATCAAATCGTTTCGCCATATCCACTTAAATATGGACTGCGGGTTCAATTATGAAAATTCATAGGGACTTTTTTGAAAAAACGCCACGATGACGGACGACAAAAACCCAATTCTCTTTATTATTAGGTAAAGATAAGAGATTGTAACATTACGGCGCTTACCATTGAACTTTTTTATCACTGGTTAATGTTAAACGCAACGATGGAAGTCCAATTAAGATTGGATCTATACATCGTGTCTATCAGAGTCTTCCTGATAGTAGCATGAATTCTTTGACCCTGTAAAAACAATAAAAAATGCTTAGCGGTGGTTGTTTAAAACAATAGAGTAATCTACAATAGAATGTCTTGATTTAACCTTTTCATCCATCAAGATCATACCGAGGGTCATAAGGCCAGTGGCGGAGCTTCATGGGGGCCAACCTGGGCGGTGGCCCCCCAAGCCCCAGAAAAAAACACCTACTACTCATTAGTTTTTGTGTCATATGTTCAGTAAAAACAACCTAAATTTCATAGTTTTGCCCCTCCTTAGCCCATTGCTCCTCCAAAGATTTGGCCCAAGCTCCGTCACTGCATAAGGCCATCAATTGTTGAACTGTTTGAGTCCCACATTCTCATTACTTTCACTTGAATGTTCACTTTTGTCGTCTTGTTGTCAAGTCGCCAAGCTTCTTGTACGCCATAGTGCTTTTGCTGCAAACAGATTAGAAAATTGTTAGTCAAACTGATAATGCACATTGTTATAAGAATAATAGTTTTGCATCTTTATGATTCAGGTGATGGACAATTCGGAAGGTTTAGTTGGGCGTGACTTTGTCGACCGTCGAGTTTCACATCACGTTATAGTTTTTGTTCTTTCTGATATTTGTTAGCGTTGTGTCGCCATCTGCGCCATAGAATTGGTAGACTTTAATTTTGCTGGTGATGTGTCAGTTGGGTAGCAGATTTGGCTGGCTTAAAATTATACCTTACTCAATCACGTCACAGCTTGTAGCATCTATATATCTCACAAACGCATGCATATTATAATATATGTCGGCTAGCTGAGAGGACCATATGTAGACATACCTATGAAGGATCAATTAGCATACGTTCTTAGGAAAGAGAGATCCATGAACGCACCTATTCTCATCCAGACGCATGTGTACGTCTGTGTTTTTGTTATCCTCCATCGCGTTGGCCCCTTGACTTGAGTTGATCATGCCGCCGCCATTGCGAGTCACCGGCCATGCAGCCAAGCTGCTACGTTCCTGTCCCCCTGCAGCATCCTCACCATCGGTGCACCGGCAAGATCGCATGAAGCTTGAGGAGGCCAGGTGTCATGCTTTGTTGCTTCGGAAGCTGGAACCTACATATGCACGCATCCTAAGTCTCCTTCCTCTCCAACTAATGGTAGGATTTGACTTGCCTATGTATTTAGCTTGCTGATTTTAAAGAAGACGCCGCAGGTGCTAGCGATAATGTCAATCATGTGCTTTGTCGTGTTCCTGTCTCCAAGAAAACCGTATGTGTGCGTGTTTCCGATGAATACATATTGTGGACGGCACATGTATGGTACTACTTCCGTTTTTTAACCATCTAGTAGATCGAAGTTTGTTTTTTCTTCTTTTGAGTTGAGCCCGAACCATGTCAGGATTTCCTCTGTTAAGTGATTTTGAACATATACGTGTCAGATGGAAAATATATGTACATAATATTGTTGCACGTAACTTTTAGATTCTTTTAATCTTGTCTGTCAAAATCAAGATCGACGGAGCATATATTTTTAACTTATGTGGATGAACCTGGTGGCTTACTTTACTTTTGTTTTAAGTATATAATAGATAGATAGATAGATTGCAAACCTGTTCACACCAATCACAACCTAAATGGTTTCCCACTTAGGAGCGTATTAGTACTCGGTTATAAATACTACTCCCTCCGTTTCTAAAGAATTGTCTTTCTAGAGATTTCAACAAATGACTACATACGGAGCAAAACGAGTAAATCTACACTCTAAAACATGTCTACATACATCCGTATGTTGTAGTCCATTTGAGATGGCTAGAAAGACAATTATTTGGGAACGGAGGGAGTACTATGCCAAGATGACTGCACATTCTGTCGGATTACGGGATCCGCAAATCCTTGAGAGGTTCAAACTCTGGGGTGCATGCGGAAATCTCAACCTACCCAGCCAGCCTACTCGCGATCCTCCTAAGCCTAGCGCGTCGGGCTCGAAGAGACAAAGAGACACAGCAGTTTATCCTGGTTCGGGCCATCTTGCGGTGTAATACCCTACTCCAGCGTTTTGGTGGATTGCCTCGGAGGGCTGAGGATAAACTAGTACAGTGGATGAACTGGCCACAGGCGGTGAGGTGTTCTTGAGCTCAAGAGAGCTGGTGAGGTGGTCGGGTGAGAATGGATCCCCCCTCTATGGTGCTGGCTAAGTCCTATTTATAGTGGCCTTGGTCCTCTTCCCAAATGTTGGCGGGAAGGGATCCCACAATGGCCGAATTTGAAAGGGGCCAATCAGTACAACTTATCCTGACAAAAGTAGTCTTCGCATGCGAAAAGCCCCTGGTCGTGACGCTGCGGTGGGCTCGGTGATGACCTATGTCCTGCCGTCCTAGCGGTCTTGGTCTTGTTGCACCAGAATGGAAACCTTTGGTTGATTCCTCGGGACTCCGCGCCTGTGGCTTGCCTCCCTTGCACAGAAGAGGAAACTGGCGCTCTCCGCCCACTGGCGCCCGCCTGGCCTTGGTCGTCATGGCTCACGTCAGTTGAGCCTCGTGAGATGCACCTTGCATAGAACTCTCTGTCCCTCGGGAGCTAGCCTGAAGAGGCTGATCCCCTCGGGGGTCTTGGCGTCGTCCGCCTCGCGAGGGTCTTGGTCTGCTGATGTTGAAGTTAGGCCATACCAGGCCGTCGATGGAGCCACGTGGTGGGCCGCAGGGAGGCAAGTCTGGATACCCCCATATCCAGAACGCCGACAATAGCCCCCGGGCCCAAGGCCCACTCGGACTTGGCTTCCAAGTGAAGCCAAAGGACCAGTGCGGACCGCCGCGGGCCCTAACCTCCTACGGCCTTGATGACGCGTGACGATTGATGGGACGTGGGCGTCTCCACTTCCCCACGTTGCCTTGATATTCGCCAGGCCTAGTGGTCGCCCGTTGCCAGAATAGCTCGCTCTTCGTAGATTGTCGCGCTCGACCTTCGCTTCTTTCCTTCCCTATCTTGTCGCCCCGTGCGTAGATCCGACGTCGGCGCCTCGCCCCTTTTTGGCCTCCGTCATGGCCCCTCAGCCGAGAAGGAAGAAGGGGAAGTCGTGCGCCCCGGCCGGGCGTCCGCCGGCCTTGGAGCCAGCTCTTGAGAAGTGGACGGTGATCAACCAGGAGGGGTTGGACAAGGTCCGCCATGCCCTTGTAGCCGATTCCAATGAGTGGAAGGCGACGGCCGTCCGTCATGCGTCTTGACGTGTGAGTGAGATGAGTGCCACTGAGATCCCCATCTACCTCCACGCTCTCCTTGTGGGTCTGGTTCCCCCTTCTCTCATTTCTTCAATGATGTAATCTCACATTGCCAGATCCACCTGCTGCATCTGGACCCCCGCTCTGTTATCCTTCTTGCTGTCTTTGCCTTCCTTTGCGAGGCCAGGGTCGGCATTACCCCTTCCGTGGCCCTATTTCGCCATTTGTTCCTGCTCCGGTTGGTCGACGCTCGCCACTGCTCTGGATGCGTGACCTTCGAAGCCGTGGCCGCAACCGCCGGCTCGGGGATCGACTTCGAGCTCTCGCCTGGTGCGAAGGGGTTCCGGAAGCAGTGGCTGCTCATGGATGCTGGCACGTACAGCCCCCTGCTCCCGACTCCTAGGGCGCTGGCCTCGCCTAGCTCCGGTTGGGGCCACGCGAAGCTCTCCGACCGGTGCCTTGCTTTCGTCTGGAAGAGGTTGGCGAGGTTGCAAGAGCTGGAGGTGACGGTGCCGATGGTGGTGAACGAATTCGTCAGGCAGCGCGTCGCTCCCCTTCAGCGCCATTCTCGCCCAATGTGGGACCTTGCCGGCGTCGAGGATCCCATGAGGCTGCAGAGGCCGTTACTGGCTGCTGGGACCTTGAGCATGGTGCTTAAGTTCCTGACGGGCGAATCCGAGCCCGCTGACCTTCCTGGGGGTGGCTACTTCCTTTATCAGTGCTCGAACAAGGCGGCCTTCCTGGGGCAGATGCCCCTGTTCGACGAGCGGGGGCTGCTTCCGGAGGGCCTTGAGGGGCCTCGCGAGAACCCCTTCTTTGTGGCCCCATCCTACTCGACCCTCCCGCATGCACCCCAGGTGTGGAAGCAGGGGGGCGCTCGCCACCAGCAGCTGTTGAGGGCTCCTTCGGAAGCCCGGTGCCAATGATGTCCTAGGAGATCGGGGCTCCTGAGGCCGAGAAGGGGGGTGCCGTGGAGCCGACGCAACCCCACACACTGGAGGCAGAGGCTCCTGAAGCTCGAGGCGATGGCTTCGAGGTGGCTGCCGATGGCGAGGCGCCCATCGACGGCTCCGGAGCTGTTGGCCAGAGGACCCTGCCAGGCGCCCATAGCCCTGGGGCCTCCGCCCCGGATGCCCTGCCGAGCGCTCCTCCTCCCAAGGATCGTTCACCGGGGTCTGGTTGGCCTCGCCTGAGTCTTGAATTGCTCCTGAAGAGGAAGAGATCTCCGTACCCCAGCGATGGCACCCGTCGGCCGCTGAAGTTGAGGAGATATGTGGTTGCCGATGAGTAAGTACCTTTGCTCTTGATTCCTTGTGCGCCGTGTTTTTCCTGACCAGGGCCTTGCAGGGCTCCCATGAAGACAAAACCTCAGGAGGCGAGCGCCTCCAAGGATCCCAACTTGACCCCAGCACATAGCCCGCGGCGCCCTGGTTCTGCACAAGGTGTGGGGCCAACTCCGGCTGCCATGATGTCGCAAGGGGGCCCCGGGCCCGAGCTTCCTGCTCCCTCTCTCCGCGGCTCAGCCTGTGAGATGGGGGACGCACCAGCAATCCTTCCTTTAATCATTGCCAGCAGGGGGCGCCCCTTGGGTGGCCTTCGTCTTCAGGTTGTGGGGCTACACCGGCGAGCCCCCGGTCGGCGACAGGCGGGATGCCCAGTGCTTCCTCGGCAGCCTCCGGGGCCGAAGAAGGCCTTGGTGATGCGCTGGCGCTTGCACGCGGGCGCAGCGCTGTGCTGTAACGCCCCGAATCCGATGCGCCGGGTGTCTTCCATTTATTCGCCGTCATTGCCATGTCTTTTGCTTGTGTGTTGCATTTTGCCATGTCATCATCTGCATTTCATCTGCATGTTTTTCAAAACTTGCATCCGTTGGGGTTCCCCCGGTTCTCTCTGTTGTCCGTTCTGAGCTCAACCACACTCGCATGCACCCGTCGCACCTCTCAGACCTTGTTTCGTGAACCGCAGAAAAACGTTCTCGAAATGGGCCGAGATTTGCCGAGTGGCCTTGGTATATCACTGGTAAACCGCTCGTCAAAGTTTGTTCCATTTGGAGGTCGTTTGATGCCACAACGGTTAATCGAGTTAACCGAAACCCCCTTTTCTTTTGCAGCCCAGCACCCCTTCACATAGCCCGCTAGCCCATCTAACTCCCCTCCATGCTCTCCGCCGTTCGATCACGATCGTGTGGGCGAAAACCGCACCTCATTTGGACTCTCCTAGCTCTCTCTACCTATAAAAACGTCCCCTCCCCCTCCATTTTCGGGTCCAAACCCTAGCCTCTTCCTTCTCTCGCCGCCGGACGTGTCCACCCCGCGCCGGACACGTCCAGCACCGCTGCCTGCGCCCAATCGTGGCTCGCCACGTGTCGCTGTCGGCCTCCTCCGCCGGCCCGCCGAGCCCGAGTCGGGCCCGCGGGGTCCGTCTGCCGCCGCCCGCGAAGCCCGCGCGCCTCCCGCCGCCGCCCGCCGGACCGCGCCACCCTGCCGCCTCGGATCCGCACCGCCGCCCCGACCCCGCCTCCGGTCGTTTCCCTCGCCACCACCAGCGACCAACGCCTTGCCGCCCGCCGCCTCCAGCCCGTGCCGCCCCCGCGCCGCTTCCCCCCGTCGCCCGCGCGCTGCCGCAGCTCGCTGGCCCCGCCGCCGCCTTGCCGCTCGCCGCCGGCTGCCCAACCCCACCGCCAGGCCAGGAGCTCCACGCAGCGTCGTCCTTCTCCTCCTCCGGCCAAGATCCGGCGCCTCCCGCGCGTCCCCGTCGTCCCCGGTGTCCCTCGCCGGAGCCCTCGCCGGCGCCGAATCCGGAAGGGTGGATGCAATCCACCCATTGCTCCATCCAAACGCCTCCCCGCGCCCTGGATCCCTCCATCCCGGTTCCTCCCCATCCAACTTCCCCGAGGTTGTTATTTTCCTCCAAGTCCCTGAATTACTACATCATGTGCACTTGTTTGACCTAGTTTAACTTCATGCATATTGCTCCGTTTTTCGTGTATAATATGTCAAAATGTTCATCTCAGAGTGCTCTTCATGACGGAGTAGTTTTCATTCATGTTCCTGTTAATATTGATGTCTTAATCTTTGTTGCAAAACTGCTAAGTAATATAAACTGCTGCTTGTTAACATCATTTGTGCATCTTGTGAGTGCCACAACTTTGTCTCTGTTGATGATATGATGATGATCTTGATATGCACGTATTCTGCTCGTCATGCTCTACAAATTGGTGTGCTTTGCATTCATGTTAGGGTGCATCTCCATATCTTAATCCCTGTTGCAAAAGTGCATGTTGTTGTTATCTGCTGAAAACTGCTGTAACTTGCTGATTTGTCATATTTGTTGCATTTTTTGTGTGCATCCTATGGGCATGATGTCTACATGTGTTAGGAGCATTTTTATGCCATCTTTACAGGGGTGCAATTCATGTATTTTTATATTCCCTGTAGTGAGTGCATCAAGCTTGTGAAGTGGGCTACTTGCTGATAACTTTCTGTCAATGCGGAATCCGTTATATCATGTTGCTATGTTTGCTTGATTCTACCAATTAATCTATGCATAATATAGAGATGCTTATTTGACATATTTTAATGCCAATGTTATGCTCTACAATGCCATTCCTTTTGATGCCTTATATATGTCCTGTAGCATATGTTTTCATTGCCATGAACATGCTTATATAATGTTCTAGATTTCTGTTAACTTCATGATGCCTTGTTGAGAGCTTGTTATTGAGTGATCCATGCCTTTTCTAGAGATGCCCCAATTACATGTTTTGTATTATGGTATGAGTACTTTGTTCACATGCCATGGTTGTTAATTCTGGATGTCATATGCCTCTATTCCATGCTTGCAAACATGCTATCATAATGTTGCTGTTTTACACTTGCTGAAACTGTTTCAACATTCATTCTTGTCTTGTTGGTTACCACTAATCCATGGGCCATATGTATATCATGACATGATGTTATTTTCTCTTTGTTATGTGCACGTTGATGCCATGCCCCTGGTTGCTATATAAACTTATTGTAGCTTTTCTCTTTCTTGCTCTCAAGTTGTCATCATATTAACTCTGCTCATGTATATGCTCCTGCGTTATAAAGTTGCTTTTTGCATTGATCATATTGGTTTAACCTTGATGCCTATGAACCTGAACCCTAATGATATTTGAAGTGTGTTATCTGTGCATGAAGTTAATGTCAAGCTTGTGCTCATATGATTCCTGCGTTATAATGTCGTTATGATGTTTGCAAAGTGCCAACTTGTTGTTTCTGGTTAGTTTGTCCTTTAAACTTGTTTGGAGTGTACGTGTTGCACCGTTGCTCCGTTTTGAGCATGCTCTATATGAAACTTGCTTAGAATTGCATGTAGTTTCATATTATCATGTTGCATCAATGTTTTGAGAGTGTTTACTTGATGTTTGAATGCTTTTTGCATCAATGCCATGTTTAACTTGTTTTGCTCATATCTTCTAGGCTGTAGCTCCGAATTAAATGAACTTTATATGGAACTTGACTCAGAATTTCGTGTAGATCATCCTGGTGCATCTTAACTTGTTGTTTAACAACTTGAACATAGGGTTTATTCATATCTAGACCAATTTCAAAATTTGCCTATGAGGACTTACTGGAATTGTTATATGTTATTTCCGGCCTCATTTAAACTTGCTTTGATGTGTTGTTTTTGTATGCATCATATCTTGCCATGAGTAGCACCTTATAGCCTTTGTCATGCATCATGCTTGGTTGTTCATCATGTCATGCTTATGTGTGGTGTGTTTACCTTATTGTTTGCATCTTTCCGGTTGTGCTTCTTCTCGATAGTTCCTGTTTCATTGCGATCGTGTGGATTCATTCAACTACGCTTGGTTCGTCTTCATCCGTTCGTCTTCTTCATGGAATCGTTCTTCTTGCTAGCGGGATTTCAGGCAAGATGACCGTTACCCTGGATCTCACTACTATCATTGCTATGCTAGTTGCTTCGTTCTATCGCTATGCTGCGGTACCTATCACTTATTTTTCAAGCCTCCCAAATTGCCATGTCAGACTCTAACTTTTTCACAATTCCTAACAAACCGTTATTTGGCTATGTTACCACTTTTGCTCAGCCCTTCTTATACTGTTGTTAGTTGCAGGTGAAGTTGAAGATTGCTCCATGTTGGACAGGATTATGTTGGGATATCACAATATCTCTTATTTAATTAATGCATCTATATACTTGGTAAAGGGTGGAAGGCTCGGTCTTATGCCTGGTGTTTTGTTCCACTCTTGCCGCCTTAGTTTCCGTCATACCGGTCTTATGTTCCTTGATTTTGCGTTCCTTACGCGGCCGAATGTATGGGAACCACTTGACAGTTTGCTATGAATAAAACTCCTCCAGCAAGGCCCAACTTTGGTTTTACATTTTCCTAACAACCCATAACCTTTCCCTTGGGAGTAATTAACCCAAGGTTCATCTTTATTTTAAACCCCCGGGGCCAGTGCTTCTCTAAGTGTTGGTTCGAACCGAGCAGCCTGCGGGGCCACCTCGGGGAAACTCGAGGGCTGGTTTTACTCGTAGCTTGACTCATCCAGTGTGCCCTGAGAACGAGATATGTGCAGCTCCTATCAGAATTTGCCAGCACATTCGGGCGGTCTTGCTGGTCTTGTTTTACCATTGTCGAAATGTCTTGTAACCAGGATTCCGAGGCTGATCGGGTCTTCCTGGAAGAAGGAATATCCTTCGTTGGTCGTGAGAGCTTATAATGGGCTAAGTTGGGACACCCCTACAGGGTTTAAACTTTTGAAAGCCGTTGCCGCGGTTATGTGGCAGATGGGAATTTGTTAATGTCCGGTTGTAGAGAACTTGACACTTGACTTAATTAAAACGCATCAACCGCGCGTGTAGCCGTGATGGTCTCTTCTCAGCGGAGCCCGGGAAGTGAACATGGTTTGGGTTATGTATGAACATAAGTAGTTTTAGGATCACTTCTTGATCACCTCTAGCTTCTCGACCATTGCGTTGCTTCTCTTCTCGCTCTTATTTGTGTATGTTAGCCTCCATATATGCTTAGTCACTGCTGCAACCTCACCACTATCCATTCCATTCCCATTAAGCTTTGCTAGTCTTGATACCCATGGTAATGGGATTGCTGAGTCCTTGTGGCCCACAGATTACTACCACAACAGTTGCAGGTACAGGTAATGTGATGATCATGACGCGAGAGCGATGTTTACTTGTTTTGGAGTTCTTCTTCTGCTTCTTCTTCGATCAGGGGATAGGTTCCAGGTCGGCAGCCTGGGCTAGCAGGATGGATGTCGTTTGAGTTTCTGTTTGTGTTTCATCCGTAGTCGGATGTCGCCCTATGTATGATGATGTTGTATTCATGTGGCATTGTATGCCTCTTGTACTTATCCCCAACTATTATGTAATGGTTCGATGTAATGGTATGCACCTTGCAAAAGCGTCTCCAATATGCGCTTCTATCCTTGTTGGGACCTTCGAGTTCCTTTAGGATAGGGTCACATATTGGGCGTGACAAGTTGGTATCAGAGCCTCGACCAACCATAGGAGCCCCCCTTGATTGTTCGTAGTTTGGTCATTGTCGAGCCTAAAAGAAAACTGTTTTCGGAGTCTAGTTATATCGGAGAGTAGGGATTCTTTTTACTCCTCAGCCCCTTCGTCGCTCTGGTGAGGAATCTTGACGTAGGTGTTTTGACTTACTCCTCTTCCCCTTCAAACTTTCTTTAGGATCACGCGGTTGGTTTTTCGATCGTTGGTTCTCAGCTCTTTTTCATCCGGTGCATTTCTCGTCAAGTTGACTCGAGCCTCTTCATCTTTGCCAAGTTCAATCCCCAGTTGTTTTCTTTTTCCACCCACCCACCCTTTTTCTTCTCAAAGCCGGAGTCCGTAGTCGACTATCCATCCTACTCGTGTGAAGTCTTTGCATTCTTTCCTCAATTATTTCAACCGGTGTTATCTCTTCTAGTTATTTGTTGTTTTTCCCTTTTCAAGTTGCCTTTGTTTTTCTCGCCCTCCCACCCTCTTCTTCCCGGAGCCGGAGTCTCTTTCGAGCATCAATTTCATTCATGCAGAACTTCTTCAGTCTTTCGTAAATTATTTCAACCGGTGAATTCTCGTCTCGTTTGAAATTCTTCATCTCCTTTTCTTCTCTGGTGGACTCAATTCAAGATTTTTCGGGTTGATCATATTCTTTTCCTTGGATCAAGTGTTTTCCCTGTTCGTTCGCCTCTCGCCAGTTTATCCTTCCGGAGTGCTCCAGACATCTCAGGGGATTCGTCTGTGTTCGAATTAATTCGAGGTTATCACCTCATTCAAATATTTCTATTGTTCCGGTGCATCATCTCCTCTTCAATCCTTTCCAACGTTGTTTTCTCTTCAGTGGGCCCTAACCCACAGGCCTTTTTCCAGGATCTTACCTGACTCTTCTAATTATTCTGGAGCCATTCCTAATTCTTTTCAAGTGTGACATAAGAATGGATCCCATCAGTCACATGCCTTCTCCAAGATCGCCTTCAAATTCTTTTCATTATTGTCTCAACCTCTTNCTCCCACCCTCTTCTTCCCGGAGCCGGAGTCTCTTTCGAGCATCAATTTCATTCATGCAGAACTTCTTCAGTCTTTCGTAAATTATTTCAACCGGTGAATTCTCGTCTCGTTTGAAATTCTTCATCTCCTTTTCTTCTCTGGTGGACTCAATTCAAGATTTTTCGGGTTGATCATATTCTTTTCCTTGGATCAAGTGTTTTCCCTGTTCGTTCGCCTCTCGCCAGTTTATCCTTCCGGAGTGCTCCAGACATCTCAGGGGATTCGTCTATGTTCCAATTAATTCGAGGTTATCACCTCATTCAAATATTTCTATTGTTCCGGTGCATCATCTCCTCTTCAATCCTTTCCAACGTTGTTTTCTCTTCAGTGGGCCCTAACCCACAGGCCTTTTTCCAGGATCTTACCTGACTCTTCTAATTATTCTGGAGCCATTCCTAATTCTTTTCAAGTGTGACATAAGAATGGATCCCATCAGTCACATGCCTTCTCCAAGATCGCCTTCAAATTCTTTTCATTATTGTCTCAACCTCTTCGCTTTTCATTCTTCCGGAGTATCTCAACTATTTCAGTGGTGTTTCCCTTCGTCATCCTTAGCAATTGAAGATCGAAGAAGAGTTTCTCTAAATCTTGGTCGTTCTCTCGAAGATTCGTGGTTGTAGCTTCATGTTATCTTCTCGAATTATTCCATTTATTAGATATTATTTTCTTACCCATCCAGAGTATTTCAGTAGTTGATTTCTGTTTCGTTTCACCGGAGGCCATCATTCCAGCTATCGTTCTATATTTACCCCGGAGCATCTGTCAAGTGTTCTTTAATCAGCTTGTTGTCTCTTCGTACCTTTTCATCTAAATCCCCTCAAGCATATTTGTTCTTCTAATTCTTTCCGGTGATTCATTCTCTTTCACCAGTCATTTTCGAATTCTAATGGTGGTTCCTTCAGATTCCTTTTCCTTTGTTATCATATTAATTCATTTGTTCTTTCTAATCCTACCGGTGGTTCATTGAAGACCTTCCTCAAGGTTGTGCCATATTCCCCTCAATCCTTTTTCCAACAAGAATAAGTAGTATGAAAAACCCATTGCTTGTCATCAATTTAATTTGATGAGGATAAGCATAACGTAATTCTTATTCTTATCATCGTCAAGTAATCCCTTCGGAGTTGTTCTTGAAGAATAAATTCTAGTTCCAAGTGTTTTCATCTTTTCTTTTCCCGAGTTCAAAATTTACTTGGCCATTTCGTCGGAACCTCCATCTAAATCACTGCAAGGCTCATCTTATTCTTTCATCCTTCATCAAGAATTTTGTTGGAGGAGTTTAAGTATCTTTTCTTCTCGCATCTCGAAGTGCAATTAATTCTCCATTTTCTTTTGAAGTGTAGTTTTGCATTTCTTCGTTCTTCTCAACTATTCAGACATTTGGTTGTGGTATAATTTCACCTCAAGTTTTGAGATGTTTTTGATAAGTCCGCGACAAGCTTATTCTTTTGTTGTTGTTTTTTCTCAACAACTTCGTTCAACACTTCCTTCTAAGGATGCTATCTAATTCATTCGCGGTGGAAGTTGTACTTCTCTCATCCGTTCCTTTGGTTCCACTATTTCAATTATTCCGGAGGCATGGCGTTCTTCTTCTCGTCAAGTGTCATCCCATCTTGTGAAGTTCATGTTCTATTCCTTCCTTTTTAGTCGGAGTGTTGCCCAAATTCTTATGTTCTTAATCCTTTTCTATCTTGTTCTAACCGAGTGGTTTCAGAGTCCATCTTATTCCTTCAACTTTCATTCTCGTCATATTCGACGTATCTTTTCTACCCAAGTGCTCTTGACTTTGTTCTTCTTCTCTCTTGCATTCTTACTTCACCGCTTCCTCTTTCTCTTCCGTCTCGTTTCTAAGATCTCGGGACGAGATCTCTTATTAATGGAGGAGAGTTGTAATGCCCCGAATCCGATGCGCCAGGTGTGTTCCATTTATTCACCGTCGTTGCCATGTCTTTTGCTTGTGTGTTGCATTTTTCCATGTCATCATCTGCATTTCATCTGCATGTTTTTCAAAACTTGCTTCCGTTCGGGTTCCCCCGGTTCTCTCTGTTGTCTGTTCTAAGCCCAACCACACTCGCATGCACCCGTCGCACCTCTCAGACCTTGTTTCGCGAGCCGTAGAGAAACGTTCTCGGAATGGGCCGAGATTTTCCGAGTGGCCTTGGTATATCACCGGTAGACTGCCCGTCAAATTTCGTTCCATTTGGAGGTCGTTTGATGCCCCAACGGTTAACCGAGTTAACTGAAACCCCCTTTTCTTTTGCAGCCCAGCACCCCTTCACATAGCCTGCTAGCCCATCTAACTCCCCTCCATGCTCTCCGCCGTTCGATCACGACCGTGTGGGCGAAAACTGCACCTCATTTGGACTCTCCTAGCTCTCTCTACCTATAAAAATGTCCCCTCCCCCTCCATTTTCGGGTCCAAACCCTAGCCTCTTCCTCCTCTCACCGCCGGACGTGTCCACCCCGCGCCGGACACGTCCAGCGCCGCCGCCTGCGCTCAATCGTGGCCCGCCATGTGTCGCTGCCGGCCTCCTCTGCTCGCGCCTCACCTGCCGGCACGCCGAGCCAGAGTCGGGCCCGCGTGGCCCGTCCGCCGCTGCCCGCGAAGCCCGCGCGCCTCCTGCCGCCGCCCGCCAGACCGCGCTGTCCCCCTGCCTCGGATCCGCGCCACCGCCCCGACCCCGCCGCCGTTCGCTTCCTTCTCCGCCGCCAGCGACCAACGCCTCGCCGCCCGCCGCCTCTAGCCCGTGCCGCCCCGCGCCGCCTCCTCCACTACTAGGAAAAGGCCTACTAATGGCGCACCAGTTTTGCCTACTAATGGTGCACTACTGGTGCGCCATTAGTATCAAGCCACTAGTATTTTTTACTAATGGCGCACCAGTGGTGCGCCATTAGTATAGGCCACGGTGCGCCATTAGTATAGGCCACTGGTGCGCCATTAGTATAGGCCACAGTGCGCCATTAGTATTTTTGAATTTTGAAGGCAGGAAATAGTAGTGGCGCACCGTCTAACCCCCACCTTGCGCCATTGCTATTTTTGAATTTTGAATTTGGATCAGGATCACGATTTTTTTGCCCATTTTTTGCTCGGTTTTTTTGCTCATTTTTTTGCACGATATTATTTCAAATTTTGTTCCCGTTTTTGGATCTTGTACGTTCTTTTGCCGTGTTCTTTTGCCGGAGAGGAGTTCGCCGGAGAGGAGTTCACCGGAGAGGAGGAGGAGGAGGTGACCGCAAAGGCGCTCGCCTACATCGCTGGAGAGGAGGAGGTCGCCGGAGAGGAGTTCACCGGAGCATTGGAGAGGAGGAAAGAGAAACCATGAGGGGATGGGAGGAGAGGAGGGAGGAGGAGCTCACCGGAGAGGAGGGAGGAGGAGATCACCGGAGAGGAGGGAGGAGGAGCTCACCGGAGAGGAGGGAGGAGAAACCGTGAGGGGAGGGGAGGGGAGGAGAGGAGAGGAGGGAGGAGGAGGTCGCCAGAGAGGAGGAGGAGGTCGCCGGAGAGGAGGAGGGTATTATGGTGGAGGAGAGAAGGGAAGATGGAGTGGAGGAGTGGAGGAGAGGTGGAGTGGAGGAGAGGTGGATTGGAGGAGAAAAATGAAGAGGTAAGGAGGAGAGGACACGCCCAGCCATATATATGGCATAGTAATGGCGCACCGTGGGCAGGTGCGCCATTACTATTTTTTTATTTTTTTTATTTATTTTGAATTTTGGAGGCGGGAAGATACTAATGGTGCACCATGGGCAGGTGCGCCATTAGTAACAATTTTTTTTATTTTTTTGATTTATTTTGAATTTTGAAGGCGGGAAGATAGTAATGGCGCACCATGGGCAGGTGCGCCATTAGTAAGTTTGATTTTTTGCCTCTCCAGATCTTAAAAGCCCCGTATATTTTTTCTATTAGGTTTTTGAGGATTTTGAAAATGTTTAACGGGGTTCCCCCGTTAAATTCGGATGTAACTTTTTGAGTAGATGATTTTTCATATAAAAAACTTTTTCATCCGAGTTCGTATGCAAAAGTTATGCCCATTTTTACAAATTCTCGAGAGATTTTGCAAAAAAGTCAAAAATTCATGTTTGTAAATTTTGCTAACAACTAGACCACATATCACATGGGAATCTTATTTTCTTTTATTTTTTTTTGACATTTATATCATTTTCTTTTATATTTTTTTTGAAACTGAAAAGGCGGTCCACAGGGGGGGTGCATTCGGGGGAATGTTTGGGCCAAATTACTAATGGCACACCGTGGGATGGTGCGCCATTAGTAGTTTTGAAAAAAATATTTTTTTACTAATGGCGCACCGTGGGATGTGGTGCGCCATTAGTATTTGCACACTAATGGCGCACCAACACATGGTGCGCCATTAGTATTTAGTAATGGCACACCACATGTACAGTGCGTCATTAGTGTCCATCCCATCTATAGCCCTTTTCCTAGTAGTGCTCCCATCGCCCGTGCGCTGCCGCAGCTCACCGACCCCGCCGCTGTCTGCCGCTGCCACCTCGCCGCTCGCCGCCGGCTGCCCAACCCTGCTGCCCAGGCCAGGAGCTCCCCACGCCGCCGTCCTTCTCCTCCTCCGGTCAAGATCCGGCGCCTCCCGCGCGTCCCCTTCGTCCCCGGTGTCCCTCTCCGCCGCCCGAGCGCTCCTCCTCGCCGGAGAGCTCGCCGGAGCCCTCGCTGGCGCCGGATCCGGAAGGGTGGATGAGATCCACCCATTGCTCCATCCAAACGCCTCCGCACGCCCTGGATCCCTCCATCCCGGTTCCTCCCCGTCCAACTTACCCGAGGTTGTTATTTTCCTCTAAGTCCCTGAATTGCTACATCATGTGCACTTCTTTGACCTAGTGTAACTTCATGCATGTTGCTCTGTTTTGCGTGTATAATATGTCAAAATGTTCATCTCAGAGTGCTCTTCATGATGGAGTAGTTTGCATTCATGTTCCTGTTAATATTGATGTCTTGATCTTCGTTGCAAAACTGCTAAGTAATATAAACTGCTGCCTGTTAACATCATTTGTGCATCTTGTGAGTGCCACAACTTTGTCTCTGTTGATGCTATGATGATGATCTTGATACGCACATGTTCTTATCTTCATGCTCTACATGTTGGTGTTCTTTGAATTCATGTTAGGGTGAATCTTGATATCTTAATCCCTGTTGCAAAAGTGCATATTGCTGTTATCTGCTGAAAACTGTTGTAACTTGCGGAGTTGTCATTTTTGTTGCATTTTGTGTGTGCATCCTATGGGCATGATGTCTACATGTTTTAGGAGCATTTTTATGCCGTCTTTGCAGCGGTGCAATCCATGTATTTGTATATACCCTGTAGTGAGTGCATCAAGGTTGTGAAGTGGGCTACTTGCTGTTAACTTTCTGTCAATGCGGAATCCGTTATATCATCTTCCTATGTTTGATTGATGCTACCAATTAATATGAAGATGCTTATTTGACATGTTTTGATGCCCATGTTATGCTCTACAATGTCATGCCTTTTGATGCCTTATATATGTGCTGTAACATATGTTTTCATTGCCATGAACATGCTTATATAATGTTCCAGATTTCTGTTAACTTCATGATGCCTTGTTGTGAGCTTGTTATTGAGTGATCCATGCCTTTCATAGAGATGCTCCAATTACATGTTTTGTATTATGGTATGAGTACTTTGTTTACATGCCATGGTTGTTAATTCTGGATGTCATATGCCTATGTTCCATGCTTGCAAACATGGTATCATAATGTTGCTGTTTTACACTTGCTGAAACTGTTTCAACATTTATTCGTCTTGTTGGTTCCCACTAATCCATGAGCCATATGTATATCATGTCATGATGTTATTTTCTTTTTGTTATGTCTAAGTTGATGAGATGCCCCTGGTTTCTATATAAACTTGTTGTAGCTTGTCTCTTTCTTTCTCTCAAATTGTCATCATATTAACTCTGCTCATGTATATGCTCCTGTGTTATAAAGTTGCTTTTTGCATTGATCATATTGGTTTATCATTGATGCCTATGAACCTGAACCTTAATGATATTTGAAGTATGTTATCTGTACATGAAGTTAATGTCAAGTTTGTGCTCATATGATTCTTGTAGCATGTTGTTTTGATGTTTGCAAAGTACCCACTTGCTGTTTTCGTCGTTTTGTCCTTTAAACTTGTTTGGAGTGTATGTGTTGCACCGTTGCTCCGTTTTGAGAATGCTCTATATGAAACTTGCTTAGAATTGCATATAGTTTCATATTATCATGTTGCATCCATGTTTTGAGAGTGTTTGCTTGATGTTTGAATGCTTTTTGCATCAATGCCATGTTTAACTTGTTTTACTCATATCTTCTAGACCGTAGCTCCGAATTAAATGAACTTTATATGGACCCTGACTAGAATTTCGTGTAGATCATCTTGGTGCATCTTAACTTGATGTTTAACAACTTGAACATAAGGTTTATTCATATCTGGACCAATTTCGAAATTTGCATATGAAGACTTACCGGAATTGTTATATGTTATTTCCGGCCTCATTTAAACTTGCTTTGATGTGTTGTTCTTGTATGCATCATCTCTTGCCATGAGTAGAATCTTATAGCCTTTGTCATGCATCATGCTTGGTTGTGCATCATGGCATGTTTATGTGTGGTGTGTTTACCTTATTGTTTGCTTCTTTCCGGTTGTGCTTCTTCTCGATAGTTCCTGTTTTGTTGCAATCGTGAGGATTTGTTCGACTACGCTTGATTCGTCTTCATCCGTTCATCTTCTTTATGGAATCGTTCTTCTTCCTAGTGGGATTTCAGACAAGATGATCGTTACCTTGGATCTCACTACTATCATTGCTATGCTAGTTGCTTCGTTCTATTTCTATGCTGCGCTACCTATCACTTGTTTTTCAAGCCTCCCAAATTGCCATGTCAGCCTCTAACCTTTTCACCCTTCCTAGCAAACCGTTGTTTGGCTATGTTACCGCTTTTGCTCAGCCCTTCTTATAGCGTTGTTAGTTGCAGGTGAAGTTGAAGATTGCTCCATGTCGGGTAGGATTATGTTGGGATATCACAATATCTCTTATTTAATTAATGCATCTATATACTTGGTAAAGGGTGGAAGGATCGGCCTTATGCCTGGTGTTTTGTTCCACTCTTGCCGCCTTAGTTTCCGTCATACCAGTGTTATGTTCCTTGATTTTGCGTTCCTTACGTGGCCGGGTGTATGGGNTGCTCTATATGAAACTTGCTTAGAATTGCATATAGTTTCATATTATCATGTTGCATCCATGTTTTGAGAGTGTTTGCTTGATGTTTGAATGCTTTTTGCATCAATGCCATGTTTAACTTGTTTTACTCATATCTTCTAGACCGTAGCTCCGAATTAAATGAACTTTATATGGACCCTGACTAGAATTTCGTGTAGATCATCTTGGTGCATCTTAACTTGATGTTTAACAACTTGAACATAAGGTTTATTCATATCTGGACCAATTTCGAAATTTGCATATGAAGACTTACCGGAATTGTTATATGTTATTTCCGGCCTCATTTAAACTTGCTTTGATGTGTTGTTCTTGTATGCATCATCTCTTGCCATGAGTAGAATCTTATAGCCTTTGTCATGCATCATGCTTGGTTGTGCATCATGGCATGTTTATGTGTGGTGTGTTTACCTTATTGTTTGCTTCTTTCCGGTTGTGCTTCTTCTCGATAGTTCCTGTTTTGTTGCAATCGTGAGGATTTGTTCGACTACGCTTGATTCGTCTTCATCCGTTCATCTTCTTTATGGAATCGTTCTTCTTCCTAGTGGGATTTCAGACAAGATGATCGTTACCTTGGATCTCACTACTATCATTGCTATGCTAGTTGCTTCGTTCTATTTCTATGCTGCGCTACCTATCACTTGTTTTTCAAGCCTCCCAAATTGCCATGTCAGCCTCTAACCTTTTCACCCTTCCTAGCAAACCGTTGTTTGGCTATGTTACCGCTTTTGCTCAGCCCTTCTTATAGCGTTGTTAGTTGCAGGTGAAGTTGAAGATTGCTCCATGT
>LR880970.1:559946295-559970549 GCA_904067115.1 Aegilops sharonensis
GCTTCTCTAAGTGTTGGTCCGAACAAAGTAGCCTGCGGGGCCACCTTGGGTAAACTCGAGGGCTGGTTTTACTCGTAGCTTGACTCATCCAGTGTGCCCTGAGAATGAGATATGTGCAGCTCCTATCGGGATTTGTCGGCACATTCGGGCGATCTTGCTGGTCTTGTTTTACCATTGTCGAAATGTCTTGTAACCGGGATTCCGAGGCTGATCGGGTCTTCCTGGAAGAAGGAATATCCTTCGTTGGTCATGAGAGCTTATAATGGGCTAAGTTGGGACACCCCTGCAGGGTTTAAACTTTCGAAAGTCATGCCCGCGGTTATGTGGTAGATGGGAATTTGTTAATGTCAGGTTGTAGAGAACTTGACACTTGACTTAATTAAAATGTATTAACCGCGTGTGTAGCCGTGATGGTCTCTTCTCGGCGGAGTCCAGGAAGTGAACACAGTTTCTTTTATGTATGAATGTAAGTAGTTTCAGGATCACTTCTTGATCACTTCTNCTCATCCAGTGTGCCCTGAGAATGAGATATGTGCAGCTCCTATCGGGATTTGTCGGCACATTCGGGCGATCTTGCTGGTCTTGTTTTACCATTGTCGAAATGTCTTGTAACCGGGATTCCGAGGCTGATCGGGTCTTCCTGGAAGAAGGAATATCCTTCGTTGGTCATGAGAGCTTATAATGGGCTAAGTTGGGACACCCCTGCAGGGTTTAAACTTTCGAAAGTCATGCCCGCGGTTATGTGGTAGATGGGAATTTGTTAATGTCAGGTTGTAGAGAACTTGACACTTGACTTAATTAAAATGTATTAACCGCGTGTGTAGCCGTGATGGTCTCTTCTCGGCGGAGTCCAGGAAGTGAACACAGTTTCTTTTATGTATGAATGTAAGTAGTTTCAGGATCACTTCTTGATCACTTCTAGCTTCTCGACCGTTGCGTTGCTTCTCTTCTCACTCTTATTTGCATATGTTAGCCCCCATATATGCTTAGTCGTTGCTGCAACCTCACCACTATCCATTCCATTCCCATTAAGCTTTGCTAGTCTTGATACCCATGGTAATGGGATTGTTGAGTCCTTGTGGCTCTCAGATTACTACCACAACAGTTGCAGGTATAGGTAATGCGATGATCATGATGCGGGAGCGATGTTTTCTTGTTTTGGAGTTCTTCTTCTGCTTCTTCTTCGATCAGGGGATAGGTTCTAGGTCGGCAGCCTGGGCTAGCTGGGTGGATGTCATTTGAGTTTCTGTCTGTGTTTCATCCGTAGTCGGATGTCGCCCTATGTATGATGATGTTGTATTCATGTGGCATTGTATGCCTCTTGTATGTATCCCCAACTATTATGTAATGGTTTGATGTAATGATATCCACCATGCAAAAGCGTCTCTAATATGCGCTTCTTCCTTGGTGGGACCTTCGAGTTCCTTTAGGATAGGGTCGCATATTGGGCGTGACATGTGCGCTTCAAGCTCTTCGGTGAGGCGATGCATGCAATGATCCAGCTTGGCGGGGAGCTTGCTAATGTCGACACCAGGCTTGAGGCAGAAGGCCGCCGCCTGGCGCATGAGTGGCAGCAGCTAAAGGTTGCCATCAACCTCGGGAGACTTTAGCGCGACGAGGCCGATGCGCTTGTGGCAGCCTCACTTGCGGCTTCTCGCGAGGCTTGCGCCCATGCCATGGAGGAGGCTGAGGCCACCAACCGCCATTGCAAGGCAGCCGAGGAGCGGGAGCGGGAGCTTCTGTCTTCAAATGCATCCCTTGAGCGAGAAGTTGGGTAGCGTCGCGTTCTCCTGGCCTCCTCACCAGACGAGGCGGCCTTTGCTGAGGCGGAGCTCCTGAGGCGCCACGATGACTTGACGTTGGAGACCATGGACCACAGCATGGCGTTGGAGAGGCTGGAGGTGAGGGAGCACCAGGCTGCCGCGACTGATGATGTCGTCGCCGCCCGAGAAGCCCAGGTCCAACTGGAGGTGAAGGAGAGGGTGGCGTAGGCGCGGGCTGACTTAGCTGAGGGGCACCGCCTGGATCTGGAGCTTCTCAAGGCCGAGCATGAAGGTAGGACCTCCACCCTGAAGGCGAAGCTGAACAGTGTGAGAGCGCCGCTCAAGGAGCCCTGACTTCTTCCGAATCTGCCTTGGCCTCTGCCCGCGTTGAACTGTCTTCCCTTCGACAACAGATCAAGGATACCGCGTCCCTGGCAGAGAAGACCGCGAATGAAGCGAATCGCCGCTGAACGCTGCAGCACGAGCATGCCTCGATGCTCCAGGATCTCAGAGTCAGAGCCAACCGCGCCTTGGGCACCATCTGTGACGAGAGGACTCCTCACCTGCACGAGAACGATTACACCAGCCACCTCAGCTTCTTCACCAACATCATGACCCACCTGGAGGATCGGGCCGTGAGGGTTGGCGAGCTTGTAGTGGAGAGGAGCCGGATTCTTCTTGGGCGCGCATTCTCACGTGTCTTCAACCACCTTCTAAACTGCGATCCTCACTTCGACTTCAATGGTGTGTTAGCCCACGTGCCCACGGTTATTTAGGACAACCTGGCCGGGTGGGTGGACGACCATGTGGATGCCCTGGTAGCAGAATTTGTTCCGGAGGATGACGCAGTCGTGATTGCGGCCGAAGAAGATGGCACGGGTAGCGATGATGAGGAGGATGTTCGCCACGACGCGAGTAGCGCGAACAGAGGTGATGAAGAAGGCGCACCTAGCTAGGCCCTTGTTCCTTTTCGCTTTGACCTGTATGACAAAAACTTGAACGCATCCTCGTGAGAGCATTTTGAAAGGGGGGGGGGGGCCTTATGATGTATGAGATCATGAAATGCTTTTGAAGTAGCACCCGGAGCATGACTCAGCAGGGCTGCGGGCTCCCAAAAAGGGTAGTTGTTTATGACTTATCTTTGGTTCTGCAGGTCTCGAGTGAGCCCTGGTGTCGCAGCGGCGCTTCTTCTCTTTAGGTGAGCCTGCCGCGGGCTCGCGAGGTTCTGAGCCTCCCGAGGGGCCTGCTGGCATGTCCTAGAGTGCTTCGCGAGGAACCAACTTCCAAATCGTGGTGAGGTGGGTGCGCATGGCGGCCGCACCCTTAAGCCCCCGGGGGGAAAGCGATCAACCCCAGCCCGCGCACCGTACCCAGCCCCCGCTCGCGAGGTGCTTGAGGGCAGGGCGACAGTCACGAGCTTCAGAAAAACGCAAGAACAGAAGGCAAGAGAGCAACACAAGACGAGAAAACTCCCCCCATTTTTATAAATGCATGAGAATCAACTGCTTCAAAAGGCCGACGAACAAGTACAAAAAGTAGGCAAAAGAAAATGGCCACGTCTGGCGCCTAGCTAGTCTTCAAGTCTTCTCACCAGCGCGGAGCTAAGTGCTTCCACTAGGACGTTGGCGGGAGCCCCCGTGAGGCCCCAGGGCGGCGCTCAGGAGACTTTGGGGCGTGTACAGCCCCACTCATTATTACGTGAGAGTGTCACTAGCGGAGACCTTCACAGGCCGGAGCCTTGCTTCATGTCGTCCGATGAGGACCCCGCCGTGCGCCGCCGCCGGCCACCGTTGGGGAGACCTGAAACCAGGACAAGACCAAGGGGCAAGGGGGAAGCAGGCGACATCCTCAGCGACCGTAGGCCCCCCGCCGAGGGGAAGGGCTCGCCGGTGCCTTCCCCGGCGGAGAACCTACCTCCTGGAAGGGCCCTGCTCCGTGCAGCGTGAGGAAGGCCTTGCTGCTGGGCTCCCCCCGTGCTGCTCCCAACGCCCTTCGCGCTCCTACAGGGGATCCGCCATCCTGAGAGTCCTGGTGGTATCTACGCCCTGGTTCACCTGTGATCCATGGTCAACGTAAGCGTGCCCCTGTGGCATTAGCTGTACCCATAGGTTATCGCCGTTGGAGATGTTGGTGGGGCTCGGCGGCGGCTCGAAGGAGATCTCGGCTTTGTGTATATCCAGCGCCTAGCCTGGCATGGGGCATCAGCTGGGGCCCACCCCCGGCGCGTGCCTCGGGTCCATTGCGACGGGGACGTAGGCTTCCAGGCTGGTCGTGCCAGAAACGGCGCCCGGCTGCCTCACGTTCCCGCCTTCTTCATTTGCCCTCTGGTCATGTCAACCAGGGGCCGGTTGAAAGTGCAACTATCCCTAGGTGGTTTTGGTAATTCATAACAACATATAGCTCATTGAGCTAATGCTATTCCAAGACTATTATTTCAGGAAAGCTCAATGAATGGCATGGCATGGATGATGAAAGTGGATCCCTCAAAATACTAAGGACAAAGGATTGGCTCAAGCTCAAAAGCTCAAGACTCTTCATTTTACATTTTAGTGATCCAAGATCACATTGAGTCTATAGGAAAAGCCAATACTATCAAGGAGGGATGAGGTGTTGCTTAATGAGCCTCTTGCTTCATGTGCTTAGTGATATGCTCCAAAACCCCCAACTACTTTCCCACATCCACAAATGACCTAAACCCAAAGTCAAAATCGGTCACACCGATTCTTCCTACCCGGCGCCACCAATTCCAAAAGTCATAGCCACTGCCACAAACCCTAAGCAAATCGGTCTTACCGATAGGGATCTCGGTCTCACCGAGATGGGGTTGTAATCTCTCTGTTTCCCTTCATAATGTTTCGGTCTAACCGAAGTGAGCGATCGGTCCCACCGAGATTGCAATGTAAACTCTCTGTTTCCTTTTTGTAACAATTCGGTCTCACCGAAAAGAGCAAATCGGTCCCATCGAGTTTACCTGACCAACTCTCTGGAATGCTTATTACCAAATCGGTCTCACCGAGTTTGTGTAATCGGTCTTATCGAGATTACGTTATGCCCTGACCCTAACCGAATCGGTCTCACCGAGATGCATGTCAGTCCCACCGAAAATCACTAACGGTCACTAGGTTTACTAAATCGGTCCAACCGAGTTTAACGATTCGGTCCCACCAAGTTTAGTAAATTGTGTGTAACGGTTAGATTTTGTGTGGAGGCTATATATACCCCTCCACCTCCTCTTCATTCATGGAGAGAGCCATCAGAACGAACCTACACTTCCAACTTACCATTTCTGAGAGAGAACCACCTACTCATGTGTTGAGGCCAAGATATTCCATTCCTACCATATGAATCTTGATCTCTAGCTTTCCCCAAGTTGCTTTCTACTCAAATATTCTTTCCACCTGATCCAAAACCTATGAGAGAGAGTTGAGTGTTGGGGAGACTATCATTTGAAGCGCAAGAGCAAGGAGTTCATCATCAATGCACCATTTGTTACTTCTTGGAGAGTGCTGTCTCCTAGATTGGCTAGGTGTCACTTGGGAGCCTCCGACAAGATTGTGGAGTTGAACCAAAGAGTTTGTAAGGGCAAGGAGATCGCCTACTTCGTGAAGATCTACCGCTAGTGAGGCAAGTCCTTCGTGGGCGACGGCCATGGTGGGATAGACAAGGTTGCTTCTTCGTGGACCCTTCGTGGGTGGAGCCCTCCGTGGACTCGCACAGCCATTACCCTTCGTGGGTTGAAGTCTCCATCAACGTGGATGTACGATAGAACCACCTATCGGAACCACGCCAAAAACATCCGTGTCTCCAATTGCGTTTGAATCCTCCAAACCCTTCCCTTTACTTTCTTGCAAGTTGCATGCTTTAATTTCCGCTGCCTATATACTCTTTGCATGCTTGCTTGAATTGTGTGATGATTGCTTAACTTGTCCTAAAATAGCTAAAATCTGCCAAACTCTATAATTGGGAAAAGGTTAAGTTTTTATTGGTCAAATAGTCTATTCACCCCTCCTCTAGACATACTTCAAGGTCCTACAAGTGGTATCAGAGCTTTGGTCTCCATTTTCTTTGATTTCCGTAGCTTTTGGTGGTCATAGCCTTGGTTTCACAACCTAGGAGAGTATGGCGTCTAGCGAGGGAAATTATCACCGTAGAGGTCCTTACTTTGATGGTACTAATTTTGCTAGTTGGAAGCATAAGATGAAAATGCATATTCTTGGACATAACCCCGCCGTTTGGGAAATTATTTGTATTGGCTTGCAAGGTGAATTTTTCGATGGGAGAGAACCGAACCGTGAAGCTAATGTAGAAGAATTGAAGATGCTGCAATACAACGCTCAAGCTTGTGATATCATCTTCAACGGATTGTGCCCCGAAGAATTCAACAAAATCAGCCGTCTTGAGAATGCAAAGGAAATTTGGGATACTTTGATTGATATGCATGAAGGTACCGAGTCCGTTAAGGAATCCAAGTTGGATGTGCTCCAAAGTCAGCTTGACAAGTTCAAAATGAAGGATGGTGAAGGTGTCGCTAAAATGTACTCTAGGCTTGCTCTTATCACAAATGAGATTGCCGGCTTAGGGAGTGAAGAGATGACCGACAAATTCATCATCAAGAAGATCTTAAGAGCATTGGATGGAAAGTATGATACCGTGTGCACATTGATTCAAATGATGCCAAACTACAAAGATCTCAAGCCAACGGAAGTCACTGGAAGAATTGTTGCTCATGAGATGTCACTCAAGGATAAGGTGGAACTTCACAACAAGCCAAGTGGTGCTTACAAAGCCTAAAGTGAAGCCCCCACATAATCAAGTGAGAAACAAACCTTCAATGAAGAATTGAGCTTAATGGTGAAGAACTTCAACAAGTTCTACAAGAGTAGAAGCAAAGAAAGAAGCTCCAAGTCGAGGTCTTACAATGACAAAAGATCTTCTAGTCGAGAGCACAATTGCTACAATTGTGGGAGACCCGGACACTACTCCAATGAGTGTACGACACCCTACAAAAGAAGAGAAGATTCTCCAAGAAGAAGGAGCAAAAGAGAAGAATCACCACCAAGAGAGAGGAGGAGTAGAGATGATCGTTATGAACGAATACCCTCACGGAGAAGCAAGGATTCGGAAAGGAAGGACAAGTCATCAAGGAGCCACACAAAACGAAGACATCAAGCCCATGTTGGTGAATGGGTATCCGGCTCCGACTCCGACAATCACTCCGAGAGAAGCTATCACTCCAACTCCGAATATACTCAAGATGAAGGTGTTGCCGGTCTAGCACTTGTGTCAACCAACTCCTATGACATATTTGATTCACCATGAAGGTGTTGGAAGATGCTTCATGGCCAAAGGTTCAAAGGTAACACATCCCAAGTATGTTGATTTCAATAGTGATGAAGATGACTTGCTTGTGGATGATGATTTACTTGTTGACAACTCTAGTGATGAATACTATGATGAAACGTCAATTAATCATGCTAATCAAGATAAAACGAATGACAATGATAAGGAGAAGATTGAGCTTCTAACTAAAGAACTAAAAACTCTTAAGTTAGCTCATGAAACTATCTTCGAAGATCATTGAGAACTTTTAAGGGCTCATGAGAAGTTACGCTTTGAAAAGCTCAATCTTGAGCAAGAGCATGAGTTCTTAAAAGCAATCAATGATGATCTCCGCAAGAAAAGTTCTTCTTATATTGCCAAGCGTTTACTCTTATCTACTTACATGCCTCAAGTCAAGTCTAGTAACAAGTAAAAGAAAGATACTTCCTCTAGTAGTAACAATAATAATGTCAAATCCAATATTGTTGCTTCTAGTAGTTCTCTTGATTCCACTAATGATTCTCTTAGCCAAGTTACACTTGAGCAAGAAAATAGCTTATTGAAGGGAATTATAGAGAAAGGTGTTTACAAGAGCCTTGCCGGGAGTAAGCAATTCGAGGAAATCGTACGCAAGCAAGGAAGGCACCGGAAGAATCAGGGTGTTGGTTCTGAACGAAAGTTCAATGCTAATGGAGTTGAGTGGGAAGAAGATCAATATCCCAAGACGAAGTTTGTTCCTCAACAAGAGAAGTATGATCCTACTTCCTTCAAGGAACACATGCTCAAGATGATCTTCCACCACAAGACCACAAGAACAAAGGCAAGGACAAGCTTCAAGAAGAGATTGATGCATTTGAAGAAGCACCTAAAGCCTCGTTCAAGTGGGTTCCCAAGACTACATCAAGTTATACTTCATCAAGTACAACTACAACTCCAAGGATTCCCATCAAGATGATGTGGATCCCGAAGAAGAAGAACTAGAGAGTTCTTGAGGGTGATTCTGCCAACATTCTTCACTCATATCATTTTGGCAAGAACAAGTGCAATCAACTTCCACATCTTGCACTAGTTCAAGGAGTCACAAACCCTCATGTTGGTAAGAAAAGGGACAAGGTAACCTAATGATTTCATGGACATCATCTTGTGTGTGCATAACTCTATGTCTATGGATATTCTTGTTTGTTCCTTGTGGGACTAACCCATGTAGGTAAGTTGAAAGTGCAACTCACTCCAAAGGATTGCTCCAAATGATCCACACCAACATTGAGCATCCACATCTTCAACACCTACATGAAGTCATCATCGACAAAACCCAAGGTTAGTTCATCCCTCTAAGGGGGGATCTCATATCTAGGGGGAGCTTAACTCTAAGAATTGAGTCAAAGCAACTCTAATGGTGTGAACACATCAATGCATTATGTAAAAGTGGTAACCTCACTTGAGCTTAAACGATGAATATGACCTATGATCAAATGTTCTCATTTGACTCCTAAGTCAATATACTCATATATAGATGACCTAGTCATCGCCAATTGTTTGATAGATGCTAGAATTGGTTGTGCATGCTTTGCCACATATTTCATTTGCCATCTTATTGTGTGAGCATGTTGGTGCATATTTTACTCATTCAAGGACATCCACTTGTTGTTTTGGTTGTTTGGGTTCTTTTCTTTTTGCCAAGTGGATGGACAAGAATGCCTAAGAACCTTCTTTAGCTATCTATGCTTTTCTCGTCTCAAACTCTATTCATGCTACATCACAAAATTTGATCAAGTCAGATTCGAACCACTCTATGTGAGGAGCACTCGGAGTCCCCGATTCGTCATAGACTTAAACTTCCAAAACCTCTTTGTGATTCTCGGTCAGACCGATTCCTCCATTTCGGTCCTACCGAGATCATTAAGTTGATCTGAGTTTTCAATCTCGGTGCAACCGATTTGAACTTTTCGGTCTTACTGATTTGCTGTAACTGAACACAATTATGCATATCGGTGCCACCGAGTTGTTCCACTCGGTCACACCGACAGGGTCGGTCTATATATAGCCACGGGCAAAATTTTGGAAATTTCTCTGAAACCCTTCGCCCGCGCAATAGCTCGCTCTGCCATCGGAGGTCTCCGGATCGTCTCCTCCTCGCCAGCAGCCTCCTGTCGCTGGTCTCCACCGCCGTCAATGGATTTCGTCCCCAACGTTGCCGCCGTAGCAAGTCCACCGCCAAGTTAGGGTATGGACTTGATCTTTGTGCTATCCACGTCTGATTCCTAGCACATTGTATTTTTATTGAATCTTGCCATGATTGAAACTCTTCTATCCAGCCAAAGTAGTCTGTAGATTAGATGAGATTCAAAATTTTAGGGTTAGGTTTCCGCCGGAACCATCTCGGACCCACCAAGTTGAAAAACTCGGTCTCACCGATTTGGCTTATGCCATTGCACTAGTGACTCACGGTCTGACCGAGAATTACTAATCGGTGCGACCGATTTGAGGATTCTGTGAAACCCTAGCAGTCTCGGTGCCACCGAACTGTGACTCGGTCTAACCGAGATCATCAGTTTAGGTTCCAAAACTGCCTCGATATCACCGAGTTTGAAAATCGGTTGATCCGAAATGCTTTCTGTGGAAAACTAAAACTGAACTTTTGAATCATTGTTTTGCAAAAATCTCTGCATTGTGTGATGCTCATCTATTCTATCTCATCTATAACTCTTCACAGGGTCAGCAGCCAGCTTTTGCAGTATGTCAGATCAGAGTGACAGCCAGAACAGGTCAGTAGAGCAGATGGACTTGAGTGTGGGCACTAGTCCCTCAACTACAGATGAAGGGAGCAGAAGTACTCCTAGCAATTTGCCTAGGGCTGCTACTAGGCAAAGGAGGAAAAGAACTTCAGATTCAGAGGATGAAGATTACAAAGCTGAGGAAGATGAGGCCACTTCCAAGAAAGTGGTGCTCAAGAAGGAATGTGGCTCTGCACATAGCACTAAGCCAGGACTGAAGAAGAAAGTTCCTGCCAAGAGGACACCTATGCCTAAAGCTAGAAAGTCCACTCATGTGCCAGCTCAGGCTCAACCCAAAGAAGCACCTGAGAAGAAAGTCACTTCTTCCAAACCTCAGAAAGTCCCCACTGGTGAAACTATGAAGTTCACAATTGAATCCGAGGATGATGGTGATCAACACAAGAAAAGAAGAGAGCAAGAACCACAACTGCCAAGGTCCTTGGAAAGCCCTATCTGAGAAGAGATTCTGAAGAAGAGGAAGAGGATGCTGCACCAGCACCTAAGGCACCCAAGCTTATGGGTGATGCAATCAGATCAGGGCCTGCAACATCTAAGCCCAAGGATGCACCCAAAGCTGCCTCCAAGGCCAAGCAAGTTCCAAAGAGGAATACTAGGAGTATTCCAGCTGCTGAGAAGAACAAGGCCCCAGTGCCCAATGTTGCTGAAGATGAAGATGAAGAAGGTCAAGTCCTAAGAAAGCTCAAGCCCAAGATACCAGACCACAATGATGCCCATCCTGTGGCTGAGGACATGAGAATCAGGAAGGATTCAGGTCTGAGACTGTGGAGAATGGAAGATCCATATGCTTCAAGAAGAAGAACTGCTGTTGACTACAGATTCCATACAAAGGAACATCAGGACTTTTATGAAACAATTCTGTTGGACAAGAAGCCCATAGTTTGTGACATGAGGTGGGTCGACTGGACCTACATCAAGGACAATGAGCAGCACTATCCTGGAGTGCAAGAAAGCTTTGTTGCTTGTGGAGTTGCTGATTTTGTTGGACAGAAGTTCACCAACTGGAATGATGAACTTATCATGCAGTTCTACTCCACAACACATTTTTACCCAGATGGTAGAATTGTTTGGATGTCTGAAGGTACAGGGTACCAATCCACTGTTGAAGAATGGGCAAGTCTGATAAATGGCCCCAAGGAAAATGAGGATGACCTGGACATTTATGCAAAGAAGAAGATGGATCACAATTCAATGGCTCACATGTACAAGGAGATCCCAGACAAGGCAGTTGAGACTCACAAGTTTGGATCAGTTCACTTTCTGCTGTCAGGGTTGCCAACCATCAATTGGATTCTGAGGCACACTCTGTTGCCCAAGTCTGGTGACCATAACATGATCATAGGGCATGCTATCAACATGTTGCATGTGTTTGATGTGCCATAGAAGTTCAAAGTCATGAGCCTAATGATTGAAACAATCAAGAGGACTGCAGCAGATCAGAAGAGGAGCAAGCATGCGATCGTCCATAGCTAGATGAATCAGATCTCTAATTGGGCTAGGTTGTAGGACGACATGAAAGCCTCGTTTGAATAGGCTACTGGCGTCATCCAGCAACTAAGGGAGGACAATGAGAGGCTTCGGGCCGAGCGCGACCTGCTCAGGGCAAAGATCTTCCGAAGTGCAGTCCAGCAGGAGGAGACCAGTGCCTTGTTGAAGAGGACTGGCGTCCTCGTCAAGAAACTTATGGACGAGAATGACATGCTCCGCATCGAGCGCCAAAGGCGGATGGAGGAATCCGTGTATGCTCTCAAGCAGCGTTTTGAGGACAGGAAAGAGCTCATCGCCGTTCGCGCGGAGACTAGTTCCCGCGGCCTGCAGAAACACATCAAGAAAGTAGAGATCAGCGAGCCAGATCGTTGTCTTCCTTCTTCTTTTGCCCTTGTGTATTTCGGGCGTAGCTGCATGTGGCTTTTTTAATTATCTTCTTAATTATATAAGACAATTATTATCCACAATCATCTTCCTTATATATTCATCACTCTTGCTATAAGTCACAGTAGATGCTATATAGGTCCGTCGGATCTTACAGCAAGATCCGCGCAAAATTTTCTTTTTAGATTTTCTTTTCTCTCTCTTAAATCTCAGCCGAGTGAGACATAGCCACGCCATTAAACAGAGGCTCCGGCACCATTAATGGAGACCTTGGGAGAGAGGAGGACGGCAGATGGAGGTCAAAGAGCTCTCCTCCCGATAAGCACGCGCAGGGGTATGATCGCACGCCTCTCATACTCAAATAGCTACCCTGCATGGTGCCTCCTAGCTAATCAGAAAAGGGGACACATGGCGGCATGTAAATGGGAAATAGAACGCCCACGGTTTCAATAATACTTGTGTTTCCGATTGTAGCGTGACACCGCTTGTTCCAAAATGACTTTGTTGATTGTTAATGTGTGCGCCTTCGCAAATCGGACAGCAAAATTACCACAGCATGTTGGTGCCATGTCATGGCACCAAGCCAAGTTTCATGATTTTCATGCGTGTTTTGGATTTACAGGAATTAAAAAAAGTTTCTCAATGTTTCCAGCCGAGCCACGACGCCCATAATTTTGAATTTCATTCCCATTTTTGCATGGGACCTAGAAATTTACCCGAGGACACACATGTGATTTTTCAAACAACTTTGGTGCACTGGAGCATGTGCTTGTATTTCAAATTTGAATATGCACACAAAGGTGACACGTTCCCTCTCAGAACCAACTTTGGTGCATCGGAACATGTGCTTGCGGTTCAAATTTGGATTATGCACATTAAATGTCTAGAAACTCAATTAAGGCCAAACGAACCCGGAATAATTCCAAAATTGAACATGGCACTCATATAGTTCTATGTTGCCTCTGTAAAGAAAATCATGGGGGAGGCAGCGTATATCGTTTCGCACACAAAGGTGACACGTTCCCTCTCGGAACCACGAGGCTTGTTGAGAGAACCTCCAGTTTGGCAAGAAGCTTATACCAAAACTTGTCCCAATTCAGCCAAAAATTATACATATGAAAACAGGGTTTAGATTATCCCGAACATCTCGCTACCTAGACCAATGTACTATGATTTGAATTCAACATAAAATGTATACAAATATTTGAATTGGAGATCGTATGGTATGTGTAGTTCATAATGAAATATGATTACTGCTATATGCATGTTTTTTGTTATCAAGATAATATTTAATGATTGTATAACTTGACAACAATCATATTCAAATAAGGAAAATTGATTCAAATTTAGTCCATATGGTAGACGACAATATATATGTTCATAGGGTGGAGTAAAATGTTCATATATGATGGAAGATCAAAATGTACGACTACATCAATTATAAACCGCAAGGTCACCTAACGATATATTCGAATTCAACATAACATTGATTCAAAAATTGAAATTCGAGATACTGGCATTTGTAATCATATAAAAAGGGATATTACTCTTTCTTTTGGTCGGAAATGATTTGTTTTTTGTTGTTGTTGAGGGAAGTGCGAATCGATTTGGTACTGTACAGGGTAATCTTGTTCTCCCAATTTTTTTTACATTTTTCTTGTAGTTTTTTCAATGGCATTTATAGCAATATAGTAAAAGGGGACATGACTCTCTTGTGTCTTGTATGAATTGTTTTTTTTGTACATGTTAAGTTTGTTCTACCGAACAAGGAATCCGCACCTTGTTATCCCAAAATTTTGAAGCTCGAGCATCTTTTGTCTCACCTGCTTTGAAACTCCAGCCTCTTCAACCCGCATCGCGCCTTGTTATCCCGAAATCGGTCCCGCAGCCCAGACACTCGAAATCCCCCTTATACCCCTCAGCCGGAAATGCTGGCTCGACGTTGCGGTGTCGAAACCAGTGGGGGTACGCTGGTAACTTACCCTACATTTCCGACCAGCGCGTCCCTAAGCCATCGCTCCCCCCTACCTTCCCCTTCGTTACCCCCATTTGTACATCGAGGCCGCCAAAACCCGCGAAACCCCACGCTCCTCCGTCGGCCTCCCAACCGCCGCCAGCCGGAGACTCTTCCCCGACGACGTCCTCCACCACAACAGCTCGCCGTCCCTCATCCACCGCACCGGATGAGGATCTGTCGTTGATCTCGTCGTCCCGCCGGATCAGCCGCCCCATCCGCCACCTCCAAGGAGCTGCCCCGATGTTCACCTCATCTATCACGCCACCTCCATCCCCATAGCACCGTCCTGACCTGCCCCACCGGAACCGCAACACCCTTGCCAATTCCTCCGATGAAGCCGAGGCCAACTCGGTGCCATCAAGGAGGTTCTGCACTCACCGCTGCATTTTATCTTTTATTCGATCTCACGAGGCTGCCGGTGCTCGATACCGAGCAGCCATGGCGGGTCTCCATGATGGTGCCGCTGCTGGCCACTTCATCCATGGCATCTCTCCCCCATGTCGTTGCTTCCTCGGCGGTGACTTCCACACCGGCACTAGTTGCAGCTACTCTGGCTCTCGCTCGCGCTGCTGCTGCTGCTGCTCCGGCTCTCGCTTGCGTTGCGGCTCTTTTCTTGCTGTTGTCCACGCTGCTGCATTGCTCTTGCTTTCGTTCGTGCTGCTGCTCTGCTCTGCTATTGTTGTCGGTCGCACTGCTGCTCCGCTCTTGCTCTCGTTCGTGCTGCTGCTCTACTCTTGCTCTCGCTCAGGCTGCTGCTGTTGTTGCACGACCTCCGGCATCTAGAGGAGTTGCTGCTTTAGCACTCGCTCGCGGTGCTACTACACAACTTGCTCTCTGCTAGTGCATTCCCTGCTCGAGCGTCTGCTGATTTAGATCACTGCTTTTATGCTACTAGTGCTCGAACGCCCTAAACATCTATTGCAATGCTCTGCTACTAGTTCAATCAGTTTTGACAGTAAAATTTAGTTTTGATTGTAAAGTTTAGTTTCTTCAGTTAAGTTCAGAGTGAACAGTACTTACAGCATCAGTCGGAGCGGCCGTGGCGCGGCTGATGCGTTTTACATCTAGCACTTTTTGGTGATGTATTTTACATCATATATTCCAGATGATATTAGAGTCCTACTTCAGATTAACGTTGTCTGTCTTGTCCTGCTTCAGCCTCGCCGCCGTACACCTCACCAGAGCTACTCCAACGACGGAACCGTCCATCACAGCAGAGCAGTACCCTCGGCGCCGTTTCCAGAGGCCTCACATCTTCTTCCCCGCCTCTGACAGTCACACCAGCATCACCATCCTCCACATCCACCCCAATGATGCTGAGGTCCACAAGGCTATGCCAAAGAGGTTGTACACTCATCGGATCACTTTGTTACTCTGCATTCATGTCGATCCCTCGAGGATCCTTTGCTATGGAACTACTATGGTACTACTATTCGTGCATTTGGTTAGAAGGAGTGGAGCAAAGCAAAACTGGAGGATTTTTTCCTTTGGTGTCTCTTTCAAAGAAAAAACGTAGGAATTTTAATATTCACTTGGACGTCCTTTTCAAATTAACATGCATGAAGAACATAACTAATTGCATTACTGGCATAATAAGATTCTTATTTTTTTTCATTTTCATGTGGTTGGACTTTAATTTGACCATGTTTCTCCATTCCTGTGTTCTTTCAATTCATGTGAACCAAACACCCAGGTTGATAGAAATCCTATGTTTCCAAATGCTCTGTTTTGCACGTGCATTCCTATCCTATTCCTGTGTTTTTCCTGTCCCTGCGTTTATAGAATCCTCCAATTCTAAGGAGCTCTTACAGATTTACTTCATTTTCGGATAGACGTCAAAGAAAACTCTGTGTGTTATGTCCTGCTCCTTTCGTGCCGTCATCCACCCCACCTGAGGTGCACCATCGACAGAAGTGTTCGCTGCAGTAGAGATTCCCCCTGCATACTTTCTTTCACCGCCTCAGATCATCATTCTCGTTGCCGACAGCCACGCCAACTGCATTACCATCATCGACTGAGCAGATGAACCTGAGAACTACACAGTTCCGGAAGAGAGGTCACAATCTTTCGTGTTTGCTTACGTTATACATCGCTTATTATTACCTGCTGCTTTATCGTTCAAACTTGAGTTTTAAAATGCCCGTGGGTCTCATATCGAGGCAGCAATGAATAGTATCTGTCTACTATCTAGTTTATCTGTTGTCTTCTATGTGGTTCATGTTGGGTGGGCAACAAACAGTAGATGATCCATTGTCTATCTTTTTAAACTGAAGCTATAATCTACATGCTATCATTAGTTTTGGATCTATCCACTCGTTTGCTACCATCAGTCTTGATTTCTGCATGCACCAATCTAACTATTTTTTATTATGCATGTCAGTTATTGTACACAATCGTACTAAACATGTAGAGAAAAAGAGAAGACCGTTGTGTGGGAATATAATGTCATGCAGACGCCGCTCCATGATGGGCGAAGTGCCCCCTCCCACCATTCCAGATTGTATTCCAGAGGAAGGTAATTATTCAAAAGGGGATTCAGAGGGAGCCGACCACTCCTCTTTACCACCTGAGGTGTTTGCTCTAACCTGGCATGCTGATGTTGGTCATATCATGCATATGGCGCCTCGCATTGCTTACATTATACATCTTATATGTCATTAGCTTAGTTTAGATTTTCTTTGTGTGAATGACACCTGTTTGGTTTCTGTATCATACTCCCACTGTTCCTAAATATTTGTCTTTTTAGAGATTTCAACAAGTGACTACATAGGGAGCAAAATGAGTGAATCTACACTCTAAAATATGTCTATATACATCCGTATGTGGTAGTCCCTTTGAAATCTCTAAAAAGTCAAATATTTAGGAACGGAGGGAGTATACGAGAATTATGCAATGCCATCTTCTTTAGCTAGGCATCACATACGTGAATCATGCAATGCCATCCTGTTTAGCCAGTCATCGTATATGTGAATTGTATCGTACCATATTTTTTCATAATGTATTCCATTTGTCAACAATGTTTATACATTCATCTAATCTTCATTTGCATCAGCCATTTGAGTCGGTCATGGGAAAATCTGGAGTGAAAACAAGGTATTCTGAGCAGTCAGTGCTACATGTCGATGCAGATTTCTTGCTGGTTACAGATAGCTCCTCAGAGGAGGATTCAGAGGTAGAAGACCAGTCATATTACCCCCCCCCCCCCGAGGTGCATGCTCTAACTTGGTGATGACGCACAAGTGTAGGGGATCTATCGTAGTCATTTCGATAAGAGTGTCGAACCCAACGAGGAGCAGAAAGAAATGACAAGCGGTTTTCAGTAAGGTATTCTCTGCAAGCACTGCAATTATCGGTAACAGATAATTTTGTGATAAGGTAATTCGTAAAGGGTAACAAGCAATGAAAGTAAATAAGGTGCAGCTAGGTGGCCCAATCCTTTTTGTAGCAAAGGACAAGCCTAGACAAGTTCTTATATAGAGAAAAGCGCTCCCGAGGACGCATGGGGATTATCGTCAAGCTAGTTTTCATCACGCTCATATGATTCACGTTCGTTACTTTAATAATTTGATATGTGGGTGGACCGGTGCTTGGGTACTACCCTTTCTTGGACAAGCATTCCACTTATGATTAATCCCTATTGCAAGCATCCGCAACTACAAAAGAAGTATTAAGGTAAACCTAACCATAGCATGAAGATCCAAATCAGCCCCTTACGAAGCAACGCATAAACTAAGGTTTAAGCTTCTGTCACTCTAGCAACCCATCATCTACTTATTACTTCCCAATGCCTTCCTCTAGGCCCAAATAATGGTGAAGTGTTGATACGTCCATTTTGCATCATGCTTTTATATTGATATTTATTGCATTGTGAGCTTTTATTACACATTATGTTACAATACTTATGACTATCTATTATCTATTATCTATTATCTATTATCTATTATCTATCTATTATCTATTATTTAATTAAAACAGAAGTCAAATAAGACAC
Source organism: Aegilops sharonensis (assembly GCA_904067115.1). Taxonomy (NCBI): domain Eukaryota; kingdom Viridiplantae; phylum Streptophyta; class Magnoliopsida; order Poales; family Poaceae; genus Aegilops; species Aegilops sharonensis. The sequence continues at coordinate 559,964,050 of LR880970.1, forward strand.
CACGTTCTTCCACATACGCTAAGAAAATATAAATCGTTGATCAATAATTTTTACGGTTGAGATTTAAAGATATTACGTTACATGCCTAAAGTAATATATGGACCTGGCACGTACAAAGGTACGTGAATAAGAAGTTGGAAACATGAATAAAAAGTTGGAAAGAAAAGACGAGATTTTTTAATGAGTTCGGGTCGGCATGTGCATAGCACGTACGTGTGATGAGAAGCTAACAAGCGAACACAAAAAAAGAGGAAAAATACAGCTACAGGGCTACCATAACTACAAAAGCGTTTCAGTTCGTATCCGAGTCCAAATTGAAGCGGCTTACACGTGATGCTTTATTCTGCGTATTTTCTAAAGCCCATTAACTAAAGTACGTCTCAATGCCACGCTGTTCTTTTTTGAAACTGCCACGCTATATTTTAACCCAAAAGAAGCAATAGCACCCCGTTAATACCTCAACGTGTGCCTACTGACAAAAAAACTTGGGACAAAAAACATCTTTGTAGGGCAAAATCTTACATTTTTATTTTGATCTGTAGGAAGAATCTTACATGATCCTAGAAAAAATATGCATGTCTTTTTCAAAATTATTCTTAAAATAGAATAAAATAAAAAATCAATGTGGGCCTATTTATTCTGAATTATCATATTTGTCGGCTATATTAGGGACCGTAACTATAATCTATTATTGTATTATTATTAAAACAAGAGTCAAACAACTCCTCACTATCGTCCACATAAATTAAATTATATTGATCGTCAATTTTTTATACTAACGGTTGAGATTTAAAAGATGTAAATATAGTCACGTAAAGAAAAATTGGCACGTCACGTAAGTCCTATTTGGCACGTCTTACATCAACTCATGCCATTTCTGCAAACAAGTCTATTCAAGAGGCAATCAGACATGGACATACTTTTTTGTGATAAAAGACAAGCGTATCACCCGTAAAAAAAAGACATAAACGCATTATGAAGTACGACAGCGATCTATATGGAAGAAGCCGAGCATCCCACGAAAAATAAGAGTCCATGCAGAAAACAACGTCCCATGATGTTATCTAGGATTCCCCCATAAAAGATGATGTTATCTAGGATTGTAGCAAATTAATCATTCTGGCATGCACGTACATGCAAAGGATGGATTTCTTTTAGAAAAAAGATAAGCGTGAGACAACGTGCGCGTGGTACCTGCACATGGACGTAGATGCAGATGGTGAGATTTAGACTATTTCCATCAACCACGTGATGCTCCGAAACACAGCCATGCATATCATAACGGAAATGTTAACACCCACACGCATGGCGTTTGCAGATCACCCACACGCCTCCACCATCACTCATTTTGCCACGTATGAATACATGACATCAGCAGAAATCTTTTTGGTTTTTGGCTTAAAAATGTTTTATCTCCTAAATAAAAAAGCGAACTAAAAATTCGTTTTCACCATTAAATCCATCTCGACGAGATCTTCAAAACTAGACCTCATGTTGATATGTTTCGACGAAATTTTTTTTTTTGCCCAGAAGTTGCCATGATGTTTACACTATAGTTGCCATAGTGCTTAAACTAAAGTTGCCATGTGGCAATTTTAGTTTGTAGAACATGACAATTTTAGTTTTTTTATGATGGCAATTCCAGTACTTTGACCATGAAATTATTTTTTTACTGAACCATGGCAATTTTAAGTGCATGTATCGTGGCAATTTTAGTTTATGGTGCATGGCAAGTCTAGTTTCTTAATTCTTTGGTTTATAATATGTTAAAATTGCTTTTAAATATAAAAGAAAATAGTTGAAAATATCATGGCAACTTCAGTGTAAATATCATGGCAATTCATGTGCAATAGACATGGCAACTTTTAAACAAAAAAAATTCGCCGAAATATATCGATATGAGATCTAGTTTTGAAGATCTCGTCGCGAGGGATTTAATGGTGAAAACGGATCTTCAATCGGATTTTTCATTTAAGAGATAAAACATTTTAAAAACTAAAATCCAAAAAGATTCTCGCATGCATGCATGCGATGACGTGGCAATCTATTTGCATTAGAGACGTGTGGTGCATCTCCTTTCCCGCCACACGTGTGGCAGTTATCGGGACCCTATCATAAAGCCAATGCTAACAAAACAAAGGGCAAAAGAATTGACAATCTCAATTTTGATGGGATCAAATTTTGTTGGTGCCATATACTAAAAAGATGTGCTAAACTATGTTCTACAATACGATGAGCTTATAACTTTATAACTGAAGTTATTAGAGAATATTATTGCAATCTTATACTACATTATTAGAGCACCATAATCTAGAAGACGTAACAGATCTTAATAAATAACACACATGAGTTTCTTCTAGGTACCAACTTATGTCATAAGGTAATCGGTATAAGAGGTACTAAAAATTAAGACAGAAATGCATTGTCGCATAAATAAACCGACGATCACCGTCGAAAGTGACAGGAGAGTGGTACATTGGAACAAAAAAATCGAAGAGTGCATGCATATATATGGACCAGTTATAAAACATGCAAGCATGACATATGGAAATAAATAATGATCCTGTCGATGGCCATATAATTATATGTGTCACTGAGCCCTACATCAGAGAGATAAGACAATATTTTGATTGTCAAAGTAGAAATCTAGAGAAAACACATCAGAGAGATAAAAACAACGCTGGACTGTAAAAAGATAGCTATCATAACAATGAATGCCAAAGAATGCCTAAGCATTTTCATGAATATATGGTCGCTCAACAAGAGGTAATAGATGGATAACCGAGATAGCATCTAGATGGATGACACTACACTAATAAAATGTGACAAACGCAATAAGGTTAGTGACGAGATGATTTGAAGAGAAGATGGAAGTGATTTGAGTATATTCCACCAATAAATAATTCTCTATGTGGAAAAATGTGGCCAACAATAAAATATAAGGAAAATCACAATAAAGTACTTTATCTTTGATATTTAAATTTCCGTCCATAATGGAACATACAAGGGATACACGGATGAAGGCGAATGAGGAATGTAATTTTTCCGGCAATGGAGAACAGAATAGAGACACAACTACATGATTGCATTCTTTTAAGAGAATGATTTAAGTAGATGTGATTTATACATGTCATCAATGTATACTCTTGATGGAAAATTTGAAAGAAATTAATTGAGAATAGATAGACATCAAGGGAAAAACATTACAAAAGTATGTTGAAATAACCATCAAGGCCAAATGAATTTACAAGATGGGTTGGGGTCCTCAATGCCATTGATTTTTAGTTCTCACATGCCAAAATATTGTTTGAACATTAAATACTTAATCCATCCAAGTCTAAGTCCTATATTTGAGGACATATTATTGGATACACTATTATTTTTTTGAGAACTGTCAAAGGCAACTTATTGAGTCAAATAACAGTTGAGAACAAGAGAAACAAGAGTAAATATCTAGCCGCGCAAATGCGCGGGTCACTCCGCTAGTTCTCTCTTATTTTACAAGGTTTATCATGAAGAGGGAGAATGCCGGCAGCTAGAAGTCTGGGCTGGAAAAGGATCAACTATTGGAGACATATTCTGCACAGCTCCAAAAGTCCTGGAACTCCCCGAAAGTCATTTTTCGAATTAATAAGAATTATTGAGCAAAGAAAGTACGAGAGGGGGCCCACACCCTGGCCACGAGGGTGCCCCCCCCGCTACTGGGCGCGCCCCCTGTCTCGTGGGCCCCCTGGTGGCCTTCTGGTGCCCATCTTCTGCTATATGAAGGCTTTTACCCTGGAAAAAAATCATAAGCAAGCTTACGAGATGAAACTCCGCCGCCACGAGGCGGAACCTTGGCGGAACCAATCTAGGGCTCTGGCAGAGCTATTCTACCGGGGAAACTTCCCTCCGGGAGGGATCATCACCATCGTCATCACCAACGATCCTCTCATCGGGAGGGGGTCAATCTCCATCAACATCTTCACCAGAACCATCTCCTCTCAAACCCTAGTTCATCTCTTGTATCCAATCTTGTATCCAAAACCACAAATTGGTACCTGTGGGTTCATAGTAGTGTTGATTACTCCTTGTAGTTGATGCTAATTGGTTTACTTGGTGCAAGATCATTTGTTCAGATCCTTAATGCATATTAATACCCCTCTGATTATGAACATGGATATGCTTTGTGAGTAGTTACGTTTGTTCCTGAGGACATGGGTGAAGTCTTGCTATTAGTAATCATGTGAATTTGGTATTCGTTCGATATTTTGATGAGATGTATGTTGTCTCTCCTCTAGTGGTGTTATGTGAACGTCGACTACATGGCACTTCACCATTATATGGGCCTAGAGGAAGGCATTGGGAAGTAATAAGTACATGATGGGTTGCTAGAGTGATAGAAGCGTAAACCCTAGTTTATGTGTTGCTTCGTAAGGGGCTTATTTGGATCCACTAGTTTCATGCTATGGTTAGGTTTAAAATAATACTTCTTTTGTAGTTGCGGATGCTTGCATTAGGGGTTAATCATAAGTGGGATGCTTGTCCAATAAAGGGCAGTACCCAAGCACCGGTCCACCCACATATCAAATTATCAAAGTAACGAACGTGAATCATATGAGCGTGATGAAACTAGCTTGACGATAACTCCCATGTGTCCTCGGGAGCGCTTTTCTCATTATAAGAAATTGTCCAGGCTTGTCCTTTGCTACAAAAAGGATTGGGCCACCTTGCTGCACCTTATTTACTTTCATTGCTTGTTACCTGTTACGAATTATCTTATCACAAAACTATCTGTTACCTACAATTTCAGTGCTTGCAGAGAATACCTTACTGAAAACAGCTTGTCATTTCCTTCTGCTCCTCGTTGGGTTCGACACTCTTACTTGTCGAAATGACCATGATAGATCCCCTATACTTGTGGGTCATCAAGTGTCATGTAGTCGACGTTCCCATAACACCACTAGAGGAGAGACAACATACATCTCATCAAAATATCGAACGAATACCTAATTCATATGACTACTAATAGCAAGACTCCTCACATGTCCTCAGGAACAAACGTAACTACTCGCAAAGCATAATCATGTTCATAATCAGAGGAGTATTAATATGCATTAAGGATCTGAACATATGATCTTCCACCAAATAAACCAACTAGCATCAATTACAAGGAGTAATCAACACTACTAGCAACCCACAGGTACCAATCTGAGGTTTTGGTACAAATATTGGATACAAGAGATAAACTAGGGTTTGAGAGGAGATGGTGCTGGTGAAGATGTTGATGGAGATTGACCCCCTCCCGATGAGAGGATCGTTGGTGATGACGACGATGATGATTTCCCCCTCCCGGAGGGATGTTCCCCCGGCAGAACAGCTCCGCCGGAGCCCTAGATTGGTTCCACCAAGGTTCCGCCTCGTGGCGGCAGAGTTTCGTCCCGAAAGCTTGCTTATGATTTTTCCAGGGTAAAAGACCTCATATAGCAGAAGATGGACACCGGAAGGCTGCCAGGGGCCCACGAGCCAGGGGGCGCGTCCAGGGGGTAGGGCGCGTCCCCCACCCTCATGGACGTTGGGTGGCCCCCCTCTAGAACTTCTTCCGCTCAATATTTTTATTAATTCCAAAAATGACTTTCGTGGAGTTTCAGGACTTTTTAGTTGTGCAGAGTAGGTCTCTAATATTTTCTCCTTTTCCAGCCCAGAATCCTAGCTGCCGGCATTCTCCCTCTTCATGTAAACCTTGTAAAATAAGAGAGAATAGACATAAGTATTATGATATAACGTGTAATAACAGCCCATAATGCAATAAATATCAATATAAAATCATGATGCAAAATGGACGTATCAACTCCCCCAAGTTTAGACCTCGCTTGTCCTCAAGCGGAAGTCGATATCGAGAAATATGTCCACATGTTTAGAGATAGAGGTGTCGATAAAATAAAACACGGACATGAGGGCATCATGATCATTCTTATAACAACAACATATATATATATATATATATATTGTCATATGATTTCTTATGCTAAAGTAACAATCTATTTACAATGTCAAGTATGAATCAGAAACTTCATTGAGAACCAACAAACTCTGATCTCGGTCATTGAAGCAATTTCAATTTATCATAACATAGGAAAGAGTCAATATAAGGGCTTTTCAGCAAGTCCACATACTCAACCATCATTTAGTCTTTCACAATTTTTTTGACTATTTACTGTAGAGCAACAGCCCCACGATCTTTTTTAGTCCAGAAATTTTTGCCCAGGCCTGTTTAAATCCGCTCCCACCGGGAGTCGAACCCAGGACCTGGGGTGCTACTAAGGTCACTGCAACCACTAGGCTACAGGCCCATTCGCCATTTAGTCTTTCACAATTGCTAACACTCACGCAATACTTGTGGGTATGAAGTTTTAATCAGACATAGAGAAAGATAGGGGCTTATAGTGTTGCCTTCCAACCTTTTTCCTCAAGGGTAATGTCAACAATAATAGTTCATGCTAACTTACATCCAATTGGAT
>LR880970.1:559984505-560008028 GCA_904067115.1 Aegilops sharonensis
ATCTTGTAGACGGTGAGAAAACCCCACAGCCCTGCGTTGATGTAGTGTTCGAGTTACTGTCCAGTACCGCTGGCACAAGCTCTTCGAACTCACTGCCTGAATCACTTCGGCTTCTTCAGTCACAAGCTGAAAGGCATCACTCAGATGTGCTGGGCAAGAAGCCGAAGGAATGAGGAAGTCCCTGCAAAATTCAGATGCATACTTTCTTGTGCAACATCAAGCGCTGGAGGATTTAAGCGTCAAACAAGAGAAAGTTAATAAGCTTGCTAAGCATCTTGCCAACATTATGGGTACCCAGGATATTGTTTCTTGAGCTCTTCTGAAGTGGTTTTAGTTCTGGACTTGTTTTGCCGCGGCCTTTATATGCTGCTTTGTTGCATATATTTGCACTAGTGGCAAACTTTGATGCCTAGTGGATGTAATACGTGCAATAGCCGTGATAGCCTAGCGTAAGTTGCTTGCTTATTTATTTCCTTGTTATCTTGTTTATTTGTTTGCTTGTAGTTAGTGCAGTTCTTTTTCCGTAGTTTGCTAGTGGCCGCAATAACCTATTTTTTAAAACTAGGCCACAATAACCATGGGCTACATATTTACTGTAGTGACACTAGGCCTCCTACGGGCCGTAGAAACAATGGGCCTTCTACGGGTCGTAGAAACAATGGGCCTTCTACGGGCCGTAGACACAATGGGCCTTCTACGGGTCGTATCATCAATGGGCCTTATACGGGCCGTATGATCGACTGGCCAAACATGGGCCAATAACAAACCGCATTATGGCCGTAAATGGGATAGAGTTGGAATCGTCTGTTCATGGGCCGACCATAACGGGTCGTCATTAATCGGCCGTATTTGATGATGCTATGAAAACGGTCCAACGTATTAACGGGCCACAAACGGGCCGACTGCAACCATGGGCTGAATTTGGCCCACAAACAGAAAATGACAGTAACAAGCCATAAGTAACCGAATGCTGGAAATGAGCCCAAGAATAAATGGGCCCTGAGAAGGCCCAAAGATAACATGGGCTGGAAACGGCTGTCGGTGTCAAAACTGGCGGATCTCGGGTAGGGGGTCCCAAACTGTGCGTCTAAGGTTGATGGTAATAGGAGGCGGGGGACACGATGTTTACCCAGGTTCGGGCCCTCTCTATGGAGGTAATACCCTACTTCCTGCTTGATTGATCTTGATGAATATGAGTATTACAATTGTTGATCTACCATGAGATCGTAATGGCTAAATCCTAGAAGTCTAGCATGTATGATTATGATTATGATGGCCTCTATGGACTAAGCCCTCCGGTTTATATAGACACCGGAGGGGACTGGGTTATACAAAGTCGGTTACAGAGAATGGAATCTTCATATCCGGACGCCAAGCCTACCTTCCATGCCAAGGAGAGTCCCATCCGGACACAAGTGAGAGTCTTCGGTCTTGCATCTTCATAGCCCATCAGTCCGGCCCATGTCAATAGGTCAGACACCCAAGGACCCCTTAATCCAGGACTCCCTTAGTAGCCCCTGAACCAGGCTTCAATGATGAGGTGTTCGGCGCGCAGATTGTCTTCGGCATTGCAAGGCGGGTTGCTTCTCCAAATACTCCAAAATAGTCTTTGAACACAAGAATCATGTCCGGCTCTGCAAAACAAATTGCACACAAAACCGTGGAGAGTATAATATTTCACGAGTCCAATCCGCTGACAATTTTTTAGTAAGGTGACATCACATCGCTACCCGGCCAATATTTCAAACCGTTTTTTTAGCCTACAACTCCATATTTAGAGATGCGATCTCATTGGCACGTCTTGTCAAAGCAGAGCTCATGTCCCCTTATTGTGGTATTCTCATCAATACGGGCGTGGGTAACCCAACCATTCTGTTGGCATGATTCCTTGGGAATAGGCAAGTTTTAAGGCCTAGGAGGGAGCGTTTGATATTCATCGCCTTTATAAAGGGGCTAAGACCCGTCTTTTCTCCTTTACCCCAACCCTTTCCTAAACCTCTCCCACCTCGAGCTCCAGCGCCCAAGGTTCAATTTAATCGCTTCGCGCTTCCCAATCATGTCCGGACCCAGCCCTCAAGGCCAGTGGGCGGCTTCCTCTCTCACGGAGGAGGATATTGAGAAGCTCCGGCGGCAAGATACCTGACCACGGAAATCCCCCACAGGTTTCCTGCTCAAGGACGGGTTATTCCTACTCCCAGATCTAGCGAGAGGGTCGTATTCATCTCCCACTTCCTTCGAGGGCTAGGGTTCGCTCTTCATCCCTTTGTTCGAGGGCTCATGTTTTATTACGGGCTAAATTTTCATGATCTAGCTCCGGACTCTTTTCTTCACGTCTCGGCGTTCATCATCACATGCGAGGCCTTCCTTCGTATTCCCCACACTTCGTCTTGTGGCTCAAGACCTTTAATGTGAAGCCGAAGGTAGTCGACGGGAAACAAGCAGAGTGTAGTGGTGCTGCAGTAAGCAAACTTACCAATACTCCTTGGCCAAAGGGCTCCTTCACAGAAACTTCCGACCTATGGCAGCGGGAGTGGTTTTACATCACTGAACCTCGTAGTACCAAGTGGGCAGCTACACCTGCGTTCCAATCTGGCCCTCCATTACAGCTTGCATCATGGATTAATAAGGGGCTGGACTGGGGATCCATTGATGAAGTTCAGACGCTGCAAAGCCGCATTCGGAGCCTCATTGAAAAGGACACCAGTCTTATCAATGTAATCCAAGTAATGCTAGTCCGTCGGGTCCTACCGTGCCAGCGACGGCCTCTCCGCACGTGGGAGTTCAATCCGGAAGGACCACGAACCCTTCAGCACTTCTCCGGCACGATGCTCAGAGGAATATGGAAATTATTCTTCAGGACACGAAAACAGTGGCCGGATACTACAGAGGACATCGGCCTTGACTGCAACCATCTGGATACCTCGGTAAGCACTCGACTCCCAAACACAGCTTAGTTAAATTTCTCATAACAATATACTAAGAAAACCATACTCGGCCTGGGCTGGATAAAGAAGGCAGAGAGAATTAGGTGTTCGGCCCCTCTTCCCGAAGACTCAGCTGATCCAGTTTTAACAAGGATGCTGGCTCCGGCACCATATCAAGTGCCGGCGGAGGAAGACAAGGAGGAGAGCAAGAAGGCCCAGGGTGGGCCCCATTCCAAAGGTACGCCAAACACCTCGTCCGAGGAGACTGGAACTCCCTCTTCCGAAGATGAAAGGGAAAGAGAAACTGACATCCCTTCTCCGCATGGGAAGAAGAGGACCGCCTCCGAAGACTTGAAGATAAAGGCTTCTAAGCGAGGGAAGATATCCCTGTCAGGGGGTTCTGGTTCAGGAGGCGACATTGTCACGCAGTTCCTCCCTAAGGACAGGCCCTTAGCTGAATCGTAAGTGAACAAGGGTGTTTTAAACTTATCCCGTTCTTTCCTGGTTGCAAGGGTAATATTTAAAATATATGTTTGCAGTCCGGCATGTAGCCTTCCTCAATAGTCCTCCTCCTCGGGGGATCTTCTTCTGGAGATGATGGACAGCAAGACACCTCCACAACTCTCCCAGCCAAATAGGGCAGACGACCCCGAGGTGTCATCCCGGAGGATCTCTCCCAATCGACAAGAGGTGCAAGGGACAATGAAGACTAGGCCCAAAGGTGACACTTCGGCCATCTAGGGTCCGGGGTGTGCGGCCCCTACGGGGACCAACGATAAAGGCCCTAGACTTTCTGATTTACAGCCAGAGACAACTCTAAGGTCGAGTAAACATATTCCTTTGAAGGGAGTCCGTACCCCTTCAGCTGCTTCCAGGGACCTGGAGGCGCCGGATACATTGATGGACGTATTGCGACATGCACCCGTCTCAGAGGAACATCGTACGTTGATTGGTACGGTGGTTGAGAGAGTTTTGTCCGCGAAAAGCGGATTGAATGAAGTCTTTACGAGCCTGCTAAGAGGCTTCGAGGTACGTAATGTAACATTTTCAATTGTGCTATAAACACAAAATGCGCCTCTGTATAGATAGTAGCCCGTGAGACTCTGGTTGGCGTCCAAAGGGAGGCGATAAGAGGATCAAGAAAGATATACCCAAGAAATAATCTGACTAATTGGAACATAGGTTGATACATCCCTGGCGACTGCCCAAGCTACGGAAGTTACAGAACTGAAGAAGAAACTTGATGTGGCGGATGATGACATCACGCTTATTAACAGGCGGCTCGATGAGGCGCAAGGTATGTTTTTGGGGCAGTCAGTATATGCAAGTACTATAATATGAGCATGACGCTGAAAATTGTATAGTGAGATCACTACAAAAAAAAGACACATCCATGACATATGACACTTCTATGACGATAATTGTGACAAAACCCGGTATCATCATAGATGTGGTGGGCTCCTACTTCTATGACAAAAAATCATGACAGAAAATGGGCTTTTCATCCTGGGCGGGCAGGAGACGCAGCTGCATGACATTCTTTGGGCCGTCCATGATGGAAAAAACCGTGGTAGAAGCGAGGGGGAGGAAAATTTCGGGGAGTTGCCGGTTACGGTGGGAGACCGATGCGCGTTTCTCTCGTACATAGGCGCGTGTGTGTGAGGCGTTGGCTCTAACTGAACCCGAGTGAGGCGTTCGGCTCTAACTGAACCCGAGCGATTGCACTGCAGGCTATGCGTTACTGAACCCGAGGGATCGATCGATGGCTGTTGACTGAACCCGATGGAGCAATTCCTTCGCTACTGTTGCTAACTAAAGCCGATGAATTGGATGAACAGTGAGCGGTGGCGTTGCCTCTGGATGAACAGGAACCCGGGGGGGGGGGGGGGGGCTGGATGAACATAGGGGGGGGGGGTTTCCTCGGGTTGAAAAGGACCCCGGGGGGGGGGGGGGGGGCTGGATGAACATAGGGGGGGGGGGTTTCCTCGGGTTGAAAAGGACCCCGGGGGGGGGGGGGGGGGCTGGATGAACATAGGGGGGGGGGGTTTCCTCGGGTTGAAAAGGACCCCGGGGGGGGGGGGGGGGGCTGGATGAACATAGGGGGGGGGGGTTTCCTCGGGTTGAAAAGGACCCCGGGGGGGGGGGGGGGGGCTGGATGAACATAGGGGGGGGGGGTTTCCTCGGGTTGAAAAGGACCCCGGGGGGGGGGGGGGGGGCTGGATGAACATAGGGGGGGGGGGTTTCCTCGGGTTGAAAAGGACCCCGGGGGGGGGGGGGGGGGCTGGATGAACATAGGGGGGGGGGGTTTCCTCGGGTTGAAAAGGACCCCGGGGGGGGGGGGGGGGGCTGGATGAACATAGGGGGGGGGGGTTTCCTCGGGTTGAAAAGGACCCCGGGGGGGGGGGGGGGGGCTGGATGAACATAGGGGGGGGGGGTTTCCTCGGGTTGAAAAGGACCCCGGGGGGGGGGGGGGGGGCTCGGGTGGAGGAGGAGAGGGGGGGGGGGGGGCCGCCCCCCGGAGGAACAGGGAGCGGTGGCGTTGCCTCTGGATGAACAGGAACCCGGGGTGGGGGGGGGGGGGCACAGAGAGAAAGGGGAGGGGGGGGCGGGGGGGGGGGGGTGGAACAGGACCCCGTAGAGTGGAGGGACGGATGAACAGTAGACGGTGGAGGGGTGCCCGTGGAGGGGTGGTTGAACAGGACCCCGTGGTGTGGAGGGCTGGATGAATAGTAGACGGTGGAGGGGTGCCCGTGGAGGGGTGGTTGAACAGTAGCCGGTGGAGTAGCGCGTGGTGGAGGCTGGATGAACAGGAGCCCGTGGAGGCTGGAGGAGGTCGACGGTGGAGATGAACAGTATCCCATGGAGTCCCGTTTTGCGGTATGCGACACGCCTCCCCCCCGTTTCGACCGTAGCGCTCCAACACAAGTCCGTTTTGTCCGTTTTGTGGTACGCCACACCCCTCCCGATGAACAGGACCCCCGTTTAGACTGTAGGAGGTCCGTTTCCTCCGTTTTGCGGTACGCCACACCCCTCCCGATCAACAGGACCCCCGTTTCGACCGTAGGAGGTCCGTTTCGCTTGTTCTGCGGTATGCCAGGCCTCGTTTCCATCGCCTGTTCCGTCCAAGCCGGTTGGCTCCCACGCATTCCGTTGCCTCCCGATGAACCGACGCATTCCGTTGCCTCCCGATGAACACGACGCATTCCGTTGCCTCCCCATGACCACGACGCATTCCGTTGCCTCCCCATGAACACAACGCATTCCGTTGCCTCCCCATGAACACGACACATTCCGTTGCTTCCCCATGAACACGAGCCCTTGCCGTACGTATGCGCGACTAGGCTTTCGAGACCCCGCCCGTATGTACACATACGTGGTCGTATTTTCTTTCTTGCACCCTGGCCGCTGTACGTACGTGCACATGCTACGTGCGCGCCTCTACTACGACACGTACGCGCCTCTACTACGACACGTGCGTGCCTCTACATCGACCAATATATATGTACGTACAAGTTCGCGACCAGAATGACAACGCTACGTACGCTTCGACCAGGTGGGTCCCGACTGTCACGCAGTTCCTTGTGTGCGAAAATGTAGCTGGTGGGTCCCAGCAGTCAGAGGGGCGAATCGTTTTTTTTTGCCCGGACGCACATCCTTTGCGTGCGAAGATGTAGCTGGTGGGTCCCAGCAGTCAGGGGGGGCGAGGCGAATCGTTTTTTTTTGCCCGGACGCACTTCCTTGCGCGCGAAGATGTAGCTGGTGGGTCCCAGCAGTCAGGGGGGGCGAGGCGAATCGTTTTTTTTTGCCCGGACGCACTTCCTTGCGCGCGAAGATGTAGCTGGTGGGTCCCAGCAGTCAGGGGGGTGAATCGTTTTTTTGCCCGGACGCACTTCCTTGCGTGCGAAGGTGTAGCTGGTGGGTCCCAGCAGTCAGGGGGGAAACATTTTTTCACGAAATACGGTGGCTCGTCCGGTGGGTCCCCGCTGTCAGGTGGAGGAATAATTATTTTGCGCGTAATAAGGAGGCACTTCCTTGCTACGGCTGTGGACCCAGCTGTCAGCCTCTCCACGTACAGTCCACGTCCGATGGAAGTCGTTCCTTGACCACGTTGACCACGCCGCGCCGAGAGCACCACGGCGGCGGACGACGGCGAGGCCTAGGAAGGGGACGACTCGGAGCCGGGGAAGACGCAGCAGTGGATGCCCACGCGAAGAGGAGTACGAGGGTTCACTGGTTCGGCTGCGTTCTGAGGCTGCTGTCGCCGTAGATTAACAGGGGGTGTGGGTGAGTAGAGGGATGGCCTGGCCAGCGGTGGGTGTAGTAGGGGGCGGTGAGGCCTCCGCGGCATCACAGCCGGCCACGGGAGGCAGGAGCATGCGGCACGACCGGCGCTGGTTTGGGCGGCTGGAGCAAGAAGACCAGAGGTTGAAGAAGCACTACAACCGTTGGATGAACATCATACGGTAACAGGAGCTAGAATCGTTCATATTGACTAAGTTGACAAAGACCTCCGTCCTCGTCAACTTGGTTGGTCCACAAGTCAGCCTCCCAGTATGCTGGGTTCCACCTGGCAGGGGGAGTATTCATTTTTTTGTGCGTAATAAGGAGGCACTTCCTTGCGTGCGAAGATAGCTGGTGGGTCCGACAAGTCAGTGGGGGGCATGTTTTTTTTGCGAAATATAGAGGTCCTTCCGGTGGGTCCCAGATGTTAGGTGGAGGAATCATTATTTTGCACCTAATAAGGAGGCATTTCCTTGTGTGCGGCCGTGGACCCAGCTGTCAGCCTCTCCACGCACAGCCTACTTCCGATAGTGTCGTTCGTTGACCACGTTGACCACGCCGCACCGAGCGCATCACGATGGCGAGGCCCCGGACAACAACGAGCCGGAGATGGGAAGACGCAGGAGTAGAGTCGCAGACGGAGAGGTGTACGAGGGTTAACTGGTTCTAGTGCGGTGTGGTTTGGCAGTCGGTGGAGAAGAACAGGTGGTGTGGAGGGTTGGAGGGATGGCCTGGCCAATGGTGGAGTAGCGCTTCATAGCGAAGCGTGTTAAGCAGAGCTGCTAGCAGCAGGAGGCGGTAGGTGGTTCCGGCGGCGCTGGAGGAAGAAGACGAGAGACTGAAGATGGATGCCGGCCGTTGGATGTAAATCCAACGGCTAACATGTCAGAATCATTTGTTGACTAAATTTACAACGACTTGCGTTGGCTTCGACCTATTGGCCCACATTTCAGCCTCCCAAAATGTGGCACGTATTCAACCCATTTTTTCAGAATTTACAGTCTTTTTTTGCGCGGTAGAATTTACAGTCAATTTGATCTTTTTTTTTGAATTACAGCCATTAGCTGGGCTGGGTGAACAATTAATGTAGCTTTCATGCGGCCCATTTATTTTATTTCATAAAAAATTATAGGCCATTTGCACTTTATCTAGATACACGATTTTGCTTGGCTGATTCTAATTATAATGTTGGGTTGGGCCAGCAATGTTATCAAAAAATAAAAAAGGGCTGAGCATTTTGTTATAAATATATTTAAATAATAAGTGATATTATTACATTCGTCCTTAAATCTTACCAAGCTTTTGTACACAATCACTAGGATTTTCGTGCCTAAACAATCCAGGATTTTATTTGTTAAGAAATTATTTTTATAAGTTAATAAGATGTGGGATATTGTTTTCTTACATATATAAGTATCTGTTAAATATATGATGACAATAAAAATAATATATAATAACATATAAAATAATTTAAATATATATAATATAGTTAAAAGGGAAACATAAGTTGTACCTGGCGTTCCTATTCTTATATAGAAAAATAGAACAGACCGCTGCGTTTTCTTCAAAAAAAATACATAAATTGGGCTGCCAAAAATAAAACCTCGGATGGGAGGTCCATAGGCCGGTCGATACATGACGGCCCTAAGAAAATACAAACAGGCCCTCCCATCCGAGGTCATGGGCTGCGCATGTTAAAAATGAAAGCCTAGACGGGGCAGCCCAAAACCACGTCCAACACTTGCCAAAACTCCGTCCCTCGTTTTCTCTTTGTTTCACACACGCAACATTGTGTGGGCATTTTGACTGTGCATCATATGAAGATGTCCTATGCATGAATGTTCATCGGCATGATGTTAGCTGGCTGGTAGTTCCATTTTCGACCACGAATAAAACTTCAAACATGATGTTAACCCTGTTTGAAAAGGCCGTGTTAATATAAATGCTCTGCCTCTGAAAGTTGCAGTTTCTTATCTGAAACTGAAACTTGCAGTTTCTTCTCGTCTGCACTTTTATACTCCTATGAAACTACATTTTTTTAAGTGCTAAAAATAGATCTCTGGAATTCATAAAATTCTTCATATGCTCAATACTGCAAATCTGAAATTCAAAAGACATTCATATCTGAAAGTACTCTCAAAATACACAACACAAAACACAATTCACAACCTGCAAATACTGACAACCCTAAGCTCCTCCTGACAATTCACAACCTGCCCGACTATTGGGCTGGGGGGCAGTCCCCTCCTATTCCTCGGCGGCAGACAGCCGCCCCGTGAGACGATGTGAAAGGCGAGGGAGACGATGGCGGGGAAGCGTCATCGGGCCAACTGCTTTTCTCCTCTTGCAGATGGGTTCGGTCGATGATGACTCCACCGGCTCGCTCTGGCAGGACACCCTCACAAATGGCACGCTGTAGATGCTCGATCCTTCAATCTCTAGTGGATGCTCCATCTGGGATCGATACTCCCACCACCGCTCCCTCATGATCGAATTCGGTGAATCTGTTTGCTCCATGGCCCAGAGGAGCAGCTCTATGTACTCCGGCGTGACTCCCTCCGGGAGTATCACCGCCTTTTCGCTCTGTTGCAGATATTTGGCCATGGATGTCGCCGTCGCCGCTAGTTGGTCCTTGTTGTCAAACCAAGACTGTATCTCCAACATCCTAGCTAGCTTCGCAGGGTCGTCGTCTGCGATCCTCACGTATCGGTTGTACTCCTCCATCGATCTACTTCTCCACCGCACCTTCACTCGCCGGCGGTGGTTTTTGAATGGAAGAGGAGAGGAGCGGTGCTGGTTTTGGATTAGAATGGGAGAGGAGCGACGCTGGTTTTGGACGGGAACAGGAGAGGAGGGGCGGTGGTTTTGAAATGGAAGAGGAGAGGAGTGGCGCTGGATTTAGATTGGAACAGGAGAGGAGTGGCGATGGATTTAGAATTGAACAGGAGAAGAGCGGAAGAGCGGCGCTGGTCTTGGAAGTATTTTTTGTTGTTTTGAGTATTTTGGATCAAAGTTTGACCACGTTCTGTATGTGACAAGCAAAATGTGAATGCATGTCACCAAAAATTGTATCTTTTGGTTCGTATCTGAATGTACTTTCAAATTATATTATTTTTGCAACGTACAACATATATTTTATGTGCGAAAATCATGGTCAATTATGACCTAGAATAAAAGGTAGACTAGTTAATGTGGGGTCGCTTTCTTAATTGAAGGGTAAATTGATTTTGATTTTGATCCAATCACAGCGCGCCGGCCCTCTCGCCCAATCCTAAATCGCCGCCGCACGCTCCTCTCCCTCTTCTCCATTGCAAAACCACCTCCTCTCCTCTCCATCATCTCCATTCCAAAACCACCGTCTCGCCTCTCCCTCTTCTGATCTTCTCCATTGCAAAACCACCTCCTCTCCTCTCCATCATCTCCATTCAAAAACCACCGTCACGCCTCTCCCTCTTCTGATCTTCTCCATTGCAAAACCACCTCCTCTCCTCTCCATCATCTCCACTCCAAAACCACCGTCTCGCCTCTCCCTCTTCTGATCTTCTCCATTGCAAAACCACCTCCTCTCCTCTCCATCATCTCCATTCCAAAACCACCTCCTCTCCTCTCCATCATCTCCATTCCAAAACCATCGTCTCGCCTCTCCCTCTTCTGATCTTCTCTCCATTGCAAAACCACCTCCTCTCCTCTCCATCATCTCCATTCCAAAACCACCTCCTCTCCTCTCCCTCTTCTCTAATGCAAGACCACCGTCTCTCCTCCCATCTTCCAAAGCTAGCACCGGACCACTCAGAACGACATCTATGGAGAGGATGCAGCAGCAAATCAGACAGATCGCCGGCGGCGACCAGGCAAAGTTAGCCAGGTTGAAGGAGATCCTTAGTTGGTTTGACAATGAGTGGGAGATTTCAAGGACGGTGCGGACCATGTGGCAATGTATGCGAAAGAGCGAGACGGCGGCGATGAGGGCGGCGATATACATGTACTCCTCGGTGGCAGTCATGCCGCAGTCCTCCAAGTTCAACGAGTATCTCCTATGGGCGATGGAGCAGACAGATTCGCCTGAGGCGAAAGTCAGGCGGAGGTGGTGGGCGTACAGGTCGAAGGTCAAGCACCCAGAGGATAACGAATCGATCGAGTATGGTATGCCATTCGTGAGGGTGCAGAGCCAGCCGGAGCCACAGGAGTATTCGTTCTCCCACCGCAAGAGGAGGCCGGATGACGCGACGTCGCTTCCCCGATGTTCTCCACCGTTCCCTCGACGCTCGCCTCATTTCAACGGTGGCGGTAGGGTTTAATGTAAGCTTCGCACTAACCTAATCTTCCACCTGCTCATGCTTACAATCAGTGTGACAGCTAATGAAAATCATGCTTACAATCAGTCTCCAAGTACTACGCCAATCACCCTAAAATAGCTCTGGACCTTTGGGTCAAAGTTGTGACACAGTGTACAAATAAAGAAAAATAGATTGGTGCTTCTTTCAGAAAAGAGTACTCCCTAGAAAACTGCCAATATAAGCTACTAGTATTTGGTTAGAGGATTTGCTGCCGAGAAAGATCCGTCCACAGAGAGCGCCACACATCCCACTGGTTGTGGTGGATGCCAATGCGTGCATGCAGCATGGTTGGTGTCGGTAATTTTTACTTGGCACACCTCGCACTCTGCATATATGCCGGTTCCATACGTACATTTGTGCAGTCCCACCAAAATGCAGTTGAATAACCCTGTTTGCACAGATAATGAAAAAGCATGATTACATTATAGTGGCACTAGTTAATGAAATACACAAAGTAAATAGAATAAAATATTGCGATAGTATCATAGTATGCCATGCTGCGAGGGCGAGATGGGCCCTGCGATGCCTCATACGGTACGCCTCATACTGGACATCGTCCCAAGTCTCCCAGATACACCTTCTGCCAGTGATGAACATCAGTGTACAGCAGTAGTACAAGGAGGCGCCTTGAGACATTCAAATCTCTATTTTTGTACATTTCAAATAAAATTAAGCACCCCAGTTTGCAGAAACGCTTAAACATTAACAATGGGACTAGTTGATGAAACATACTTTAACAAAGAGAAGCACTTTCTTTATCTACATTGGAAATGAAATGATAGAGATGACACTCGCTCTATTTTAACTGCATTATTACTTCATTTTATCAGTGACACTAGGGTCGAGCAGGTGGCAAACGAGGTGTACCGTGCATCGCAAGGATGGAGGCCGGGGGTGCTTAGACTGGGATGCTGAAGCTGGCTCTTTCAGTCACCAACATGGATGATTCAATTCATGGGACCTTTTGGTGCGGTTCACCTAAAATGAAGCAATGTCCCATGAGCTAGCAGCTTCTTCTTCAAAAAAAATTAAGAAAAGGGCTCCAGCCCCTGTTCCATTTCCATCAGAAAACGAAACCCACACAACTTCTTCTTCATTAGTTGCAATAAAATTGAGCAACATCAAGGTTGGTTGTGAAGCTCCTGGAATGCTCAACTATATTTTGGATATTATTTGTGCAGTTCAACTAAGATCGAGCGTGAAATGTATATCTCTGTTTGCACAAAAAAGGTGGAAAGGAGGGTGACTAACAAGTAACAAGTGATGAAACATGCATCAAATGAAAAGAAGCATGTTCCTTATCTGAATGGCAATCCTACAAGGACAGTAGCAATTTCAAAAGCAGTGGAATTGCTAGATATTAGTGTGGGCATCAGGATTAACTATGACAACCGTTAAATACGACATTACTTTGGGCACGGGAGAGTAGGTGGACCAGGACAGTTGCATTTCTAACGAAAAGAACCAACTTATCTTAATGGGAAATTTTAGCAGGACATGTAAAGAAGTGCCATTGATTCATATTACTAGAGGCATTACATGGAAAACAACATTGGTTTAACGTGTCCTTACTTTTAACAGTGCGACTGCTACATTTTACCAGTGGCATTACATAAGAGTGGCTCGGGGCAACAAACATCAGAACATGATATCTGGGTTGGTCCCATTTTTGTTCGGTATAGCCACCTTATACTGTGTGAGGCTAGCAAATCTAGTGCTAGACTTACTCTGTTGACTTGTCCCCCAGTCCCCACTTTCTTTCCTTTTTCAACCAATAGATCGGGTTTATATTGAGTTTGTACTGTGTTTCCCTTTATTTCTCTATTAGACCTAGAGACCAGTTGGATAGCCAGTCTCTGCTACTTTTCGCCCCCATTATTTCCTCTTTCGACCAAGTCCTAGATTCAGGTAACAAATCCTCCCCCACCCCCACCCCTTTCTTCCTTGTTTGAACCAAGTAGTACTAGATTCGAGTGCATGAACTAGTTTTACCTCTTAAGCGTAAAAAATTAGGTGGTTTTCGAACAGCCGATCGATCCTATCTACGAGGGGGCCTGAGAAATAGTAAAAGTTACAAATGCAGTGACGTCAGGAGCTCGGGAAGTAGAGCAAGGACGGTTTCGAAGGAAGTTATACCTGATGGTCGCCGGGATGTCGCTAGGTGGGTGGCGGGAGGCCGGATCTGCCCACACTACGGCAGCGAGGAAGAAGGAGTCGGAGGCCCTCCCTCGCCAGCGGTGCTTGGGAGAGAACGACAAGGCAGGCTGATCGGGACACGCCCAGTAGTGGGTAAGAGCCGTCGCCGAGGACGACCGCATGAATGTTGCACCTTCTCACCTTCCCCGACGGAGAGGATCCGACTGGATCTGTGACCAGTGGTGAGCAGAGAGAGAGAGAGTGTGGCCACCGCTGTCATGTTTAGATCTGGAGAGGCCGAGACGGTGTGAAGATAACAACACTAGCAAGAAAGCGCGGAGGTTCCTGCCTATATAGTGGAGTAGTACTTAGTTTTCTTTTGTCTACCGGAGCCGGCTTGACCTCGTCAATGACTGTCGAGAAGTCTTCATGCACGTGGCCCGGAGGCACAATTGTCGTCATTTTGCTCTGAAGCGCCGGATTATAACATATAACATGAAAAAATGCCACATGACAAGAAATCATAACCTCACTGCCCGAAGGAGACAACATGAATCCCGACGGACAAACTAGACGAGGAACAAAGCTCAAATTAAAGATAAACTCGTAGAAAAGGGGTCCGTCGATAGATGTCCTAATTAACATAGCCGGCTTGACCTAGATGGCAGCCGAGTAGTCACTGTTCGTGCATGTGCCCCCAATGACTAGCCCAACTCAGTTGTCGCTGTTTAACCCTCGAAGTGATCCGAAGCACATGACAGATAATTTTGTGAGATGACAAGAAACCTTTTTTTAGATTTCTCACCACAACTACAGCCATGTACAACACAGCCTGCACGATATGTAGACGATAGCCAATCCAGGCATGTCTACTGGTGTCTAGTCACATGCATGGACGAACTGATCTTCCGTGTCTTGCAGGGATCGTCCAGGCACCAACGTAGTACAACACTTCTCTAGTATTATCGCTCGTCTCCCTCTTCTATTAAGTCACCCGACTTGCGGGGCCGGGGAGTGTGCCTATGGCAGGTTCTCAATTGTCGTCCCACATGTGTGTGCGAACGCAATATGATGCGCGTTCCATTCGGAGAGCAGCGTGCCAGACCAACCGACCGTCTGGGGTGTGACGCGAACGCGACGTGCGTGCTGTATACTCCGTACATGTGTACCGCCGTTTTCTAGACGCTTTGCTCCATGGCGCGGGCGCAATCCATGGATACAAAATTAGTATACTGTATACTATTTAAAAGTCGAGGGCGGGGCTTTTCCTGCCTGGTAGGCGGCGGGACAGTTCCGCCTAGTCGGTTCGACAGAGACGCGAGAAGACGAGGGAGTAGGATGCTGCAAACGTAGGGCTGTGTGATTTGACAGCGAGTTACTGCTGGACAGGTGGGGCCCCATGATTTGACTTGCCATTATCATTTTAACTGCGGCGCTACGACCGGCGTGAGTCTCCCGATTCCTAACCACCTCCATACAGGTGCCTCTCCCAATGCTCCACCATGTAGTAGTAGAGGCTGGCTCTTGCATGAGGGCCCACTTCTCCACTTTTTCCTTGCCTCTCTTTCCTCCACATATGCAAAAATGCCATGTAAAGCGCACCCTCCGTCTAGGTGTGTAAGTCATCTTATGAAAATCAAATAATCCCAAAACACTTAGGCGCGGTGCATTAACTTCTACCCTGTTTCTTGTTTCTTGACATATCAACCAATAAGAGATAAAGGGTGTGCATACTTTTAATGACTTGAGACTATCAAACATGACATGCAGTGGTTAGTTCATTGCGTGCAATACTATTAATTAGCAAATAAACGTTAACGTTTCTCGTTTTCTCCTCCTCCTTGGTCCGATGCACAACCTAAGATGGTATTGTACTTACTTGCTCCTACAGGTGCTTAAGCTTGCCACATAGGCATAAAGTCTGATGTGGCAAGTTAATCAACAAGAGAGAGACTAGTTTGCTGACCCAAGGAAGAAACGGTGCTAAGCGCTTGTACCTAGGTGAAAAGACAATTTGAGTCTATAGCTCATTAAATGAAGCAAACTTAGCAACACCATTTCATTGGAAGAGGTCACTCCTTGGCAAATGCAATAAATACTAGTACTCCCTGTGCCCCATTATATAAGAACATTTTTTACACGACACTAGCTAGTGTCAAAAACGTTCTTATATTATGGTATGGAGGGAGTACGAAGAAAGAGATAGAGAGGAGTAAAAAAATACACTTATAGCCAACCTTGTTGTAGCATGAGTGACTAAGTGATGACTATGTATGACATGCCAACATCAGATAGCCTAACGCACCATGTTAAATCTCCAAGGGCACGACCACGCGAGCGACGCGACGGTCGTGGTAGGCGCGACCATGATATGGGCTGCTAGCAGCCCTTGGATCTGAGATCAAACGGTCGGATGCTAAGTTGCTGAAAATTTTAAGAATAACCCTCCAGGATAGGATATTCACCCATAGGTCTAGAATCACGCCATGCAACCATTCGATCTCATATCCAAGGGCTCTCGGAAGCCCGTATCATGGGAGAATGGAAAGCCACTACCCTATCGTTCGCACGCTGGCAGTTCGCTCCTACTCTTTCCCGCACGTCCTTTAATACTACGTCGGTTTGCTCCTAGTCGTCCCGTCCATTCACATTACGGCAGTTCCACTAATCCTAACCCTCCTCCCAAATCCATGGTGTCCCAAATCTCCCCGACCGACGGTGAGTACAAGGTTAGAACCATCACCGGCGATGAGTTCGATGTCATCTACACACGTACTCCCGCGACGGTGAAAGGATGCCTTTCTCGCTTCAGACGCATGTTCGAAAACTCACATGATGAGTGGGTCGCTGGGCTAGATGTTGAGTACACCACAGTCCTGGGACGAGAGAAGGATCTAAAGGACGAAGAGAGGAAGAAGCCTGCCGTGATCCAGGTTTGCGTACATAACGTTTTCTTGGTCTACCACATATGCCATGCCGATGTTGAGTGCCAGGATTTTAAGAACTTCCTCGAGGACAAAACAGTCAAATTCGCTACTGTAGACTTTAAGAACGACAAAGAAGTCCTGCGTCGGATAGGCCTCGTTGTAGGCAACCCCTTCGACCTCCAGAAGAATTGGCTGGTGCCCTCTCGTCAGCCCTCAATGCTGACCCTGGCAGGAGCCATGGTTCATCCTTCATACCGCAAACTGGAGAAACCTCATTACACGTTTCATCGTCATGCATGGCAGCGGAATGTGCTAGATATAGACCACATCCAGTACGCTGCAATGGATGGCTACCTTTGTTTCAATATCTACAAGGGTTGGATGAAGAGCAACAGCCAAGATGGCGGTTCAAGCAAAGAAGTATCGGCCAAGAGGAAGAGG
The DNA here is from genome assembly GCA_904067115.1 of Aegilops sharonensis. Taxonomy (NCBI): domain Eukaryota; kingdom Viridiplantae; phylum Streptophyta; class Magnoliopsida; order Poales; family Poaceae; genus Aegilops; species Aegilops sharonensis. The sequence goes on from LR880970.1 coordinate 560,001,552, forward strand.
GACAAGGACAAAGTCGAGGACGTGGACAAGGACTCCGAGTAATTAAGGTGGCAGTGTCGTTGCTCATGGCGGTTCTAAACTTCTAATGCAGTGTCTACCGGATTAGTTGCATAGTTTAATTTCAGGTGTGCTTAGTTTAATTTGAGGGGTGTGTTGTGCTGAGCCCCCAGCAGAACTATGTTATGTTTATTCTCGTTACTTTAACTCTTCAGTATGTACATACTAGTACTAGTATTTCGTTAATAGAATTTAGCACCCCAATTAAGCACGTACTAGCTTTTTTAATAGTACTATATGCATAATTTGGCGACGAGCGCTCTCTATATGTGCCACCTTTTTTTAAAATTTCAATTTTTGCTCCATGGCGCAATCCATCGATAGTGGAGTACTACTGTACAAAAGTATACATTTTTTAAAAGGCTAGCGTACTGTTCATCACATATGTATATAAAGCCAGTTAAATTCTCAACCTAGAACGACGTGCATGCCATGTAGTAAACCGATCCGGAGGAAGCATAGTAAAAATGAGGTGATTTTACCCAGCGATCGGCGGGGGAGCATGGCCTGTCATGCGGTCCCACGTGTCATGATGTACCAAGGCCATTCGCGTGTCCCTCTTGAGGCAGAAGCAATACTAGTACGTGGTTTGAGATGATGTCGAACCGAAGTGTGAAATAATGGTTGCTTCGTCCGTCTGGGAAGGTGCGGCATTGTGATTTGACGTCTCATTGCTCATTACTAACACTGGGCTGGTACGAGTGGGGTGCGTCCCCCTGCTGTTCTGCACTGTTATTTCGTTCTTGACACGTCGACCCGGTTGCACATGAGATGACCCCCACATCCTTTGTCAAAATAAAAAACACCCCGATCAATGCATTTCACTCTTTCTTGCAACGGACGGGCACCTTACTTGCTCCTACGTGTGCTTAAGCTTGCCACATAGGCGTAAAGTCTGATGTGGCAAGTTAATCAAGAAGAGAGAGACTAGTTTGGTGACCCAAGGAAGAAATGGTGCTAAGCGCGTGTACCTAGGTGAAAAGACAATTTTGAGTCTATAGCTAATTAAATGAAGCAAACTTAGCAACACCATTTCATTGGAAGATGTCACTCCTTGGCAAATGCAACAAATACTAGTACTTCCTGTGTCCCATAATATAAGAACGTTTTTGGCACTACACTAGTGTCAAAAAAATTCTTATATTATGGGACGGAGGGAGTACGAAGAAAGAGATAGAGAGGAGTAAAAAATACACTTATAGCCAACCTTATGGCCAACCTTGTTGTAGTATGAGTGACTAAGTGATGACTATGTATGACATGCCAACATCAGATAGCCTAACGCACCGTGTTAAATCTCCAAGGGCGCGACCACGTGAGCGACGCGACGGTCGTGGTAGGCGCGACCATGATACGGGCTGCTGGCAACCATTGGATCTGAGATCAAACGGTCGCATGCTAAGTTGCTGAAAATTTGCAGAATAACCCTCCAGGTTAGGATATTCACCCATTGGTCTAGAATCACGCCATGCAACCATTCGTTCTCCGATCCAAGGGCTCTCGGAAGCCCGTATCATGGGAGAATGGAAAGCCACTACCCTGCCGTTCGCACGTTGGCAGTCGCTCCTACTCGTCCCCGCACGTCCTTTAATACTACGGCGGTTCGCTCCTAGTCGTCCCGTCCATTCACATTACGGCAGTTCCACTAATCCTAACCCTCCTCCCAAATCCATGGCGTCCCAAATCACCCCGATCGGCAGTGAGTACAAGGTTAGAACCATCACCGGCGATGAGTTCGACGTCATCTACACCCATTCTTCCGCGACGGTGAAAGGATGTCTTTCTCGCTTCAGACGCATGTTCGAAGACTCACATGATGAGTGGGTCGCCGGGCTAGATGTTGAGTACACCACAGTCGTGGGACGAGAGAAGGATCTAAAGGACGAAGAGAGGAAGAAGCCCGCCGTGATCCAGGTTTGCGTGCATGACTTATGCTTGGTTTACCACATATGCCATGCCGACGTTGAGTGCTAGGATTTTAAGGACTTCCTCGAGAGCAACCTAGTCAAATTTGTTACTGTAGACTTTGGTAACGACAAAGAAGTCTAGTGTCCGATAGGCCTCGTTGTAGGCAACACCTTCGACCTCCAAAAGAATCGGTTGGTGTCCTCTCGTCAGCCTTCAATGCTGACCCTGGCAGGAGCCATGGTTCATCCTTCGTACGGTAAACTGGAGAAACCTCCATACACGTTTCATCGTCATGCATGGCAGCGGAATGTGCTAGATATAGACCACATCCAGTACGCTGCAATGGATGGCTACCTTTGTTTCAATATCTACAAGGGTTGGAGGAAGAGCAACAGCCAAGTTGGCGGTTCAAGCAAAGAAGTATCGGCCAAGAGGAAGAGGGACAAGGACGAAGTCGAGGACGTGGACGAGGACTCCGAGTAAGATGGCAGTGTCGTTGCTCATGGTGGTTCTAATGCAGTGTCTACCGGTATAGTTGCAAAGTTTAATTTCAGGTGTGCTTAATTTAATTTGAGGGGTGTGTTGTGCTGAGCCCCCAGCAGAACTATGTTATGTTTCTTCTTGTTACTTTAACTCTTCAGTAAGTACATACTAGTATTTCTTACATTTCATCTTTTAGTTGGTATAGTACTACCACTCGTTTATTCACATTATATACGTAATATATATATGGCCAACGTCATATAGCCAACAGTTTAGTTGTCAAAGAATTTCATGGTGCTTAGTTCTTTCAAAGAATTCCAGGGTGCTTAGTTTTATTTGAGGGGTGGGTTGTGCTGGACACCATTATTGTGATTAGCCTTTTTAATAGTACTATATGCATAATTTGGCGACGAGCGCTCTCTATATGTACCACCTTTTTTTTAATTTCAAGTTTTGCTCCATGGCGCAATCCATCGATACTACTGCTGTACAAAAGTATACATTTTTTAAAAGGCTAGAGGGCGGGGCAGTCTAGCTTGGTCGGTTTCACGAGAGGCGAGGGCCTTTGTGATTTGACGGCTCATTACTGCTGGAAGGCGGGGCCTTGTGATTTGACTGCTCGTATAAATGCGCCGATGACCTGATCGAGGAGGAGCAAAGAACCATGCGGTATACTCAAGTTTTCCACTGGAGTAGTACTGCGACGGAGGAGCACGAAACACGGCAGCCCAGTGCCATATGGCGATAAAAAATGATCTAATTTGCTAGTCATCTCATTGTTAGCATTGTTCTATTCATTCCCTCAAAAAACAAAAACCATTTTTCTATTAATGCCTCGCAGAGAATGTGACACGTGCGGCGAAACACCCGAAGCAAAAGATGAAACACATCAGCAAAAGAAGAAGGAAGATTATCACCCCAAATGATCTAATTCGCCGCGGAGTCGTAACTGCTTCTTCATCGCCTCCATGACCTCCATCTCCTTGCGCGTCTCCTCCTCCATCTTCTTCATTTTGTCCATGACACGGGATTTCTCGACGCGAGCCTTCATCATCTGTTCCACGGCCACATTACGTACCTTGACAGCAGCCGGGTGCTCGATGCGGAGCTGCGCCAACTCCTCCTTCTGTTCCATGACGAGGGCCTGCAGCATCTTCATCGAGGAACTACTATTCTCATGCAGCTTCTTCCAGCCGGCAATCTTCTCCTTCAACAGGTCGATCTCATGGTAGAGCTTCGCCTTGTCCTCCTGAAGTCGCAGGATTTCGCCGGTCGCCTTCTTCTCCGAGGCAATGTTCTTCTTCAGCAGCATCACCAAGCCGGCGGTCAACTCCCCCTGCTGATTGAGCTCAGCGGGCATGTCGTCGAGGCTCTCCTTCAGCAACTCCGTCAAGCCTTGGATGAACTCCTTCTCTTATTGAGGTGCTTATTGAGCTGATCGGGCATGCCGTCGAGGGATAACGACTCTAGCTCCGCCGGCTCGGCATGTTCGCCTCCGCGGCTGGGGCGCTCCTGGGAGCCATCGCCTGCCCGTGAGAGATCTTTCGAGGTATCTGCGTGGCGGCGAGCCCTCTCTTTTTTTCCGCAGCCTTGGTTGCCACTCCCTTGTTACGAGTAGTTCTCGACCTAGAGCTCTGCTCACCGGCCATGGCAACGACGGACGAAGAAGAAACACTTATGAGGAGGAAAGGTAGAGTAATTTTCTGTTAGGTAGTTCCCCTTTTTATAACCTAAGTACTAGCACTAGTAGTACTAATACCTGCATAGTGGGAACACGTTCAGGTTTGGTACGTAGTGCTAGTAGGTGTGATCAGGCTTTCGAATGTGATGGGAACAAGGTAAAGATTAATTGATGGTTTTGGTTTCGAGGCCCGAAACGGCTCCCGATGAGTTTAGTGGAACATAAATTTCAAGTAGACTATTACTGTCAAAAATTGGCACAAAATACGAAGGAGACCAATGGAAGTACTACTAGCAACCCACAATTTAACTACTCGCACGCGCGCAGTGGAGTAATAATATCTTTCTTCCGCCCTCACGTCCACTCAATTTGCATGCGCTGTATTAATTGACCATCAACGAAGTGAACGACTTTACACGCGTCAAATTATCACATGGGGTGGATCTTGGTACAAAAATGTGTCCGCCCGTGTACCCGCGTGTGCGTGTGAGGGAATGAGTGCGTGCGTGGCGTGCGTGCACATCTTCGCTTCGTGCATGTACCGCCAGTAGGGCTCAGGGAGGACGAGTACATTCTTCTGGAACCAGCAGCACGTCACTGTGATCAATCCACGCAAGGAGGTCGCGACAACGCCTCCACATGTGCCACGTGGCTTCATGAACAGTAAGAGAGACACTGTGTAGCGTGCCATTGGTATTCTAATTTACGTGTTTTGCACATACTCGAAGTACTAGTAATTTACACGTGCATTGCATGCATCAGATTTCGCAACCAAATTATGAATAAATACCACACTATAGCATGTAAGCTCTTAGTCATATATGCGTGATGTAGCCCTTCGTTTAATTCTTATAGTTCATCTCATTCAAAATAAAATTAGTTTTTATAAAAAAGCTAAGAACGCGTATAGGAAAAACATGGGATTATAGTGGAATGTCGTATTGAATCCTACAGGATTGTACGAGTGTTTGATTGTGCATAGAAAAAACATAGAATTCTTTCAAAGAGGTTTGAGTGGATAGGATGTTTCCTATGAAATCTAGTGCAAATGAATCATATGGAAATATTCCTATGGTTTACAATCCTACGAATCAAACAACCAAGATAGGAAAAATTCCTAATGATTAGAATCCTCCAAAATTCCTTTGAGAATCCTTTGAATCAAAGAAGCCCTTAATCTATTTTATGATTCATGGAATTGTGCGTTGTAAAGCATAAAGTAAAAACAAATAATGGCAATTCAACTAGAAAAAAAGTTTGGGCAGTTATGATACGGGAGATTCTAGAACAAAAGAGAACCACTATTGTTTTGAGGTTTGTGCATTATGCTTAAGTTCAACCATGGAGTCTGCTAGATTGTACATGTGGCAAAATCCGGTGGGGGGCTAGAAGATGGTGCGAGGGGCCGAGTGGAGGGAGACTATGAAGGAATGCACAAGTGCGAGATTGATATTTAGAGAGAGGGGGCGAACACGTGAGCTGTTGCACGCAGTGGCGGAGCCATGAATAATAAATGAGCTAGGGGGCCAAGCATTGCTAATCCTTTACGAGGAGGGTCAATTCATGAAATTAAACCTTTTTTAGCAGCAATTGTCTAATGATCACATTCATATTAGCCTTGATATATAGTGATGTTAGGGGGGGCAGGGCCCTTACTGCCCCCTGTCTTCACCATTGTGCACGCATCTAAGAGATGAAGCGGAAGGCATGGATGATGAGAGGGGGACGTTGGATATATAATTAATGTGGGTGTATTGGCTATTTATGTTAATCCTATATAGAGAGGTATAGATTGATCGATGTGGACGTGGGATAGGTATAGATTGATCGTTGTCGACGTGGGAAAGAGGGTGAGACCTCACTGGATATATCAATTGATCAGTTTGTGTGGAAAACTATGAAAGACCTGGCTATATACACACATACATAGAGGAACATCGATCGTTGCGCATGCACGCGTGAGAGATAAAGAATGCCCGGTATGAGGGAGAGGGGGATGTGTGTGGGTGTGCGCCTTCATGGGAGACCGACCTGAAGAAAAAGATTGCATGCGTGCGATAGATAATGCCGATTGGTAGTGTGTGTGCATGCGTGCACGAGAGAAAGTTAGTGGTACAATTATAAAGAGAAGACTACTGTGTGGGTGTAAAAGAATAGGTGAGGTCATAATCAATGTAAAGTTGAATTCAAATATTTGAATAAGAGATCCTGATGTTTGAAACCCATGCATGCATGAATATAACGGAGATCTGCGCGGTGTGCTTTGGAAACGAGCATGTTGTAATGTATACACATTGAACAAGGTCAGACTGATTTGAATTTGAGATACCAATGGCAGACATCATTTG
>LR880970.1:560008371-560033054 GCA_904067115.1 Aegilops sharonensis
TAGTGGTACAATTATAAAGAGAAGACTACTGTGTGGGTGTAAAAGAATAGGTGAGGTCATAATCAATGTAAAGTTGAATTCAAATATTTGAATAAGAGATCCTGATGTTTGAAACCCATGCATGCATGAATATAACGGAGATCTGCGCGGTGTGCTTTGGAAACGAGCATGTTGTAATGTATACACATTGAACAAGGTCAGACTGATTTGAATTTGAGATACCGATGGCAGACATCATTTGCCCATGTCGCCTCCGTGCATGTAATTGGAGATGATGGGCGGCTTTCGCATCGCATATCTATATCTATACCCCTATATATATATATATATATATATATATATTATATTATATTATATATATATTTATATTGTGAGCGGGTAACTTTAACTTTGAAAGATGGTCGTTGGATGAGGCGAATTCGAAGATCCAAAGATGGCAAATTTGAGCACTATTGGCCGTTGGATATCATCTAGATTCCACCAGATTTCGCCACATGTATAATCTAGAAGACTCCATGGTTGAACTTAAGCATAATGCACAAACATCAAAACACAAGCACTTCTTATTTGTTCTAGAATCTTCCGTATCATAATTGACCAAATGTTTTTCTACATGATTTGCCATTATTTGTTTTTACTTTATGTCTTACAACGCACAATTCCATGAATCTTAAAATAGATTAGCTTTCTTATAAAAACGAGATGATTTTGAATGAAATGAACTATAAGAATTAAACGAACATCTACATCATGCATATATGACTCAAAGCTTGCATGCTATAATGTGGTATTTATTCATAATTTGGTTGCCAAATCTCATGCGTGCAATGCACGTGTACCTTACTCTAGTCTAGATGGTGTTTGTGTGTGTGTTGTGCATGTTGAGGTGCAAATTATCTTTTTTTTGGGTACACGTTAAGCTTGTTCTTCTGAAATTTCAAACCGTGCCTTGTTATGCCGAAAATTGAAGCTAGCGTCTCTGTCTATCGTGCTACGAAACTCCCGCCCCTTCAACCCGCACCTTGTTAGCCCGAAATATTTAAGATATATCTTTGTCTCATTGTGCTCCGACAACTCCCTCCATCTCAACCCGTGCCTTGCTATTCCGAAATTATAACGCATGCGAAAACTCCCACCTCCTGTGAAATCCCGACACGTGAAATGCCCGTGGTACCCCTGAACCGAAAGAACCGCCTCAAATCGGTGGGGCGTACTTTTGTAAGCTACCCCACATTTCGGACAAGCGCGTCTCTAAGCCATGGTTCCCTACTACCATCCCATCCGCCCACCCATTCGTACACCGAGGCCGCAAAAACCCATGACGAAACCCCACACCCTGCTCTGTCCGCCACCCAGCCGGAGCTTCTTCCCTAACGACGTCGTCCACAGAAACACCTCGACGTCCCTCATCCACCGTACCAGATGAGTATCCGTCATCGATCTCATCATCCCGCCGGTTCAGCCACCCCGTCCTCCACCTCCAAGGAGCTACCCGACGTTCCCCTCGTCTTTCGCGCCACCTCCATTCCCACACCACCGTCTTCACCTGCACCACCGGAAGAGCATCATCATCACCGTTTCCTCAGATGCAGCTGCGGCCTAATCAGCGCCACCAAAGAGGTTGTACACTAATCGCCACATTTTCTTCTTCATTTGATCTCATGGTGCTGCCGGCGCTCAGTCCCGAGCCGACAGCACGTGGCTCCATCCACGGCGGCGTCGCCGGCCACTTCCTCCATGGTGTCGCTCCCTCGGCGGCGACGTCCACATCAGTAGGAGCTGCTGCTGCTTTAGCTCTCGCTCGCGCTGCTACTCTGCTCTTGCTCTCGGTCCCCTGCCTGGTCTGCTCTTGCTATTGCTCTTGCTTGCGCTGCTGCTCTCGCTCTTGCTCTTGCTTGCGATGCTGCTCCGATTTGGCTACACTTCAGTCGACTGAATCGACTTTTGGGTCAGTCGATTTCCAAGGGGTGGGCTCGCCGGGGTGAAGGAAGAACCAGCCGCAGCGGGGAGGGGGGCTCGCCGGAGAGGCACCCCACTATCTATCTTAGGGTTCAGGATGGGGGCGGTGGTCGCCAACGGTGGCGGGGCGTTGGCGGGGCGGTGGCGTGGCGATCGCCAGAGAAAAAGCACGACACCGGGGGGGGGGGGGGGGGGGCCAAGGGGGCGGCCGGGGGGGGGGGGGGGCTGCCACCCAAAAAAAACCCCCCCGGGGGGGGGGGGGGGGGGGCCAAGGGGGCGGCCGGGGGGGGGGGGGGGCTGCCACCCAAAAAAAACCCCCCCGGGGGGGGGGGGGGGGGGGCCAAGGGGGCGGCCGGGGGGGGGGGGGGGCTGCCACCCAAAAAAAACCCCCCCGGGGGGGGGGGGGGGGGGGCCAAGGGGGCGGCCGGGGGGGGGGGGGGGCTGCCACCCAAAAAAAACCCCCCCGGGGGGGGGGGGGGGGGGGCCAAGGGGGCGGCCGGGGGGGGGGGGGGGCTGCCACCCAAAAAAAACCCCCCCGGGGGGGGGGGGGGGGGGGCCAAGGGGGCGGCCGGGGGGGGGGGGGGGCTGCCACCCAAAAAAAACCCCCCCGGGGGGGGGGGGGGGGGGGCCTAGAGGGATGGCCGGGGCGGTGGCGGACCGGCGGTGGGGAGTGCTTTCGGGGCGGGCGGGGCGGCGCACCGTCGGTCGTGGGCAGCGGGGGGCTGCTGTTTGGCCGGTGGTGGCTGGCGGCTCAGGGGGGTGGAGGTTGAAGATGAACCGCAGGCCGTTGATTTCGTATCCAACGGCTGCAAAATCGACTGACGTGTAGCCTCACCTTGCTAGTGCGTTCAGTTTCAACAGCAAAATTCAGTTTTGATAGCAAAAATCAGTTTCGACAGTTAGGTTCAGTTTCGACAGTTAAGTTCAGTTTTGACAGTTATGTTCAGAGATGAGCGGCTGATGCATTTTACATCTAGCACTTTGTGGTTATGTATTTTACGTCATGTATTGGAGATGCTATTAGAATTCCACTCAGGTTAACGTTGTTCGTTGTCTCTCTTGTCCTGCTTCAGCCTCGGCGTCGTACAACTCACCGGAGCTACTCCAACGACGAAACCCTCCATCACAGCGGAGCAGTACCTCGGGCTCCATCTCCAGACGCCTAAGATCTTCTTCCCCTCCTCCGACAGCAAAGTCAGCCAGAGCATCCTCACCGGCCAACCCAATCACGCTGAGATCGACATGGCTTCGCCAAAGAGGTTGTACACTTGTTGCATCTCTTTTTTACTCTACATGTTATATATATTGTCCACTGAGCACTCGTAGTAACGGGAACTACGATTATTTTATCCTACTATATGACAAGCAGTGAGGTACCAGGCAACTTAGCTATCCGTGATGGACTCTCTTGAACGCCATCATTATTTATCTCTGCGCGTTTGAGCTGTGCATTTGTCGATGCGCCTGGGAGTTGAGCTAGTATGGCAGTGGCCTGGGTCCAAAGTAATAGAAGTAGCACAAAAACATTTATTTAGTGTAGGATTTTCCTTGCTCAAGCCTGCCTACTAGAATCGCCAGTGCTTGAAAGGAAAAGTGAATGAAAAACATAGGAATTGGAAAGTTTCCTGTGGTACTACTTTTCATGAATTTGGTGCAAAGGAATGCAGCAAAGGAAAACTGTAGGATTTTTTCCTTTAGTGTCTCCTTGAAAGAAAAACCGTAGGAATTCTAATTTCCACTTCTCCTCCTTTTCATATTCCTATTCATCAAGCACAAGACTAAGAGATAGTCGCATAATATCATTATAACCGTACATTTTCTTGTGGTTTGACTTAATCTCACCCTGCTTTTTTTGCATCCTGTGATCTTCCAATTGTTGTGAATCAAACACCTAGATTGGCAGAAATCCTGTGTTTTTAAATTCTCTGTTTTGCACGTGCATTCCTATCCTATTCCTGTCTATTTCCTATCCCTGCATTGTTAGATTCCTCAAATTCAAACAAGCCCTTACTCAATTACTTCTGTTACAGATATGTGTCAAAGAAAACCTTGTGTGGTTTGTCCTGCTCCTGCGGCGCTGTGTTCCACCCCAGCTCAGCTGCTCCAACGACGGAAGGGTTCACCACAGTAGGGATCCGCTCTCCAGACTGTCTTTCGCCGCCTCAGATCTTCTTCCCCGCCGCCGGCAGCCACGACAACTGCATTACCATCATCAACTGAGCAGATGACCTTGAGGACTACACGGGTCTGCAAGAGAGGTCGCACTCTTCCATGTCTGCTTACGTTATGCGTCGCTTAATATGATGACATGCTACATTATCGTCGTGTTCACCTATTAGACTCCGAGTTAGGTCCAAACTAATGCTGAAACTTGAGTTTTTAAATGGTTGTGGGGTACATATTGGGGCAACAATCAGTACTATCTGTCTACTATCTGGTTAATCTCCGGTGTCTACTACGAGTTTCATGTTGGGTGCAAACAAACATTAAAGGAGCCATTATCTGTATTTTTTAACTAAAGCTATTATCTGCCTGCTATCATTGGTTTTGGGTCTATCCACAGTTTACTAACACCACTCTGGATTTGTGCATGCACTCCTTACATAATCTCACTATGTTTTATTCCTATGCATGCCAGTTATTGTACACAATGGAAACGATCATGTAGAGCAAAAGAGGCCAGCCTTGCGTGGCAATAAAATTTCATGCAGACGTCATTCCATGGTGGCGCAAAGGCAGCCCCCCTCCACCCATTTCGGATCGTAATCCAGAAGAGGATAACTGTTCTGAGGGGGATTTAGAAGGAGAAGACCACTCCTATTTACCCCATAAGGTCTTCGCTCTAACTTGGCATGCTGATGTTGGTAATATCATGCATATGGTGCCTTGCATTGCTTACTGTATACATTAAAGATGTCATCTGTTTAGTTTAAACATGCTTTATGTCAATGCCATATGTTTTGTTTCTTTATCATATATGTGAATCATGCAATGCCATCTTGTCTAGCCAGGCATCATATATGTGAATTTTGCAATGCCACCCTGGTTAGCCAGTCATCTTATATGTGAATTATATCATGCCATCATTTTTTATTATGTGTTAAATTTGTCAACAATTTTAGTACATTCAATTACTCTTCCTGTGCATCAGTCATTCGGCACGGTCATGGAAAAATCTGGAGTGGAAACAAGGTCTTCAGAGCAGAAAATCCTATCTGACGAAGCGCATGTCTTGCTAGTTACCGATAGCTCCTCAGAGGAGGATTCAGAGATAGATGATCAGTCATATTTCCCCCCTGAGGTGCATGCCCTAACTTGGCAGGGTTATGTTACTCATACCGTGCGTATGGTATCTTGCATTGCTATGTCATTTGCTTAGTTTAGACATGCTTTGTGTGAATGCCACCTGTTTAGTGTCTAATTACCATATATGTGAATTATGCAATGCCATCTTGTTGCAAGACATTATATATGTGAATTCTGCAATGTTATCTTGTTGCAAGGCAATATGTATGTGAATTATGCAATGCCATGCTGTTTAGGCAAGCGTCATATATGTGAATTATATCATGCCGTCCTTTTTTGTATTTCTCATTGCTTTTGTCGACAATGTTTGTATATTCAACTGCTCTTCCTATGCATCAGCCATTTGAATTGGTGATGGAGAAATCTGGAGTGAAAACAAGGTCTTCGGAGCAGACAATGCTACCTGCTGAAGCAGATATGTTGCTGGTTACAGATAGCTCTTCAGAGGAGGATTCAGAGGCAGATGACCAGTCCTATTATCCCCCTGAGGTGTATGCTCAAACTTGGCAGGGTTATATTACTCATATAATGCATATGTTGTATTGCAATGCTTATGTTTTACATCATATACACAATATTGAATGACATCTCCTTAGTTGACACATCATATATGCAATTGCCCTCTACTCACTTCCTTAGTATATAAATCATATATTTGAATTATTTCATGCCATGATGTTTACATAGACATCATGTATCTGAATTATGGCATGCCAACCCATTTTCTAAAGACATAATACAGTTATATCATCTCATCCTGTTTACATAGTCATCATATTTTAAATTATGTCATTCTATCCATGAATTATATCATGCCATCATGTTTCCATCGACGACATGTTTGTGATTTATGGCATGCCAACCACTTTAATAGACACATCGTATAGTTATATCATGTCATCCTGTTTACACAGTCATCATATTTTGAAGTATGTCATTCTATCCTGTTTAGTTAGCCATCATACATGTGAAATTGTGTCATGCTATCCTGTTTAATTAGCCATCATATATGTGAAATTATGTCCTGCTATTCTGTTTGCTTAGACAACATAAATGTGAATTATTTCATGCCCTGTTTTCTTCCCTACTATCCATTGCACCTGTCTATCTTACAATGTCTGTACATTCAATTACTTTTCTTGTTTATCAGCCATTTCAATTGGAGGGAGTGATGGAAATATCTGTGGGAGTAAAAACACGGTCTTCAGAAAAGATCGTGCTACCTGTCGATGCAGATAGAACCACGGTTGTACTTGCCCAAGAATCATCCCCACCACACATAACCCACACTCATGCAAACTGTACCCCTACCCAGTTGGACAGAGAACCAGCTACACCCCTTCTAACCCCAACCCCAGCAGATAGACACCCAGTTCCCGTTGACACAGCACCGTATCCACCACAGAGCACCCAAACACAAGCAGTTAGTAAGGCAACTGCAGTGCCCAAATCATGAGGACCACCACTCCGAACCCGAAGTTAACGCTTAAAGCAGAAGAAGAATTGTTCTCAGGTCAGGTTCCGTAGCTATGGTTCATACTACTTTGCTCTTGCATCACTGTATTTACTGATACCAACCAATTTCAAATTTAAAGGATGCAATTGCAACTCCAATGGCGCAACAGGTATGTTTTAAACATGTTTCTTCAACGTATTTGGCTGTTTGCTGTTGTAAGTTGCTCTATGTTGATTTCAATGTCAATTGAATAAACAGTTATGTTCTCATGCCATGCACATTACAAGTGTTGTTATTGCTGTGTAGTTTCCCACACTTATATTCTGTCTATGCTGCTTTGTCTTAAATAGATATGATTCGAACTGTATCTATCTTGATTTGGCAACATAAACTAGAATGATATAGACCATAGAGTGACCATACTACATAGATATATGTTTGTTTCATGCTGTTATCCTGTCCACCTTACTACTGAACTGGTTTACCAAAATGAGTTTCATATACTACATTGTAAACCTGAGATGTGTTTGTTTGTTTCCCTTTTAGAACGCAGATAAAATATTGGATAAGAGTACCCTGTTATGCAATGGTAAAGGAAGTAATGCAGATAAGGTTCAAGATAGTGAGACATCCCTGTTGGTCTCCAAGAAAGCTGATAAAAACTATATTGAGGACACTGAGACAACCCCAAAGTCCTGTCTTGATGTAGTGTTCGAGTTACTGGCTACCACTGCTGGCACCAGCTCTTCGAACTCGTTGCCTGAATCAGTTCGGCTTCTTGAGTCTCAACTTCAAGTTGAAAGACATCGATCAGATGTTATGCGACAGGAAGCCGAAGGACTGAGGAAGTCCCTGCAGAATTCAGATGCATACTTTCTGGTGCAACAGCAGGCGCTGGAGGACTTAAGCGCCAAACAAGAGAAAGTTAATAAGCTTGCTAAGCATCTTGCCAGCATTATGGGTACCCAGCATATTGTTTCTTGAGCTCTTTTGAAGTGGTTTCAGTTCTGGACTTGTTTTGCTGCGGCGTTTATATGCTGCTGTGTTCCCTATATTTGCAATGGTGGCGAACTTTGATGCCCAGTGGATGTAATATGTGTAATAGCCGTGATAGCCTAGTGTAAGTTGCTTGCTTATTTATTTCCTTGTTGTCTTGTTTATTTGTTTGCTTGTAGTCACTGCAGTTCTTTTTCTGCGGTTTGCTGGTGGTTGCAACAACCTATTTTTTAAAACTAGGCCACAATAACCATGGGCTTATATTTACTGTAGTGACACTGCACCTACGGGCCGTAGAAACAGTGGCCTTCTACGGGCCGTATAAACAGTGGGCCTTCCACGGGCCGTAGAAACAATGGGCCTTCTACGGGCCGCGGAAACAATGGGCCTTCTACGGGCCGTATCATCAATGGGCCTTATACGGGCAGTGATCGATTGGCCAAACATGGGCCAATAACATGCCGCATTATGGCCGTAAACGGGCTAGAGTTGGAATTGTCCGTTCATGGGCCGACCATAACGGGCCATCGTTAATAGGTCGTATTCCATGACGCTATGAAAACGGCACAACGTGTTAACGGACCACAAACGGGCCGACTGTAACCATGGGCTGAATTTGGCCCATAAGCAGAAAATGACAGTAACGGGCTGTAAGTAAACGAATGCTGGAAATGAGCCCAAGAATAAATGGGCTCTGAGAAGGCTGAAAGATAACATGGGCTGGAAATGGCCCAACGGAATAACATGCCCTTAATGGGTATAAAGTGATACACTGTTCATTACAGGCCAGTTTCACCACGGGTCGTTAATGGGTGTAAAGTAATACACTGTTCATTACGGGCTAGTTTCACCACGGGCCGTTAATGGGCCAAGAGTTACATAGGGCCTCATATGGGCCGAAGGATGTCATGGGCTATACATGGGCCATAAGTGAAAACGGGCTGGAATCATATTGGGTGGCCGAGATGACGCTACTGGGCCTAATCCGGATAGGGCGTAACGGCCCTTGAGTTAGCGGGCTGTAAATGGGCTATATGCAAACATCACGTTAACATGCTTTACATGGGCCGGCCCGCCACCTTTTTACCAAGTCAAATGGGGTGGCCTTTTCACAGGAATGGGCCTCTGTTGGGCCGTGCCACGTGTCCATGTATCATAGGCGCCTTCTGTCCAATGAGTGGATGACATCTGTCCCAACGGTGAGCCGACACGTGTCTCCTCAAGCCAATGATTATTTTACACATGGAAAATCCCCATTGGTCGGGGCTGTTAACGGGTTATCGGATCCAAAACCCGACTCGATAGCTTAACGGCGTTCCGTTACGGCGGATGCCACGTGTCGGTCACCCTTGACGAAAGCACTTCTGTGACGCGTGATTTATCGTCATGTAAGTGGACACTTCCGTGATGATAATTTTGGTAATGTCATGGAACACTTCTACGACAGCACAGGTATGACTATCTTGATTTTGTCATAAATTTGTCATGGATGTACATGCATGACAAAAAACGCGACCTACTGTGACAAACACGTATCATCATGGAAGTGTATTTTTTGTAGTGGATGTGCATAACTGCAGATAGTGCCACCGCAGTTGAGACCGTTCGGGTTGAGCTTGCCCGGGCCAAGGAGCAAGCCAGGATGAGTAATGCGGCTGCCGAAAAGGCAGCTGCTGAATTAAAGGCCGAACAGGCTGCTTGGCGCCAGTGCGAGGCGAGAATATCTACTATGGCGCTTGAGCTAATGGATGCCACTAGCCGATGCGAATTTCTCGTGAAAGAAAGCAAAACCAGAGCGGCCGATCTTGACAAGGCCTTACAAGAGGCGGGGGAAGCACGGTCAGAGTCTAGAGCAGCTCGGGAGGAGATCAAATAAGCTGGGGAGATCGCGGCTGGTAAGCCCTTCTTATTACGAACTAAATTTGGCGATCCGAAGTATGCCCCACTTAATCAAATGTGGAGTTCTCCAGACGCATTTTTGGACTTGCCGAAGAGTGTCTCCGGTGCAACACAGTTTTTCCAAGTGCAAGAAGGACATGCGATGAAAAAGCTTTTCTGGTCGCAATTCAGCATGCAAAAGTGTCCGCTGTTGCTGAACGAACAAATGGCCTAGTGGGCCGAGCTCCGTAAGATATCCGGATCTGCCATGAAGGACATCGTGGTCCGGCTGTGGCCGACTGAGCCAATTCCGAATAGTTATTTTGTTTTGGTGCAGCGACTTGTTGATGTGGCGCCGCGTATCGACGCTGTTAAGCGGCAACGTGCATAGAAGGTGCATGAATGGCCCTTGCCCGTGTCAAGACGTACTGGGCGGAGATGAAGGCCACCAATATTGCAGCGAAAAGTTCACCCGAGGGCAAGGACCATCACACGCCAGAGCATTATTTTGGGGCGGTCCTAGAGGGTGCCCGCTTGATAGAGGGTCAGTGCTCGAAAGATATTATGTTCAAGTGAAGTGTACCAAAATTGTAAAAACAAAATTATGATATACTAGGGCTATGTTTTTTATACTTTTGCCTAGAAAGTTTTTGGTCCTCCTGTGCGGCCGTTTTTTGTATAATCTGAAAGTTTACCAGTCTTCGGCTTCGGCCCCCTCGCATATAATGCGGGGGTGTTCGGAAAAGCACTTGATCACTCTTGACCCAACGTCTTGGTCCATTAAGGAGGTGTCAATGCCGCGAATCAAGCAATCGGACTATAGGGCTTTAACACTTTCACTTAGCCATAGGAGTTTGACGGTGGGTCCACAATATAGCCCCTGGTATGTACGCGGTTATCCGAATATGGTGCGTTTACATACATGACGAGAAGAATGGTCCTTCGTCTAATACAAAAGGAATCGCGAAGATTCCTGTGAGTCATCGAGTGGTTGACCAGCTCTCGCCGCATCATGACAGTTGATACGTATCCAACATATCTATAATTTTTGATTGTTCCATGCTATTATATTACCCCTTTTGGATGTTTATGGGCTTTATTTTACATATTTATAGCATTTTTGGGACTAACCTACTAACCGGAGGCCCAGCCCGTATTGCTGTTTTTTGCCTTTTTCAGTATTCCGAAGAAAAGGAATATCAAACGGAGTCCAAACGGAATGAAACCTTCGGGAGCGTGATTTTTGGAACGAACGTGATCCAGAGGACTTGGAGTGCAAGTCAAGAAGCAATCGAGGCAGCCAGGAGATAGGAGGGCGCGCCCCTGTCTCCTGGGCCCCGCAGGCGGCCACTGACGTACTTCTTCCTCCTATATATACCTATGTACCCCGAAAACATCCAGGGAGCCAACGAAAAACAATTTTCACCGTCGTAAACTTCTGTATCCGCGAGATCCCATCTTGGAGCCTTCGCCGGCGCTCCGCCGGCGAGGGAATCGACCATGGATGGCTTCTACATCAACACCATAGCCCCTCTGATGAGTTGTGAGTAGTTTACCACAGACCTTCGGGTCCATAGTTATTAGCTAGATGGCTTCTTCTCTCTTTTTGAATATCAATACCATGTTCTCCCCCTCTCTTGTGGAATCTATTTGATGTAACTCTTTTTGCGGTGTGTTTGTCGAGATCTGATGAATTGTGGTTTTATGATCAAGTTTATCTATGAGAAATATTTGAATCTTCTCTGAATTCTTTTATGTGGGATTGAGTTATCTTTGCAAGTCTCTTCGAATTATCAGTTTGGTTTGTCCTACTAGATTGATCTTTCTTGCCATGGGAGAAGTGCTTAGCTTTGGGTTCAATCTTGTGGTGTCCTTACCCAGTGACAGAAAGGGTTGCAAGGCACGTGTTGTATTGTTGCCATCGAGGATAAAAAGATGGGGTTTATATCATATTGCTTGAGTTTATCCCTCTACATCATGTCATCTTTCTTAATGCGTTACTCTGTTCTTATGAACTTAATACTCTAGATGCATGCTGGATAGCGGTCGATGTGTGGAGTAATAGTAGTATATGCAGGCAGGAGTCGTTCTACTTGTCGCGGACGTGATGCCTATATACATGATCATGCCTAGTGTCGGTGTCAAAACCGGCGGATCTCGGGTAGGGGGTCCCGAAATGTGCGTCTAGGCGGATGGTAATAGGAGACAAGGGACGCGATGTTTTTACCCAGGTTCGGGCCCTCTCTATGGAGGTAAAACCCTACTCCTGCTTGATTGATATTGATGATATGGGTAGTACAAGATTGGATCTACCACGAGATCAAGGATGCTAAACCCTAGAGGCTAGCCTATGATATGGTTGTTGTTGTTCGTCCTATGGACTAAAACCCTCCGGTTTATATAGACACCAGAGAGGGCTAGGGTTACACAGAGTCGGTTACAATGGTAGGAGATCTACATATCCGTATCACCAAGCTTGCCTTCCACGCCAAGGAAAGTCCCATCCGGACATGGTACGAAGTCTTCAATCTTGTATCTTCATAGTCTTGGAGTCCGGTCGATGATGATAGTTCGGCTATCCGGACACCCCCTAGTCTAGGACTTCCTCAGTAGCCCCCGAACCAGGCTTCAATGACGACGAGTCCGGCGCGTATATTGTCTTCGGCGTTGCAAGGCGGGGTCTCCTCCAAATTCCATGTGCTTGCCGAATAGTGTCCGGCTTTCTTATAGATGTTGTGCTCCTTGGCTTCCACGCCCAATAATGGCCCTCTTCCACGTGTCGTACGAATGCGAAAGGCCGGGGTATTTTTACATTTTACCCCCAAGCTGTGCGAATAAGCTGCCTATAAGAGAGGCAAGAATCCAGATCCAAATCACACCATCCTCCTTCCGCGAGTACTCATCGGAGCGCTTCTGACAAAAATCCACTCCATCATGGACCGTCGACGCGGCTCCTCCTCTCGCGCTCCCAGTCCTCAGCCAGGAGATTGGAGGAGATGTTCAGTCCCGCACAGCAAGCTGGTGACGCTCCAAGCGGAGGGATACCTACCTCCGGCCTTTATGGTCCCGGTTCGAGCCGGGCTGGCCACCTACAAGGGTGGAAAGCAGGCGGAGAACACCCCAGTCCCTCCAAAGGAGAGCGGGTGTGCTTTGTCCCTTATCTAATAAGGGGGCTCGGATTTCTCATACATCCGTTTCTCCGGGGGCTTCTAGAGTTCTACGGACTCCAGCTTCATCACCTTACGCCCGCCTCCATTCTGCACATGGCGGGCTTCGTAGCTCTTTGTGAGCTGTTCTTGGGCATCGAGCCCCATTTTGCACTGTGGAAGAGATTTTTTTGCCTCGTACCCCGTTCTCACGAGGGGTCGATATATCAAGTGGGCGGAGCCGAAATATGGCGCATCGCCGGGACCGGATATCTATCCGGAACCCCAAAGAAGGTGTCCGAAGACTGGCCTTCGGAATGGTTTTATGTGGAAGATGCTCCACTGCCGGATCCAATTCGGATCGGCCTCCCGGAGTTCAGCAACGCTCCTCTGAAGAAACGCCTGAGTTGGCGCCCGCGGAGCCCTCAACAGGAAGATGACAGGAGCGTCCATTATCTGATGGGCCGGATAAGGTTGCTGGCTCATTCCGGATTGACCATGATTGGAGTCATGGCCACGTGCATTATGCGTGGGGTGCAGCCACTCCAATATAGGGTCCACCCCATGTGGGATTTCAACGGGGAGAATGACGCCACCCGTCATGGCCGCAAGGGGCCGGGATCGGCCACATATCTGGTGAAGATCCTGTCCGACTTGTACAAGGGGGAGAAGGAGGACTTCCTCCAAACGAGTCCATTGAACGGATTCTCCATGAATAACCCTCGGAGCTGGGTAAGCGGACGTTTTATCTATCCGATCCGTGCTTTCAAAGTCAAGTGTCTTACTTTATAGTTTCGACGCAGGAATTGCACCGGGATGTGGAGGACATACACTGTTTGACTCCACAACCCGAGGACCCGGAAAGATCCCTCGATCCGGCCTCCGGAGAGGATCCGGACATAAAGGTGGAGCTAATTGACGGGGTGTTCCACCAACTCAGCATGGACAATGCTCTAGTCGCCATTACGGCTGACTACCCCGATTTATCTCCAGCTTCCCAGGTAACTATGACCGGAGTCCTGACACCATTACTTCATCCTTGCTTATTTCTGACCACCGTATACCAACGGTGTCTTGCAGGAGGTGCCTTCAAGGCGGGAAGCTGTCAGGACCCTGATTCTAAGTCACACCGATCTAGCATGTAACACCTCATATCACTTTGCAGCCTCACGCACGGTATTCCCACGGGTGTCGCCTTACCATGCCCGGGACCGTTTGCGCCTTTTGGCACACGTATATGACAGTGTCGCTAGCATCCATATGACGGAGAACCCGGGCTGACATGGCTAGTCGTGAACCCAAAGTGGCACTAACTTACAGGGACATGCATACATGACCCAACAACGAACGTGTCAGTCATCAGCGAGTGAATCCGGGCTGTAGCAACTGGGCTAGCAGGACTCTGGTAACGGGCTGTAGCAGGCTAACAGGACTCCGGTAGACACACATGACATTTCCCCGAAGGGACAGACACAGGAACGAAGAAGGACACATGCCGGCCAGCCTAAGTGTTCCGGAGCAGTAGCAAGCTACCAGGGCTCAGTGGAAGCACTAGGAGACATTTCCCGGTAAGAGAGGCTACTAAGGATAAACAACTAGATAGTCAGATCCCACACATAGCAATACACATTACACGTACGCATAACATGCAAGTATGTGTTTTACAACATGGCATCACAGCATAACTCAACAACTCATATAGATAAAGGCTCAGAAGAGCCATCATAGCATATATTATAAACAGTGGTCGCATGACCCAACATTCAGAGCAATCAAGCAACAAGCGGAAGCATTACATGTCTGAGTACAGACAGCTACAAATGAAAAAGGCTGAAGAGCCTAACTATCTACAACGTCCAATCAAGATCGTAGCTGAGGTACAAGCTACTTGTCGAAGTCCACGAGAACACTAGTAAGACCGAAGTCTCCGCTACAAAAACATAAGTAAAGCAACATGAGTACAAAGGTACTCAGCAAGACTCACATCAGATCCTATCATACATGCACTTGTATCAAGGGGGTAATGTGGGGTTTAGTTGCAGCAAGCCAGCTTTGACTCTGTGGCTATCCTGTTCTACGACTACCAGAACTTCTTTGAGGTGATATGGCGCACACGAGTCCACTAATCACCACACAATACACTACTATGGATTCATCCCTGTCTCCCTACGAGAAGGCCATCCATAGCACTCACACTTATCTTGAGCATTTTATAGTATCCACTTCAAGTTGTTTATGTACCATGTAAGCATCCAAGAAGTCCATAACCGCGGACCCGGCTATTCGAATAGATCATGTTAACCCTGCAGGGGTGTACTTCTTCACACACACTCTCGCCACTTACCGCCATGTACACGTCATGTATCTCGGCAACCTTCAAGCGGAAGCCTGGCGAGGGTGTCGGCCACGACCTGACTAACCACACAAGACTCTAGTCCAGGTTTATCGCCTATTCGGGTTCCATCCGCGAGGAGATCCGGCCGGGGTGTCGCTCACGGCCCCAAATGATGTGTGCAGGGTTCCCAAGCCCACCTCGCCGGATGGATCTACGCTTGGTACACCATGCCACTTGTGCCTAGTCTGTCCCAAGCCCACCTGGCCGGGTGCCACTTGGTAGACTACTAACACTACCTACAAACACTAGAAACTAGTTGCGACTCCTGGACAGAGATCAAGTTGGTTAATAAGCCGAGAGGGGTCGAGTTACCGGAACCCAATGTGTGGTAGTATCGAGTCATTGGACGACATACACAGAACTCAGTGCTTAAGGACGGTTCCAGTGAGACAACCCACCATGTACTCCTACATGGCCTCTCACCGCTACCTTTACCAAATCGTGTTCACACACTTCACTCTCAGCATCAGAACATATCGTAACACTCCAATTCATTCCCAATGAATCAGACCTGACACAACTCTAAGCAATAGCAGGCATAGCATGGTAGGAACACAAGATGGCTCAATCAACTCCTACACATGCTAGTGGGTTTCAACTATTTACTGTGGCAATGACAGGTCATGCAGAGGAATGGGTTCAACTACCGCAGCACAAAGTAGCAGATGAATCGTTGTTGTCCTAATGCAATAACTGAGAGCAGGAGCGAGAGAGTAGGATTGTATTGAAATGAACAAGGGGGTTTGCTTGCCTGGTAGATCAACAAGGGGGGCACTGCTCCTCAAACAGGTACTCTGGAACGGTCTCCGGAGCAGGACCTATCGAGAAGGAACGGAGCCAACAATCAATACACAAGCATATGCAACAATATGATGCATGAACATGGCATGAAGATGTGATGTTGTTTGAGCTAATGCAACTAGCATTCATTTGGTTGAAGTTCATTTGAGCCAAGAGTTCAAATGCAACTCCAAAATAAGCTCTTTATATAAGCCATTTTAGTGTTTCACTTATACAGTAGGTATAAGTTGGTTTGTCATGCATGAAACTGGCACAGATGGATAGATTGCATTTTTCTGATAATTGTTCATATATAAATTATTTCAATCTGAGCTACGTTGAATTTCTATGATTTTTGAAGTTTAGCTATTTTTCTGGAATTTCCTGATTTAAAATAATTCCAGAAATCATTATTGCGTCAACATGATGTCAGCACTGCGTCAGCAGTCAACCTGGGTCAAACCTGACGTGTGGGGCCACACGTTAGTGACACAGTGGTTAAGCCCGGGTCAAACCCGCACTGACCAGGGTTTGACTTGGCCCTGGGGCCCACGGTCAGCGGCTGGTGGGGTGGCTTAGGCTGCGGGATTAGGCGCTAATGACAGCCACGTCGGCCTCGCCGGAGTTCGGCCGGCGACGACCTCGAACCGCGGCGGATGTTCGCCGAAGACGCTGTTCCGACAATGGTTCGAGACGCTGAGGGCACCAGTGGAGAGCTCACGCTCGCCCGCATCTAGGGGAGCAGGTGGGAGGCCGCGGGGGTGGCTAAGCTCGCCGGAGCGGAGCTTGCGGCGGCGGCCGAAGCACGGGCTTCGAGCGGGAGCGGGCTGTGGGGCACGGGGAGGCCACCCGAGGGGCTCTGCGGCACCCTCGTGGCACCAGGAGCACGGTGACGTGCTCGATTGCGGGCTGCGGTGGCCAGGGCGACGGCGGCGACATGGACGGCGGCGAGAGGCTTCGGCCGTGGTGGGGAAAAGGGGCTACGGCGTGCGGGCGGCTAAACGGAGAGAGGGGAATAGGGAAGGAGCTCACTGCGGTTCCGGTGGCGTCTTCAGTGAGCTCGGGGAAGGCCGGACGACGGTGTGGCGGCGCGGACGATCTCCGGCGGCCGGAGGCGAAGATGGCGATGTTGACTGCGTTCCAGGGCACCCGGCGTTGCGTCGCTCGGTGGAGAGGACGAGGAAGTCACGGCGGTTCTTCTGAGCTCAGCGGTAGGGCGAGGGGTGGCCGCGGCAATGGCGAGCGGCGGCGACGATGGCGCTCGGTTGTGCGAGGGAGAAAGCACCAGGGGAGAGGAGAAGGACGAGGGGTGAGGGAGAGAGCCAGAGAGGTGCGTGGCGCCACCCGAAGAAGCCAGGTGAAGCGGCAAGCAGGAGGTGGCCGGGCGTGCGCTGGCGTGCGTCGGCCACGCGCCCATCCTCCTGGCAAGGAGGAAGACGACAGGGAGAGGGGGCCAGATGGGCTGGGCCGGCTACAATGCTGGGCTGCACAGGGGGGTAAGTGCAGGTGGGTTTTTCCCTGTTTGTTTCTCTTTTCTATTTTTCTGACATATGTTTTGATTTAATAAAAATAACAAATCATTTTATTTCCTTATGCCCATTTTAGTAGGAACTAGTGGCATTATTGCAGAGCTCCTCAACAAATGGCATAATTTTTGGACATATAATATATATATAACATTTATATATCCAATGCAAATAATTATGCATTAATTCCAAATGCCCAAAATAAATACTTATGAGCTCCAAAAAATAATGGTTTGATTTTTATCTCTGTCCAGTATTTTCAGAGGGAAACATGAGCATTTTCTTGGATCTTTTTGGAGCAATTTTTATCTGGGTCATTTCCAGAGATGATTCTGAGGGTTTCACAATCCTCATTTCAAATTTAAATGGAATTTAAACATGATGCACACATGACTAGCTAGTCTAGGTCATACCAGAACTAGGGATGTGACAACTCGCCCCCACTTGAAAGAATCTCGTCCCGAGATTCAGGGGTCGACGGAAAGAAGGTGGGGTACTCCAGTCGAAGACGATCTTCTCGCTCCCAAGTAGCTTCTCTCTCGGAATGATGAGACCACTGAACCTTGAGAAACTTGATGTTATGACGTCGAGTAACACGCTCTTCTTGATCAAGAATGTGAACCGGGTACTCTCGCTATGTGAGGTTATCTTGGAGATCAAGTGTTTCATGGTCCACTCCGCGGATAGGATCCGAGAAGCAACGCCTGAGTTGAGAGACGTGGAAGACATCATGGACTCGAGAAAGATGTGGGGGTAGTTCCAACTGGTAGGCAACCTCTCCTCGTTTAGCGAGAATGCGAAAAGGACCAGTGTAACGAGGAGCCAACTTGCCCTTGATACCGAAACGATGGGTACCCTTCAACTGAGTAACCCGAAGGTAAGCTTTGTCGCCAATTTCATAAGTCATATCCTTATGATGACGATCATACTGGCTCTTTTTGACGAGACTGGGCTGTTTTCAAATTCTCACAAATGATGCGAACTTGCTCTTCTGCCTCCTGGATCATGTCCGGCCCAAAGAATTGTCTTTCACCGGTTTCTGACCAGTTAAAAGGTGTTCGACATCTTCGTCCATACAGAATCTCAAAAGGAGCTTTCTTGAGACTAGATTGATAGCTATTGTTATAAGCAAACTCGGCAAAAGGAAGACATTTCTCCCAATCCATACCGAATGAGATAACGCAAGCTCTAAGCATGTCTTCGAGAATTTGGTTGACCCTTTCCACCTGACCACTCGACTGAGGGTGGAAAGCGGTACTGAAGGAAAGATGGGTTCCCATGGCAGTTTGGAAACTCTCCCAGAAATGAGAAGTGAAAAGACTACCATGGTCTGAATTGATCTCTAGTGGAACACCATGAAGTGATACTATTCGAGAAATATATAAGTCAGCTAGCTGACTAGCAGTGATACTCTCTCGAACAGGTAGGAAGTGCGCCACTTTGGAGAGACGATCAATGACTACAAGGATAGCGTTATTCCCTTTCTTGGTCCTGGGAAAGCCGGTGATGAAGTCCATACCAACTTTATCCCATTTCCATTCAGGAATAGCTAAAGGCTGAAGGGTTCCAGCAGGTCTCTGATGATCTGCCTTAACGTGACGACAAACGTCACATTTAGCAATGAACTTAGCGATTTCTCTCTTCATCCTAGTCCACCAGAACCTCTGGCGTAGGTCCTGATACATCTTAGTACTACCGGGATGAATCATGAGAGGAGATTTATGCGCCTCCTTAAGAATCAATTGTCGAAGATGCTGCTTCTTGGGGACCACCAGGCGATTCCCAAAGAAAAAAACACCTGATCATCTATAGAGAAACTACCAGCAACACCCTTGGCAATGTTTCTCTTGATCCGGGTAATCCCCGTATCATGCTTCTGGGCTTCTATGATATGATTTACAAGACTAGGTTTCGCCACCAAGGTAGAAAGGAATCCGTGAGGAGCAATGTGAAGGTTAAGCCTACAGAATTCCTCATGAAGAAGTGGTTGGCCTTGCTGCAACATAAGATTGTTGCAATAGGATTTACGACTTAGCACATCAGCCATGACATTAGCTTTGCCTGGGGTGTAGGTAATCCCTAGATCATAATCTGAGATCAACTCCAACCAACGTCTTTGCCTAAGGTTCAAATCTGGTTGGATGAAGATATACTTGAGACTCTGGTGATCGGTGTAGATCTCGCAACGTTTACCAAGAAGGTAATGTCGCCAGGTCTTGAGTGCATAGACTACAGATGCAAGCTCTAGATCATGTGTAGGATAATTCTCCTCATGTGGATGCAACTGTCGAGATGCATAGGCAATCACATGACGATCCTGCATAAGAATGCAACCTAGTCCCTGTCGTGAGGCGTCGCAGTAGATAACAAAGTCCTTAGTGAAATCCGGTGGCACAAGTATGGGAGCAGAAGTCAGGCGTCTTTTCAGTTCCTGAAAACTGTACTCACATTGTGGGGACCACTCGAACTTTTTATCTTTCTTGAGAAGTTCCGTGAGGGGCTTAGCTACTTTGGAGAAGTTTTCAACAAAGCGGCGACAATAACTGGCTAGACCAAGGAGACTCCTAACTTGTTTAACGGTTTCAGGTGGAGTCCAATCAAGAACGGCCTTGACTCTCTCGGGATTGACGGCAATGCCCTTACCAGAGATCACGTGGCCTAGATAGGTCACTTCTGGCAACCAAAATTCACACTTGGAGAACTTGGCATAAAGGCGATGCTCTCTGAGTTTTTCTAATACAAGTCTAAGATGTTCGGCATGCTCTTCCTCGTTCTTCGAGTAAATAAGAATATCATCGAGGTAAACCACGACGAATTTATCTAAGTACTCCATGAAGATCGAGTTCATCAAGCGGGAGAAGGTAGCTGGGGCGTTGGTTAGACCAAAGGACATGACGATGTACTTGTACTGGCCATAACGAGTGACAAAGGCTGTCTTGGGGATGTCCCCATTTCTGATTTTGATTTGGTGGTAGCCTAACCTCAAATCCATCTTGGAGAAGACTGAGGATCCAACGAGCGGGTCATACAGGTCGTTGATCCTGGGGAGCGGATATTTGTTCTTTATCGTGACCAAATTAACGGGACGATAATCTACAACCATCCGGTCTGTACCATACTTCTTCTTGACGAAGAGGACGGGGCAAGCCCAAGGAGAAGAGCTAGGACGGATGAAACCCTTTTGCAAGGACTCATCAAGTTGTTTCTTAAGCTCGGCTAGTTCTAAGGGTGCCATCTTGTAAGGTCTCCTAGAGATTGGGGCAATTCCTGGGATGAGATCTATGACAAACTCTACATCTCTGTCGGGTGGAACACCTGGCAGTTCCTCTGGAAAGACGTCCGGAAAGTCACGGACTACCGGGATATCTTCAAGGTCTGGAAGAGGGCTGGCATTAAGAGAATAGAGCTGACGCTTTGCAACTCTAGTGGAGACAGTGACTATCTTGCCAGATGGGTGTGTAAGCTGAACAGACCTGGTGAAAAAATCAATCTTGGCATGATGAGCTGTCATCCAGTCCATACCCAAGATGATGTTAATATCCGAAGACTTGAGAGATATCAAGGAAGCAAGGAATACAAGTCTGTCAACATGGATTTCATTGCCATAACTTATCCTAGAGGTTTGCCATTTGGATCCAGGAGTTTGAATAAGTAGCGG
Organism: Aegilops sharonensis; assembly: GCA_904067115.1. Taxonomy (NCBI): domain Eukaryota; kingdom Viridiplantae; phylum Streptophyta; class Magnoliopsida; order Poales; family Poaceae; genus Aegilops; species Aegilops sharonensis. Next base: position 560,029,472 of record LR880970.1, read on the forward strand.
GGAGGGCATATCACAAAATGACATGTCGTGCAAGCGAGCATAGCTTTCAGAGATGAAGGAATGAGACGCTCCAGCATCGAACCGAACCGATGCTGGATGACAGTTGACAAGGAGTGTACCCAGAACGACATTTGGATCATCATGAGCGTCTTTAGCTGAGACGTGATGCACAAGTCCAAGTTCAGGGTGAGCTGACCTGGCACTAATCATCTTGTGTGATGGCTTACCACGGCCAACAGACTTCTCGGGCTGGGGTGGAGCAACTCTGGTCTGAGTGCAAATACGGGCAATGTGGCCTGGCTCTCCGGACTTGTAACAAATCTTGGAGGTAGGACGTGGACCCACATTGGCAGGCGGTCCACCAATAGGCCTGGGTGGAGCATACTGCTAAACTGGACAAGGTGCCACATAAGATGGCCTCGGTGTATATCCGGGTGGAAGAGCAGAGTTTGGAACCCAAATCCGGCGCTTTTGAGAACTAGAACCGGAGGAAGATCCCAAATCACGGGTGTGTTTACGAGACTCCTCGTAAGTGAGCAGGGCTGTCTCTGCATTAATGGCCTTGTTCACAAGAGCTTGGAATGTATCACAATGATGCAGGTGGAGATCACGGCGCAACTTGGGGTTGAGACCCTTCCGGAACCTAGCCTGCTTCTTGGCGTCCATGGACACCTCTTCTAAAGCATAGCGGGCGAGGTTCGCAAACTCTCTACTGTAAGCATCAACAACCATCTTACTCTGGGTGAAACTACAGAACTCTTCTCTCTTGCGATTAATGAGGGCCTCGGGAATGTGATGCTCGCGAAAAGCCTCAATGAAATCCCTCCAGGTAGGAATCTGGCCAGCTGGAAGCATAGCCTCATAGTTCTGCCACCAAAGACTAGCAGGACCTTCTAGGTGGTATGTGGCATAGGTGACCTTGTCATCTTCAGCTACGTTCGCGGAACGCAGCTTATGAGTGATGCTACGGAGCCAGTCATCTGCATCGAGTGGCTCGATGGAGTGATGAAAGGTAGGTGGGTGCAAGCGAATGAAGTCATGAATGGTTGCAGACCCTTTGAACCGATGTGCAGTGTTCTCCTCGATATGTGCCAACAAGCGGTTAGACTCACGCTTGTTCCTCTCCAGCTCTAACATGAACTCTGTCAACGAAGGCTGGTCGGGAGGATCCTCATCCCTACCATCTCCGTGGTTCTGGCTACGAGCAACAGAACTTCGCTTAGCTGATGACATCCTGAGAAACGAAACCAAGGACGGAATCAGCATCAACTATAGGCTATAGAATGTAGGACAAGGAAATTAGTAAATCTCGAACTCCTAGGGCAATTCCGGCAACATAACGGCGGTAAAATGCTCAGAATGAGACATCCTGCTAAAATGGGGTAGTACAGCAACTCAGCATCATCACTCAAGGTTCTGAGATAGTACTAAACAGGCTACACCGGAAGTACTCGAAACTGGGGTAAGACTCTGATCAGCCAATCCTATGGGACTACGGAGTAGTAACACGTGATCCTGATAGACGGAAGAGAAAGCCTAGTTCCTTAACCCCGCAGGAAAGATAGGATGACTCAGATCAGAAGGCCATGAGATACAAGGAGTAAAAAGAGCCTTACGTTCCTTCCCACAATCAATTCCCTTACATAACTAAAGAATTTCTAGACTCAACTTCGACCAGTTTGGCTTGGTAATCCTACAGGCAGTCAGTCTCTGATACCAAAGCTGTCAGGACCCCGATTCTAAGTCACACCGATCCAGCATGTAACACCTCATATCACTTTGCGGCCTCACGCACGGTATTCCCATGGGTGTCGCCTTACCATGCCCGGGATCGTTTGCGCCTTTTGGCACACGTATATGACAGTGTCGCTAGCATCCATATGACAGAGAGCCCAGGCTGACATGGCTAGTTCTGAACCCAAAGTGGCACTAACTTACAGGGACAGGCATACATGACCCAACAACGAACGTGTCGGTCATCAGCGAGTGAATCCGGGCTGTAGCAACTGGGCTAGCAGGACTTCGGTAAACCGGGCTGTAGCAGGCTAACAGGACTCCAGTAGACACGCGTGACATTTCCCCGAAGGGACAGACACAGGAACGAAGAAGGACACATGTCGGCCAGCCTAAGTGTTCCGGAGCAGTAGCAAGCTACCAGGGCTCAGTGGAAGCACTAGGAGACATTTCCCGGTAAGAGAGGCTACTAAGGATAAACAACTAGATAGTCATATCCCACACATAGCAATACACATTACACGTACGCATAACATGCAAGTATGTGTTGTACAACATGGCATCACAGCATAACTCAACAACTCATATAGATAAAGGCTCAGAAGAGCCATCATAGCATATATTACAAACAGTGGTCACATGACCCAACATTCAGAGCAATCAAGCAACAAGCGGAAGCATTACATGTCTGAGTACAGACAGCTACAAATGAAAAAGGCTGAAGAGCCTGACTATCTACAACGTCCGATCAAGATCATAGCTGAGGTACAAGCTACTTCTCGAAGTCCACGAGAACACTAGTAAGACCGAAGTCTCCACTTCAAAAACATAAATAAAGCAACATGAGTACAAAGGTACTCAGCAAGACTCACATCAGATCCTATCATACATGCACTTGTATCAAGGGGGTAATGTGGGGTTTAGTTGCAGCAAGCCAGCTTTGACTTTGTGGCTATCCTGTTCTACGACTACCAGAACTTCTTTGAGGTGATATGGCGCACACGAGTCCACTAATCACCACACAATACACTACTATGGATTCATCCCTGTCTCCCTACGAGAAGGCCATCCATAGCACTCACACTTATCTTGAGCATTTTATAGTATCCACTTCAAGTTGTTTATGTACCATGTAAGCATCCAAGAAGTCCATAACCGCGGACCCGGCTATTCGAATAGATCATGTTAACCCTGCAGGGGTGTACTTCTTCACACACGCTCTCGCCACTTACCGCCATGTACACGTCATGTATCTCGGCAACCTTCAAGCAGAAGCCTGGCGAGGGTGTCGGCCACGACCTGACTAACCACACAAGACTCTAGTCCAGGTTTATCGCCTATTCGGGTTCCATCCGCAAGGAGATCCGGCCGGGGTGTCGCTCACGGCCCCAAATGATGTGTGCAGGGTTCCCAAGCCCACCTCGCCGGATGGATCTACGCTTGGTACACCGTGCCACTTGTGCCTAGTCTGTCCCAAGCCCACCTGGCCGGGTGCCACTTGGTAGACTACTAACACTACCTACAAACACCAGAAACTAGTTGCGACTCCTGGACATAGATCAAGTTGGTTAATAAGCCGAGAGGGGTCGAGTTACCGGAACCCAATGTGTGGTAGTATCGAGTCATTGGACGACATACACAGAACTCAGTGCTTAAGGACGGTTCCAGTGAGACAACCCACCATGTACTCCTACATGGCCTCTCACCGCTACCTTTACCAAATCGTGTTCACACACTTCACTCTCAGCATCAGAACATATCGTAACACTCCAATTCATTCCCAATGAATCAGACCTGACACAACTCTAAGCAATAGCAGGCATAGCATGGTAGGAACACAACATGGCTC
>LR880970.1:560033433-560046639 GCA_904067115.1 Aegilops sharonensis
ACACAGAACTCAGTGCTTAAGGACGGTTCCAGTGAGACAACCCACCATGTACTCCTACATGGCCTCTCACCGCTACCTTTACCAAATCGTGTTCACACACTTCACTCTCAGCATCAGAACATATCGTAACACTCCAATTCATTCCCAATGAATCAGACCTGACACAACTCTAAGCAATAGCAGGCATAGCATGGTAGGAACACAACATGGCTCAATCAACTCCTACACATGCTAGTGGGTTTCAACTATTTACTGTGGCAATGACAGGTCATGCAGAGGAATGGGTTCAACTACCGCAGCACAAAGTAGCAGATGAATCATTGTTGTCCTAATGCAATAACTGAGAGCAGGAGAGAGAGAGAGTAGGATTGTATTGAAATGAACAAGGGGGTTTGCTTGCCTGGTAGATCAACAAGGGGGGCACTGCTCCTCAAACAGGTACTCTGGAACGGTCTCCGGAGCAGGACCTATCAAGAAGGAACGATGCCAACAATCAATACACAAGCATATGCAACAATATGATGCATGAACATGGCATGAAGATGTGATGTTGTTTGAGCTAATGCAACTAGCATTCATTTGGTTGAAGTTCATTTGAGCCAAGAGTTCAAATGCAACTCCAAAATAAGCTCTTTATATAAGCCATTTTAGTGTTTCACTTGTACAGTAGGTATAAGTTAGTTTTTCATGCATGAAGCTGGCACAGATGGATAGATTGCATTTTTCTGATAATTTTTCATATATAAATTATTTCAATCTGAGCTACGGTTGAATTTCTATGATTTTTTGAAGTTTAGCTAATTTTCTGGAATTTCCTGATTTAAAATAATTCCAGAAATCATTATTGCGTCAGCATGATGTCAGCACTGCGTCAGCAATCAACCTGGGTCAAACCTGACGTGTGGGGCCACACATCAGTGACACAGTGGTTAAGCCCGGGTCAAACCCGCACTGACCAGGGTTTGACTTGGCCCTGGGGCCCACGGTTAGCGGCTGGTGGGGTGGCTTAGGCTGCGGGATTAGGCGCTAATGACAGCCACGTCGGCCTCGCCGGAGTTCGGCCGGCGACGACCTCGAACCGCGGCGGATGTTCGCCGGAGACGCTATTCCGGCAGCGGTTCGACGCGCTGAGGGCACCAGTGGAGAGCTCACGCTCGCCCGCATCTAGGGGAGCAGGTGGGAGGCCGCGGGGGTGGCTGAGCTCGCCGGAGTGGAGCTCACGACGGCGGCCGTAGCACGGGCTTCGAGTGGGAGCGGGCTGTGGGGCACGGGGAGGCCACCCGAGGGGCTCTGCGGCACCCTCGTGGCAGCAGGAGCACGGTGACGTGCTCGGTTGCGGGCTGCGGTGGCCAGGGCGACAACGGCGACATGGACGGCGGCGAGAGGCTTCGGCCGTGGTGGGGAAAAGGGGCTACGGCGTGCGGGCGGCTAAACGAAGAGAGGGGAACGGGGAAGGAGCTCACTGCGGTTCCGGTGGCGTCTTCAGCGAGCTCGGGGAAGGCCGGACGATGGCGTGGCGGCGGGGACGATCTCCGGTGGCCGGAGGCGAAGATGGCTATGTTGACTGCGTTCCAGGGCACCCGGCATTGCATCGCTCGGTGGAGAGGACGAGGAAGTCGCGGCGGTTCTTCTGAGCTCAGCGGTAGGGCGAGGGGTGGCTGATGGCCGCGGCAACGACGAGCGGCGGCGACGATGGCGCTCGGTTGTGCGAGGGAGAAAGCACCAGGGGAGAGGAGAAGGACGAGGGGGTGAGGGAGAGAGCCAGAGAGGTGCGTGGCGCCACCCGAAGAAGCCAGGTGAAGCGGCAAGCAGGAGGTGGCCGGGCGTGCGCTGGCGTGCGTCGGCCACGCGCCCATCCTCCTGGCAAGGAGGAAGACGACAGGGAGAGGGGGCCAGATGGGCTGGGCCGGCTACAGTGCTGGGCTGCACAGGGGGGTAAGTGCAGGTGGGTTTTTCCCTGTTTGTTTCTCTTTTCTATTTTTCTGACATATGTTTTGATTTAATAAAAATAACAAATCATTTTATTTCCTTATGCCCATTTTAGTAGGAACTAGTGGCATTATTCCAGAGCTCCTCAACAAATGGCATAATTTTTGGACATATAATATACATATAACATTCATATATCCAATGCAAATAATTATGCATTAATTCCAAATGCCCAAAATAAATACTTATGAGCTCCCAAAAATAATGGTTTGATTTTTATCTCGGTCCAGTATTTTCAGAGGGAAACATGAGCATTTTCTTGGATCTTTTTGGAGCAATTTTTATCTGGGTCATTTCCAGAGATGATTCTGAGGGTTTCACAATCCTCATTTCAAATTTAAATGGAATTTAAACATGATGCACACATGACTAGCTAGTCTAGGTCATACCAGAACTAGGGATGTGACAGAAGCCGAACCCGCGGCGACTGACCGACAAGGGTCAGTTCGGCCCAGCAGGCGGAAGAGGGGTGCGGTGCGAATCAAAACATCGCCGCAACGGTATAGCACGCCACCGTTGTTAAGGAAAAGATTCCTGGGAGGTGTATTAATGCTCATGACTTTTCCAGGAGAAAGAGCGCTCACCGGACTGTGCCCGGAGAGGTTTCCAACCAAGCCTCCGCCAGCCAGGCTTCAACACCTGGTCCGGAAGGGGAGGCGAGCGCAAGGCGCGAGCCGGATACTCCTCCAATGGAGGATGCCGACAGGCTGTCCGCCACCAGGTCTGAGGTGGAGAGCGCCATGAATCATAGGCGCCGCCGGACAGTTCTTCGTGACGTGTGTTTCTCCCCAAAGGCGTTGAATGCCTTTAATGCGGGAGACGCGCACCTCCGTGCCGCTCAAGATGGTTTAACCAGAGCCACGGAGCAGTATGTGAAAGACATACGGGTAAGGAATTTTAATAGTTGTATATGCCAGTAGCCCCCGAGACTTAAAGTAGTTAGAATAACTGATTTAAGAATCATTTGATATGCAGGATATTACGGAGAAGAATACCCAATTGTCCCAGGAGCTTCAAGAGTGCAAGGACCAACTTGAGGCCGCACTAGCCGCCGCAGGAGGAGACACAGAGACCCCCTCTGGTAACACATATTTAAAAAAGGTTTTATGGCGTTCGGCGTGCATATAAGTCTGACAATAATTTTGCAGAGGGCGCCGGACTAGATCCGGACAAGCAACATCTGCTTCTCCAGCTAAAGGCCGGCGAGAAGGTGCTTATGAGGGTGCAGCAGGAGAGGAACAAACTCCAAGATGCCAACACCCAGCTGGGAGAAGAACTAAAAGACGTTTGGGTCCAGTTGTCTGACTCCGTAAAGGAGAATCGGCGGCTTCGTCGTGGCATCTATAGTAAGTGCTTGAGCAAACTCTTTTGAAAAGAAGAGTTTGGCGAGGAAGTCGATTGACAGAGATGTGTCTGTAGGTGTGCTCATAGGTCACCCCGCGGAGGAAATGCCCGGTTCAATGGGTGACCAACTTCCCGAGCTGCTGCAACATCACGAACGTGTTCGGCAGGCGATGAGTGGCGTCGCCCAGGCCTTATGGTCATCCGTCTCCCTACCCGAGGGTCTTGGAGGGCTTGCGGAGAAGCTTCAGGGAGCACGGCAGCGCTTCCGTCTGTGGAAGATATCGGCCTGCCGTCAAGGCGCCACGAAGGCCGGGGCCATGGTGAAGACGCGGTACACAAAGGCGGATCCGAACCACATGGCCGAGGTCGGACCTGTGGGGCCCGATGGGAAGGAGATCCCTGTGAGCTTAATGTACGGCCAAGTAGAGTTGGCCGCTAAGTATTCCCAACGGGACTGTAAATTAGACAGCCTGTTAGACGGGATTGAAGAGGAGTACAATCTGTCAATTTGACGATGTATTTTAAAATGACATGTATAATGCCTTCTAGCCGGATTGTACATCGTTTGTCTTTGCGGACCTTTTCGCTTCAACCTCGGGACCCTAGAGTCCGGAGTGTGTCCGAATACCCTCACGGTTATGAAAAAAACGGGGCATGCATGGAGACAAGGCGTAGGGGTCATTAGTGCTTTATCAGACAAGTGCCCAACTAGTTATGTTATATTACATGGTTAGTAAGAAACATCTTCCAGGGAGAATAGTTCCGTTAGGGGTTCCTTTCCCTGGGAGGCATGCCCTAAAGTGCATGTCCGGACTGCGAAAAGAGCAGAAAAGCATCTGGGGGCAGATAACTAAATAGGTAAAGAATCATCTTTCAAGTCACCGACCGAATATTCCCTTAAGAACGCTAGCTTTCGGCTTCACCCAGTCTGAGGTACACATCCGGCTGACCCGGCAGTAACAATCGCAGAGGTGCTCCCTTTACCTCCTAGTCGAACAATCGGGAACGTAGGGGTAAGCATAGGATCCAGGCAACCCAGCTTGGCCAAAACTTAAGTCATATCGATGCATATAATGGTGAATAAAAGGTACATGCGGAAGTTTGACACATGTCTTGGGCATAAAGCCCGTATAAATAAGCTTCTGTTAAAGAAGCCCCCAGGTATAATGAGTGCGGGTAGCACGTCAACTGGGTGCGAACAATGCGCAGATCAGCCCTCAAAGGCTCTATGAAAAAGGGAGGAGAAAAGAGAGAAACAAAAGACAGCTGAAGTATAAAATGTGGACTGAGGAAGGAGACGAACCCTGAGTCCGGCGCAAGGCGTAGAATCTTTGGAGGCGGGCTGCATTCCATGGGTTCGGCTCGAGTCGGTTGTCCGATGTGTTTCGCAGACGGTATGCTCCGCCGGTCAGGACTTGGTCGATGACGAAGGGACCTTACCATTTGGGCTTGAGTTTGTCCTTTTTCTTGTCCGGCAGGCGTAGAACTAGTTCGCCAACATTGTAAGTTTTGACCCGTACTTCTCTGCTTTGATTTCTTCGAGCCTGCTGCAGATAGAATGCGGAATGAGCCTTTGCCACATCGCGCTCCTCCTCCAATGCGTCCAAACTGTCCTGCCGATCCAACTCGGCTTCTCTTTCTTCGTACATGCGCACTCGAGGTGAGTCATGAATTATATCGCAGGGCAAAACTGCCTCTGCGCCGTATACCATAAAGAATGGTGTGAATCCGGTAGTACGATTTGGCGTGGTCCGCAGCCCCCAGAGTACGGAGTCGAGCTCCTCCACCCAGTGCGTGTTAGATTCCGTGAGGGACCGCACTAACCTGGGTTTAATGCCGCTCATGATTAGACCATTTGCTCGTTCGACTTGACCGTTAGTTTGAGGGTGATAGACTGAAGCGTAGTCGAGCTTGATGCCCATGTTTTTGCACCAGAGTTTAACCTCGTCGGCCGTGAAATTCGTGCCGTTATCAGTGATGATGCTTAGACGCCATAACGGTGTACTACCCAGATATGAAGTCTATCACAGGTCCGGATTCGGCCGTTTTAACCGGCTTGGCCTCTATCCATTTGGTGAATTTATCCACCATGACCAATAGGTATTTTTGCTTGTGGGTTCCCCCTTTAAGGGGTCCAACAATGTCAAGCCCCCAGACTGCGAACGGCCATGTGATGGGTATAGTTTTGAGGGCGGTGGGTGGCATGTGGCTTTGATTAGCAAAGAGCTGGCAACCGATGCATCGCTGGACTAAGTCCTGCGCATCTGCCCGGGCCGTCGGCCAATAAAATCCTGTACAGAAGGCCTTGCCTACAAGGGCCCGGGCTGCGGCGTGGTGCCCGCCGAGTTCGGCGTGAATTTCAGCCAGCAGATTTCGCCCTTCCTCTTCGGAGATGCACCTTTGAAGGACTCCGGTTGTGCTTTTCTTATAAAGCTCTCCCTCATGGACCTTGTAGGCTTTAGATCGCCGTACTATGCAGCGGGCCTCATTTTGGTCTTCGGGGAGTTCCTACCAAATTAAGTAGGCTAGGAATGGTTCCGTCCACGGGGCAATGACTGCCATTATTTCGTGGGCTGAAGGTGTTATTTCATTGGCAGAGCCACCGGTTGTGTCAGAATGTTCGGTGTTGGGCGGTGCGGTTGGTTCCGGATTGTTGTTTCCGGACTCCTCTTCCCATACTACGGATGGCTTAAAGGGCCGCTCCAGGAATAAGTTTGGAGGGACGACGTCGCATTTTGCGCCGATGCGTGCCAACACGTCGGCTGCCTGGTTATTATCCCGGGCTACATGGTGGAATTCGAGTCCTTCGAACCGAGCTGACATTTTTAAGACGGCGTTACGATAGGCTGCCATTTTTGGCTCCTTGGTGTCAAAGTCTCCATTTACTTGGGATATTGCGAGGTTTGAATCCCCGCGCACCTCTAGGCGTTGAATACCCATGGAGATTGCGATCCGGGGACCATGTAGAAGGGCCTCATATTCGGCTACATTGTTGGAGTCCGTGTACATTATCTGAAGTACGTATTGGACTGTGTCTCCGGTTGGGGATGTCAATACGACGCCAGCCCCCAAGCCGGCCAACATTTTGGAGCCGTCAAAATGCATGATCCAATTGGAGTATGCGCCGTACTCTTTAGGGAGTTTGGCTTCGGTCAATTCAGCGATGAAGTCAGCCAAGACTTGCGACTTTATAGCTCGCTGTGGTTTGTAGGTTATGTCGAATGGTAAGAGCTCGATGGCCCATTTTGCAATCCTGCCGTCGCGTCGCGGTTGTTTATAATGTCGTTGAGGGGTACTTCAGAGGCCACTGTTATCGAGCTCTCTTGAAAGTAGTGTCACAGCTTCCGGGATGCCATGAACACCGCGTACGCTATCTTTTGATAATGCGGGTACCGGGACTTGCATCGAGTTAAGACAGTGGATATGTAGTACACTGGTTTTTGAAGAGGGAATTTGTGCCCTTCTGTTTCTCGTTCGACGACGAGCACCGCACTTACAACTTGATGTGTTGCCGCGATATATAACAACATTGGTTCGCCCAAATTGGGCGTGGCCAGGACTAGATTTGTTGCCAATATGGCCTTTATTTCTTTGAGTCCGGCCGTGGCAGCATCCGTCCATTCGAAGTGTTCGGTGCGCCTGAGGAGGCGATAGAGGGGCAATGCCTTTTCTCCCAAACGGGAGATGAAGCGGCTTAGAGCCGCCACGCATCCAGTCAATTTTTGTATTTGTTTGAGGTCTTTTGGGATCTCCAACTGTGACAGAGCTCGGATCTTGGCTGGGTTTGCTTCAATTCCTCTACCGGATACAATGAAGCCCAAGAGCTTTCCGGCTGGTACACCGAAAACGCATTTTTCCGGGTTGAGCTTAATGTCATATGCTCGGAGGTTGTCGAATGTGAGCTTCAAATCGTCTACTAGAGTTTCGATGTGTTTGGTCTTGACGACCACGTCGTCCATGTATGCCTCCACTGTTTTGCCGATCTGGGTAGCCAGACATGTCTGAATCATGCGCTGATATGTTGCGCCGGCGTTTTTGAGTCCGAAGGGCATTGTGTTGAAGCAGAATGGTCCGTATGGAGTAATGAATGCCGTTGCGGCTTGGTCTGTCTCCGCCATCTTGATTTGATGGTAGCCGGAGTATGCGTCGAGGAAGCACAATGGATCGTGCCCTGCGGTAGCATCGATGATTTGATCGATGCGGGGAAGGGGGACAGGATCCTTTGGACAAGCCTTGTTAAGGTCTTTAAAATCGACACACAGGCGCCAGGATTTGTCCTTTTTTGGTACCATTACCAGGTTTGCTAGCCAGTCCGGATGTCTGATGTCTCTGATGAATCCGGCTTCTAATAGCTTGGCTAGCTCCTCTCCCATTGCCTGCCTTTCGGGTTCGGAAAATCGCCGAAGAGTCTGTTTGACTGGCTTGTATCCTTTTAGGATGTTTAGGCTGTGTTCTGCCAATTTGCGTGGGATTCCTGGCATATCTGAAGGGTGCCAGGCAAAGATGTCCCAATTTTCCCGAAGGAATTCTCGTAGTGCGGCGTCTACATCAGGGTTTAATTGTGCCCCAATGGAGGCCGTCTTTGTGGGGTCCGTTGGATGGACCTGGAATTTGACTATTTCGTCCGCTAGTTTAAAAGAGGTGGACTTGGATCTCTTATCGAGTATCACATCGTCCCTGTTCACCGTGGAGCGCAGTGCAGTGAGTTCCTCTGCCGCTAGGTCTTCGGATAGTGCCTCTAGGGCTAGTGTGGCTGTCTTGTTTTCGGCGCGGAGTGCTATGTCCGGATCACTGGCGAGGGTGATGATTCCGTTGGGCCCGGGCATTTTGAGCTTCATGTACCCGTAATGGGGTATAGCTTGAAAAATTGTGAATGCCTCTCGCCCTAATAAAGCGCGATATCCGCTGCTGAACGGGGCCACTTGGAACGTGACCTCCTCGGACCTGTAATTGTTCGGCGAGCCGAACACCACATCAAGTGTAATTTTTCCTGTGCAGCGTGCTTCCCGACTAGGGATTATTCCTCTAAAGGTTGTGCTGCTTCGCTCAATGCGGCTCCAGTCTATTTCCATTTTTCGAAGGGTTTCCTCATAGATGAGGTTTAATCCGCTGCCGCCATCCATGAGTACCTTGGTGAGACGAAAGCCGTCCACTATTGGACTGAGGACCAATGTGGCTGGTGCTCGGGCTGTTTGGAATTTAGGTTCGTCGCTGGCATTGAAGGTGATAGCCGTGTCGCTCCATGGATTTGTTGTTGCTACTTGGTAGACTTCGGCGAGACTGCAGATTGTTCGTTTCCGCATATTATTTGATGCGAAAGTCTCGAAGACTGTTAATACCGTACTGGTACTGTTGGGGTGGTTCTCCGGGCCTAGAAGCTCTTCGCCACTTTTGACCACCTGCCGCAGTATCCAACATGCTCGAAGGCTATGTGTTGGAGTGGCGCCCTCTGTACTATGAATTTTACAGGGTCCGCTGAGCCATCCCTCCAGTACGGTTCCGTGCCCTTTATGGGGTTTTTGCTTTTTGGTTTTTGCCCCGGGTGCCTGAGTATGATGCACCCTTTTGTTTCGGACTAGGGTTGTGTTCGGAGATGGATTGTCCCAAGACTTAGTTTTGGTTTTCCAGACACTCTCCATCGCACAGTACTTTCGTACTATGGACGCCAGTTCGGCGAAGCGTGTAATTTCGCGACGACTTACGGCGTTCAAGATCCCCTTGTCCGTGCAATTGTTGCAGAAAATTGAGATTGCGTTTTCCTCATGGCAGTCCTGTATCCTGTTCATAACCAGGAGGAATCTGGCCCAGTAATGATGTACTGTTTCAGTAGGCTCTTGCCGGATTTGAGATAGATCGCTTTTGTTTGGGTGGGCCGGTGGAATTAAGTCCGGACACTGCCCAACTTGAGGCTCAAGGGCCGAAAAGTTTCCGAATTTGGAAGCTTGGATTGCTGGATGTCGTCCAAGGAATCTGGTCCGCTGCCTGACTTTAAGTTTAGTACTTGATTGACGTCTGTCCCTCCGCGGGAATCCGGCATGGAGGGATCAGGAGTCCGGACATAAACGGTTTTTAATATAGAAGAAGAATCACCGCGTTGTTCCTCTACCACAGCAACGTGGTGGGTAATCTGGGGAGAGTTAATCTCTCTCAGATCGGTTTTAAGCCCGATCTGATCGTAGTCTGTAGCGACTCCCAGGGCGGCGATGCGATCCAAGAGCTTGTTTACGGAAGAGAGCTCCATTGGATCTAGCTGCTCGGTGAATTCCGAGTTGACGTGAAGATCGCTTTTGATGACCCGAGAGGTCATCGTCGAAGCGGTGGCCGAACAGGCGGTCATAAGAAAACCACCTAGCCGGATAGTTTAGTCGGCGTCCAAAGCTCCTTTGGCAATGGTACCGTCTTTAAAGACGGGAAGAGGCATCCTTCCTGATCGTGACGACACAGAGGAACTCTCAATGAAAGCAACAATGTCGGTGTCAAAACCGGCGGATCTCGGGTAGGGGGTCCCGAACTGTGCGTCTAGGCGGATGGTAACAGGAGACAAGGGACACGATGTTTTTACCCAGGTTCGGGCCCTCTCTATGGAGGGAAAACCCTACTCCTGCTTGATTGATATTGATGATATGGGTAGTACAAGAGTGGATCTACCACGAGATCAAGGAGGCTAAACCCTAGAGGCTAGCCTATGATATGGTTGTTGTTGTTCGTCCTATGGACTAAAACCCTCCGGTTTATATAGACACCGGAGAGGGCTAGGGTTACACAGAGTCGGTTACAATGGTAGGAGATCTACATATCCGTATCGCCAAGCTTGCCTTCCACGCCAAGGAAAGTCCCATCCGGACACGGGACGAAGTCTTCAATCTTGTATCTTCATAGTCTTGGAGTCCGGCAGATGATGATAGTTTGGCTATCCGGACACCCCCTAGTCTAGGACTCCCTCACCTAGATAATCTCATAATTATTTGCTTTTCTATCAATTGCTCGACAGTAATTTGTTCACCCACCGTAATACTTATGCTATCTTGAGAGAAGCCACTAGTGAAACCTATGGCCCCCGGGTTTATCTTTTATCATATAAGCTTCCATTCTACTTTTATTTGCATCTTTACTTTTTGCATCTATATTATAAAATACCAAAAATATATTTATCTTATCATACTATCTCTATCTGATCACACTTTCGCAAGTGGCCGTGACGGGATTGACAACCCCTTTATTGCATTGGCTGCGAGTTCTTTGTTTGTTTGTGTAGGTGCGTGGGACTTTTGAGGAGCCTCCTACTGGATTGATACCTTGGTTCTCAAAAACTGAGGGAAATACTTACGCTACTATTACTGCATCACCCTTTCCTCTTCAAGGAAAACCAACGCAAGCTCAAGACATAGCAACAGTCAGTTTTCGGCTTTCTCTACTGAGGTGCTCATCCGGACAAACCGGGACACAATCGCAGTAGTTCTCACTTTACTACCCTAGCCGATAGAGCGGAACGTAAGGTAGTAAGCATACGAGCCATGCAACCCAACTATTGACCAAAGACATGATTTGGAGCTGATGCATATAAGGCCAAACTCGTGATGCCGAAGTGTGCTATAAAGCTGTTCGGACTTGTCGGCAACCCATATGTTGCCATATCGAGCACCTAGTAATATATGACGAGGTGCGAAAGCTGAGAAAAAGGGCACTTTATAGGTTTGAAATAAAGAGTGGGGTCTACAAAAAACATTTGGACCTCCTGTCGCACGTCTGTGCTGCCTTGCCTTGGTTAAAGGACTTCTCAGCAAATATAGTCACCTGCGGTAAAAGATAAAAAATGGTTAGAAAAAGAAAAAGAATATGAGAGTGAGGATAGTGTTATAGGTCTGTCTGCATAGTGCCTCCATCGGTAACCAATAATTATGTGCATGAGACAGACTTCGTGGCTATATGGGGCGGACGGTGGAGGCCGAACTGCTAATCCAGCTCTGAGATTGATTGGTCCTGTCTAATGAAGACCGGCGGCTTGATGGCCGACGAAATGTGCGGCTTGATAAGGCCGCTTTGTACTTCGGCCGCAGTAGTCGTAGTATGCTCATCTGTACGGAGGAAGCATTCTGTATTTCCATTTATCGTAATGATGCCGCGTGAACCGGGCATCTTAAGTTGGAGATAGGTGTAATGTGGGACTGCATTAAAGCGAGCAAAAGCGGTATGCCTGAGTGGTGCATGGCAGCTACTGTGGAGCGGGACAATATCAAAGGTCAAGCCTTCACTTCGAAAGTTGTTCGGCAAGCCGAAAACGACTTCCAATGTAATCGAGCCCGTGAAGTGAGCTTCTATGCCGGATATTGTTCTCTTGAAGGTAGTTGTGGCGGGCCTGATTCTTGAAGGATCAATACCCATTTTGGAGACAGTTTCTTGGTAGAGTAGATTAAGGCTACTGCCGTTGTCCATAAGGACTTCCGTGAGATGGAACCCATCGATAATTGGATCGAGGATGAGAGCTGCCAGACCGTCATGAAGGATACTGGCTGGGTGGTCCTTGCGATCAAAAGTGATCGGGCGGGCCCCCACTGGCTTAATTTTGGGCTGGCTAGCTCTATGACGTCGGTGTCCGTAGCGCGCGCTTGCAGTCCCCTGTAAGGGTGTGCGTCACGCATACCATGTTCACTGTCTTTACTTCGGGGGGATTGCTTCTGACCCCCGGTGTTCGCCTGGCGAGTCTCTTCGTCATCGCTATCACTGGGCGTCCCCTTCACCTTGTGTTCGGCATTAAGCTTGCCGACTTGTTTAAAAACCCAACAGCTCATGTTGGTGTGATTGGCTGGTTTAATGGGGGTGCCATGAATCTGGCAGGGCCGATCCAGTATCTTGCCTAAATTGGATGGTCCATCTCTGTCTTCCTTGAATGGCTTTTTCCGTTGACCAGGTTTGGAACCACTGAATCCTGCGTTGACCGCCTTGTCTTGCGTTCCTTCAGTTTTATTGTGACGTTTGTGTTTATTGTGTCGTGGCTTGCCGTTGCCATCTCGAACTTCGGAAGTACCCGGATCATCGGTGTTGTTGCTTCTATGAGCGAGCCAGTTGTCTTCTCCCGTGCAAAAATGGGTCATCAGAGTGGTAAGGGCAGCCATGGATCTTGGTTTTTCTTAAACGAGGTGGCGGGCGAGCCACTCCTCTCGGACGCTATGTTTAAAGGCCGCGAGGGCTTCGGCATACGGACAGTCGATAATTTGGTTTTTTTATCAAGAACCTAGTCCAGAGCTTCCTGGCAGACTCCCCGGGCTACTGGATAATGTGACTTAGGTCATCAGCGTCTGGAGGCCTGCTACGTCTTGAGTTTGCATTGGTTTTCCTTGAAGAGGAAAGGGTGATGCAGTAATAGTAGCGTAAGTATTTCCCTCAGTTTTTGAGAACCAAGGTATCAATCCAGTAGGAGGCTCCTCAAAAGTCCCACGCACCTACACAAAGAAACAAAGAACTCGCAACCAACACAATAAAGGGGTTGTCAATCCCTTCACGGCCACTTCCAAAAGTGAGATCTGATAGAGATAGTATGATAAGATAAATATATTTTGGTATTTTATAATATAGATGCGAAAAGTAAAGATGCAAATAAAAGTAGATTGAAAGCTTACATGATAAAAGATAGACCCGGGGTCCATAGGTTTCACTAGTGGCTTCTCTCAAGATAGCATAAGTATTACGGTGGGTGAACAAATTACTGCCGAGCAATTGATAGAAAAGCGAATAATTATGAGATTATCTAGGAATGATAATGTATATAGGCATCACGTCCATGACAAGTAGACCGACTCCTGCCTGCATCTACTACTATTACTCCAAACATCGACCGCTATCCAACATGCATCTAGAGTATTAAGTTCATAAGAA
>LR880970.1:560055387-560065843 GCA_904067115.1 Aegilops sharonensis
CGGGCTACTCCTTCCGCTTCTTCTTGCTCTTCGGGAAGTTCTCCTGTCTGAAGGAAACGGACAATCTGCTGTGCCCATGCTGGAGCCTGCGGCTCGACAACAAGGACTAAAGGCACATCTGCTGCTGCGGGAACATCCGCTTCTGCGGCAAGGGCCTGCGGCCCAGCCGGAGCTTGATGTTCCCCGACAAGCTTGCCGGAGCAAAACTTGTCGGGAGCGTCTGCTTCAACGGAACAAACCCTAGGGCTCACCGGAGCAGACTGCTCCTCAGCACCCTTGGCGTTAACTTGGGGACCTTCTTGGCGGCGGCTTCGGGAAGCTCTGCCGGAAAATAGTCGCCATAAATCAACTTCCTCTTCTTGCTCTGTCCAGTTGATGGTGTCACGGATGGTTGAGTCAGCTTGAGCACAAAGATCCCTGGTTTCACAGGTAACTTTAGTGCGGCGCACTTTGACAGGCCATCGGCAACGTCGTTCTGAGCTCTTGGAACATGCTCCATCTGCAGGCCGTCAAAGTGCTCTTCTAGCTTTCTCACTTCATCAACGTAAGCTTCCATCAACGAACTCTGATAATTCTTGTTCACTTGGCAGACGACAAGCTGCGAGTCACCCCTGACAATGAGCTTCTTGATCCCAAGGTCTGCTGCGATCTTGAGACCGGCAAGCAAGCCTTCATACTCTGCGGTATTGTTTGTTGCTAGCTCCTTGGGGAAGTGCATCTGGACCACGTACTTGAGGTGCTCTCCGGTGGGTGCGACAAGAAGCACGCCCGCACCGGCACCTTGCAACGAGAAAGCACCATCAAAGTACATCAGCCACTCTTTGCTTGCTTCCTAGACGGGGATGCTCGTTTCTGGAATTTCTTCGTCTGGTGTTGGCGTCCATTCTGCTATGAACTCCGCCAATGCTCTGCTTTGGATAGTTAAAGTGCTCTCAAACTTGAGGCCAAAGCTTGACAGTTCCAGCGCCCACTCGACAATCCGGCCTGTTGCTTCTGGATTCTGCAGTATCCTCTTCAGCGTAAAGCGAGTGACAACTGTGATCTCATGTGCTTGGAAGTAATGGCGCAGCTTTCTCGAGGCCATGAGAAGGCCGAAAAGCAACTTCTGCACACCAGAGTACCTTGACCTAGCCCCTTGCAGAAGGGAGCTGACAAAGTAAACTGGGCGTTGCACCATTTTCTTCTGCACCTTCTCGCGCACTTCCGCAGATCCATCCTTGTCGGGACCAGAGCTTGTCGGTGAAGCCCCCTGCTTGTCGCTGGATGCACTTGCCGTGGTTGCGGGCATCATCCGCCTCCCTCTCCGCCACTAACGCAGCACTGACCACTTGATTGGTTGCCGCTAGATACAGCAGCAACTTCTCTTGTGGCCTAGGTGCGACAAGTATTGGAGTGGAGGACAGGTATCTCTTCAAGTCCTGCAGCGCAGCCTCCGCTTCCGCAGTCCATTTCATTGGACCTGCCTTTTTCAATATTTTGAAAAATGGCAGGGCGCGCTCAGCAGAGCGAGAGATGAACCTGCTGAGAGCAGTCACGCAACCGGCAAGTCTTCGTACATCCTTGACGCGCTTCGGTGCTTCAATCTGCTCGATGGCCTTGATCTTGTCGGGATTGGCTTCAATTCCCCGTTGAGACACAAAGAACCCGAGAAGCTTGCCGGATGGGACTCCAAAAACGCACTTCTCGGGGTTAAGCTTGAGGTTGATCTTTCGCAGATTTGCAAAAGTTTCGTCTAAATCTTGAATCAGAGTAGCCTTGTCCTTGCTCTTGACCACTATATCATCCATGTAGGCTTCCACATTTCTGTGTATCTGTGGCTCAAAAGCGACATGGACTACTCTTGCAAATGTGGAACCAGCATTCTTCAAACCAAAAGGCATCCGTACAAAACAGTATGTGCCACATGGGGTGATGAATGCGGTTTTCTCCTCATCCTCTTCTGCCATGAAGATCTGATGGTATCCTGAGTATGCATCAAGAAATGAAAGCAAATCACATCCGGCTGTGGAGTCAACAATCTGGTCAATGCGCGGCAAGGGAAATGGGTCTTTGGGACAAGCTTTATTGACATCGGTGAAATCGATACAAAGCCTCCATTTCCCGTTGGCCTTGCGCACGACTACAGGATTGGCCAACCACGTAGGATGGAGCACTCCTCTGACAAGGCCTGCTGCTTCCAACTTCTTGATTTCTTCTGCGATGAATTCTTGGCGCTCCACTGCCTGTTTCCTGACTTTCTGCTTGACGGGCCGCGCGTGAGGACAAACGGCAAGGTGGTGCTCAATTACTTTCGTGGGAACACCGGGGATGTTAGACGGTTGCCACGCAAACACGTCGACATTCGCCCGTAGGAAAGCAACGAGCGCGCTTTCCTATTTAGGGTCGAGAGTGGCACTGATGGTGAAGGTACCACCAGTGCCGTCCTCCTTGGCGGACACCTTCTTGGTCTCTGGTGGAGCTGCCATCGTCTTCTTACACTTGCTGGTGGAGCTCGATGGTGCGTCCTCGATGGTAGCGCAGCACTCCGAAGAGGTGCGCTTGCCGGAGTGGGCATCAGAGCTCTTGCCGGACTTGGTCTTCTTCTTCCCCCCGGGAGCTCTAGCGGCAAGTGGCTTGCGATCAGTTGCGGCTGCTGCTTCCCGGTAAATCTTGTCGGCGCAGATAAGGGCATCCTTCTTGTCGCCAGGAACAGAAATGACACTTATCGGGCCTGGCATCTTGAGCATGTTGTATGCATAGTGAGAGGCTGCCATGAACTTGGCGAGTGCCGGGCGGCCGAGTATTCCATTGTAAGGTAACGGAAAATCAGCAACGTCAAAAGTGACCCTCTCAGTTCTGAAGTTCAACTCGCTGCCAAATGTGACCGGCAACGTGATCTTTCCCTTCGGCTTGCTCCTTCCCGGGTTGATTCCTCGGAATGTGCCGGTCTCTTCGAGCTCGCTGTCAGGGATCTGGAGTTTCTGGAGGACTGCGGAGGAGATCAGGTTCAAGCCGGCCCCGCCGTCAATTAGCATCTTTGTGACCTTGAGGTTGCGGACAGTTGGTGAAACCAACATCGGCAAGCACCCGACCGCAGTTATGCGATTAGGGTGATCCTCAATATCAAAGATGATAGGCGTGCTGGACCATTTCAGAGGCCTGCGTGACTCCATGGATGGTTCCGCTGCATTGACTTCTCGCATCCATTGCTTGAGTTGACGGTGTGAAGTATGCAGGGAAGCACCGCCGTCAACGCACAAGACCTCTGTGGCTTTCTGGAATTCCTGCTCATCGGCCTCATCATCATCCATATCTTCGTCGTCGTTGTCATCTTCGTCCTTGTCGCGGCCACGGGGAGGTCTGTCTCCTTGCCGCTGCTTGGCCCTGCCGCGGCGTCCTCCCCGGCCGGGGCGTTTCTTGCTGGCTCCTCCAGCACCTTCGTGGGCCTTCTCCTTGTCGCGTCGCTCGTACTCAGCCTTCTGCTGCTCAACAAGCTGCTCGACCTTCTTACAGCTCTGGAGGTCATGGCCCTTGGTATGGTGGATCTTGTAGTACTGCTTGCCGGAGCTGTCCTGCTTGTCGGCGGCCGCCACAGCCTGGCTCTCCTTGCCGGAGCTTCCAACTTTAGCTTTCTTGGCGCCACCTCCGTTGCCGGACTGCTCAACAACCAGCACTTCTTTGCCCTTCTTCTTCCTGTTGTTCCGCCGTCGGCCTTTCTTTGCCGGGGCAGCATCCTCACTGTCAGATCCTCCTGCTCCTGTATTCTCTATGGGGAGCCTCCTCCCCTCTTCAGCACGTGCGCACTTGTCGGCCAGGGCATATAGCTCGCTGACGTCTCTGATCTTGCACATCGCCATCTCCTCCCGCATCCTGCGGTTTCGTACGTTCTGATGGAACACGCTGATGACCGCGGCAGGGTGGACATCTGGGATGTTGTGCTGTACACGGCTGAACCTCTGAATATACTTGCGCAGGGGCTCTCCTTCTTTCTGGGCGAGCAGATGAAGATCGCTTTCTTGGCCATGAGGCTTGTGGCCGCCTGTAAAGGCGCCGACAAACTGATGGCATAGATCTGCCCAAGAGGAAATAGAGTTGTCCGGCAAGTGCATGAGCCAGGATCTGACGTTAGGCTTGAGCACCAGCGGGAAGTAGTTGGCAAGGATCTTGTCGTCTCGTCCCCCGGCAGCCTGCACCGCGATGGTGTAGATGCTGAGGAACTCCGACGGATGCGACTTGCCGCCGTACTTCTCCGGTACATCTGGCTTGAAATTCTTCTTGCTGGGCCACTGGACTTGCCGCAACTCACGAGTGAACGCAGGGCAACCTACCGCGTACGGCAAGTCGCCTGGTTCCCCTGGCGCATGCATGTCGACAGAGGGCCCAGCGCGCTGGTCAGATTGACGCCGCGCTTCTCTTCGGCGCTCGATGCGAGTACGAGCGTCCTCTTGCTGTCGTTCGTGAAGAACTTCGCGCTGATCGCGACGAGCTCGTGGATCCGATGACGTGGTGGAGTCGCTGTCGGGGTGGATCCGACGAGTCGGCGTTCTTGGTCTTCGGGGTGGAGAGTGCATGGAGGTTGCACCCCCATTGGTCTTGTCGCCATCGGTCCGCGCTCGGCAATCTTGCCGCGGCAGCGAAGTGCTTGGTTGCCGCGCAGTGTCGCCGTTGGCGAAGCCAATGAGACTCTGAATGGTGGCCCTCCACTCGTCGGTCTTGTCCGCCGTTGGAGGGTAATCCAGGAGCAGTTGGGCTCATGCCAAAGCTTCTGCTGGAGTGGTGGGCGGTAGTGGCGAACGGTGCGAGGAGCGGGATATGCTCGGACTTCTAACTATGTTAGAAGGAGCAGTATTCCGTCCAGGCGACCGGGCCTCGCTCGGGCCAGCATGCTGGCGTGCATGCTGGTCTTGAACTCCGTGAGATCCACCAGCTTGATCTTGGCCCAACGAACGTATGGTACTGCGAATACCATGACGCTGTTGGTCCCGCGCCTCCTGAAATGGGCACGGTGCGCGTATGGACGCCGAGGTCTGCGCGGCCTTGTCCTTGGACTTGGCAGCGCTGTGAGCGCCCTCGTCGACGCCCGTTCTTCCGCCAGCGTCTACCCCACCGCCCGCTTGCTCCGGTGGTGGTGGGATCGACGCGGACGGAACAGCTGCCTCCGAAGCCTTCTTCTTCGGTGGCATGTTGATGAAGATGATGAAGATCTAGCTCGTGTGCACTCCGGGCCAGGTCCACACAATCTCGACGCCCCCTACCTGGCGCGCCAAAGATGTCGGGGAAACTGATCCACGAGCACCTATGGGGCCGGCGGATCGAGCCCCTTTCGGTTCGGCGGAGGGCGGAGGTCGCACGAAGAGCAGATCGAGGCGGAGCACACGAGCAATTTACCCAGCTTCGGAGCTCTCCGGAGAGATAATACTCCTACTGCTGCATCTACGTGTATATTAAGTTCTTGCTCAGGAGCGACCAGCGCTACGAAACCGAGCGTGGGAGCGTTCCTAGCTTCGAATGGGTCGAACCCCCTCTACGTTGCGCATGGGCCTCCTTTTATATGCTCAAGGGGTCACCGACAGGTGGCAACGCAGACAAAAGGGCAAAAAAACGGAAAAAGAATGCAGTAGGTACAACTACCTATACTGTAGATACAGTGTATCATACCTAACTCTGACGGCAGGGGACAAGGGCATTAAATGCCCGTCTGTGTCGCCCAAGCAGTGCAAATAGAGACCGTCAGGGGCGCCACCGATCGCCACGATGGCCTTCTTGTCATCGCCGCTTGCCACCGTGCACCCCTGGCTGCACAGCCTCTCGCCACGCGCGCCTGGAAGGGCCCCAGAGCGACACGTGGGTGGATGTGCTGGAGCGCGGGTGCGGAGTGGCCGCTTGTCGCGGCAAGTGCCTTGCCGCGGTCGTTGTCTTGTCGGGCTCGGGAGCTTATCGTTCACCGAGCCTTGCCGGGACGCATGGCGCGTCGCGGCAAGCTTTCTTGAGACACCTTGGCTGGCCTTCCCGGCAAGCTCCTCTTGCCGGGGCCTTGTCTTCTTGGCTTGAATACTTTGTTCTTGAATGGCTTCCTGGCAAGCTCCTCTTGCCGGGGTCTTGTCTCCTGAGGAGCCATGGAGGATCTTGGCGGTTACCTGGCGAGCCTTGCCGCGGGGTGCTGCAACTGCCCGTGCACGAGTTCGGGATACTAGGGTACCCCTACTCTAGTACACCGACATAGAACATTGTGTTGAGATCCTAAAAGAGAGAAGAAGCCATCTAGCTAATAACTATGGACCCAAAGGTCTGTGGTAAACTACTCACAACTCATCGGAGGGGCTATGGTGTTGATGTAGAAGCTCTCCATGGTCGATTCCCCCTCCGGCGGAGCGCCGGCGTAGGCTCCAAGATGGGATCTCGCGGATACAGAAGGTTATGGCAGTGGAAATTGTTTTTCCTTTGCTCCCTGGATGTTTTCGGGGTACGTAGGTATATATAGGAGGAAGAAGTACGTCGATGGCCGCTCGTGGGGCCCAGGAGATAGGGGCGCGCCCAGGAGGGGTGGGCGCGCCCTCCT
The DNA here is from genome assembly GCA_904067115.1 of Aegilops sharonensis. Taxonomy (NCBI): domain Eukaryota; kingdom Viridiplantae; phylum Streptophyta; class Magnoliopsida; order Poales; family Poaceae; genus Aegilops; species Aegilops sharonensis. Next base: position 560,061,926 of record LR880970.1, read on the forward strand.
ATCTCCTGGCCGCATTGATTGCTTCTTGACTTGCACTCCAAGTCCTCTGGGTCACATTCGTTCCAAAAATCACGCTCCCGAAGGTTTCATTCCGTTTGGACTCCGTTTGAAATAGGAAAAAAAACAACAATACGGGTTGGGCCTCCGGTTAGTAGGTTAGTCCCAAAAATGATATAAATGTGTAAAATAAAGCCCATAAACATCCAAAAGGGGTCATATAATAGCATGGAACAATAAAAAATTATAGATATGTTGGAGACGTATCAAGCATCCCGAAGCTTAATTCCTGCTCGTCCTCGAGTAGGTAAATGATAAAAACAGATTTTTTGATGTGGAATGCTACCTAGCATAATTCTCAATGTAATTTTCTTTATTATGGCATGAATGTTCAGATGCAAATGATTCAAAATAAAAGTTCATATTGATCAAAGAAATAGTAATACTTCAAGCATACTAATAAAAGCAATCATGTCTTCTCAAAATAACATGGCTAAAGAAAGTTTATCCCTACAAAATCATATAGTTAGGCTATACTTCATTTTCATCACACAAAGATGTTCCCAAATTCTACACCCCTGATGACAAGCCAAGCAATTGTTTCATACTTAAATAATCTCAAACTTTTTCAACGTTCACGCAATACATGAGCGTGAGCCATGGATATAGCACTATGAGTGGAATAGAATATGATAATGGGGATTGTTTGGAGAAGACAAAAAAGGAGAAAGTCTCACATTGACGAGGATAATCAACGAGCTATGGAGATGCCCATCAATTCATGTCAACATGAGGAGTAGGGATTGCCATGCAACAGATGCACTAGAGCTATAAATGAATGCTCAACAAAAGAAAACTAGTGGGTGTGCATCCAACTTGCTTGCTCACGAAGACCTAGGGCATTTGAGGAAGCCCATCGTAGGAATATACAAGCCAAGTTCTATAATGAAAAATTCCCACTAGTATATGAAAGTGACAACATATGAGACTCTCTATATTAAAAACATGGTGCTACTTTGAAGCACAATATATGAGACTCACTACATGAAGGACAAGGTGCTACTTTGAAGCACAAGTGTGGAAAAAGAGATAGTAACATTGCCCCTTTTATTTATTTTCTTTTTTTTTCTTTTTCCTTTTTTTCTTTTTTTTTCTTTGGCCTTTCTTTTTTTGGCCTTTCTTTTTCTTTCTTTTTGGGCAATGTTCTAATAATGATGATCATCACACTTTTATTGATTACAACATAGGAATTACAACTCGAAACTAGAACAAGATATGACTCTATATGAATGCCTCCGGCGGTGTACCGGGATGGTGCAATGAATCAAGAGTGACATGTATCAAAACTTATGCATGGTGGCTTTGCCACAAATACGATGTCAACTACATGATCATGCAATGGCAATATGACAAAAGTAATGTATGTCATGATGATGAACGGAATGGTGGAAAGTTGCATGGCAATATATCTCGGAATGGCTATGGAAATGCCATAATAGGTAGGTATGGTGGCTGTTTTGAGGAAGATATAAGGAGGTTTATGTGTGATAGAGCGTATCATATCACGGGGTTTGGATGCACCGGCGAAGTTTGCACCAACTCTCAAGGTGCGAAAGGGCAATGCACGATACCGATGAGGCTAGCAATGATGGAAAGGTAAAAGTGCGTATAATTCATGGACTCAACATTAGTCAAAAGAACTCATATACTTATTGCAAAAATTTAGAAGTCATCAAAAACTAAGCACTACGCGCATGCTCCTAGAGGGATAGATTGGTAGGAAAAGACCATCACTCGTCCCCGACCGCCACTCATAAGGATGCACAATCCAAGGACACTTCATGTTTCAAATTTGTTACACAACTTTAACCATACGTGCATGCTACTGGACTTGCTAACTTCAACACAAGCATTCTTTAAATTCATAATCTCCCAACTAGCATGACTTTAATATCACTACCTCCATATCTCAAAACAATTATCAAGTATCAAATTGATCATAGCATCCAATTCACTTCCTATGATAGTTTTTATTATACCCAACTTGGATGCCTACCATTCTAGGACCAATTTTATAACCATAGCAAATATCATGCTGTTCTAAGAGACTCTCAAAATAATATAAGTGAAGCACGAGATACTAGCAATTTCTACAAAATTAAGCCAACGCCATGCTCTAAAAGATATAAGTGAAGCACTAGAGCAAAAACTATCAAGCTCAAAAGATATAAGTGAAGCACATAGCATATTCTAATAAATTCTAATCAAGTAGGCTTCTAGCAAAAGGTGTGTACAGCAAGGATTATTTTGGTAAAATAAAAAGAAAAGAATAATATAATACATGACGCTCCAAGCAAAACACATATCATGTGGCGAATAAAAATATAGCTCCAAGTAAAGTTACCAATGAACAAAGACGAAAGAGGGGATGCCTTCCCGAGGCATCCCCAAGCTTAGGCTTTTGGCTATTCTTGAATATCTTGGGGTGCCATGGGCATCCCCAAGCTTAGGCTTTTGCCACTACTTATTCCATAGTCCATCAAAGCTTTACCCAAAACTTGAAAACTTCACAACACAAAACTTAACAGGAAATCTTATAAGCTCTGTTAGTGAAAGAAAACGAAACCACCACATAAGGTACTGTAATTAACTCATTATTTATTTATTTTGGTGTTAAACCTACTGTATTCCAACTTCTCTATGGTTTATAAACTATTTTACTAGCCATAGATGCATCAAAATAAGCAAACAACACGCGAAAAACAGAATCTGTCAAAAACAGAACAGTCTGTAGCAATCTATAACTAATACAAACTTCTGGAACTCTAAAAATTCTACTAAAATAGGAAGTCCTGAAATATTTGTTTATTGATCAGCAGCAAAAAGAATCATAGCAAAAGAACGTTTATATGATTTAACAAAACTAAATTCGTGCGCGCAAAATTTCTGTTTTTCAGCAGAATCAAATTAACTATCACCATAGGTTATCCTATAGGTTTTACTTGGCACAAACACTAATTAAAACATAAAAACACATCTAAACAGAAGGTAGATGCAAAATTTATTACTAAACAGAAACAAAAACAAAAAATACAAACAAAATTGGGTTGCCTCCCAACTAGCGCTATCGTTTAACGCCCCTAGCTAGGCAATAAAGCGAAGATAGATCTTAGTAGTGCCATATTTGATTTTCAGATTTTAGCGGAGTCATGCTCGAAGATGGGAGGTTCTTTCCGCTTCCCTTCATACTCGGAAATTTTTAGATCTAAAGAATCCAACCGCTTATTGCAAAGAGTAATCAACATATTCATGCGGTGAAGATTTCCGCTCACACTTTTAAGAGGCTCAAGAGACTTTTGTAAAAATATTGTTACTTCGCAAATCTTTCTAAACACTTGCGTTTCTTCTTGGGTAGGATGTGATCCTCCCTTTTGAGGTAGTGTTCCCACTATTCCCTCTATAATTTCATGCACAATACTAGGATCAATTTCAATAAAATTTCCCTTGGCAATGCAATCCAAGAGTTGTCTATGCGTCATATTTAACCCAACATAAAAATTGCGAAGAAGAATTCTAAAGTTCACCTCTAGGGTGCATTTGCGATAAGATTCCATAATCCTATACAAAGAATCTTTTAAGTTTTCTCCTTGCCTTTGCTTGAAGTGAAGAACTTCAAACTCGGGAGACATAGCAGCGGATAAGGAACTAGACATTGTGATAAGGTAAACAATCTAACACACGAGCAAACGGAAGAGGCAAGTGAAAGAGAGGAGAAGATTGGGAAAGAGAGGGCGAATAAAACGGCAAGGGTGAAGTGGGGGAGAGGAAAACGAGAGGCAAATTGCAAATAATGTAAATGCGAGGGAGATGAGTTTGTGATGGGTACTTGGTATGTCTTGACTTGAGCGAAGACCTCCCCGG
>LR880970.1:560065913-560083129 GCA_904067115.1 Aegilops sharonensis
TTTTGAGGTAGTGTTCCCACTATTCCCTCTATAATTTCATGCACAATACTAGGATCAATTTCAATAAAATTTCCCTTGGCAATGCAATCCAAGAGTTGTCTATGCGTCATATTTAACCCAACATAAAAATTGCGAAGAAGAATTCTAAAGTTCACCTCTAGGGTGCATTTGCGATAAGATTCCATAATCCTATACAAAGAATCTTTTAAGTTTTCTCCTTGCCTTTGCTTGAAGTGAAGAACTTCAAACTCGGGAGACATAGCAGCGGATAAGGAACTAGACATTGTGATAAGGTAAACAATCTAACACACGAGCAAACGGAAGAGGCAAGTGAAAGAGAGGAGAAGATTGGGAAAGAGAGGGCGAATAAAACGGCAAGGGTGAAGTGGGGGAGAGGAAAACGAGAGGCAAATTGCAAATAATGTAAATGCGAGGGAGATGAGTTTGTGATGGGTACTTGGTATGTCTTGACTTGAGCGAAGACCTCCCCGGCAACGACGCCAGAAATCCTTCTTGCTACGTCTTGAGCTTGCGTTGGTTTTCCATAAAGAGGAAAGGGTGATGAAGCAATAGTAGCGTAAGTATTTCCCTCAGTTTTTGAGAACCAAGGTATCAAACCAGTAGGAGGCTCCTCAAAAGTCCCACGCACCTACACAAACAAACAAAGAACTCGCAACCAACGCAATAAAGGGGTTGTCAATCCCTTCACGGCCACTTGTGAAAGTGAGATCTGATAGAGATAGTATGATTAGATAAATATATTTTTGGTATTTTATAATATAGATGTGAAAAGTAAAGATGCAAATAAAAGTAGATTGAAATCTTATATGATAAAAGATAGACCCGGGGGCCATAGGTTTCACTAGTGGCTTCCCTCAAGATAGCATAAGTACTACGGTGGGTGAACAAATTACTGTCGAGCAACTAATAGAAAAGCGAATGATTATGAGATTGTCTAGGCATGATCATTTATATAGGCATCATGTCCGTGACAAGTAGACCGACTCCTGCCTGCATCTACTACTATTATTCCACACATCGACCGCTATCCAGCATGCATCTAGAGTATTAAGTTCATAAGAATAGAGTAACACATTACGAAAGATGACATGATGTATAGGGATAAACTCAAGCAATATGATATAAACCCCATCTTTTTATCCTCGATGGCAACAATACAACACGTGTGAGGGAGTCCTGGACTAGGGGGTGTCCGAATAGCCGGACTATCATCATCGGCCGGACTCCAAGACTATGAAGATACAAGATTGAAGACTTCGTCTCGTATCCGGATGGGACTTTCCTTGGCGTGGAAGGCAAGCTTGGCAATACGGATATGTAGATCTCCTACCATTGTAACCGACTCTCTGTAACCCTAGCCCTCTCCGGTGTCTATATAAACCGGAGGGTTTTAGTCCATAGGATGAAGAACAATCATACCATAGGCTAGCTTCTAGGGTTTAGCCTCCTTGATCTCGTGGTAGATCCACTCTTGTACTACCCATATCATCAATATTAATCAAGCAGGAGTAGGGTTTTACCTCCATCAAGAGGGCCCGAACCTGGGTAAAAACATCGTGTCCCTTGTCTCCTGTTACCATCCGCCTAGACGCACAGTTCGGGACCCCCTACCCGAGATCCGCCGGTTTTGACACCGACATTGGTGCTTTCATTGAGAGTTCCTCTGTGTTGTCACCGATAGGCTTGATGGCTCCTTTGATCATCAACAACGACGCAGTCCATGGTGAGACTTTTCTCCCCGAACAGATCTTCGTATTCGGCGGCTTTGCACTGCGGGCCAATTCGCTTGGCCTTCTGGAGCAGATCGAAAGCTACGCCCCTGGCCATCAGGTCGGATTTGGAAGTCTAAACTTCACGGCTGACATCCACGGAGACTTGATCTTCGATGGATTCGAGCCACAGCCGAGCGCGCCGCACTGTCTCGATGGGCATGATTTAGCCCTGCTGCCGTACAGTGCCCAGGAGGCCGCACATGAGTCCGCTCCGACCCTTAATTCGGAGCCGACCGCGCAGATCGAGGATGGGTGGCTAGACACCGCCTCGGGGGCTGCAACCTCTACGGCGATGGAGCCGAATACTAACCTTGTCCCTTGCGACGCTCGTGACTCCGAGGTGCCGGACTCCTCGCCGGACTCCGAACCTCCTACGCCCCTCCAATCGAATCGGATTGGGCGCCAATCATGGAGTTCACCGCCACGGACATCTTTCAACACTCACCTTTTGGCGACATCCTGAATTCGCTAAGGTATCTCTCGCTATCAGGAGAGCCCTGGCCGAATTGCAATCAGGAAGGTTGGGATGCGGACGACGAAGAAATTCAAAACCCACCCACCACCCACTTTGTAGCCACTGTCGATGATCTAACCGACATGCTAGACTACGACTCCGAAGACATCGACGGAATGGACGACGATGCCGGAGACGACCAAGAACCAGCGCCTACGGGGCACTGGAAGACCACCTCGTCATACGACATATATATGGTGGACATCCCAAAGGATGGGAATGGCGAGGAAAAAGCGGAGGAAGACTCCTCCAAGAAACAGCCCAAGCGCCGGCGTCAACGGCGCCGCTCTAAATCCCGCCACAGCAAGAATGGAGATTCCGGCACCGGAGATAACAACACCCCGGAGAGTGCCGAAGAAAACCCCCTCCAGCAAGATTCAGCACAGGAGGACGGAGAAGCCAGCCCTCATGAGAGAGCGGCAGACGAAGAGGTAGAGGATGATAATTACATGCCTCCCTCCGGAGACGAGGCAAGCCTCAACGACGACGAATTCGTCGTGCCCGAGGATCCCGTCGAACAAGAGCGTTTCAAACACAGGCTAATGGACACGGCGAACAGCCTAAAGAAAAAGCAGCAACAGCTTAGAGCTGATCAAGACCTGCTAGCCGACAAATGGACTGAAGTCCTTGCGGCCGAGGAGTATGAACTCGAACGCCCCTCCAAAAGCTACCCCAAACGCAAGTTGCTCCCCCGATTAGAGGAGGAGGCATATAAACCTGCATCACTAGAGCGCAATACGGCTGACCGACCACCTCGTGGCCGCGACAGAGAGGCCTTTAGGCCCTCCATTAGAACCGTACCCCAGCACCGCTCGAAAAGTATGAAGCCACGGGGGAATGCGCCAGACTTGCAAGACATATTGGAGGATAAGGCAAGACAATCAAGATCGATCTATGGATCGCGTGGGCGCCCCACGATGCGCGACGACGACCGTCGCGCTGGATACGGCAACTCCGGCCGGGCCGAACACAGTAGACAAAGCTCGTTGGAGCTACGTCGTGATATAGCCCAATATAGAGGCGCCGCACACCCACTATGCTTCACAGATGTAGTAACGGATCATCAAATCCCCGAAGGGTTTAAACCCGTGAACATTGAATCCTACGATGGCACAACAGACCCCGCGGTTTGGATCGAAGACTATCTCCTTCATATCCACATGGCCCGCGGTGACGATCTTCACGCCATCAAATATCTCCCACTCAAGCTCAAAGGACCAGCTCGGCATTGGCTTAACAGCTTGCCAGCAGAATCAATTGAGTGTTGGGAAGACCTGGAAGCCGCATTCCTTGACAACTTCCAAGGCACATATGTGCGACCACGAGACGCCTTTGACCTAAGCAACATAATTCAGCAGCCAGACGAATCGGCCAGACAGTTCTGGACACGGTTCTTAACAAAGAAAAATCAAATCGTCGACTGTCCGGATGCAGAGGCCCTCGCAGCCTTCCAACATAACATCCGCGACGAGTGGCTTGCCCGGCATCTAGGACAGGAAAAGCCGATATCCATGGCAGCCCTCACATCACTTATGACCCGCTTCTGCGCGGGAGAAGACAGCTGGCTAGCCTCCAGTAACAACCTCAGCAAAAATTCTGGTAGTCCGGATACCAAGGACCGCAATGGCAGGTCGCGTCGCAACAAAAACAAACGCCGCGTTAACGGTGATAACACTGACGATACGGCAGTCAACGCCGGATTCAGAGGCTCTAAACTCGGTCAGCGGAAAAAGCCATTCAAAAGAACTACCCCGGGTCCATCCAATTTGGACCGAATACTCGGCACCCCCGAAAAGCCAGCTAATCACACCAACAGGGATTGTTGGGTATTCAAGCAGGCAGGCAAGTTAATTGCCGAAAACAATGACAAGGGGCTGCATAGCGATGACGAGGAAGAGACCAGGCCGCTGAACAATAGAGGACAGAAGGGTTTCCCCCACAAGTGCGGATGGTGAACATGGTCCTCCTGCCCGATCACCTTTGATCGAAGGGACCACCCCACCAGTATCCGCCACGGTGGATTCGCCGCATTGGTTTTAGACCCAATCATCGATGGATTTCACCTCACCAGAGTCCTGATGGACGGCGGCAACAGCCTAAACCTGCTTTATCAGGATACAGTGCGCAAGATGGGCATAGACCCCTCAAGGATTAAACCCACAAATACGACCTTCAAAGGAGTTATACCAGGTGTAGAGGCCAATTGTACAGGCTCAGTTACACTGGAAGTGGTCTTCGGATCCCCAGATAACTTCCGAAGCAAGGAGTTAATCTTCGATATAGTCCCGTTCCGCAGCGGCTATCATGCTCTGCTCGGACGAACCGCGTTCGCAAAGTTCAACGTGGTGCCGCACTACGCATACCTCAAGCTCAAGATGCCAGGCCCTCGAGGAGTCATCACGGTCAACGGAAACACTGAACGCTCCCTCCGAACGGAGGAACACACAGCGGCTCTCGCTGTAGAGTACAGAGCAGCCTCTTAAGGCAATTTTCGAGTCCGGCCGTTAAGCGACCGGACAAGGCCAAACGCGCCCGGAGTAACATACAACAAGACCACCTGGCATGTCCCGAGCACGCGTAGCAATGCGGCCCCAACCCCAGCCCTCACAAAATTGCAAGACTGGTCCTTCGCGTACATCATTACGCTCTGGAGATACCATGGGCATAGGGGGAGGGGCACGACCACAACAGGCCCTGAGTGCGGCTCAACCACACCAGGGGCTCCCAAGTGTGTCCTCCTTTTCCTTTTTTTTCTTTTTTCTTCTTATCCACAGGACTCCACTTACTAGAGGGCCTGTCCGGCAGTAGACCCGCAGAACTCACGATGCAACAGCCAGGGAAGGAGAAAGGCTACGACGAACACTCAGGTGGTCTCCATTACGAGCATTAAATCTGTTTTATACACAATTCCGCAGCCTACCCCTAGAGGGGGACATGTTTAATAGTCCCATCTCTTGCTTACCGCACTATTTGTATCGTTCTGCATTCATGGCAGTATTTCTGGAATAAACAATGCATCACTTTTTGCTTATAATTGCATTTCCTTCTTACACATATGTTCACTTAGGACATGTTGCATCCGTACACTTTGGTACGGCTAAATACACCAGGGGCTTAAGTTCCCCGCATTATGGTGTGATAAGTCCGAATACTTTCACAAGTGCGGCACCCCGAACTTATAGCATTATATGCATCGGCTCTGAATCATGTCTTGGGTCAATAGTTGGGTTTGCCCGGCTCCCATGTTTTGGTACATTACGTTCCGTTGTATCGACTAAGGTAGCACTGGGAGAACCACTGCAATTGCGCCCCGATTGAGCTGGGCGAGCGCCTCGGTGGAGAAAGCTAAACTGACCGTCATGATACGGCGTGAGCTGGTCGCTGTTTGAGAGGTTTTTTCGAGTCCCTAAAGGCTTATGCCGCTTAGAGCGATGAACCGGCTTTGTCCGGCCCAGGCGTGGATAGCGCCCCGAACTCGGCCTTCCGAACACTAGGGGCTTCGCCGAAATTAAAATTTATAGAATTCTATGGCTAAGTGAGAGTGTTCAAGCATTATAAGTCCGGTTGCCTCGTTCGTTGTGTTGAGCGCCTCCCTAGATGGACCCAAACATGGGAACAAGAGCGCTCAAATTTATCCCGAACACCCCAGCACTAGCGGCATGGGGGCCGAAGCCGACGACTTGCCATCTCTTAGATTTGATAAACGGCCGCACAGAAGGTAATATTTTAAATTAACAAGCGTTGCTTAGCGCATATGAACAAAAGTTTTCAGCGCACAGGATAACAAAATGCAAGTTTACTCAAATATTACATCTTTGGAGCACTCACCCGCGATCATGCGGGCACCCTTCAAGACACTCTTATAATACATTTCGGGCGTGCGATACTCCTTGCCCGCTGGTGGCGCGTCCGTCACAAGCTTCTCAGCATCCATCCTGCCCCAGTGCACCTTTGCACGGGCAAGGGCCCGACGGGCACCTTCAATGCAGGCGGAGCGCTTGACGACTTCAACCCAGGGACACGCATCCACCAGCCGCCGCACCAGGCCGAAGTACCTCCCAGGCATGGCCTCCCCAGGCCACAGTCGAACTATGAGGCCCTACATGGCCTGTTCGGCCACCTTGTGGAGCTCGACCAGCTGCTTCAGCTGGTCGCTAAGGGCACCGGATGTCCGGCCTCAGCATACTGAGACCAGAAGACCTTCTCCGTCGAGCTCCCCTCCGGCGAACGTTCCTGGAGAGCTCCGAATTCGGGTAAGTAATATGTAATTCACATTCACATGATTGCTTTGCATGAAAAATGCCTTACCCGCCGCAATTTTCTTCAAATCCTCGATTTTCCGGAGGGCCTTGTGGGCTTCGGCCTTAGCGGCTTTGGCACTCGCAAGAGCCGACGCAAGCTCGGACTCTCGAGTCTTCGAGTCACGTTCCGAACTCTCGTGCTTCCTGCTTCTCTCGCTCGGCTCGTTCCGCGGCCGCATTGTGTTCGGCCGCGGACACCGCCTCCTTCAGGGTCGCCACCTCATTTGTGGCCGCTGTAGTACCCAAGTTATCCTTGTTATTCCTCTTGCAACCAAATCCTTTTCTGTAAGGTACAACTTTAATACGGTGTTACTCACCTTCCTTGTCCTCGAGCTGCTTCTTGGCACGGCCGAGCTCACTCTTGGACCGCTCGAGGCTCTGCTTCAAGGTATTGACCTTCGCAGTCAGTGTGGCAGAGGTCAGCAGCGCAGCCTGCAAACCCATCTTGACATATTTTTTAAGACTCCTGCGTATATCTTTTTTAGATCCTTAGTCCGGCTTTTGTTTCCGAACACCGAACCGAGCATCAGGGGCTACTGTCTATGCGGTATTATATTACATATCTTAAAATTCTTACGTCAAAGCCTGTTAGAAGGCTGCTGCAGGCTTCGGTCAGCCCGCTCTTGGCGAGCTGAACCTTTTGAATCACCGCACTCATGACAGTGTGGTGTTCTTCTTCAATGGAAGCGCCGTTGAGCGCCTCCAACAAGTCATCCGGCGCCTCTGGTTGGACGGAGGCCACCAGCGTCACAGTCTTGCCATTCTTACGAAGGGGCCGCTCGCCGGACTCTGGAACCACTACAGGTTCCGGTGCGGAGTCCGGTGCGAAGTCCGGGAGGTTGCCCTGCGGCACCTCCGGGGCCTCCTCCTCCTGGCGGGTCCCTTCCCGGGATCCCACCTCGACGTCGTCAGTGTCATGGGGGGTGGAGGCGGTCGGGATAGAATCCACATCCGACGTGCCCAAGGACCCGCTCGACGAAGCGGGAAGATCGTCCTTGGCCGGACTACAGGTTGTATGCGGCGTTAGAAAGACACCGTGTGGCAAAAAGAAAAATTATAAATTGTCTAGGAGTCCGGATACTTACGATCTAGCCAGGGGCTTGGCCCTTGAGGGCCACTCCTCATTGATGTCGCCAACGTTGGTGGAGCAGCCCGGGGGAAGGGTCCTTCCCTTCTTGGACCCTTTGGCCTCCCTCGTTGGGGAGGCCTTCCTCTTCTTCTCTCCCCCCGCTGCGGGAGAGGCCTCTTTCTTCTCCTCCTCGTCTTCGGGGGAGGAGTCCGCCTTGGAGTCATCGGACGATGAGTCCGATATCACCTGATGCCGGGAACTCCTTCGGGTTCCCGTGGCCTTCTTCTCCGGCACCACGTAAAGTGCCGGGACCGGCAGCCCCGTCAAACGGGTATCTGCTGGGTCTTCTGGAAGGGGAGCCGGACAGTTTACCTGTCCGGACGTCTTCTGCCAGTCCTGTTAAAGGCATTGGGAGTTTAGATCCCACATAGAGTCAAACTATGGAAAAAAATGAGCGTCCCGTAAAGGATGACATAGCTTACCTCGTCGGCCGGGCGCTGCATGCTGAATCCGCGATCTTCGGTCGTGGATGCGGGAGCTTCGGCGCCCTTGAACAGCACCCTCCAGGCAGCTTCGTACGTCGTGTCGAAGAGCCCGCTCAAGGTCCGGTGCTGTGCCGGATCAAACTCCCACAAATTGAAGGCCCGTTGCTGGCAGGGGAGAATCCGGCGGACAAGCATGACCTGGATCACATTGACAAGCTTAAGCTTCTTGTTCACCAGGGTCTGGAGACAGGACTGGAGTCTGGTCAGCTCTTCCAAACAACCCCAAAGCAAGCCCTTCTCTTTCCAGGAGGTGAGCTGCATGGGGATGCCAGATCTGAACTCGGGGGCCGCTGCCCATTTAGGGTCACGCGGCTCGGTGATGTAGAACCACCCCGATTGCCACCCTTTGATGGATTCCACGAAGGCACCCTCAATCCAAGTGACGTTGGGCATTTTGCCCACCATGGCGCCTCATCACTCTTCTTGGCTGCCCTTCACAACCTTCGGCTTGACATTGAAGGTCTTTAGCCACAAGCCGAAGTGGGGCTGGATGTAGAGGAAGGCCTCGCACACGACGATAAACGCCGAGATGTTGAGGATGAAGTTTGGGGCCAGATCGTGGAAGTCCATGCCGTAGTAGTACATGAGCCCCCGGACAAAGGGATGAAGTGGGAAGCCCAGTCCGCTGAGGAAGTGGGGAAGAAATACGACCCTCTCATGAGGCCTGGGGGTGGGGATGAGCTGCCCCTCGTCGGGCAGCCGGTGCGCGATGTCGCTGGACAGATATCCGACGCCGCGCAGTTTCTCTATGTGCCCCTCCGTGACGGAGGAGGCCATCCACTTGCCTCCCGCTCCGGACATGGCTGGAAAGGGTCGAGGTGAGATGTGCAAACTTGGGCGCTGGAGCTCGAGTGCGCGGAGATGGATAAGCAAAGGAGGAAGAAGGCGTAGGTAAAGGAGGTGGATCCTTATCCCCTTATATATGGGCGGATGAAACTATGCGTCCCTACTAGCCTGGTAAAACTCGCTTATCTCCCAAGCGCCGCAATCAATGGTGCGGTTGGGTTACCCACGTCCGTATTGATGGGAATCCCGGAATAAGGGGAACACGATCTCTGCTTCGACAAGACGTGCCAACGAAACCGCTTCGCTAAACGCGCTGAGGTGGTATAATAAAAACAATTCAAGTAAAGGCTTGGTAGTGGTGTGACGTCACGCCACAAAGTACGTCTTGTGTAAATATTATTCTCTCTACGGTGGTACGTGGAATTTATCTTACAGAGTCGGACATTATCCTGGCGTTCACAATCTTCTATGAATTATTCGGAGGAGGAACCCGCCTTGCAATGCCGAAGACAATATGCGCGTCGGACTCGTCGTCATTGAAGCCTGGTTCAGGGGCTACTGAGGGAGTCCTGGACTAGGGGGTGTCCGGATAGCCGGACTATCATCATCGGCCGGACTCCAAGACTATGAAGATACAAGATTGAAGACTCTGCCTCGTATCCGGATGGGACTTTCCTTGGTGTGGAAGGCAAGCTTGGCAATACGGATATGTAGATCTCCTACCATTGTAACCGACTCTGTGTAACCCTAGCCCTCTCCGGTGTCTATATAAACCGGAGGGTTTTAGTCCATAGAACGAAGAACAATCATACCATAGGCTAGCTTCTAGGGTTTAGCCTCCTAGATCTCGTGGTAGATCCACTCTTGTACTACCCATATCATCAATATTTATCAAGCAGGAGTAGGGTTTTACCTCCATCGAGAGGGCCCGAACCTGGGTAAAAACATCGTGTCCCTTGTCTCATGTTACCATCCGCCTAGACGCACAGTTCGGGACCCCCTACCCGAGATCCGCCGGTTTTGACACCGACAACGTGCCTTGCAACCCTTTCTGTCACTGGGTAAGGACACCGCAAGATTGAGCCCAAAGCTAAGCACTTCTCCCATGGCAAGAAAGATCAATCTAGTAGGCCAAACCAAAATGATAATTCGAAGAGACTTGCAAAGATAACTCAATCATACATTAAAAGAATTCAGAGAAGATTCAAATATTTCTCATAGATAAACTTCATCATAAACCCACAATTCATCGGATCTCGACAAACACACCGCAAAAAGAGTTTACATCGAATAGATCTCCACAAGAGAGGGGGAGAACATTGTATTGAGGTCCAAAAAGAGAGAAGAAGCCATCTAGCTAATAACTATGGACCCAAAGGGCTGTGGTAAACTACTGACAACTCATCCGAGGGGCTATCGTGTTGATGTAGAAGCCCTCCATGGTCGATTCCCCCTCCAGCGGAGCGCCGGCGAAGGCTCCAAGATGGGATCTCACGGATACAGAAGGTTAAGGCGGTGGAAATTGTTTTTCGTTTGCTCCCTGGATGTTTTCGGGGTACGTAGGTATATATGGGAGGAAGAAGTATGTCGGTGGCCACTCGTGGGGCCTAGGAGACAGGGGGCGCGCCCAGGAGGGGTGGGCGCGCCCTCCTATCTCCTGGCCACCTCGATTGCTTCTTGACTTGCACTCCAAGTCCTCTGGATCACGTTCGTTCCAAAAATCACGCTCCCGAAGGTTTCATTCCGTTTGGACTCCGTTTGATATTCCTTTTCTTCGAAATACTAAAATAGGCAAAAAAAAAACAGCAATACGGGCTGGGCCTCCGGTTAGTAGGTTAGTCCCAAAAATGATATAAATGTGTAAAATAAAGCCCATAAACATCCAAAAGGGGTAATATAATAGCATGGAACATTCAAAAATTATAGATACGTTGGAGACGTATCAAGGCCGAATATATGTACCTTGGAAGTTATTGCGGAAGGCGTCTTCCAAGTCTTCCCAGCTGCCGATGGAGTTCTCAGGGAGGCTGTTCACCCAATGCCGTGCTGGCCCCTTTAGTTTTAGTGGGAGGTATTGCTACGTCTCGAGCTTGCGTTGGTTTTCCCCGAAGAGGAGAGGATGACGCAGGACGGTAGCGTAAGTATTTCCCTCAGTTTTTGAGAACCAAGGTATCAATCCAGTAGGAGGTCACGCGCAAGTCCCTCGTACCTGCACAACACGATAGCAACTCGCAACCAACGCTTAGGGGTTGTCAATCCCTTCACGGTAACTTACGAGAGTGAGATCTGATAGAGATAATATTTTTGGTATTTTTGATAGATAGATGCAAAGTAAAAAGTAAAGGCAAAGTAAAAACAAAGCAAGTAAATAAAGTGATATAGATTGATATGATGAGAATAGACCTGGGGGCCATAGGTTTCACTAGTGGCTTCTCTCAAGAGCATAAGTATTCTACGGTGGGTGAACAAATTACTTTTGAGAAATTGACAGAATTGAGCATAGTTATGAGTATATCTAGGCAATGATCATGTATATAGGCATCACGTCCGGAACAAGTAGATCGAAACGATTCTGCATCTACTACTATTACTCCACTCATCGACCGCTATCCAGCATGCATCTAGAGTATTAAGTTAGAAACAGAGTAACGCTTTAAGCAAGATGACATGATGTAGAGGGATAAATTCATGCAATATGGTAAAAACCCCATATTGTTATCCTCGATGGCGACAATACAATACGTGCCTTGCAACTCTTTCTGTCACTGAGTAAGGACACTGCAAGATTGAACCCAAAGCCATGCACTTCTCCCATTGCAAGAACTACCAATCTAGTTGGCCAAACCAAACGGATAATTCGAAGAGACTTGCAAAGATAACTCAATCATACATAAAAGAATTCAGAGAAGAATCAAATATTTTCCATAGATAATACTGGATCATAAACCCACAATTCATCGATCTCAACAAACACACCGGAAAAAAGAAGATTACATCGAATAGATCTCCACAAGAGAGGGGGAGAACATTGTATTGAGATCCAAAAAGAGAGAAGAAGCCATCTAGCTACTAGCTATGGACCCGAAGGTCTGAAGTAAACTACTCACACTTCATCGGAGGGGCTATGTTGATGATGTAGAAGCCCTCCGTGGTGGACGCCCCCTCCCGCGGAGCTCCGGAACAGGCCCCAAGATGGGATCTCGTGGATACAGAAGGTTGCGGCGGTGGAATTAGGTTTTTGGCTCCCCTTTGATCATACGGGGATACGTAGGTATATATAGGAGGAAGGAGTACGTCGGTGGAGCTCCGAGGGGCCCACGAGGTAGGGGGGCATGCCTAGGGGGGCGCGCCCTCCACCCTCGTGACCTCCTCGGAAGCTTCTTGGAGTAGGGTCCAAGTCTCCTGGATCACGTTCGGTTGGAAAATCACGATCCCGAAGGTTTCATTCCGTTTGGACTCCGTTTGATATTATGTTTCTTCGAAATACTGAAAAAGGTAAAAAGCAGCAATTCTGGGCTGGGCCTCCGGTTAATAGGTTAGTCCCAAAAGTAATATAAAAGTGAAAAATAAAGCCCAATATAGTCCAAAACAGTAGATAAAGTAGCATGGAGCAATAAAAAATTATAGATACGTTGGAGACGTATCAAGCATCCCCAAGCTTAATTCCTGCTCGTCCTCGAGTAGGTAAATGATGAAAAAAGAATTTTTGATGCGGAGTGATACTTTGGCATAATTTCAATGTAAATCTTCTTAATTGTCATATGAATATTCAGATCCGAAAGATTCAAGACAAAAGTTCATATTGACACAAAAATAATAATATTTCAAGCATACTAATCAAAGCAATCATGTCTTCTCAAAATAACATGGCAAAAGAAAGTTCATCCCTACAAAATCATATAGTTAGGCTATGCTTCATTTTCGTCACACAAAGATGTTCCCAACTTCTATACCCCCGATGACAAGCCAAGCAATTGTTTCATACTTAAATAATCTCAAACTTTTTCAACCTTCACGCAATACATGAGCGTGAGCCATGGATATAGCACTATGGGTGGAATAGAATATGATGATGGAGATTGTGTGGAGAAGACAAAAAAGGAGAAAGTCTCGCATCAACGAGGCTAATCAATGAGCTATGGAGATGCCCATCGATTGATGTTAATGCAAGGAGTAGGGATTGCCATGCAACGGATGCACTAGAGCTATGAATGCTCAACAAAAGAAAACAAGTGGGTGTGCATCCAACTTGCTTGCTCATGAAGACCTAGGGCATTTTGAGGAAGCCCATCGTAGGAATATACAAGCCAAGTTCTATAATGAAAAAGTCCCACTAGTATGAACAAGACAACTTAAGAGACTCACTATATGAAAAACATGGTGCTACTTTGAAGCACAATATATGAGATTCACTACATGAAGAACAAGGTGCTACTTTGAAGCACAAGTGTGGAAAAAGAGATAGTAGCATTGCCCTCATCTATATATATATAGATAGTAGCGTTGGGCCTTTCTTTTTTTTTCATTTTGGCCTTTCTCTTTTTTTATTTGGGCAATGCTCTAATGATGATCATCACACTTTCATTACAACATATGAATTACAACTCGATACTAGAACAAGATATGACTGTATATGAATGCCTCCGACGGTGTACCGGGATGGTGCAATGAATCAAGAGTGACATGTATGAAAAATAATGCAAGGTGGCTTTGCCACAAATACGATGTCAACTAGAAGATCATGCAATGGCAGTATGACAAAAGTAATGCATGTCACGATGATGATTGTGAAAGTTGCATGGCAATATATTTCGGAATGGCTATGGAAATGCCATGATAGGTAGGTATGGTGGCTGTTTTGAGGAAGATAATAGGAGGTTTATGTGTGATAGAGCGTATCAGATCACGAGGTTTGGATGCACCGGCGAAGTTTGCACCAACTCTCAATGTGAGAAAGGGCAATGCACGGTACCGAAGAGGCTAGCAAAGGCGGAAAGATGAGAGTGCGTATAATCCATGGACTCAACATTAGTCAAAAGAACTCATATACTTATTGCAAAAATTTAGAGGTCATCAATAATCAAGTACTACGCGCATGCTCCTAGGGGGATAGATTGGTAGGAAAAGACCATCGCTCGTCCCCGACCGCCACTCATAAGGATGCACAAGCCAGGTACACTTCATGTTTCAAATTTGTTACATAACTTTAACCATACGTGCATGCTACGGGACTTGCATACTTCAACAGAAGTATTTCTCAAATTCATAATCATCCAACTAGCACGACTTTGATATTATTACCTCCACATCTCAAAACAATTATCAATCATCAAACTTATCTTAGTATTCAACGCACTCAAAAGAAAGTTTCACATATCTTGAATACCAAGTATATTAACATTAAGCAAATTACCATGCTATTAACGATTCTCAAAATAAGCTAAGTGAAGCATGAGAGATCAAGTTTCTTTAAAAAAAATCCACCACCGTGCTCAAAAAGATCTAAGTGAAGCACTAGAGCAAAAATTATCACGCTCAAAAAGATATAAGTGAAGCACTATGAGCAAACTATCAAGCTCAAAAGATATAAGTGAAGAACATAGAGTATTCTAACAAATTTCAATTCATGTATGGCTCTCTCAAAAGGTGTGTAAAGCAAAGATGATTGTGGTAAACTAACTAGCAAAGACATAAATAATACAAGACGCTCCAAGCAAAACACATATCATGTTGGTGAACAAAAATATAGCTCCAAGAAAATTACCGGTGGAAGTGGACGAAAGAGGGGATGCCTTCCGGGGCATCCCCAAGCTTTGACTTTTTCGTGTCCTTGGATTATCTTGGGGGTGCCATGGTCATCCCCAAGCTTAGGCTCTTGCCACTCCTTGTTCCATAATCCATCAAAAGAATTCACCCAAAACTTGAAAACTTCACAACGCAAAACTCAACAGAAATCTCGTGAGCTCCGTTAGAGAAAGAAAACAAAAGACTACTTCAAGGTACTGTAATGAACTCATTCTTTATTTATATTGGTGTTAAACCTACTGTATTCCAACTTCTCTATGGATCACAAACTATTTTACTAGCCATAGATTCATCAAAATAAGCAAACAACACACGAAAAACAGAATCTGTCAAAAACAGAACAGTCTTTAGTAATCTGTAACTAACGCAAACTTCTGTAACTCTAAAAATTCTACCAAAATAGGAAGTCCTGGAAAATTTGTTTATTGATCATCAGCAAAAAGAATCAACGCAAAATTACTCTCCAGTAAAAAATGGCAGCTAATTTCGTGAGCGCTAAAGTTTCTGTTTTTCAGCAGAATCAAATCAACTATCATCGTAGGTTATCCTATAGGTCCTACTTGGCACAAACACTAATTAAAACATAAAACCACATCCAAAGATAAGGTTGATGGATTATTTATTCCTAAACAGAAGTAAAAACAAAAAACACAAAATAAAATTGGGTTGCCTCCCAACAAGCGCTATCGTTTAACGCCCCTAGCTAGGCATAAAAGCAAGGATAGATCTAGGTTGTGTCGTAATAGTAAGATAGATCTTGAAAGCTCATCTCGTATTCCCTATGTTCAGCAGCAAGTTTCCTTTGACGCAAGCAAAAATAATCAAAAGGGCTAAATTTAGCGGGACAAAAATCCCCAAGATCAATCACGGGAGGAACAGGTTCCTCCCTTGGCCCTTCATAGTGCACAACTATTTCATCACTGAAAGCATTCTTTTGGCAAAATCTTGTGAGCTTATACTCGAGAGAGTATCCTAGCTCATTATTTCTAAGGGCAAAATCATTATTAATCTCGTTAATGCAATCAACTAAGACATTGATAGGGACCTTTTTTCTAAGGTTTTCATTGAACGCGACATAGTCCGGAGATTGAAAACGTCTAATTTCCTCTTGATCATAGAGGATTGCTTCTATGGGTGGACGACCGGCATCCACCCTATAGTGCGCAAAGATTTCTTTGGCTTCTCTTATGATAAATCTAAATTCGTGAGCCAAAAAGATAGTAACAGCGCACTTAATAGAAGAGTGCTCAATATAAGAGAATTCTAAGAAAATTCTCTGTATGCAAGGGTGCATATGCATAAATTGTCTTTCAAGTTCAACCACAAGCATAGCTATAGCATCCGCAAGGCTACTAGTTCTATGAAGGATAGAACAGCCCATGGAAGGTAAAGCACCAGCACAAGTAAAGAAATCTTGAATAACGCCTTTGCCAATGATGTTACCACTACCGATTCGAAACTTTTTGGTATGCAAGATAGGAGGTTCATCGACCGGAGCCTCGGGATTTTCTGTATTATCATTGTTGTCCATATCGATGATAATCTCCCCAATTTCAGACATAGCGGAAAAATGTAAGGCGGAAGAAAGCAAACAAAAGGGAAAGGAGGAGGACATTGGGAAAGAGAGGGCGAATAAAACGGCAAGGGTGAAGTGGGGGAGAGGAAAACGAGAGGCAAATGGAAAATAATGTAATGCAAGAGATAGGGATTGTGATGGGTACTTGGTATGTTGACTTTTGCGTAAGCCTCCCCGACAACGGCGCCAGAAATTCTTCTTGCTACGTCTCGAGCTTGCGTTGGTTTTCCCCGAAGAGGAGAGGATGATGCAGCACAGTAGTGTAAGTATTTCCCTCAGTTTTTGAGAACCAAGGTATCAATCCTGTAGGAGGTCACGCGCAAGTCCCTCGTACCTGCACAACATGGTAGCAACTCGCAACCAACGCTTAGGGGTTGTCAATCCCTTCATGGTCACTTACGAGAGTGAGATCTGATAGTGATAATACTTTGGTATTTTTGATAGATAGATGCAAAGTAAAAAGTAAAGGCAAAGTAAAAACAAAGCAAGTAAATAAAGTGATATAGATTGATATGATGAGAATAGACCCATGGGCCATAGGTTTCACTAGTGGCTTCTGTCAAGAGCATAAGTATTCTACGGTGGGTGAACAAATTACTGTTGAGCAATTGACAGAATTGAGCATAGTTATGAGTATATCTAGGCAATGATCATGTATATAGGCATCACGTCCGGAACAAGTAGATCGAAACGATTCTGCATCTACTACTATTACTCCACTCATCGACCGCTATCCAGCATGCATCTAGAGTATTAAGTTAAAAAGAGAGTAACGCTTTAAGCAAGATGACATGATGTAGAGGGATAAATTCATGCAATATGATAAA
>LR880970.1:560101767-560113747 GCA_904067115.1 Aegilops sharonensis
AACCATTCTCAATGTTTAACAACCACCATGATAGTTAAATAAAATTATTCCTTTGATGTAGGGAAAAATCAGCTTTATGCAAATGTAACCGTAGAGCCTTACCACCAGCCATATATGCATGTAGTATAGGCTTATTCTTTCATTGCTCTTATGTGTTACATTGCCAGCATATTCCATGTGCTGACCCGTTTTCGGGCTGCAACTTTCATGTTGCAGACTTTTCAGACGACGAGTAAGGTGTTAGGTCGTGGTTCTATACTCAGTGATGCCGTTGGAGTTGATGGACTCACTTATCTTCCAAGCCTTCCGCTGTTATTATTAGATGGCCTTAAGCCATATTATTGTATTCAGTTCCCTTGTGGACAACGATGTAATAAGTGTGTGATTGCTACTCTGCTATAAATCCTTCGAAGTACTGTGTGGTGTCAGCATTACTGATCCAGGGATGACATTGAGCACAGAGACTTGATCCATTCGGGTCTGGTCGCTACAGCTTTGTTCTGGTTCTCTATTAAAAGGAGGCCTTAATATCCCTTAGTTTCCGCTAGGACCCCGCTGCCACGGGAGGGTAGGACAAAAGATGTCATGCAAGTTCTTTTCCACAAGCACGTATGACTATGTTTGGAATACATGCCTACATTACATTGATGAACTGGAGCTAGTTCTGTGTCACCCTATGTTATAGCTATTACATGAGGAATCGCATCCGACATAATTATCCATCATTGATCCATTGCCTACGAGCTTTTCACATCTTGTGTGTCGCATATTTACTTTTTCGTTGTTATTATTACAATCACTACAAAACCCAAAAAAATTACTTTTGTTGCTGTTACCTTTATTATCATACTACTTTGCTACTAAATACTTTGCTGCAGATACTAAGTTATCCAGGTGTGGTTGAATTAACAACTCAACTGCTAAAACTCAATAATATTCTTTGGCTCCCCTTGTGTCGAATCAATAAATTTGGGTTGAATACTTTACCCTCGAAAGCTGTTGCGATCCCCTACACCTGTTGGCTATCAAGACTATTTTCTGGCGCCGTTGCTGGGGAGCATAGCTCTATTCTTTCAGTCACTTGGGATTTATATCTGTTGATCACTATGAAGAACTTGAAAGACGCGAAAACTACGATTTTTCCCTCAACTACGAGGGGAGGTAAGGAACTGCCATCTAGCTCTGCACTAGATACTCCTTCTGTTTTGAGTAAGCTTGCGACAGCTAAACCTGTTACTGCTATGAATTCTGATATCTCGCATGTTATTCATGATGCCACTTCTGCTATGCATGATACTTATGATGAAACTACTTCTGTGCGTGATACTACTTTGCCATTAGGTGAATTTCTTGATGAACAACTTGCTAGGGATAGAGAGAATGAAATTATTGAAGATGCTATTATTGATGATAGTGATGATGAAGGTTCTCCTAATGATTATAAATTGCCTGTTGTTCCTGAGGGTTATGTTATGGAAGAGGAAGCTGCTAGAGCTATCTTTGCCTGTAAAGATAGATATGATCTTAAGAAATTATTAGCTAAATGGAAGCAGCAGTCTCTTAATGCTAGAATGAAACCTGACCCTGCTTTTGCTACTTCACCTATCTGTGTTACTGATAAGGATTATGAATTCTCTGTTGATCCTAAGATTATTACTTTGGTTGAATCTGATCCTTTTTATGGCCTTGATTATGAAACTGTTGTGGCACATCTTACCAAGTTGAATGATATAGCCACCCTGTTTACTCATGATGATAAATCTCGCTATTATTATATCCTTAAGATATTTCCGTTCTCATTAAAGGGTGATGCTAAGAATTGGTATAATTCTCTTGCTCCTGGTTGTGTGCGTAGTCCCCAGGATATGATTTATTACTTCTCTGCTAAATATTTCCCTGCTCATAAGAAACAACCTGCCTTGCAGGAAATATATAATTTTGTGCAAACCGGAGAAGATATTCTCCCACAAGCTTGGGGGAGGCTTCTCCGATTACTTAATGCTTTGCCTGATCATCCTCTTAAGAAAAATGAAATACTTGATTTCTTTTATAATGGACTAACCGATGCTTCCAAGGACTACTTGGATAGTTGTGCTGGTTGTGTTTTCAGGGAAAGAACAGTCGACGAAGATGAATTACTATTGAATAATGGGTTGACTAATGAAAGTAATTGGACTCTTCCTGAGCCAATTACTGAGGCAATTCCTGAACCAATTGAGCCTATTCCTAAACCCACTCCGAAGAAGAGAGGTGTTTTATTTCTCAGTCCTGAAGATATGCAAGAGGCAAAGAAATCAATGAAAGAAAAAGGTATAAAAGCTGAAGATGTTAAGAATTTACCACCTATTGAAGAAATACATGGACTTAGTATACCGCCTGTTGAAGAACCACATTGTCTTGATAACCCGACACAGGTAGTGAAGGTAAATTTTCTCTATAGATATGGTAAAGTTGAACTTCCCTCTACTGAATTTCATAGCCCATGCTTTGGTGAATTTGATGACTTTATGGCTAGACAAGAAAGTTTTAATGCTTATGTTGGTAGAGAGTTAGAGAATAATGCTTTCGAGATAGGACGCGTGAGCGATCATATGGCTAGAGTTAAAGGTGAAATTAAACTCGTTAGCAAATATGCTTCAATGGTTGCTACTCAAGTTGAGCAAGTACTTAAAGCTCAAAATGATTTGCTTGATGAATTAAATAATAAACCTGACTTTGTTGTTAGAGTGGCTACTAGAACTGGTAGAATGACTCAGGAACATTTGTATCCTGAAGGCCACCCTAAGAGAATCGAGCAAGATTCTCAGAGAAACAATTTAGAGGCACCTAGTTCTTCCAAAAAGAAGAAAAAGAAAAACGATAGAACTTTGCATGCTTCTAGTGAACCTGCTGTAGACACACCTAAGAATCCCAATGATAATTCTATCTCTGATGCTGAAACACAATCAGGTAATGAACATGAACCTAGTGATAATGTTAATGATAATGTTCATGTTGATGCTCAACCTAGCAAAAACAATGATGTAGAGATTGAACCTGCTGTTGATCTTGATAACTCACAATCAAAGAATCAACGTTATGATAAGAGAGATTTTGTTGCTAGGAAGCACGGTAGAGAAAGAGAACCATGGGTTCAGAAACCCATGCCCTTTCCTCCTAAACCACCCAAGACAAAGGATGATGAGGATTTTGAGCGCTTTGCTGAAATGATTAGACCTATTTTCTTATGTATGCGCTTAACTGATATGCTTAAAATAAATCCTTATGCTAAGTATATGAAGGGTATCATTACAAACAAAAGAAAGATACCGGAAGCTGAAATTTCCACCATGCTTGCTAATTACACTTTTAAGGGTGGAATACCAAAGAAACTTGGAGATTCGGGGGTACCAATTATACCATGCTCCATGAAAAGAAATTATGTTAGAACTGCTTTATGTGATCTTGGAGCTGGTATTAGTGTTATGCCTCTCTTTTTATATCATAGACTTGAATTGAATAAGTTGACACCTACTGAAATATCTTTGCAAATGGCTGATAAATCAACTGCCATACCTGTCGGTATTTCTGAGGATGTGCCTGTTGTGGTTGCTAATGTCACTATCTTAACGGACTTTGTTATTCTTTATATTCCTGAGGACGATAGTATGTCGATTATCCTTGGTAGACCCTTTTTGAATACTGCAGGGGCTGTTATTGATTGCAACAAAGGCAATGTCACTTTTCATGTTAATGGTAATGAGCATACGGTACACTTTCCGAGGAAACAATCTCAAGTTCATAGCATCAATTCTATTGGAAAAGTTCCAACTATTATTATTGGAGGTTTTGAATTTCCTCTCCCTACTATCAAGAAAAAGTATGATATTCTTATTATTGGGGATGTTCATATCCCCGTTGAGGTAACTTAGTGTTATTCAAAATTTCTCCGGTTCCGTGTTATTCGGAATGAGTTTGTTAACAAGACTTGATCAACCTTGTTAGTGGATTCATTTTGATGATCACGAGATGGATGAAACTAGAAGGCACAACCTTCTGTACCCACTTTTTACTTTCTGTTATTTAGAATAAATAAAGCAAAAATAGGATTATTTGTCTGTTTTCTGAGTTATCCGTGCAATAAAAAATATCCTGAAATAAAAGTGCTCCAAATGCCCTGCAAATTTAGTATGATTTTTTATGGAATATTTGAGGATTTTAGGCACTGAAATCACTTCAGGAGGGGCAAGCACCAGGCCACGAGAGTGGAGGGCGCGCGCACCCCCTGGGCGTGCCCCCTGTCTTGTGGGCCCCTGGTGGGCCCCCTCCACTTATGCCAGCACCCACACACTCCATCTTCTTCACAAAAAAATCCCCATCCATCTCAAGCACGAGTTCTAGCTCATTTTGCTGCGATTTTCGATCTCCTTGCTCAAAGCTCCATTCACAAAACTGCTTTGGGAGATTGTTGCTTGGTATGTGACTCCTCCATTGGTCCAATTAGTTTTTGTTCTAGTGCTTTATTCATTGCAAATTTTTGCTGCATAGGTGACCATGTTCTTGAGCTTGCATGTTATATTTATGAGGTCTCAAGCAATTCTAATGCATGATATAGGCTCTAGGCACTTGTAGGAGTAGTTGCTACCAATCTTGTTTAGTTTTATTTACTTTTATTTTGAAGTTACTAAAATTTCAGAAATTTTCAGAAAATGTTAAGGACACTATTGAGGGGCTCTTCTAGCCAAGGCTCCCAGGAAAAACAAGCTAAAGAGAAGGAAAAAAGACAAGTATAATCTTCCTCGCATAGCGGAAGTACGGCCGTGTGAATGGCCATGCGATAATTTCTTGAAAGAAGCTGGAATTCATGACGATTTTTAATCTTTGATCGAGAATGCAGGCCTCACCGATTTCCTCCACGACTGGATCGATCAGTATCTCTTACTTACCAATACTTTCGTGCAAAACTTTTATTATTATCCTAAGAAGTCACCGCCTTCAGTATCATTTCACTTATATGATGAATTCAGAGAAATGTCTTTAAGTAATTTTTGCACGGTATGTAGGATTCCCTTTGAGGGAAAATTAGAGGAACCCCATCTTAAAGATGTGGATGGCTTTGTTAACACTATCACTGTAGAGGATCCAAAGAAGGGTTCTGATGCGAAAATCTCTAGCATACACTTTCCTGTTTTACACTAATTTGCCATATTTGCTAGTAGATGCTTGATTGGTTGTGGAAATAGTGGAAACTTCAATGTTCCTGATATTATCATTCTTCACCATGCCTTGTTTGGAGATAATAGTTTTAGTATGGGTGCCGTCATTGCTAAACGGCTAAGCCTGAATCATACAAAAGGCCCCATCTTTGGAGGTATCTATGCTTCATGTCTTGCTAGACATTTGGAGATACCTATTAGGCACCATGAGAAAGAGGAGACAAAATTGCCTCCTTACATTTTAGATTACAAGAGCATGGTAGCACACGAGTTTATTGTTGACAACAAAGAGAAGATGCTCTTGTATAACCTTAGATTTAATAAGAGACATAATGAGACTATTATTTTGCCTGCGCCTCTATTGTTTGATTTGATTGCAGATAATTTTTTTGTCACGCCGGAAGCAGTGTATGCTCATCAAGGCCAAGCATCCACTCCAGAACCTGAGCCTGAGCCGGAACCTGCACTGGACCCTTATCGTGCATCATCCTACCAGTGGGACCCGGAGATGGCCAGCCAGTGGTATCCTGATTACACCTCCCAGTACACCGGGGAGAGTAGCAGCGGTCCTTGGCAATAAACCAACTTAGGCCAAAAGCCTAAGCTTGGGGGAGTACGTATTTCTCACCGACTTTACATTCATGTTCACACACTATTCTAGTCGTCGGTGCTCATACTCTTTCATTGTATTATCCATGCTAGTTTAATTTTCTTTTTCTCGCTTTCTTCTTGTGTGTTTGATAAACCTTAAGAAAAACCAAAAAAAATAGTTAGTTTAATTTCCGTACTTGTAGTAGAAATTAAAATGAAAACCCAAAAAGATTTCTCGTTCTTCTTTCACTTGTTGGGAGCTTTCCCGTGTAAATAGTTTTATTTTCTTTTCTTTTCTTTGGGGGTCGAGAGTAGAAGACCATATTGAAAATGTTTAGTGGCTCTCTTATGCATGATTTTTTATTTAACTTAGAGCCCATATTACTCTGTCTTCTCTCTTGAGTTGAATGCTTGCAGATTCCAGCTTAGTCCAATGCACGTGCATTATTATTATTATACACATCGTTCGGTGGTGCAAGTGAAAGGCAATAATGAAGATATATGATGGAATTATTGAGATGAGAAAAGCTGGTATGAACTCGACCTCTCTTGTTTTTGTAAATATGATGAGTTCATCGTTCCTGATTCAGCCTATTATGAAGTAAACATATTTGCAATGACATTTAGAGATTATAGTTGCTTGTGCCATAATTGATTAGCTATGAGTTATAATGGTTTACCTTGCGTGCTGATACGTCCATTTTGCATCATGCTTTTATATCAATATTTATTGCATTATGGGCTGTTATTACACATTATATCTCAATACTTATGGCTATTCTCTCTTATTTTACAAGGTTTACCATGAAAGGGGGAATGCCGGCAGCTGGAATTCTGGCTGGAAAAGGAGCAAACATTGGAAATCTATTTTGCACTGCTCCAAAAATCCTGAAACTCCACGAAACATCTTTTTAGAATTAATAAGAATTATTGGGCGAAAGAAATACACCAGGGGGCCCACACCTCAGCCAGGAGAGTGGGGGCGCCCCCCCCCCCCCCTACTGGGCGCGCCCCCTGTCTCCTGGACCCCCTGGTGGGCCCCCGGTGTCCATCTTCTGCTATATTAGAGCTTTTACCCTGGAAAAAATCGTGGGCAAGCTTACGGGACAAAACTCCGCCGCCACGAGGCGAAACTTGGGTGAACCAATCTAGGGCTCCGGCGGAGCTGTTCTGCCGGGGACACTTCCATCCGGGAGGGGGAAATCATCACCAACATCATCACCAACGATCCTCTCATCAGGAGGGGGTCAATCTCCATCAACATCTTCACCAGCACCATCTCCTCTCAAAACCCTAGTTCACCTCTTGTATCCAATCTTGTATCAAAACCACAAATTGGTACCTGTGGGTTGCTAGTAGTGTTGATTACTCCTTGTAGTTGATGCTAATTGGTTTATTTAGTGGAAGATCATATGTTCAGATCCTTTATGCATATTATTACCCCTCTGATTATGAACATGAATATGCTTTGTGAGTAGTTACGTTTGTTCCTGAGGACATGGGTGAAGTCTTGCTATTAGTAGTCATGTGAATTTGGTATTCGTTCGATATTTTGATGAGATGTATGTTGTCTTTTCCTCTAGTGGTGTTATGTGAACATCGACTACATGACACTTCACCATTATTTGGGCCTAGAGGAAGGCATTGGGAAGTAATAAGTAGATGATGGGTTGCTAGAGTGACAGAATCTTAAACCCTAGTTTATGCGTTGCTTCGTTAGGGGCTGATTTGGATCCATATGTTTAATGTTGTGGTTAGATTTACCTTAATACTTCTTTTGTAGTTGCGGACGCTTGCAATAGGGGTTAGTCATAAGTGGGATGTTTGTCCAAGTAAGGGCAGTACCCAAGCACCGGTCCACCCACATATCAAATTATCAAAGTACCGAACGCGAACCATATGAACGTGATGAAGACTAGCTTGACGATAATTCCCATGTGTCCTCGGGAGCTCCTTTCTCATTATTAGAAATTTTCCAGGCTTATCCTTTGCTACATAAAGGATTGGGCCACCTTGCTGCACTTTATTTACTTTATTTACTCTTTACTCGTTACTATCTGTCTTATCACAAAACTATCTATTACCTACTATTTCAGTGCTTGCAGAGAAAACCTTATCGAAAACTGCTTATCATTTCCTTCTGCTCCTCGTTGGGTTCGACACTCTTACTTATTGAAAGCTCTACGATTGATCCCCTAAACTTCTGGGTCATCAAGACTCTTTTCTGGCGCTGTTGCCGGGGAGTGTAGCGCTTTTGGTGAGTGGAACTTGGTAAGGAAACATTTATATAGTGTGCTGAAATTTTCTGTTACTTGTCACTATGGAAACTAATCCTTTGAGGGGCTTGTTCAGGGTATCTTCACCCCGAACAGAAGAGCAAAGAGTTGCTCCTCAACCTACTGAACTTTATGAAAATATTTACTTTGAGATTCCTTCGGGTATGATACATAAACTGTTAGCTAATCCATTTGCGAGAGATGGAACATTACATCCTGATTTACACCTTATCTTTGTGGATGAAGTTTGTGGATTATTTAAGCTTGCAAGTATTCCCGATGATGTTGTCAAAAGGAAGGTCTTCCCTTTATCTTTGAAGGGAGATGCATTGACATGGTATAGGCTATGTGATGATATGAGATCTTGGAATTATAAGCGATTGACGTTGGAATTTCACCAGAAGTTCTATCCTATGCATCTTGTTCATCGTGATGGTAATTACATATATAATTTCTGGCCTCGCGAAGGAGAAAGCATCGCTCAAGCTTGGGGGAGGCTTAAGTCAATGTTATATTCATGCCCCAATCATGAGCTCTCTCGGGAAATGATTATTCAAAACTTTTATGCTCGGCTTTCTCTTGATAATCGCAACATGCTCGATACTTCCTGTGCTGGTTCTTATATGCCGAAGACTATTGATTTCAAATGGGACTTATTGGAAAGAATTAAACGCAACTCTGAAGATTGGGGTTCGGACGATGGTAAGGAGTCAGGTATGACACCTAAGTTCGATTGTGTTAAATCTATTATGGATACCGATGCTTTTCGTGGATTTAGCGCTAAGTATGGACTTGACTCTGAGATAGTAGCTTCTTTCTGTGAATCTTTTGCTACTTACGTTGATCTCCCTAAAGAGAAGTGGTTTAAATATAATCCTCCTGTTGAAGTGAAAGTAGTTGCACCTATTACAGTCGAAGAAAAGACTACCACTTATAGTGATCCTATTATTCCTACTACTTATGTTCAGAAACCTCCTTTTCCTGTTAGGATAAAAGATCATGCTAAAGCTTCGACTGTTGTTCGTAAGAGTAATACTAGGACTTATACACCTCCTGAGCAAATTAATGTTGAACCTAGTACTGCTATTGTTAAAGATCTCTTGGATGATGATTTAGATGGGCATGTTATTTATTTGTGTGGTGAGACTGCTAATATTGCTAGACTAGATACTAAGATGCATAGACCTGTCGTAGGCATGCCTGTTATTTCTATTAAAATAGGAGATCATTGTTATCATGGCTTATGTCATATGGGTGCTAGTGCTAGTGCAATACCTTATACCTTATATCAAGAAATTATGCATGACATTGCACCCGTTGAATTAGAAGACATTGATGTTACTATTAAGCTTGCTAATAGGGATACCATTAAACACTTTGGGATTGTTAGAGATGTTGAAGTTTTGTGTGGGAAGGTTAAATACCCTGCTGATTTCCTTGTTCTTGGCTCCCAACAAGATGATTTTTGTCCCATTATTTTTGGTTGACCCTTCTTGAATACAGCTAGTGCTAAGATTGATTGTGAAAAAGATACAGTCACCATTGGCATAGATGGTATTTAATTTTGCTAAGTTTCGTAGACAACCTCGTGATAGGGAACCACCTAGTAAGGATGAAATTATTGGTATTGCTTCCATTGCTGTGCCTCCTACTGATCCGTTGAACAATATTTGCTAGACCATGAAAACGATATGTTTATGAAGGAAAGAAGGGAAATAGATGAAGTGTTCCTTAAACATGAACCTATGCTGAAACATAACCTTCCCGTTGAAATTCTTGGGGATCCCCCTCCACCCAAGGGTGATCCCGTGTTTGAACTCAAACCTTTACCTGATAATCTTAAGTATGCTTATCTTGATGAAAAGAAAATATATCTTGTTATTATTAATGCTAACCTTTCAGAGCAAGAAGAAGAAAGATTATTGAAAACTCTGAAGAAGCACCGAGCAGCTATTGGATATACTCTGGATGATCTTAAGGGCATTAGTCCCACATTATGCCAACACAAAATTACAGTGGAGAAAGATGCCAAACCAGTTAGAGATCCTCAAAGACGACTAAATCCCAAGATGAAAGAAGTGGTAAGAAAGGAGATACTAAAGCTCCCTGAGGCAGGTATTATTTATCCCGTTGCTGATAGTGAATGGGTAAGCCCTGTCCATTGCGTTCCTAAAAAGGGAGGTATTACTGTTGTTCCTAATGATAAAGATGAATTGATCCCGCAAAGAATTATTACAGGTTATAGGATGGTAATTGATTTTCGTAAGTTAAATAAAGCTACTAAGAAAGATCATTACCCTTTACCTTTTTTGATCAAATGCTAGAAACACTATCCAAACACACACATTTCTGCTTTCTAGATGGTTATTTTGGCTTCTCTCAAATACCTATGTCAGCGAAGGATCAATCAAAAACTACTTTTACTTGCCCTTTTGGTACTTTTGCTTATAGACGTATGCCTTTTGGTTTATGTAATGCACCTGCTACCTTTCAAAGATGCATGATGGCTATATTCTCTGATTTTTGTGAAAAGATTTGTGAGGTATTCATGGATGATTTCTCCGTTTATGGATCCTCTTTTGATGATTGTTTGAGCAACCTTGATCGAGTTTTGCAGAGATGCGAAGACACTAGTCTCGTCCTGAATTGGGAAAAGTGTCACTTTATGGTTAACGAAGGCATTGTTTTGGGGCATACAATCTCTGAGATAGGTATTGAAGTTGATAAAGCCAAAGTTGATGCTATTGAAAAGATGCCATGTCCCAAGGACATAAAAGGTATAAGAAGTTTCCTTGGTCATGCCGGGTTTTATAGGAGGTTCATTAAAGAATTTTCTAAAAAACTCTAGGCCTCTAACTAATTTATTGCAAAAAGATATTACTTTTCTCTTTGATGATGATTGTGTAGAAGCATTTGAAATACTTAAGAAAGCTTTGATCACTGCACCTATTGTGCCGCCACCTGATTGGAATTTACCTTTTGAAATTATGTGCATGCTAGTGATTATGCTGTAGGTGATGTTCTAGGGCAAAGAGTCGATAAGAAATTGAATGTTATCCAGTATGCTAGTAAGACTCTTGATACTGCCCAAAGAAATTATGCTACTACTAAAAAAGAGTTCTTAGCAGTCGTGTTTGCATGTGATAAGTTTAGACCTTATATTGTTGATTCCAAATTTACTATTCACACTGATCATGCTGCTATTAAATATCTTATGGAAAAGAAAGATGCTAAGCCTAGACTCATTAGATGGGCTCTCTTGCTCCAAGAATTTGACTTGCATATTATTGATAGAAAGGGAGCTGAGAACCCCGTTGCAGATAACTTGTCTAGGTTAGAGAATGTTCTTGATGACCCACTGCCTATTGATGATAGTTTTCCTGATGAACAATTAGCGGTCATTAATGCTTCTCGTACTCCTCCTTGGTATGATGATTATGCTAATTACATTGTTGCTAAATTCATACCTCCTAGTTTCACATACCAACAAAATAAAAAGTTCTTTTATGATTTAAGACATTAATTTTGGGATGACCTACACCTTTATAAAGAAGGAGTAGATGGTGTTATTAGATGTTGTGTGCCTGAGCATGAACAGGAACAGATTCTACGTAAGTGTCACTCTGAGTCTTATAGAGGACACCACGCTGGAGATAGAACTGCACACAAGGTACTACAATCTGGTTTTTATTGGCCTACTCTCTTCAAAGATGCTCGTAAGTTTGTCTTATCTTGTGATGAATGCCAAAGAGTAGGTAACATTAGTAGACATCAAGAAATGCCTATGAATTATTCTCTTGTTATTGAACCATTTGATGTTTGGGGCTTTGATTATATGTGACCTTTTCCTGCCTCCAATGGTTATACACATATTTTAGTTGCTGTTGATTACGTTACTAAGTGGGTAGAAGCTATTCC
>LR880970.1:560137229-560161951 GCA_904067115.1 Aegilops sharonensis
CTATCTCTATAGTAATCATGTGGTTTGTTATTAAGGTAATACACGAATGATGGTTGAAGTTGGCAACAATCATGATTGTAGATTCTTATTGAAATAGAGAAACGAATTCAAATTTAGTTCGAATTGTAGCGGTAGTATAGACATTTGGAATGCACTAAAATGTTGGTATGAGTAGGTTACATGCATTATACAGCAAAGCGAAAAAATTTAATCGGACATAACATGGATTCATACTCCCTCCTTCCATCTATATAGGGTGTAATGAGATTTTTAAGACCACCTTTGACTATTGACAATATTAATAGTACATGACATGCACAATGTGAAAATTATATCATTGAAAGAACCTTTCATAGACGAAGTTAACAGTGTGCTTTGTGTAAGTTGCATGTCATATATCATTGCTCTAATATTTGATCAAAGTTAGCATCGAAAAACGCATTAGGCCCTATATAGATGGAAGGAGGGAGTAGCTTTGAATAGCATTTGTATAGTAAAACGGGGTAAGACTCTCTCTTTGTGTGGTGTGAATAGTTTTTTTTTTTTTCGTTTTCTTCTTGGTTGAGGGAAGTGCGAATTGATTTGGTACGTACAAGTACAATATTACTATGCAGTCAAAAAAAAGTACAATATTACTACACGTTAGGCTTGTCCCTAAAATTCAACCCGCGTCTTGTTATATCCCGAAAATTTAGATATCGTGCTCCCAAAACTGGCGCCTTCACAACCCGCGCCTTGCTATCCCGAAATTACAACGCGCGCGAAAACTCCCTCCAGCTGCCAAATCCCGACACGCGAAATCCCCCTTCTAACCCTGAGCCGAAAGGGCCGCTAGTTCAAATCGGTGGGGGGTACTTTTGTAACACACCCTACATTTTGGACAAGTGCGTCCCTAAGTCATGCTTCACCCCCTCCCATCGCCCCCTCTTCGCCATTCGAAATCCTAGGCCGCCATAACCTCTCCGCTCCAGCCGCGAAACCCACCCTCCTCCGTCCGCCACGTCACCGCTGCCTAGCCGGAGCCTCTTCCCCGACGACGTCGTCCACTGCAACAGCTCAATGTCCCTCTCCACCTCCCCGGATGAGGATCCGTCGTCCATCTCACCGTCCCGCCGGTTCAGCCGCCCCGTCCTCCACCTCCAAGGAGCTGCTTCGACGATCGCCTCGTCTATCACGACTGCTCCATCCCCACAGCGTTGCCTTAACCTGCTCCATCAGAACCGCGGCATCCTCACCGAATCCTCGGACGAAGCCGAGGCCTACTCGGCGCCACCAAAGAGGTTGTACACACATCGCATCGCACCTTTTCCTTAACTCGACCTCCCAGCGCCGACGGTGCTCCATCCCGCACCCCCATGGAGTGGCTACCTTGAAGCCGGCGCCGCGGGCGACATCTCCACGGCGGCTCTCCCCCAGTGCGAGGCCCCTTCGGTGGCGGCGTCCATACCAGCCGGATCTGCTGCTGCTGCTCCGGCTCTCGCTCGCTCGCTCGTGCTGCTGCTGCTCCGGCTCTCGCTCGATCACTCGCGCTGCTGCTGCTGCTCCAGCTCTCGCTCGATGGCTCGATCGCCCAGCTGCTGCTGCTACTCTCCCCCTCGCTCGTGCTGCTGCTCTGCTCCGATTAAGCCACACTTCAGTCGACTGAATCGACTTTTGGGTCAGTAGATTTTCAGGGGTCGGGGGGGCTCGCCGGAGTTAAGGAAGAACCACCCGTAGCGGGGACGCGGGCTCACCGGAGAGGTACCCCACTATCTATCTTAGGGTTTAGGGTGGGGCGGGGGGCCTAGAGGGCTGGCCGGGGCGGCGGTGGCGAGTTGTTTCGTTGCGGCGAGGCGTCGCTGGGGCCGGCGGTTCGGCCGGTGGTGGCAGGCGGCTTAGGGGTGTGCAGGTTGAAGATGAACTGCAGGCCCTCCGTAAACTACATGTCAAGTGTCTCTCTGCTACCATTGCATTCAGTTTCGACAGTAGCATTCAGATTCCACAGTTTATTTCAGTTTCGACAGTTAAGTTCAGAGTCAACAGTTTTTACCTCATCTGTTGTAGTCAGGTGGTTTTTGGTGATGTTAATTTTACATCCATTTTTCATCATCTATTGGAGATGCTATTAGAATCCCACTTGAGATTGACGATGTCTGTCTTGTGCTGCTTCAGCCTTGACGTCTTACGGCTGACCGGAGCTACTCCAACGACAGAACGATCCATCACAACAGAGCAGTGCCCTGGACGCCGTCTACAGATTCCTCAGATCTTCCTCCACACCTCTGACAGCCACCTCTGCCTCAACTGCTTCAGCGACCAACCCAATGATGCTGAGGTCGACACGGCTACGGCAAAGAGGTTGTACACTTGTTGCTTCACTTATTACTATACATTCACGTCGATCCATTAAGGCTATTTTGGTTCAATGGAAAAACATAGCAATAGGGAATTTTCCAATGGCGCTCTACTATTCAATTATTCATGCATTTTGTTGAAAGGAATGAAACAAAACATCCACATGGACCTACTTTTCAAAATCCTATGCATGAAAACAAGACCAAGTGCATTAGTGCCAGAATAACATTCTAACTGTACACGCTTTCATATGGTTTCTCTTTATTTTGGCCATGTTTCTTTCCATTCCTCTGCTCTTCCAATTCCTGTAAACCAAACACCCAAGTTGATAGAAATCATGTGTTTACAAATGCTATGTTTACCATGTGCATTTTCCTATCCTATTCCTGTGTTTTTCCTATCCCTGCATTTTAAGAATCATGCAAGCCAAATGAGCCCTTACAGAATTACTTCAGTTACAGGTACGTGTCGAAGGGAACTTTGTGTGGTTTGTCCTGCTCCTGCCGCGACGTCGTCCACCTCACCTGAGCTGCTCCATCGACAGAAGCTTCCACCAAACCAGACATCACGACTCCTGACCGTCTTTCGCCGCCTCAGATCTCCTTCCCTGCCGCCGGCACGCACCCCAACGGCATCACCATCATCGACTCAGCAGATGAACCTGAGGAGTACACGGGTCCACAAGAGAGGTTGCACTCTTTTGTTTCTGCTTATGTTATGCATTGCTTAAACTTACCTCCTACTTTATCGTCCTGTTCAGCTCTTAGACTCCCAACTCAGGTCCAAATTCATGTTCAAACTTGAGTTCTAAATTAGTTGTGGGGCACATATCGAGGCAGCAATGAGTAGTATGTCTGTCTAATATCTGGTTCACCTAGGGTATGCCTATGTTGTTCATCTTGGGTGGGAAACAAATAGTAAAGCAATCATCATATGCCTTTTTATTAATTTAAAGCAATCATCAGCCTACTATCATTATTTTTGGATCCATCCACTGGTTGTTACCATCACTCTAAATTTCTGCATGCTCTCCTTACATAATCTCAGCATATTTTTTCGTATGCATGTCAGATATTGTACACAGTCATGCTGAACATGTAGAGAAAAAGAGAAGAGTTTTGCGCGGCAATACAATGTCATGCAGACATCGCTCCATGGTGGGTTCAATGGCAAACCCTCCCCACCCCTCTCCAGATTGTAATCCAGAGGAAGATATCTGTTCTGAGGCGGATTCAGACGCCGTTGACCACTCCTATTTACCCCCCAAGGTGTTTGCTCTACCTTGGCATGATGATGTTAGTCATATCATGCATATGTTGCCTTGCAGTGCCTAATTTTGACATCATATATGTCATCTTCTTAGTTTAGCCATGTTCTGTAATGCACATGCTTAGTTTCTATATCATATATGGGAATTATGCAATCTCATGTCTTTTAGCCAGCCATAATATATGTGAAATGTGCAATGCCATCCTGTTTAACCAGGCATCATATATTTGAATGATATCTAGCCCATCCTTTTCTTCATTACATTTCCATTTGTCGACAATGTTTGTACATTAAACTACTCTTCCTATGAATCAGCCATTTGGGTGGGAGTTGGAAAAATCTGGAGTGAAAACAAGGCCTTCAGAGCAGACAGTGCTACCTGTCGAAGCAGATCTCTTGTTGGGTCCCGATAGCTCCTCAGAGATGGATTCAGAGATAGATGACCAGTCCTATTCCCCTACTGAGGTGTATGCTCTAACATGGCACGGTTATACTGCTCATATCATGCATACGGCGTCTTGCATTGTATAGTTTAGACATCATATACACAATATTCAACACCATGTTCTTAGTTCAGACATCATATCGAATGCCCTCTGTTTAGCATATAAATCACATATGTGAATTACATGATGCGATCCTGATTACTTAGATAACATGTAGGTGAATTATGTCATGCGATCCTGTTTTGTTATTCATCATATCTTTGAATTATTTTATGCTATGCTATCCAGTTTAGATAGACATCATATATGTGAAATTATGTCATGCTATCCGTTTTAGTTAAACAATATAGATGTCAACTATTTCATGCCCTCTTTTTTCCACACTATCTATTGCATCTATCTCTCATACAATGTCTGTACATTCAACTATGTTTCTTGTTTATCAGCCATTTGAATTGGAGCGGGTGATGCCAGTATCTAGCGAAATAAAAACACGGTCTTCAAATAAAATAGTGCTACCTGTTGGTGGAGATAGCACCCCGGTTGTACATGCACAAGAACCAGCCCTACCACAAATAACCCAAACTCTCGCAGATTGTACCCCTACTGCGATGGACAGAGAACCAGCTTCACCCAATCTAACCCCAACCCCAGCCGATAGTAACCCAGTTCATGTTGACACAGCACCATCTCCACCACAGAGCTCCCAAACAAGAGCAGTTAGTAAGGCAGCTCAAGTGCCCAAAGGTCCAGTACTATCATAGTGAACCCCAGCTCCACCAGTTAGTACGCCTATTCCCGTGGAGGAATCACAACCAGCCAGTCGTAGTTTAGCATCTATCGCATTTGATGTTGTTAAATCGTATGTGCGTATCTTCCCATCTTGGAAATATTATACTGAAGATGAACGAAAATGCCAGTTGTAGGTGTTTGTCCAGGAGTTATGTGTAAGTAATGTTATTCATGGCAACTACTTTGCTTCGTCCCATACATCCTACCTCCATGATGGTTATAATACAGCAAATTTTCCCATTTTTCTCTATAGAGAAGGACCGATTTGGAAACTCAGGATGAGGTAACCTGTGCTAATACCTCTACTATCTTCAAGAATACTTGGTGGCAGTATCGGAATTACCTGAAGAAAACGTACTTCACCGGCAAAGAAACTCATCAAATTCCCTTACGTTCTCCTGAGACACATTTACTGGACGATGACTGGGAACACCTTGTTCTATACTGGTCCCGAACCAAGAATGTGGTAAGGTCTATGAGCTCATTTTCTGTTTTTAAGTATTATATGCTTGCGTCTTACTGTACTCTGTTCATGTAGAACAAGTGCCTAAACCTGAAGAACAACTATTCTAATTTAAGATTCCATTGTTATCATAGTTCAAAAAAGCGCTAGGCGTTAAATTGTGCATTTTGCCACCGCCTTGCACTTTACTGACCAAAGCGCATGCTTATGCGCAGTTATGCACAGATTAAGCATAGTTATGCGCAATGTGTTTTGCCAACGCCTAGACCCTAGGCGCGCTTAAGCGCTTGCTTAGGCGCGCCTTTTTTAAGTATGATTGCTTTGCTCTTGTAACATTGTATTTACTCATACAAACTTATTTTTAAATTGAAGGATCCAATTGAAACTCCAATGGCACGACAGGTATGTTCACGCATGTTTCTTTAACAGGTTTGCTCTTATCAATAGCTCTTTTGATTTCAATTTCAATTGTGTATACAGTTGACTTTCATATCATGCACATTACTTGTAACGCCCTCGATGCGGTTATATCTCCCACGTGTCGAAGCACAACTTAGAGGCATAACTGCATTGAAAGCAATGTCGCAAGTGAGGTAATATTCGCACAATCCATGTAATTCATAAGGGAAAATATACATAGTTGGCTTACAGTCGCCACTTCACACAATGCATAAATAAACATCCATCATTCAGATTACACTCAAGGTCCGACTATGGAACCAAAATAAAAGAAGACTACCCCAAATGCTACACAGATCAACGATCGTCCCGACTGGGCACCTCTACTGATCATCTGGAAACGAAACATAGTAACGACCAAGAGCCTCATCAAATTCCCACTTGAGCTCGGTTGCGCCATCTGCGCCAGTATACTCGGCACCTGCATCTGTTTTGGTAGAATCTGTGAGCCACGGGGACTCAGCAATCTCACACCCGCGAGATCAAGACTATTTAAGCTCAAAGGTAGGACAAGGCAATATGGTGGAGCTGCGGCAAGCACTAAGCATATATCGTGGCTAACATACGCAAGTGAGAGCGAGAAGGGAAGCAGCGCATGGGTCGAGAAGCTAGAAGCGATCAAGAAGTGATCCTGAAACTACTTACGTCAAGCATAACTCAAACCGTGTTCACTTCCCGGACTCCGCCGAGAAGAGACCATCACGGCTACGCACACGGTTGATGCATTTTAATGAAGTCAAGTGTCAAGTTATCTACAACCAGACATTAACAAATTCCCAACTGCCTCATAACCGCGGGCACGGCTTTCGAAAGATTATATACCCTGCAGGGGTGTCCCAACTTAGCCCATCATAAGCTCTCACGGTCAACGAAGGAACAGACCTTCTCCCAGGAAGACCCGATCAGTCTCGAAATCCAGGTTCGCAAAACATTTCGACAATGGTAAAACAAGACCAGCAAAGCCGCCCGATTGTGCCGACAAATCCCGATAGGAGCTGCACATATCTCGTTCTCAGGGCACATCCGGATTGTCCAAACTTCCGGTAGGCCAGCCCAGAGTTGCCCCTGGTGGCCACCGGCGGTTGACAGGTTGGACCAACACTCACGACGAGCACTGGCCCGGGGGGGTAATAAAGATGACCCTCGGGCTCGCGAAAACCCAAGGGAAAGGGCTTAGGTGGCAAATGGTAAAACCAAGTTTGGGCCTTGCTGGAAGAGTTTTATTCAAAGCGAACTGTTAAGGGGGTCCCATAAATCACCCAACCGTGTAAGGAACGCAGAATCAAGGAACATAACACCGGTTTACGGAACTAGGGCGGCAAGAGTGGAACAAGTCACCAGGCATAAGGCCGAGCCTTCCACCCTTTACCAAGTATATAAGGTGCATTAATATAAACAGGAGATATTATGATATCCCAAAGTAACCACGTTCCGACCTGGAACAAACTTCATCTTCACCTGCAACTAACAATGCTATAAGAGGGGCTGAGCAAAAGCGGTGACATAGCCAATCAATGGTTGCTAGGACAGGATGGTTAGAGGTTTATCATGGCAATAGGTAGGCATGGTAAACAAAGGCAGGTAGGGCTAACATAGCGATAGAGCGAATACTAGCAAGCAAAGATAGTAATGATTTCGAAGGTATGATCATCTTGCCTGCAAGGTTCTCAGAGTAGTCGAAGGCTGGATCCTCGTAAGCGTTCTCAACAGGTTCCTCGTTCACGTACTCATCTCCCGGCTCTACCCAAAGCAAGAACACAAGCAAAGGAACCACAATAAATCACGGTGCAATGCACAAGCAACAAGATGCAATGCATGCCATGATGTGCGAGAAGTGATATGCAATGCATATGCGTGCTTCGGGAGGAAAATGATGAACAAGGCATCAACTTGGCAAACCAAGTATGTCGCTGGAAAGATGAGATGATTTCGGTTGAAATCGATATAAAGATCACCGGAAACGGATGCACGGTTTGCAAATGGCAAGCAAAACAATAAGGGCACAAATCTGCGATTAACAGCACGATGCTACTTAGCATGCAACAAGAAACTATGCTACAGCACCCCAACATAAAAACAAAGCATATGGCAGTGATCTACAGGAGATGCTTAACAAAAGAGGAACACTGAGCTACGGCTAAATCACATCATAACAGGTCCAAACAAGCATGGTGAAAGTGCAAAAAATATCAGGCTGGACATGGCATAAATAACATTAGGAAGCAATGTTCAGAGCAAGTTATCTACAAGCTACAGGAACTTATAATAGCAAAACAAGGCATGGCCTGATTCTACTCAAAGCATAGATCAAAAGTCCCTTACTGACCATAAGCCAAAAAGCACCATAAGTAATAATGGCATGCATGTAAACATAGCAAGTTTCGTTAACAGATTCAGCAAACTGGACATGGCATTGACAGATTTACGAAGGCACCTTCGTGAGCTCGATGCACTCACTACAGATCACCTCATGATAAACTAAGCATACATCCATCAAGAAGACATGGCATAGAATCTATACATGGCAAGAACAACATCATAGCATACACGGGTCAACTACAACAACCTCGTAGAAATTGAATATCATGCAAACAATCTGCTAGGAAACATTTTGAAGCAAAAGTAGAGCACGAAAATGACATGCTAGACTACTCCATAATTTCAAACAAGGGCATGAATGGATATAGCATAACCATATGTTCAAAACATCCTTACTGAAGTATCTCTAAATATGCATGGATCTCTCTGTAGCAACATGTTTACATGGCATCACAATAACAGCAGAACAAGGACTTAAAACAGCAATATCCTGAAGCTTAGTTTGCATGCTTGTGCTAGTCACCACATAGATCACAAAAATACATGGCATACACCCCTGTAAAGATGGCATGGCATAGATCAAAACACCTTTAGGGATCAAGTTCATAAGATGCACACATAAGTCATGGCAAAAATGACAAAAGAGCTCGTGCTGATAAGATTCTGGAACTAACGATCTGAAGCCCTGTTCCATCAGCATTTCGGGCATCAAGATGAGCTCAAATGCAAATGATGCAATGGAATGGAATGATGTACTCTTCGAGACGAACAATTTGACATATTATACGCACGAAACGGAGCTACGGGTGCGAAGATGTGATGCGAAGAACATGCAATGATTTTATCACAGGAAAAAAAAGACTTGGAGAAAAACGAGGGGGAGAGAGGTCAACCGGGCCGAACTGGATCGGATCTAGGTCCGAGGTCNAGGAAACATTTTGAAGCAAAAGTAGAGCACGAAAATGACATGCTAGACTACTCCATAATTTCAAACAAGGGCATGAATGGATATAGCATAACCATATGTTCAAAACATCCTTACTGAAGTATCTCTAAATATGCATGGATCTCTCTGTAGCAACATGTTTACATGGCATCACAATAACAGCAGAACAAGGACTTAAAACAGCAATATCCTGAAGCTTAGTTTGCATGCTTGTGCTAGTCACCACATAGATCACAAAAATACATGGCATACACCCCTGTAAAGATGGCATGGCATAGATCAAAACACCTTTAGGGATCAAGTTCATAAGATGCACACATAAGTCATGGCAAAAATGACAAAAGAGCTCGTGCTGATAAGATTCTGGAACTAACGATCTGAAGCCCTGTTCCATCAGCATTTCGGGCATCAAGATGAGCTCAAATGCAAATGATGCAATGGAATGGAATGATGTACTCTTCGAGACGAACAATTTGACATATTATACGCACGAAACGGAGCTACGGGTGCGAAGATGTGATGCGAAGAACATGCAATGATTTTATCACAGGAAAAAAAAGACTTGGAGAAAAACGAGGGGGAGAGAGGTCAACCGGGCCGAACTGGATCGGATCTAGGTCCGAGGTCGCCGGAGCCGGATGCCGGAGGCGGGGACGACGGCGGCCGGAGGGAGGAGAGTGAGGCCGGGGCGGCGCTGGGCGGCGCGACGGTGGGGTGGCCGCAGTCGGAGGAGGCCGCGGGACGGCGCGGTCGGCGGCAGGCGCGCGCGGCGAGCGGCAGCGGCGGCGGGCTGCGCGGCGGCGGCGACGGGGCGCGCGGCGAGCGGCGGCGGCGGGGCGCGGCCCGGGTCGGGCGCGGGAGGGCCCGCGGCGGGCCTCGCGGGCCGGCGGCGGGGCTGGCGCGGCGGCGACACGTGGCGGCTCGCGAGTGGTCGGGCGGCGGCGGGCGGACGCGTCCGGTCTGATCCGGACGTGTCCGGCGGCGCGGAGGGGGAATTTTTAGGGTTTCATTCGGAATTCGGGGGAGGGGTCTATAAATAGAGGTAGAGGGAGCTAGGAGTTTCCAAATGGGGTGTATTTTCGCCCACACGATCGTGATCGAACGACCGAGAGCATGGAGGGGAGTTAGATGGGTTTTGGGCCACTTTGGAAGGGGTGTTGGGCTGCAACTTAAAAGAGGCCTATGCGAGAGTGCGGTTAACCGTTGGAGTACCAAACGAGCTCCAAATGACCCGAAACTTGACAGGTGGTCTACCGGTGGTATACCAGGGCCACTTGGCAAGGCTCGGTCCATTCCGAGAACGTTCAACACCCGCACACGGAAAGGAGACAAGAGGGGTGCACCGGTGCATGTGGGAGTGTCGGATTGCGAAACGGACAACGGGGAAAATGCTCGGATGCATGAGACGAACACGTATGCAAATGAAATGCACATGATGACATGATATGAGATGCATGACATGAACAAAATGCAAAATGAAAAACAAAACCCAACCACGGAGGGAATATCATAGCACATAGCCGAAAATGGCAAGAGTTGTTGTTACAATTATGGAAGGTTACATCCGGGGTGTTACAACACTCCACCACTACAAGAGGATCTCGTCCCGAGATCTAGGACTGAAAGAACTCCGGATATTCGGAACAGAGGTGATCCTCGCGCTCCCAGGTGGCTTCTCGGTCGGAATGGTGTGACCACTTCACTTTCAGGAATTTGATTGACTTTTTGCGAGTCTTGCGCTCGGTTTCTTCAAGAATAGCAACGGGGTGCTCATGATAAGAGAGATCTTCTTGGAGGTCGATTTCCTCGAAGTTGATAGTGCGCTCAGGAGTCTTGAAGCACTTGCGGAGCTGTGACACGTGAAACACATCGTGCACGTTTGCAAAGTTGGATGGAAGCTCAAGTTGATAGGCGAGATCGCCTCTTTTGCCAATGATCTTGAAAGGACCCACGTATCTAGGGGCAAGCTTCCCTTTGATACCGAAGCGACGAGTGCCTTTCATTGGAGAGACGCGGAGGTAGACATGGTCTTCGATTTCAAAAGCCAAATCACGGTGCTTGCTATCATAGTAACTCTTCTGGCGCGATTGCGCGGCTTTGAGATTCTCACGAATGACTTTGCACATTTCTTCGGCTTCTGTGATCAAGTCGTTGCCAAGAAGTTGGCGTTCACCTCTCTCAGACCAATTGAGAGGAGTACGGCACTTTCTGCCATAAAGAATTTCGAATGGGGCCTTGCCCGAACTCACTTGGAAACTGTTGTTGTATGAGAACTCGGCATATGGAAGACAATCTTCCCACTTCATGCCAAAGGAGATGACAC
The DNA here is from genome assembly GCA_904067115.1 of Aegilops sharonensis. Lineage (NCBI taxonomy): Eukaryota > Viridiplantae > Streptophyta > Magnoliopsida > Poales > Poaceae > Aegilops > Aegilops sharonensis. Next base: position 560,148,581 of record LR880970.1, read on the forward strand.
AAGCCCTGAGCATATCTTCAAGAATTTGATTGACTCGCTCGACTTGGCCACTTGTTTGAGGATGGAAAGCTGTGCTGAAACGAATGTTGGTACCCATGGCCGTCTGAAAGGAGTCCCAGAACTTAGAAGTGAAGATGCTTCCACAGTCTGAGGAGATCAATTGCGGAATGCCGTGCAAGGAGACAATTCTGGAGGTGTATAGCTCTGCCAGCTGAGCTGCTGTGATAGATTCTTTGATAGGAAGAAAATGAGCCACTTTAGTAAGCTTGTCAATGACAACAAAGATAGCATCATTTCCACGCTTGGACTTAGGAAAACCAGTCACGAAGTCCATCTTGATATGATCAAACTTCCATTCCGGAATAGCAAGAGGTTGGAGGAGACCAGCTGGTCTTTGATGTTCTGCTTTCACCCTTCTACAGACATCACATTCACTCACGAATTGAGCAATCTCTCGCTTCATTCGAGTCCACCAATATGACTGCTTGAGGTCATGGTACATCTTCGTACTTCCAGGATGAATGGATAGGAGGGAATTGTGTGCCTCATTCATGATGACTTTTCTCAGATCGCCTTTGGGAACCACAATTCGATCCTCGAAGAAAAGAGTATCTTTGTCATCCAAGCGATAGCACTTGTATTTGGAAATGCCCTTGTCAATACCACGTTTCACCTTCTTCACCATAGTATCCAGGAGTTGTGCCTCACGAATTTGATCTTCCAAAGTAGGAGAGACTATGAGGTTGGCAAGAAAGCCTTGAGGAACAACTTGAAGATTCAGCTTGCGGAAAGCTTCACAAAGATCTGGTTGAAATGGCTTTAGAATTAGACTGTTGCAATAAGCCTTTCTGCTCAGAGCATCTGCAATCACATTCGCCTTGCCAGGAGTATATTCAATACTTGGATTGTACTCTTGAATCATTTCGACCCATCGAGTTTGCCTGAGGTTGAGATTTGGTTGAGTGAAGATATACTTGAGGCTCTTGTGATCGGTGAAAATGTCCACTTGCCTTCCCAATAACAGATGTCTCCATGTTATCAATGCATGGACAACTGCCGCCAACTCGAGATCGTGAGTGGGGTAGTTCTTTTCGTTGGGCTTCAACTGGCGAGAGGTATAGGCCACAACTTTCTTCTCTTGCATCAACACAGCACCGAGACCTTGAAGGGAAGCATCACAGAATACTTCGAATGGCTTGGATTCATCAGGAGGAGTCAAAACAGGAGCTGTGACTAGCTTCTCTTTGAGGGTGTTGAAAGCGACATCACACTCAGGCGTCCAGACATACTTGACATGCTTCTGGAGGAGGTTGGAAAGAGGCTTTGCAATCTTAGAGAAGTTCTCAACGAATCTTCGGCAATAGCTTGCAAGACCAAGAAAACTGCGGAGCTGCTTGACATTCTGAGGAGGTTCCCAATTCAGAACTGCAGAAACCTTCGCCGGATTAACAGCAATTCCCTTGGCGGAGATGATATGACCGAGGTAAAGAACTTCATCAAGCCAGAACTCACATTTGGAAAACTTCGCATAAAATTGATGCTCTCTGAGCTTGTCGAGCACCAATCGCAAATGTTTGGCATGATCCGACTTATTCTTGGAGAAGACCAAAATATCATCGAGATACACCAAGATGAATTCATTTGTGTAGGGGTTGAAGATAAAGTTCATCATGCGAGAGAATGTTGGAGGAGCATTGACAAGGCCGAAAGACATGACAGTATATTCATAAGAACCATAGCTTGTTCTGAATGCTGTGTTGGGGATATCTTGTTCACAAATGCGAATCTGATGATAACCCATACGAAGGTCAAGCTTGGAGAATACTTTAGCGCCTTTGAGTTGCTCGAAAAGCTCATTGATGTTGGGAAGTGGATACTTGTTCTTGATTGTCTTCTTATTCAATGGACGGTAATCGACGCAAAGTCGATCCGTGCCATCCTTCTTCTGGACAAAAAGAACTCCACAACCCCATGGAGATGAACTCGGTCTGATCAAACCCAGACGCTCTTGTTCATCGAGCTGTTTCTTCAATTCTTTCAGCTCATTGGGTCCAAGCTTGTAAGGACGCTTGCAAACAGGTTCAGTTCCAGGCTCAAGATCAATAACGAACTCGACTGGCCGATGAGGAGGCATACCCGGAAGTTCTTATGGAAAGACATCTTGGTACTCACAAACGACTGGAATTTGAGAAATAGCATCCAATTCGCCCTTCTCATTGAGAGAAAACAACCGAATGGTTTCATCACGAGCGGCATAGATGATAACATCCTTAGAAGGGTGTGTCAATTGAATTTGTCTGGCAGCACAATCAAGCTGAGCCTTGTGCTTAGAAAGACAGTCCATCCCAAGAATTAGATCAATATCAGAATCACCAAGAACCATTGGAGAAGATAGAAATCTATAGTCGCCCATCTTGATACCGACATTTGGAACGAAAGCTCGAGAAGTCATTTGCCGAGCTGGGGAAACAATCGACAAAGGACTCGGCAATACTTGAGTATCCAAATCATGCATAGCCACAAAAGGTCTTGAAATGAAGGAATGCGATGCACCAGTATCAAATAAGACTTTTGCGGGAATATCATTAACAGGAAGATTACCCATTATTACATCAGAAGAATCCTCTTCCTGAGCTGCATTCATCATGTTCACCTTAGCAGACTTTGGATTATGCTTGACCACTGCATTGCTTGAAGATCTCACAGGAGGAGGAGGAGGAAGGCGCCTTTGATTGAAACACTTGTTCGCATAGTGACCTTTCTGCTAGCACTTGTTGCAAGTCACTTCTGAGAGCGGACGGTGATAAGGAGCATTTGACCTTGGAGCTTGAGGCTGAGACTTGTTCTGATAGCTTGGGTTGGGTGGGTGGGAAGATCCACGACCACCTGAGTTCTTCTGTTGGTAAGGCTGACGAAACGGAGGAGGAGGAAGGTAGAACTTCTGCTGCTTAGCTGCCACTTGAGAGGAAGAAGAAGACTGAACTGCATCCCTGATTCTCTTTTTAGATGCCTCACACTTGAGCTGAGCACCTTCTTGCTTGAGTGCCATATTGTAGAATTGATCAAACTGAGTAGGCTCAACAAGAACAAGAGCTAACTGCAGATCCTCTCTAAGGCCACCTCTGAATTGATAGATCATACTCTTTTCATCAGGAACGTCTTGTTTAGCGAAGCGAGCAAGTTTCTGAAACTGCTTGTTGTATTCGTACACTGACATGTTGCCTTGCTTGAGATTGCAGAACTCCTCACGCTTGCTCTCAACAACACTGGTAGGAATATGGTGAGCTTTAAAGTCCCGACAGAAATCAGTCCAAGTAATCACTCGACCACCTCTAGAATCCTTGTATTGCTGGAACCAATCAGCTGCCTGATCCTTGAGCTGAAAAGAAGCAAACTTAACATAGTCCTCAGGCCTGACATTGCTGCATTCAAAATGCTTGTTGATATCCACGAGCCAATCATCGGCGTCTGTGGCCTCGGCACAGTAGCTGAAAGACTTTGGCTGATTTGCAAGGAACTGGTTGAGGGTAGGAAACTGAGACTGATGATTGAACTGCCCTTGACCTTGATTCCCTTGGTTGCCTTGGCCTTGGTTGCGCTCTTGCATGAGCTGAATCATCATCTGGGCATGGGCGTTAGAGGCTGCCATCAAAGCTTGCCATGCCTCCGGAGGCGGAGGTGGAGGTGGAGGGTTCGCCTGACTGTCATCATTGCGTTCCGGATTCTGACGCGTTGGCGGAGCCATCCTGAAGAGGGTGACATCCGTTAGCATCTTGATAGACAGATAGACAAGTTGAATCAACGGATAGAAATTGCAACATATAGTCTTCACAATAAACATTCGAACAAGGATGAACGAATGAATTCCAAAGTAAACATCACGTCCATTAAGGTGAGAAGCCACTTGATAAGATATTGCTGATAGAAAAATAAAAGCAAGGTACGGATGGAACAAATAAGTGGTAAGGATTACCCAATCACAAACCAAATATCTGCGGGAAGAAATGCTAGAGCTACTTGAAACCCACCTATAAACTCCCAAAACTTTCCGGTTATGCAATCAGGTGTTGGGGATACAGGGGAAGCAATATATCTCACCCAAACTAACAATCCCTACATCCAGCTGTATCCATCCTTCAACACATAACCAAGAAACCTTCGGAAATCGTGTACCTCAACCTTCGAAAAACATCCGTTATACGAGTCATGGCAATACTCCCGTACTCACCTCAGTACTGGGTTATCGGGGTTATCTCACCAACAACTGCATAAAAGAGATTTTCGATGTTGGCGTACTAAACTCAGGTATTCCAGAACTGCAACGATAAAATTATGGCGACAACACCTCAGAGCTCAACTCCCCGGGACACTTCCACTAAACCCATGACAGGAGGCACCAAGACAATGTTCTCACCATAAAACCATCGGAACAATTCCAAGATACCCGAGTGATCCTAATTTTTTTTTACTGAAATTTGAGAGGAGAAGAGTCAAAACTCTACGTCAGAATGCCTTACCAGAGCGATGAAGAGACTGGGGAGTAAAAAGAATTCCTAACTCTCCGACATATATAATCCTAAATGACTCAAAACATTTTTCTAGACACAACTCGGCCGCTAAAAACGATCAAGCAGGGGGGCTCCTAAGGTCGGGACTGGCTCTGATTACCAACTTGTAACGCCCTCGATGCGGCTATATCTCCCACGTGTCGAAGCACGACTTAGAGGCATAACCGCATTGAAAGCAATGTTGCAAGTGAGGTAATCTTCGCACAATCCATGTAATTCATAAGGGAAAAGATACATAGTTGGCTTACAGTCGCCACTTCACACAATACATAAATAAACATCCATCATTCAGATTACACTCAAGGTCCGACTACGGAACCAAAATAAAAGAATACTACCCCAAATGCTACACAGATCCCCGATCGTCCCGACTGGGCACCTCTACTGATCATCTGGAAACGAAACATAGTAACGACCAAGAGCCTCATCAAATTCCCACTTGAGCTCGGTTGCGCAATCTGCGCCAGTATCCTCGGCACCTGCATCTGTTTTGGTAGAATCTGTGAGCCACGGGGACTCAGCAATCTCACACCCGCGAGATCAAGACTATTTAAGCTCAAAGGTAGGACAAGGCAATATGGTGGAGCTGCGGCAAGCACTAAGCATATATCGTGGCTAACATACGCAAGTGAGAGCGAGAAGAGAAGCAGCGCATCGGTCGAGAAGCTAGAAGCGATCAAGAAGTGATCCTGAAACTACTTACGTCAAGCATAACTCAAACCGTGTTCACTTCCCGGACTCCGCCGAGAAGAGACCATCACGGCTACGCACACGGTTGATGCATTTTAATGAAGTCAAGTGTCAAGTTATCTACAACCGGACATTAACAAATTCCCATCTGCCTCATAACCGCGGGCACGGCTTTCGAAAGATTATATACCCTGCAGGGGTGTCCCAACTTAGCCCATCATAAGCTCTCACGGTCAACGAAGGAATAGACCTTCTCCCGGGAAGACCCGATCAGTCTCGGAATCCCGGTTCACAAAACATTTCGACAATGGTAAAACAAGACCAGCAAAGCCGCCCGATTGTGCCGACAAATCCCGATAGGAGCTGCACATATCTCGTTCTCAGGGCACATTCGGATTGTCCAAACTTCCGGTAGGCCAGCCCAGAGTTGCCCCTGGTGGCCACCGGCGGTTGACAGGTTGAACCAACACTCACGACGAGCACTGGCCCGGGGGGGGGGGGGTAATAAAGATGACCCTCGGGCTCGCGAAAACCCAAGGGAAAGGGCTTAGGTGGCAAATGGTAAAACCAAGTTTGGGCCTTGCTGGAAGAGTTTTATTCAAAGCGAACTGTTAAGGGGGTCCCATAAATCACCCAACCGTGTAAGGAACGCAAAATCAAGGAACATAACACCGGTTTACGGAACTAGGGCGGCAAGAGTGGAACAAGTCACCAGGCATAAGGCCGAGCCTTCCACCCTTTACCAAGTATATAAGGTGCATTAATATAAACAGGAGATATTGTGATATCCCAAAGTAACCACGTTCCGACCTGGAACAAACTTCATCTTCACCTGCAACTAACAATGCTATAAGAGGGGCTGAGCAAAAGCGGTGACATAGCCAATCAACGGTTGCTAGGACAGGATGGTTAGAGGTTTATCATGGCAATAGGTAGGCATGGTAAACAAAGGCAGGTAGGGCTAACATAGCGATAGAGCGAATACTAGCAAGCAAAGATAGTAATGATTTCGAAGGTATGATCATCTTGCCTGCAAGGTTCTCAGAGTAGTCGAAGGCTGGATCCTCGTAAGCGTTCTCAATAGGTTCCTCGTTCACGTACTCATCTCTGGGCTCTACCCAAAGCAAGAACACAAGCAAAGGAACCACAATAAATCACGGTGCAATGCACAAGCAACAAGATGCAATGCATGCCATGATGTGCGAGAAGTGATATGCAATGCATATGCATGCTTCGGGAGGAAAATGATGAACAAGGCATCAACTTGGCAAACCAAGTATGCCGCTGGAAAGATGAGATGATTTCGGTTGAAATCGATATAAAGATCACCGGAAACGGATGCACGGTTTGCAAATGGCAAGCAAAACAATAAGGGCACAAATCTACGATTAACAGCACGATGCTACTTAACAAAAGAGGAACACTGAGCTATGGCTAAATCACATCATAACAGGTCCAAACAAGAATGGTGAAAGTGCAAAAAATATCAGGCTGGACATGGCATAAACAACATCAGGAAGCAATGTTCAGAGCAAGTTATCTACAAGCTACAGGAACTTATAATAGCAAAACAAGGCATGGCCTGATTCTACTCAAAGCATAGATCAAAAGTCCCTTACTGACCATAAGCCAAAAAGCACCATAAGTAATAATGGCATGCATGTAAACATAGCAAGTTTCGTTAACAGATTCAGCAAACTGGACATGGCATTGACAGATTTACGAAGGCACCTTCGTGAGCTCGATGCACTCACTACAGAGCCCCTCATGATAAACTAAGCATACATCCATCAAGAAGACATGGCATAGAAGCTATACATGGCAAGAACAACATCATAGCATATACGGGTCAACTACAACAACCTCGTAGAAATTGAATATCATGCAAACAATCTGCCAGGAAACATTTTGAAGCAAAAGTAGAGCACGAAAATGACATGCTAGACTACTCCATAATTTCAAACAAGGGCATGAATTGATATAGCATAACCATATGTTCAAAACATCCTTACTGAAGTATCTCTAAATATGCATGGATCTCTCTGTAGCAACATGTTTACATGGCATCACAATAACAACAGAACAAGGACTTAAAACAGCAATATCCTGAAGCCTAGTTTGCATGTTTGTGCTAGTCACCACATAGATCACAAAAATACATGGCATACACCCCTGTAAAGATGGCATGGCATATATCAAAACACCTTTAGGGATCAAGTTCATAAGATGCACACATAAGTCATGGCAAAAATGACAAAAGAGCTCGTGCTGATAAGATTCTGGAACTAACGATCTGAAGCCCTCTTCCAACAGCATTTCGGGCATCAAGATGAGCTCAAATGCAAATGATGGAATGGAATGAAATGATGTACTCTTCGATACGAACAATTTGACATATTATACGCACGAAACGGAGCTACGGGTGCGAAGATGTGATGCGAAGAACATGCTATGATTTTATCACAGGAAAAAAAAGACTTAGAGAAAAACGAGGGGGAGAGAGGTCAACCGGGCCGAACTGGATCGGATCTAGGTCCGAGGTCGCCGGAGCCGGATGCCGGAGGCGGGGACGACGGCGGCCGGAGGGAGGAGAGCGAGGCCGGGGCGGCGCTGGGCGGCGCGGCGGCGGGGTGGCCGCAGTCGGAGGAGGCCGCGGGACGGCGCGGTCGGCGGCGGGCGCGCGCGGCGAGCGGCGGCGGCGGCGACGGGGCGCGCGGCGAGCGGCGGCGGCGGGGCGCGGCCCGGGTCGGGCGCGGGAGGGCCCGCGGCGGGCCTCGCGGGCCGGCGGCGGGGCTGGCGCTGCGGCGACACGTGGCGGCTCGCGAGTGGCCGGGCGGCGGCGGGCGGACGCGTCCGGTCTGATCTGGACGTGTCCGGCGGCGCGGAGGGGGAATTTTTAGGGTTTCATCCGGAATTCGGGGGAGGGGTCTATAAATAGAGGTAGAGGGAGCTAGGAGTGTCCAAATGGGGTGTAGTTTTCGCCCACACGATCGTGATCGAACGACCGAGAGCATGGAGGGGAGTTAGATGGGTTTTGGGCCACTTTGGAAGGGGTGTTGGGCTGCAACTTAAAAGAGGCCTATGCGAGAGTGCGGTTAACCGTTGGAGTACCAAACGAGCTCCAAATGACCCGAAACTTGACAGGTGGTCTACCGGTGGTATACCAGGGCCACTTGGCAAGGCTCGGTCCATTCCGAGAACGTTCAACACCCGCACACGGAAAGGAGACAAGAGGGGTGCGCCGGTGCATGTGGGAGTGTTGGATTGCGAAACGGACAACGGGGAAAATGCTCGGATGCATGAGACGAACACGTATGCAAATGAAATGCACATGATGACATGATATGAGATGCATGACATGAACAAAATGCAAAATGAAAAACAAAACCCAACCACGGAGGGAATATCATAGCACATAGCCGAAAATGGCAAGAGTTGGAGTTACAATTATGGAAGGTTACATCCGGGGTGTTACATTACTAGCATCACAACAGAGCCAATAGTGTTGTTGTACATGTAGACCCGTGGTACCCATCTAAAATCTTGTTGTGCCGTGTAGTTTCCCATGCTTTGTATTCTTTCACTGCTGCTTTATCTTGAACTGATATGATTTGAACCGTGTCTCTATTTTGATTTGGCAAGACAATGCAGTGACCATAGGACATAGATATATGTTTGTTTGATGCTTTTATTATGTACTAGTACTTGGCAATAGAAGACTTGGTAGTTTAATCCTGTCCACCTTACTAATGAACTGGTTCACCGAAATGAGTTTCATATACTAGAACATGCTAAACTTGTTATGTGTCTGCTTGTTTCTTCTTTTAGAATGCTGACAGAATATTGGGGAAGAGTGCCTTATTAAGCAATGGTAAAGGAAGTAATGCAGATAAGGTTCAGGATAGTGACACATCCTTGTTGGTCTCAAACAAAGCTGATAAAACAGCTAAGGAAGACTATCTTGAAGACAGCGAGACAACCCCAAAGTCCTGTCTTGGTTTAGTGTTCGAGTTACTCGCCACTACCGCTTGCACAAGCTATTCAAACTCACTGTCTGAATCAGTTCGGTTTCTTGAGTCTCAACTACAAGCTGAAAGACATCGATCAGCTGTGATGTGACAAGAAGCGGAAGGACTGCGGAAGTCCCTGGAGCATTCAGATGCATACTTTCTGGTGCAACAGCAAGCGTTGGAGGATTTTAGCGCCAAACAAGACAAAGCTAATCAGCTTGCTAAGCTTATTGCCAGCATGGTGGATACCCAGGATAATGTTTCTTGAGCTCTTCTAAAGTTGTTTCAGTTATGCTCTTGTTTTGCTGCCACGTTTATTTGCACTGGTGGCCAATTTTGACGGCCAAGTGTATGTAATATGCTGCTTTGTTCCCTATATTTGCACTGGTGGCGAACTTTGATGCCCAATGGATGTAATATGTGTAATAGCGGTAATAGGCTAGCCTTAATTGCTTGCTTATTTATTTCCTTATTGTCTTGTTTAGTTGTTTGCTTGTAGTCACTGCAGTTCTTTTTCTGTGTTTTTCTAGTGGCCACAATAGCCTATTTTTCGTAACTAGGCCAAAATAATCATGGCAACACACGGACTGTTGTAACCATGGGCCTCCTGCAGGCCGTATGATCCATGGGCCTTCATTCGGTCGTAGGAGCATTGGCCTTCTATACGGGCCGTAGGATCCATCGGCCTTCTATACGGGCCTTAGGGATCAATGGGCCTTCTACGGGCCGTAGGGTCCATGGGCCTTCTATGGGCCGTACTATCCATGGGCCTCATACGGGCCGTAGGATCCATGGGCCTTCTACGGGGCGTATCATCATTTCGCCAATCATGGGCCGTACTATTCGTGGACCATAATGGGCCGTTAATAGGCCGTATTTGATAACTCTATGAAAACAGCCCAACGAATTTTTTTTACATGAAAACGGCCCAACGTATTAACGGTCCGCAAACGGGCCGACTGTAACGACGGGCTAAATTTGGCCCACAAGCAGAAAATGACAGTAACGGGCCACATGTAACCGAATGCTGCAAATGAGCCCAAGAATCAATGGGCCCTGAGAAGGCCGAAAGATAACTTGGGCTGGAAACGGCCCAATGGAATAACGAGCCGTTAATGGGTATAAAGTGGTACACTGTTCATTACGGGCCAGTTTCACCATGGGCCGTTAATGGGCCAAGAGTTACAAAGGTCCTCATATGGGCCGAAAGAAGTCATGGGCCACACACGGGCCGAAAGTTAAAACGGGCTGAATCATATTGGACGGCCCAGATGACGCTACTACGCCTAATTCGGATAGGGTGTAACGGGCCCTGGGTTAGCGGGCTGTAAATGGGCTATATGCGAACATGCCGTTAATAGGCTTTCCATGGGCCGGCCCGCCACCTATTGACCAAGTCAAACGGGCCGGCCTTTTCACAGGAATGGGCCTTTATCGGGCCATGCCACGTGTCGCCGTATCATAGGCGCCTTCGGTCCAATGAGCGGATGACATCTGTCCCAACGGTGAGCCGACACGTGTTGCCTCCAGCCAATGATCATTTTACACGTGGAAAATCCCCATTGGTCGGGGCTGTTAACGGGTTATCGGATCCAAAACCCGACTGAGAGAGTCCTGGATTAGGGGGTGTCCGGAGAGCCGGACTACCATCATCAGCCGAACTATCGTCGGCCGGACTATCATCATCGACCGGACTCCAAGACTATGAAGATACAAGATTGAAGACTTCGTCCCGTGTCCGGATGGGACTTTCCTTGGCGTGGAAGGCAAGCTTGGCGATACGGATATGTAGATCTCCTACCATTGTAACCGACTCTATGTAACCCTAGCCCTCTCCGGTGTCTATATAAACCGGATGGCTCTAGTCCGTAGGACAACAACATCAACCCTTACAATCATACCATAGGCTAGCTTCTAGGTTTTAGCCTCCTTGATCTCGTGGTAGATCCACTCTTGTAAACATCCACAATATCAATATCAATCAAGCAGGGCGTAGGGTTTTACCTCCATCAAGAGGGCCCGAACCTGGGTAAAACATCGTGTCCCTTGTCTCCTGTTACCATCCGCCTAGACGCACAGTTCGGGACCCCCTACCCAAGATCCGCCGGTTTTGACACCGACATTGGTGCTTTTATTGAGAGTTCCTCTGTGTCGTCACCGATAGGCTTGATGGCCTCTTCAATCAACAACGACGCAGTCCTGGGTGAGACTTTTCTCCCCGGACAGATCTTCGTATTCGGCGGCTTCGCACTGCGGGCCAGCTCACTTGGCCATCTGGAGCAGATCGAAAGCTACGCCCCTGGCCGTCAGGTCAGGTTTCGAAGCCTAAACTTCACGGCCGATATCCGCGGGGACTTGATCTTCGATGGATCCGAGCAACAGCCGAGCGTGCCGCACTGTCACGATGGGCACGGCCTAACTCTGCCGCCGGACAGTACCTTGAAGGCCGCACACGAATCCGCTCCGACCCATAGTCCGGAGCCGATCGCGCAGATCGAGGACGGATGGTTGGACACCGCCTCGGGAGCTGCAACTTCCACGGCGATGGAGCCGAACACTGACCTTGTCCCGCATAAAGCTCATGACTCCGAGGTGCCGGACTCCCTGCCGGACTCCGAACCTCCTGCGCCCCTGCCAGTCGAATCTGATTGGGCGCCGATCATGGAATTCACCGCTGCGGACATCTTTCAGCACTCACCCTTCACCGACATCTTAAATTCGCTGAAGCATCTCTCGCTATCCGGAGAGCCCTGGCCGGACTACGGCCAGGATGGTTGGGACGCGGACAATGAAGAAATTCAGAGCCCACCCACCACCCACTTCGTAGCCACTGTCGACGATCTAACCGACGTGCTAAACTACGACTCCGAAGACATTGACGGTATGGACGACGATGCCGGAGACGATCAAGAACCAGCGCCTACAGGGCACTGGAAGGACACCTCGTCACATGACATATATATGGTGGACACCCCAAAAGGAAGCGATAACGAGGAACAACGGGACGCGGCAGAGGATAATCCCGCTGACAAACAACCAAAACGGCAACGCAGACGCCGCCCTAAGTCCCGCCTCGATCAAAGCAGCATTCCTAATGACTCAGCAATAGAGCAGGGCAAACCAGCGGACGACGAACATACAACCAAGCAACCGTCCGAACAAGACGAACCGGATAATCAACCCCTTCCCGGAGCAATCAACAGTCCGGACACACCACCGGAGCATAAGAATCTTCACAAAAGACTCGTCGCCACTGCAAGAAGTTTGAAGAAGGAAAAACGGAAGCTCAATATAGCGGAAGACATACTCAGAATGAAGTGGAGCAAGGTACTCAAGACCGCAGGCAAGTATGGCAATGGCCATCAAACAAAGAGCTACCCGAAGCACAAGCTGCTGCCAGAATTTGACGAGGAAGCCATAGAGCCCTCACAACCAAAAAATAAAGAGGCCGCCTGGCCGGATAGACGGCCAGATGACAGGCCGAAAGCGACAAGCGGCGCCGCACACAAGCCGACTTATGATCCTGGGAAGATAGACGGCCCAACTAGGTCCATCTACGGGCCAAAAAAGAGGGCCCCAGGAAGTAACACAACACGACAAGTGTTCGAAGACAGCGGCACACCCAAATACAGGGGCGCCGCACACCCGCTATGTTTCACCGATGAGGTGCTGGATCATGAATTTCCAGCAGGGTTCAAACCCATAAACATAGAGGCATACGACGGAACAACAGACCCCGGAGTCTGGATAGAAGATTACATACTACACATACACATGGCTAAAGGAGATGATCTCCACGCCATAAAATATCTACCCCTCAAGCTCAAAGGGCCAGCTCGGCATTGGCTCAAAAGCCTCCCAGAAAACACTGTTGGAAGTTGGGAAGAGCTTGAGGACGCGTTTAAAGCAAATTTTCAAGGGACTTATGTCCGCCCTCCGGATGCAGACGATCTAAGTCATATAACTCAACAGCCCGGAGAATCAGCGCGCAAATTCTGGAACAGGTTCCTTACCAAAAAGAACCAAATAGTCGACTGTCCGGACGCGGAAGCCTTAGTAGCTTTTAAACACAACGTCCGAGATGAATGGCTCGCCAGACACCT
>LR880970.1:560225348-560235581 GCA_904067115.1 Aegilops sharonensis
CGGCGTGCCGCCGGTGAAGTCTCTGTCTTCATCATCCTCGTCATCGGTCTCCGCAAGCGACCAGAACCTGCCGCTGATGTCTATTACGCAACCTTCTTCTTGTAGACGTTATTGGGCCTCCACGTGCAGAGGTTTGTAGGACAATAGCAAATTTCCCTCAGGTGGATGACCTAAGGTTTATCAATCTGTGGGAGGCCTAGGATGAAGATGGTCTCTCTCAAACAACCCTGCAACCAAATAACAAAGAGTCTCTTGTGTCCCCAACATACCCAATACAAACTCAACAAAATAACTATCATGTGAGGCATAATCCAATTGAAAATTTAAATCAAGATGACAAGTTTCATGGTTATCATTATTCTTTATAGCATACATGTCATCACAATAATCATCATAGATATCAACTTTGTTCTCATAATCAATTGGAACCTCTTCCAAAATAGTGGATTCATCACTAAATAAAGTCATGACCTCTCCAAATCCACTTTCATAATTATCATAATAAGATTCAACACCCTCCAAAATAGTGGGATCATTACTTCTTAAAGTTGACACTCTTCCAAACCCACTTTCATCAATATAATCATCATAAATAGGAGGCATGCTTTCATCATAACAAATATTCTCATCAAAACTTGGGGGACTAAAAATATCATATTCATCAAACATAGCATCCCCAAGCTTGTAGCTTTGCATATCATTAGCATAATAGATATTCAAGGAATTCATACTAACAACATCGAAATCATGCTCATCATACAAATATTTAGTGCCAAACATTTTAATGCATTCTTCTTCTAACACTTTGGCACAGTTTTCCTTTCCATCATTTTCACGAAAGACATTAAAAAGATGAAGCATATGAGGCACCCTCAATTCCATTTTTTTTGTAGTTTTCTTTTATAGACTAAAGTAGTGATAAAACAAGAAAATAAAAGACTTGATTGCAAGATCTAAAGATATACCTTCAAGCACTAACCTCCCCGGCAATGGCGCCAGAAAAGAGCTTGATGTCTACTACGCAACCTTCTTCTTGTAGACGTTGTTGGGCCTCCACGTGCACAGGTTTGTAGGGCAATAGCAAATTTCCCTCGAGTGGATGACCTAAGGTTTATCAATCCGTGGGAAGCGTAGGATGAAGATGGTCTCTCTCAAACAATCCTGCAACCAAATAACAAAGAGTCTCTTGTGTCCCCAACACACCCAATACAGTGGTAAATTGTATAGGTGCACTAGTTCGGCGAAGAGATGGTGATACAAGTGCAATATGGATGGTAGATATAGTTTTTTATAGTCTGAAAATATAAAAACAGCAAGGTAGCAAGTAACAAAAGTGAGCGGAAACGGTATTGCAATGCTTCGAAACAAGGCCTAGGGTTCATACTTTCACTAGTGCAAGTTCTCTCAACAATGATAACATAATTAGATCATATAACAATCTCTCAACGTGCAACAAAGAGTCACTCCAAAGTCACTAATAGCAGAGAACAAACGAAGAGATTATTGTAGGGTACGAAACCACCTCAAAGTTATTCTTTCCGATCAATCCATTGGGCTATTCCTATAAGTGTCACAAACAACCCTAGAGTCAGTAGTAAAATAACACCTTAAGACACACATCAACCAAAACCCTAATGTCACTAGATACCCGAATTTCACCTCAAGTATCTGTGGGTATGATTATACGATATGCATCACACAATCTCATATTCATCTATTCAAACCAACACAAAGAACTTCAAAGAGTGCCCCAAAGTTTCTACCGGAGAGTCAAGACGAAAACGTGTGCCAACCCCTATGCATAAGTTCACAAGGTCACGGAACCCGCAAGTTGATCACCAAAACATACATCAAGTAGATCACGTGAATATTCATTGTCACCACAGATAAGAACATGCAAGACATACATCAAGTGTTCTCAAATCCTTAAAGACTCAATCCGATAAGATAACTTCAAAGGGAAAAATCAATCCATTACAAGAAGGTAGAGGGGGAGGAACATCAAAATATCCAACTATAATAACAAAGCTCGCGGTACATCAAGATCGTGTCATATCAAGAACACGAGACAGAGAGAGAGAGAGAGAGAGAGAGAGAGAGAGATCAAACACATAGCTACTGGTACATACCCTCAGCCCCGAGGGTGAACTACTCCCTCCTCATCATGGAGAGCGTCGGGATTCTGAAGATGGCCACCGGTGATGGATCCCCCTCCGACAGGGTGCCGAAACAGGGTCCCGGTTGGTTTTTGGTGGCTACAGAGGCTTGCGGCGGCAGAACTTCCGATCTAGGTTTCTTTTTGGGGGTTTCTGTATTTATAGGAATTGTTGGCGTCGGTTTCATGTCAGGGGGGGTCTCCGAGTCAGCCACGAGGTAGGGGGTGCACCCATGGGGGTAGGGCGCGCCCTCCACCCTCGTGGATGGCTCGGGACTCTTCTGGCCCAACTCTTTTGCTTGGGGGCTTCTTCTGGTCCATAAAAAATCCACAAAAATTAGCCGGTCAGTTGGACTCTGTTTGGTATTCCTTTTCTGTAAAACTCAAAAACAAGGAAAAACAGAAATTGGCACTGGGCTCTAGGTTAATAGGTTAGTCCCAAAAATCATATAAAATAGCATATAAATGCATATAGAACATCCAAGATGGATAATATAATAGCATGGAACAATTAAAAATTATAGATACGTTGGAGACGTATCAAGCATCCCCAAACTTAATTCCTGCTCGTCCTTGACTAGGTAAATGATAAAAACAGAATTTTTGATGTGGAATGCTACCTAACATATTTATCCATGCAATTTCCTTTATTGTGGCATGAATGTTTAGATCCGAGAGATTCAAGACAAAAGTTTAATATTGACATAAAAACAATAATACTTCAAGCATACTAACAAAGCAATAATGTCTTCCCAAAATAACATGGCCAAAGAAAGCCATCCCTACAAAATCATATAGTCTGGCTATTCTCTATCTTCGTCACACAAAATATTTAAATCATGTACAACCCCGGTTTCAGCCAAGCAATTGTTTCACACTTTAGTATTTTCAAACTTTTTCAATCTTCACGCTATAATGAGCGTGAGCCATGGACATAGCACTTTAGGTGGAATAGAATGGTGGTTGTGGAGAAGAAAAAAAGTAGAAGATAGTCTCACATCAACTAGGTGTGGCAGGCCGGCTCAGAGAAACCAGAATGCCCCGTATTCCAACCCAGAGATCGAGGAGAGGTCCTTTGGAATATGGCACTGCTTGACATAGAACAAATCGGCTCTTATTACAAAGGATAAATACAAAGGTCTTATGTTCAAAGGATCACATCAGCATGTCGACACAACGCATGCGATACTACACTTGCTCTATGCTAGCAGCAGAACAACTCGTAGCAGCGAAATCTTCTAGCAGCAGAACAATGATGAAGGTGGTGAACTCCACTCCGCAGGGACTCTGGCTAGGACACAATCTAGCTCACACGAACGGAAACCACGACAAGCAATCAAACACGACATCGCCTGCAATCTGGCATAACACACCAGGTCAGTACATTGAATGTACTTGCAAGCTCACAACAACCAAAAGCATCAAGGCAAGACAACAACATAGCATTAAGCAGGTTAATGAAATTAATAGCTACCATGAAAAGCAACTACTAAGCATGATATGAAACTACTACCATACTGATAAACCATCACATCTGATCTCAATAACCATCTCACTCTTGGCTATCCGGCCAAGCAATATACCATCTCGACCACCTCGTGGTCCAAATGATCACCTCGTGATCAAAACATCCACGTGATCACCTCGTGACCACAATATCCACACGGTCACCTCGTGACCCCATCACAAACTGAATGATCATCCTCGAGAGCATCCTAACATCATCATCGGCATCCTGCCAACAGTTACTGCTCACAATATATCAACATATAATTCATCTATAAGTCATTCCGTCATGTGGGTGTTGATCGAACGGTGTGACCTAGTATGAACTTGTGCCCATGACCGAGGACGCGGCTATCGATAGATTAAACACACACTCTGCAGAGGTAGCACACTGTACCCACATCACGGAACCCATGGCCTCGCACTCCCATTCAGGTGGACCAACGGCGTTTCGACAAAACTGATCTACTGCCATGACACTCTCCCGGCCACTCCGACCAACACCCCCTTTGGGCTCAGTCCTGGGTGGCCCCGTGCCTACCAAAGGCATCAATGACCATCGTCGTGGCAAAAAGGCCACCGTCGTGGCAAAACAAAAACGGTCCCAAACGGGGACAAAAGCGTGCAAAATCCAACTATGGGAACACAAGGCCATGTTTGCTTACCGGGCTAGGGTACCGCACGCCCATAACCTTGCATCGTTGGAGGCACAAGCGAGAGACATGTCAATAGACTGCATTAGGGCCTTCCCATATAGGAAAATGTGATTGCACTGGAAAAGCCCGGTTTAGTGGCACCTAACCAACTTAATGACGGAATTTAACCCCAAAAATATAACTGTGCTAACTGATACTCTGATACCATCTATCAACCTATAATCCAAAATATAACTGTGTTAATTGATACTCCGATACCATCTATCAACCTATAATCCAGGTCATAGCAATATCCAACAAATAATCCAAGCATAATATCATCATACCAAAATACTCTGAGGATAGCATAGCAGTACCATCATGATGAATCCAAGAATGATATTAGTACTACTCAAATATCAAGAACAAGCTATCCAGCTAAGATCCACATGTACACATCATCTCCGAAATCATACTCCAAAACATAATATTAACTAGCATCATGATGAAAATAATTCTAGCCACTAATAATCCGAAGGCAACATGACATCCAACATAATACTCCGAAATATAAGATCAGATACCAACATAAAATTAATCATAACATAAGCCACTAATAATCCGAAGGCAACATGACATCCAAAGTAATACTCTGAAATATAAGATCAGATACCAACATGAAATTAATCATAACATAAGCCACTAATAATCCAGAGGCAACATGTCACTCATCAACTGCAAGCATAACTCCTAGGAATCCAAATAATAGCATGGCAACAGCAAGATCAGAAACAACTCCGATAAAAATGCCATGCACAATTCATAAGTAGCTAACGCAATATTTTAAACAAGTTCAAATAAGTTAAACCATGTCACTGCATTACAATGATACAAATGAAGGGTGTGGCTTGCCTGGAGTGGAAGGATGCATCGGGAGAAAGTGCGAGAAACTCGTGGAAAGAATCGCCGGAAAACGGTCTCTCTTGGAGGGGGCTGAATAAGGACAGGGGCAAAATGGTCATTTTCAGAATGTCAAAACATGGTGAAAATATGGCCAACAACACAGGCTCGATGAAGCAAAGAAGTGGGCTTTGGAATCACCTCATTTGGAGTTACGAGCAAAAAGATACAGCCATTCATTTGTTAGGCAGAAAACAAATAATAACTTATTCATTTCTACCCTTAACCGATGAACGTTCACAAAATAGGGGTTTCAGCCGGCGGCTGGAAATATAGAAAGCGCATATCCAGGAATACGTCTTTCTGCAGCGAAAACTATTCTCCTCTAGAACAGAGATAGAATACGCTTACCCTTCAAGAAAACGTATTCGTTGGAAATGCGTTTCCACTTAACCACGTCAGCAGGGTGCGGGGCCGGTCTCTGGGTCGCTGACGTGTGGGGCTGCGGGGCCCACGCATAGGTCAACTCCCTTCTCCCTCCTCCTTCTTCTTCTCGTCGCTCGCTCGACGGAGCCGAGGACTGGGCCGGCGCCGGCGGCCGTTCGGGCGGCTCCAGCCACCGTTTGCCGCGCTCCGACCATCAGTGAAATCAGGGAGACAGCCCGCACCCTAAGGTGACGAGGGGAGTACCCGAGGATCACTGGAGCTAGCAGAGTTGCAGCCGCGGCGGACGGCGTCTCCGGCCGGCTCGGGCATGATGCTCCGGTCAAAGAGAGGAGGGAGCGACCACCGAGGAAGGGTTAAGGATGGTAGTGGAGGGTTCTAGTGGAGAAAAGAGGGGGAGGGGAGGCTTGGCCTGCTTGAATTCGAGCGGCGGAGGGCGACGGCCATGGCGGCCATGGTGGTCGGGGAGGGGCTGGTGCTCGGGGAGAGGACTATGCGGGGCGCTAGGAGAGTGATGAGGAGCGAGGATGCTCAAAGCGGCTCGGGGCTGGCCATTTTATAGGCGGGCAAGGGAGACCGAGGCCGAGTGCCGCAGCTCGAGCTCGGCCAAAGCTCTGCCGAGGCTCAGCGAGCACGGACGGGCACGGGGTCACGACGAGGAGGAGCGGGCAAAGTTCATGGAGCAGCAGGAGCCAAGGGGGAGCAGACGGAGGAAGAAGACGGGCGCATTAAAATCATGTCGGGGCACTGTGCTCCCGTGGGTGCATGGCGGCTAGCGTCGGTGAGCGTCGGTGAGCAAGCTTTCGGAGGGGGAGAGGGTTCCAGGGGAACGGCGACGACGAGAGGAAGACAAAGGACATGCTCACGCGCGTGAAGACGACGAGGGGGGAGAGGTGCCGAAGTACAAACGACGCTCTGGACACGGCCACAGTGCACAGAGCGCGTGCACAGGCATGCCAGCTACGCGGTCACCACGCAACATGGCACGGGGAGAGCTGTAGGGGATGGAAAACCTTGTCTCGCGTGATGTTCTTCCAATCTGGGGACTGTGGGGAGTGAAAACATGAGAGAAGAGGCTCTGCAGCTGAGTTAGGCATCGATGGAAGTTTGCTGCATCAAACTTTATCAAGCCACTGTGCTTAAGAGAGAACTAATTGGGGTCAATGGAGTTGTGTGGGGGTTTTAACTGAGGAAGGACTACAATCTTGGGGAGTTTGAGGAGAAATGGACCAATAATTAATAGGGTTGCTTTGCAACTGCATTTTTGGTCCAGAAACTTGATCAACATGATGTGCACTCACATGGAGTGATGAAATGGGATGGAACTTGGCAAAGCCTCATGATATGGACATATAAATATGCTGTAAAAATCTCATACCAAATGGACAAGCCAAAATGGTACTTGTTTCACAAACATCATTTCTGTCCAGAAACTTGGAATAATTTTGGTGATCAAATGGCTTAATGATATGATTCCAAATTGGGTGGAGAGATGTTAAATGGATAGGAGCATGAGCTGGTAATTTATCAGAATTTTTGAAGCAATATAAAATACACTTGCTTCACAACCTGAAAATATTGCCAGAATTAAAGATTTGGTCCGGTGCTCACATAAATGATTGGATGGGGTTGCAAATTTGTGGAGTGGGTTAATATGAGCACATGAAGGAGTGTGCAAAAGTTCAACTCGTTTGGATACTCCTAGCTAGTACTTCCTTCACAAAGCCTTCTGTCTAACAGAAACTTTAAACATCACTAAGGAAGATTGTCTAGGCAAATGAAGTTTAATTTGTGCATGAGACAATTATTTGGACATATAAGCATGCTCAAAAAGTTTGGGAGCAACTAGGAAAATATAAATGACACTTCCTTCACAAAGTGCCANCGGTCACCACGCAACATGGCACGGGGAGAGCTGTAGGGGATGGAAAACCTTGTCTCGCGTGATGTTCTTCCAATCTGGGGACTGTGGGGAGTGAAAACATGAGAGAAGAGGCTCTGCAGCTGAGTTAGGCATCGATGGAAGTTTGCTGCATCAAACTTTATCAAGCCACTGTGCTTAAGAGAGAACTAATTGGGGTCAATGGAGTTGTGTGGGGGTTTTAACTGAGGAAGGACTACAATCTTGGGGAGTTTGAGGAGAAATGGACCAATAATTAATAGGGTTGCTTTGCAACTGCATTTTTGGTCCAGAAACTTGATCAACATGATGTGCACTCACATGGAGTGATGAAATGGGATGGAACTTGGCAAAGCCTCATGATATGGACATATAAATATGCTGTAAAAATCTCATACCAAATGGACAAGCCAAAATGGTACTTGTTTCACAAACATCATTTCTGTCCAGAAACTTGGAATAATTTTGGTGATCAAATGGCTTAATGATATGATTCCAAATTGGGTGGAGAGATGTTAAATGGATAGGAGCATGAGCTGGTAATTTATCAGAATTTTTGAAGCAATATAAAATACACTTGCTTCACAACCTGAAAATATTGCCAGAATTAAAGATTTGGTCCGGTGCTCACATAAATGATTGGATGGGGTTGCAAATTTGTGGAGTGGGTTAATATGAGCACATGAAGGAGTGTGCAAAAGTTCAACTCGTTTGGATACTCCTAGCTAGTACTTCCTTCACAAAGCCTTCTGTCTAACAGAAACTTTAAACATCACTAAGGAAGATTGTCTAGGCAAATGAAGTTTAATTTGTGCATGAGACAATTATTTGGACATATAAGCATGCTCAAAAAGTTTGGGAGCAACTAGGAAAATATAAATGACACTTCCTTCACAAAGTGCCATTCAGGGCAGAATAGAAAAAGGAATATTGGGGAATTATTTTTGAACTGGACAATGAAATGTTTGGGCATATTTGATCAATATATGATTCAAAGGAATTATGAGAATTATTTGGGAACTTTTGGATGGACAGAAATATAGGTTGCTTTTCAACCTAGGGCAGATAGGGTTATTCCTTTAATAAAAAAGGAATTTTCCCCAAGAAAAAAAATATTGGGATTTGGGCTAGGAGTGAAATGGCATAATATAGGGATGAGTTTGAGGAGGATGAGTCACTTGGGAGAGGAAATCATGATGATCTCCCAGTTGGCAAGGCCACAGAACCACTCCAAAAAGAAAAACAGAGCAAAAATCAAATAAATCAAAGGAAAAAGAAAAGGGCCAATGGGCTATGGAGATGCCCATTAATAGATATCAATGTGAGAGAGTAGGGATTGCCATGCAACGGATGCACTAGAGCTATAAGTGTATGAAAGATCAAAAAGAAACCAAGTGGGTGTGCATCCAGTTTGCTTGCTCACGAAGACCTAGGGCACTTTGAGGAAGCCCATCATTGGAATATACAAGCCCATCGCTGTTTTGATGCTGCTCGTTGTCTTGTTTCAAACAAGCTTGAGTTTGCTCAATTCGGAGCTCATATGAAGAAGTTATGGCAGTTCTGGTTTTCCTTGGTGTATTCTTTGTTTTCGTGGTTGTGGCTTAAGGCTGGTGCCAGCGGTAGTACAGTGACCCTCAGCGGTAGTACCGCCGAAGCTCCCCAGCAGTAGTACCGCTCTCGGAGCGATAGTACCGCTCCAAGCGGTAGTACCGCTCTCCGAACGGTAGTACCGCTTGGGAGTTTCGGCCGTAGTACCGCTGTGCGTCTGGGCTACTTCCGCCTCGATTCTCGAACGAAGTTTTTCGTGTCGGGTTTTGCGGCACTAGTAGCGGCAGTAGAAGCGGCAGTACCGCTCTGAGCGGTAGTACCGCTCTGAGCGGTAGTACCGCTCTTCCCTAGCGGTAGTACCGCTCTGGGGCCAGGGCCTTGACCTTCTCTTCAGCGCGGTAGTACCGCTGGATAGGGAGCGGTAGTACCGCCCTCAGCAGTAGTACCGCCCTTCCCTAGCGGTAGTACCGCTCTGTGCGGGGATTTTCAGTGGGGTACCGGTTGGATTTTCCCCCTCCTATAAAAGGGGGTCTTCTTCCCCATTGAACCTTATCCTTTCGAGCTCGTGTTCTTCCCCCATTGTTGACCTTCTCCGAGCTTGCTATCTCTCAATCCCTCCATGGATTCTTGCTAGTTTTTGGGGGAAAAGAGAGAGGAGATCTAGATCCACATTTCCACCAATCACTTTCTCCTCTATGTGAGGGGAACCCCTTGGATCTAGTTTTTGGAGTTCTTGGTGTTCTCCTTCTTGTTCTTCCTCTCATTTTCCTCCCTAGCATTAGTTGCTTTGGTGGGATTTGAGAGAGAAGGACTTGGGCACTCTGTGTGCCCTTGCCATTGCATTTGTGCATCGGTTTGAGTTCTCCACGGTGGTACGTGGAAGTTACAAGTTGAGAAGCTTATTACTCTTGGGTGCTTGGTGCCCTTGAGCTTGTTCCTCTTGGGTGCTTGGGCGCCCTAGACGGTTGGTGGTGTTCGGAGCTCAATCATTGTGGTGTAAAGCTCCGGGCAAGCGTCGGGGTCTCCAATTAGGTTGTGGAGATCGCCCCGAGCAATTTGACGGGTTCCGGTGACCGCCCCCAAGGGTTGCCAAAGTGTACGGGTTCGGTGACCGCCCCCAAGGGTTGCCATTTGTACGGGTTCGG
>LR880970.1:560282356-560294518 GCA_904067115.1 Aegilops sharonensis
TCCTCTACATGGTTAGTCTCAACACAAGTACTAGAGGAAGTATAAGCTTCATCGTTAGAGCAACAAGGCAAGGAAAGCAATTCATCACAAGATGTACCAACATTGTGAGTAGATGAATTACAAGGACTAGCACATGGCAATATACTATTTTGACAAGAAGTAGTGCTAGTATCCACATGAGGCTCACTAGATGTTACCTTAGCAATCATGGCCTCATGAGCTATCTTTAGCACACTATAGGATACTAGAAGATCATCATGAGAGCTTGAGAGCTTTTCATGACTTTCTTCCAATTTCCCATAATTGCAAGATAGCACCTCAAGTTGAGCCCGTAGCTCAACATTCTCCTTCAAAATGGATGCTTCACAAGTAATAGAGTTAGTAGCACAAGCATCATCATTTACAACAATAGGAGAAGACAACTTGGCAAGCTCTTTTAAATAAGAAGCTTCAAGTTGAGCATGAGACTCGGTGAGTTTGATGAGCTCACCCTTGATGACCCTTGAGCCATTTTCGAGGTGCTCAAAATCCTCAAGGAGTCTAGCATGAGCAACTTCAAGCTTAGCATTTTTAGTTTCAAAAACATTGGCCACCTCAAGAGCTCTATCAGTAGATTCCTTCACTCTAGACAATTCTAGAGCAAAAGTCTCCTCAAGAGATTCCTGGTGGTTTGTTCAAGTTCAAGAGCTTGAGAGAGGTCCGCAATCTCATTAGCGTAATCACGCCCATGACCTTCCATTTTATCAATGGTGACCTCGTGCTCCTCAAGACGAGATTCCAACTCATCAATATATTTCTTGCTCTCAATAGCAATGGACATAATTTCCATGAAGTTGGAACGAGCAATTTTATTTTTATGAAGAGCTTTAAAAACCATTTCCCCCTTAATTTTTAAGGAGGCAACATTATCATTCTCTTCATCATTATCCTCATCATCATTAGCATCAACATAATCATCAAGAGACATATTGGGGAACAAAGTAGGAAATACCTTTGACGCCTTAGCCATAAGGCAAAACGCAATAGATGATGATGTAGGATCCCTTGAGGCACCATTAAACACCACATCTTGTTCCATGGAGTGTTCGGTTTCCTCTACATTGTTAGCACAACAATTCGAGGAAATAGATGCATTTTTATCATGGCAAGAAGACATAGCAAGCATATCATCATGATATTTAGTCAAGCAATTTCTACATGATATGCAAGGACTATCAACACAAGCATGTGAAACATTTGGAGTGCTTGAAGTGTTAAAGCCCAAAGAGGGAGCATTGCAATAATATAGTGATGAAGGATCATCCACAATAAGCATACTATCATCATTGCTATTGGGGATACAACTATTGAGTGTGAACCGCCCTGGAGGGGCCGGTTTACCCTCGTCCATGATCCAGGCCCACGGAGGAGGCCCGGAGCCCAGAGGCGACTTAAGGTCCATTTATGTGAACCGCCTTAGTGTTGTAACTTGTGTTGTAAGACAAGAGAGAAGAGACCGAGCCGGACACTTGTATGAGCCGGATCGGGACTCTGTAGACCGGCCGGGCGTCAACCCGTGTATATAAGGGGACGACCCGGCGGCGGATTAAGGACAGAGAATTCGAGGCTGAGGCGAAGCTATTGCTCCCTAGTCGCCGAAATCACATCAATCCCATCACAACTAGACGTAGGCTTTTACCTTCATCGAAGGGGCCGAACTAGTATAACTCATGTGTCTTGTGTCCGCTTTAACCCCTCTAGGTTAACCCGAACGATGGCCCTACGACTAAGTCCTTTCACGAGGACATCTGCCGTGACAATTCCACGACAGTTGGCGCCCACCGTGGGGCTATCGCGCGATGGTTTGATGATCTTAGAGGCCAAGTTTGAAGGACTCGAAGGCTATGCTGTGGGCCGGATGACTAAGAGTCGTCGCGGCAAACTCTACATCGACGATGCGGACTGGGGCCCCGAGGCCGGCTCGATTGAGTACGGGTACCGGGTCCCCTTTGGTGGCATACACGTGTTCATCGGCAAGATCAGTGAGCCAGGGCCTGGGCCGGACATCTGCACCGACCTCGTCGAGACGGCTCAGCGGGCGAGGAAGAGTCCCGCCCTGGTTAAACCGCCCGTCAAGCGTGCTTTTGTGGGGGTCGTCCACGGAAACTACGAGGGTGGATCAGCGTCCGGCGACGAAACCGTTATCTACTCTGGCGACGAGTCATCCGCCGGAGAAACCGAGTCTCTCTACCAGCTCCAAGATGGCCAGATCGGGGGCTGTTCCGACGGTGAGAGTATTCCGGACCCCTTTGATCTACCCAGCCGGGTTGGAATTTTCATGGCCGGTACACAAGCGGCGCTTCACTCTTCGACCGCGGCGCCCATCGTCGGCGGTTCAGCGGCGGTGGTGGCGACCGGGGAAGGAGGCCCCGTGCGCCCGCCGGCGCAAGTTCTATCAGAGTTATTCGACGCATTGGCTACGCTCATGGCGGAGGCTAACCCGGCAGATCAGGACCTACACAACGCAGAGATTGCGAGGGTGAAGGAACAGATCGCTAAAGCTAAAGCGGATCTGGCAGCCGCCGACGTGAGGATGGCGGCAGAACGAGCCGCTTTGGATGCGCAGGCTTATAGGCTCATGCTGGATCAGAGTGCATCACATGAAGTCATGAAAAGGAAGTACAGATCCCGTTTGCCTTCGGTTTTCGAGGGAAGAGAGCTCTTCAATACCCCAGGGGCGGGGACCAGTAATCCGCCACCGGTGGTAAACCGGCCGGAAGCACCTGGGACGGCCGCGCCGGTTCAGCCCCGTGTGATAGATCTGCCCCGCCATCACACCGGCGCACCCCAGGCTGTGCAGACACCTCCGGGTCACTACTCCAACCCGATGGATAACCTTGTCGCGGCTGCGGCTCGATTGGAGGCGATTCCGATCGAGGGCGATTCACCGCAGGCGGTAGAAACTCGCCGGGTCAAGGAGCTCCTCAGGACGGCCCTGGCTCAGCAGGAAGCATATTCATACAGTCGAGATCGGATCCACTCCACCCCCCGCCCGAGCCGGAGTTATAGCCGGCGCGCAGATGAACCGGCCGTGTCAAGCAACGCGCAGCACGGTCCGCCTCGAGGCAACAACCCGGCTGGCGGCTTCGAAGACGCTCAAGTGGTGGTGGACCGGGCCAGGGCACGCAGAGACGCCGAGTTAGCAGCGCAACATGAGGACCATCAGCTCGCGCCGGTTCGTCCGACCATCTTCGAACCGGGGGTCACGTCCGGATCATTGGGGGTGCCTTGTCTTGTCCCTGCTTTACGCAATGTGCGTTTGCCTAAGGACTTCAAAGGACCCCGAAAGGTGCCCAATTACACCGCCGATTTGGCTCCAGAAGCGTGGATACAAAGCTATGAGATGGCCATGGAGATGCTGGATGTGGACGAAGCTGCGTGTGCGAATATTTCACCATGATGTTGGAAGGTACGGCTCGTACTTGGTTGAAAAATTTGCCACCCAACTCAGTTAGTTCGTGGACCCAGTTACGGACCCGGTTCATTCAGAATTTCAAAGATACCTGTAAGCAGCCTATGTCTGTGGTGGATTTGGCGGCTTGTGTCCAGGCAGAGGGAGAATCTACAACACATTGGGTGCGCCGCGTTTCAGAGGTCTTACATTCATCAGACTGGATCAACCCGGATTCTGCTATCTTAACCCTGGAAGCCAACTGCCGGTTCGAACCGTTGAAGTTGAAGCTGGGTCGCATGAAGCGTTTTTGCAATGACATGGGCACGCTCATGGGCGTTTTGGTAAAGTATGCTGACTCTGATAGTACCAAGGATCCCGAGTCTGAAGGTGACGAAGTAGGGAAGGGAAAGCAGAGTGGCAATTCCAGAGGCCAGCAGCATCATCCGGCAGGCAATGGGGGAAACAAGCGTAAGGCTAACGGCAACATGGGTTTCGTGGCCAACACCAACGCACAGGACAAGGGACAGTGGCGCAAAGGTAGGCAATCAAACCGGGGTGGTGCACAAGGTCACAATCCGGAGCGTTTGAATTACTTGTTGAATCAACCTTGTCCGAAGCATGGGACGAAGGAGGCACCGGCGAATCACCTCTAGAAGGATTGTTATATTATGCATGAGTTCAAAAATTCTAATGCTTTCCGGTATGATCAAGGGCCCGGCGGCGGTTCAGGGTCTGCCCCGGGTTACGGTGAAAGAAATTCCGGCCCTGGGTTCGGTGGTAATCCGGGCGAGCAAAACAATCAAAACAATCAGAACAATCAGAGCCAAGGGGGTTACAATCAGCAACAGCAGCAGTCGGGTTACCAAAGTAATCCAAAGCAGTTAAACAATGGACAGTATCATGTCTTTACCACTAGCTTGGACAGACGGGACCGCAAACTTCAGCAGCGGGCGGTCAGTGTTGTTGAACCGGCAGCACCGCATTACCTGCGCTGGTCAGAGCAACCTATTGTATGGAGCAGAGAGGATCATCCTCCCCGCGTTTACAATCCGGGTCAGCTGGCCCTAGTAGTGGCACCTCAGGTGGGAGGCTACAAATTCACCAAGGTGCTTATGGATGGAGGAAGCAGCATCAACATCCTGTACTACGAGACCTTCCGACGTATGGGGTTGACGGATAGACATCTCAGGCCGTCCAGCACCGTATTTCACGGCGTGGTGCCCGGCAAGTCGGCATACCCGGTTGGTAAGATAGCTCTGGAGGTGGCCTTTGGAGATGAACATGACTCCAGATCGGAAACATTGACGTTTGAGGTGGTGAAAATCCAAAGCCCTTACCACGCCCTGTTTGGGCGGCCGGCTTATGCTAAGTTTATGGCACGGCCTTGTTATGTTTATTTGCAGCTGAAAATGCCGGGTCACAAAGGGACGATAACGGTTCACGGGAGCCGCCGGATTGCTTTGGAATGCGAGGAAGGTGATGCGGCTTATGCAGAGTCGGTTTGTGCCACTGAAGAGTTAAAGTATTATAAAGACAATGTTGATCCGGCGGATATGACCCCTTTGAAGAAGCCGACTACAGAGCACGATCCGTATTTGAAGTTCAAATCGGCAGATGAGACAAAACTTGTTGATTTTGTGCCCGGCGATTCGTCCAAGCAGTTCACCATCAGTGCCAACTTGGATCCTAAATAGGAAAGCGCGCTCATCGAGTTCATCCGTGAGAATCGGGACATTTTTGCATGGAAGCCTTCTGACATGCCAGGTGTACCGAGGGAACTCGCTGAGCACACTCTTAATGTTGACCCCAAGTACAGGCCGGTAAAGCAGTTTCTTCGCCGGTTCAATGAGGAAAGGCGCAAGGCCATTGGAGAGGAAGTTGCTAGGCTCTTAGCGGCAGGGTTTATTGTTGAAGTCTTTCATCCAGAGTGGCTTGCTAATCCGGTGTTGGTCCTAAAGAAGAATGGCACTTGGCGCATGTGTGTGGATTACACAGATCTTAACAAAGCTTGTCCAGCAGATCCTTTCGCCCTCCCCCGCATTGACCAGATTATTGATGCTACGGCGGGTTGTGAGCGTTTGAGTTTTTTGGATGCGTATTCCGGTTATCACCAGATTAAGATGGCGGTTAAGGACCAGGAGAAGACGGTGTTTATCACCCCTTTTGGAGCCTTCTGCTATGTATCTATGCCTTTTGGGCTCAAGCGCGCCCAAGCAACTTATCAGCGTTGCGTACAGAATTGCTTGCACGAACAGATCGGCCGTAACGTGCACGCTTATGTGGATGATATCGTAGTGAAGTCAAGACAGAAGGAAACGTTGATTGAGGATTTAAAGGAAACTTTTGACAACTTGCGGGTGTACAAGATGATGCTCAACCCGGCCAAGTGCGTCTTTGGTGTTCCGGCAGGCAAGTTGTTGGGTTTCCTTGTGTCCAACAGGGGGATTGAAGCTAATCCGGAGAAGATTACAGCTATCACCTCCTTGGCTAAGCCAAAGTGTATCAACGATGTCCAACGTTTGGCAGGTCGGATTGCTGCGCTAAGCCGGTTTATCAGTCGCCTAGGAGAGAAGGCCATCCCTTTGTACCAGATGCTGAAGAAGACGGATCAGTTCGTCTGGAGCTCAGCCGCTGATGAGGCATTGGAGGACTTAAAGCGGCAGCTGGCCAACCCGCCTGTTCTTGCTGCTCCCATTGACAAGGAGCCGCTCCTGTTATATGTTGCTGCTAATGCCAGGGCAGTCAGCGTGGCCATTGTGGTGGAGCGAAAGGAGGCAGGGAAGGAGTATCCGGTTCAGCGGCCAGTTTATTACATCAGCGAGGTTCTTATTGAGTCCAAACAAAGATATCCGCATTGGCAGAAGCTGGTATATGGAGTTTTTATGGCAAGCCGGAAGCTGAAGCAGTATTTCCAAGGGCACCCCATCACAGTGGTCTGTTCAGCTCCTTTGGGCGATATCATACAGAACCGGGAAGCGACTGGCCGGATTGCTAAGTGGGCTATAGAACTTGGGCCGCACAGTTTAAGGTATGTGCCTCGGACGGCAGTAAAGTCTCAGGCACTTGTGGATTTCATTAATGATTGGACGGAGTTGCAAGCACCTGAGGAAAAGCCGGATCATACCTATTGGACCATCCACTTTGATGGGTCCAGGCAATTAGAGGGCTCGGGGGCTGGAGTCGTATTAACTTCCCCACGAGGTGACAAGTTCTGTTACGTTCTTCGCTTAATGTTCCCCTGTACTAACAATGCAGCTGAGTATGAAGCTTTGCTCCATGGTCTACGGATGGCTAAGGAGATGAATTTAAGCCGGGTCAAGTGCTTTGGTGACTCGGACTTGGTGGCCCAGCAAGTATCAGGTACTTGGGATTCCAAAGATCCAATCATGGCTGCGTACCGTCGGGAGGTGGATATGGTTGCAGGACACTTTAAAGGATATCAGGTGGACCATGTGGATCGCCGGAAGAACGAGGCGGCGGATGCTCTAAGCCGGCTGGGTTCTCAACGTAAACCGGTCCCGCCCAATGTTTTCCTTGACGTACTGCACAATCCGTCAGTTAAACTTCCTGATGAGGTCGATTTGGCTATTCCTGATCCGGAGGCTCACTTGGTGGCAGCCTTGCATGTCATTCCGGATTGGACGCTCCCTTATTTGGCATACATGAACCGGGGCGAGTTACCAGAAGATGAAACGCTGGCCCGACAGATAGTTCGGCGGTCTAAATCTATGACCATACATAAGGGCGAGTTGCATCGCTGCAGCGTGTCCGGGGCGTTTCAGCGTTGTGTGTCCCCTGAGGAAGGCCGTGAGATATTGCATGAGATCCATGAAGGGGATTGTGGTCATCACGCCGGTTCAAAGTCCTTGGTGGCCAAAGCGTTCCGCCACGGTTTTTATTGGTTGACTGCCCATGCTGATGCGGAAGATCTGGTCCGACGATGTGATGGTTGCCAGAAGTTCTCCAGGCGTGCTCATGTGCCAGCCCAAGAATTGAGGATGATTCCAATTACTTGGCCGTTTGCGACTTGGGGGCTGGATATGGTTGGACCTTTCAAAAGGTCCAAGGACAAGAAGACCCACCTGTTGGTGGCGGTTGATAAATTTACCAAGTGGGTCGAGGCAGAGCCTGTTAGCAAGTGTGAGGCGGCCACGGCGGTTCAATTCATCAAAAAGGTGATTTTCCGGTTTGGGTTTCCACACAGTATCATCACGGACAATGGCACCAATTTGTCTAAGGGAGCTATGAAGGAATTTTGTGAACGAGAGCACATCCGGCTTGATGTTTCTTCCGTGGCCCACCCGCAATCTAATGGTCAAGCAGAACGAGCTAATCAGGAGATCTTGAGAGGTATTAAACCCCGGCTTATGGTCCCTTTAGTGAGGACGCCGGGTTGTTGGGTCGAGGAGCTGCCATCTGTGATATGGAGTATCAATACTACACCAAATAGATCCACTGGATACACGCCGTTCTTTATGGTCTATGGAGCGGAGGCGGTTCTTCCCTGTGATATACGTCATGACTCGCCCCGCGTGGCGGCTTATGTTGAGGCTGATAGTGAGGCAGCACGGCAGGACGATTTGGATCGACTGGATGAAGAGCGAGATATGGCGGCTGCTCGTTCGGCGATTTACCAGCAAGATCTTCGTCGGTATCACAGTCGGCGGGTTAGAACAAGAACCTTTCAGGAAGGAGACTTGGTGCTTCGGCTCATTCAAGACCAGACAGATATGCACAAGTTATCCCCACCTTGGGAAGGGCCCTTTGTGGTCAGTAAGAATCTGTACAACGGGTCATACTATCTGATTGATGTTCGAGAGCGAAAAGACTCACGCACGTCAGAAGAGGAGACCAACAGGCCGTGGAACATAGCTCATCTTCGGCCTTATTATACCTGAGCCATCGGCTCCACTTATGTACATATTAAGACAATGTATATATTATGAATAAAAGCAATAAACCGGATCCTCGGCCAAAGCGGGGTATCCATTCTGTATAAAGTCCGGTTTGGGTACATGGAGAATTTGTCGTGAAGCGGCCTCCGGTTTAACCCTTGGCCTTGCTTTTCAGAAATTTTTGTCACTTGGGGGCTTGGTCGTGTCCGAACCAATGCAACACCTCTTGACAGGCGAAAGCCACCAGATCACTTGGGGACATGGTCACGTCTGAACCAGTCACGCCTCTTGGTCGGCCTAAGGCCATAGAATCACTTGGGGGCTTGGTCGAACCCGAACCATTGCCATGCCACTTGATCGGCATCATGCCACGATTTCAGTTGGGGGCCTGGCTGACTTGAACCATCGCTACACCTTATGGGGAGCTTGGTCTTGTCCGACCATGGTAACACCACCTGATCAGGTTCAGTAAAGCCTATTCTTGCAAATGGTTTTTGTCATTGCCTTTGCTTCCATGTGTTTTTTCTACCTATTATTTGGTTTTCAACCCTCTTTAAACCGGATTCAAGTTGTCAGAATTCGGTCCATTTTTAATCCGGCGATTTGGTTCCGGTTTGATTTTTCTGTTAACATCCCATTATGGAGTAACAGGGGGCTTATCATGCCCGACACGATTTACACGGTAAACCGGCATTTTGAGCACAGGAGTTATTTTCTCCTTTGTCGGTAATGGTTTCTAAACCTCCGCCTCAAGATTGGCTAAGCCAACTGCATGCCCGACGCTGGCAGTATCAGCACCACCATGCAAAAGGTTACAGACCGAGGTCATAAAGGCATTGTTCAAAACAAAGTGTTAACTATCCTATTACAGCGCCTTTCAAGGCCCGGTGTTTCATGTGGTGTTATGCCGGCTTGCTGGATTACGCTTCTTCGCCGGGTTGACGTGAGGTAGAGGGGGCGCCTGGCGTCGGTTCAACTTCTTCCTCTTCATCACCCACGGCCCGGAAGTCATTGGTAGACCAGTCAATCCGGGTTAAGGCCTGAAAGACAGCTTCTTCACTTATCAGCTCAGCCGGATCAACGTCAGGGGCATAAGTGTGCTTACGGATTGGAGGAACAAGGCTCTGCACTTCAGGGATGACAAATTCCACCCGCTTGTTGTTTGCGTCATAAAAAGAGCGGTGAACCGTCAGGTTGGCTTCGGCTGCGAGTTGACTCGCCAACGGACGCATCTCCTGTGTTATCCGTTTCAGGGCGTCGTTATCAAAGGCTTCACAGTTTTCTTGAGCACTGGGGAAACCTTTGGCTATGTCAGCCGGATCAAGATCTGCTATCCACGCCTTGGCGCGAGTCAGAGCCAGTAGGGTGCCAGCCCGGGCCGCGGATCGCTTCAACTCTTCAAGCTGCCCCGGAACCATGGACAGCCGGTCCAGTGTCTCTCTGATCAGGGACGGCGCCGTGTTGTCGTACGATGTGGCGCATATGACTCGCTGGGCGCCGGTATACAGCTGCTCAATCAGGGTGTAAGAAGCCTTGAGCTTCTTCCGCACGTCAGAGCCCAGATGAGCAATACGCTTGCCTGCACCAGGTTCAGACAGCTCGAGTTAAACCGGCAGCAATATTAAAACAGATGTATTCAATGCAAATTTTCTTACCAAAGATGGCAGAGGTCATGGCATGAACTTGGCGCTTCAGTCTGGTAAGCTCTTCGGTCACCGGTTTAAGAGCTGATTCGGCATCTTCTTCCCGTTTTGTCAAACCGGTTTTCTCGGTGTCCCATTTGGCCCGCTCGGACGCATATCCCTCCTTCAGCTGTTCCATAGTGGCCAAGGCAGTTCTCAATTCATCCTTGGCCTTGGTGGTCTCGGCTTGTTGAGTTTCCAAGCTGGCACGAAGGTCCTTGAGTTGCACGGTTTGCTGGTATATCTCATTCTGATAACAAAGGGAGCATGTTAGTTGTGTTATTATAAAGTCCCACGCTCAATACAAGTATTCAACTTGGCACTTGGGGGCTAATGGCTAATTGATCTCAGTTCGGTATGGGATACAGAAATTAAGTCCCGGTTTAACTATGACAAGTTAAACCGACCCTTGGGGGCTACAGTACTGCAGTTCAAGGTGTATGGTTGTTTTACGAAGTTAAGCGCCGCTTTGACTATGACAAGTTAAACTGACCCTTGGGGGTGATTGTGCAGCAAAAGTACAAGGCAGGCATAAATCCTTACCTCATAGCGGTCCTTCATGCGATTTACCAGACCGGCTTCAAGGTCACGGCTTGTGTAGAGCCGGTTCAGAAAGCCGGAGTGAAGTTCTTGGGCAGAAAAGTTGTCATAAGCTGACAGATCAGTTTTCCCCTTGTCTTTACCCATGGTGGCAGACTCTCCTTTGGCGCTGTGTTTTGTTAAAGCGACCGGTTGGCTAGGGGCAGTATAGCCAGTGCCCGTCACAATAACATCATCATTCTTGGCCGGGCTGGCCGGATCGGCGGTCTTCTTTGGGCTTGGTGCCTTCATGCTCTGGCTCGGCGGTTCAATAGTTACGACCCGCTCTGTGGTCGGACTTGGTGGAGCAGGATGCGAGGTTTCCACTTGAGCCCCCGGTTCAGCTTCTGGCGGATCAGCAATATCGTCTCGATACAACTCGCCAGAGCTATTCTTAGCGACTTCAGGATTTTCTTGGGTTTGTTCTGGGGTCTTTTCCGGATCAACATCTGCAGTAGGGTCAAGGGTTTTCGCTTTCTTACTCAAGCGAGCCTTGGTGCTGCAATATTCAGAATTGAATTAAGACAAATTGGCCAAAGCAATGGTAAACCGAATTGACGGGACAGGAGTTGCGTACCCTGCAGCAACTTTCAGTGGAGGCAGTTGCGTGGTTGATGAACCGCCGGACGAGTTGGAATAGGCCTGATAATTAGGGTCAGATGGGTTGAGAGGACATCGGAAGAAACCCTTTAAGGGATAACGCTTTTCAGGAGAACAATTCACCTCTGGACAACGCTTCCGGGTTGGTGTGTCTGGTAAACCGGATGAAGTAATCCGTTGGCCACTATGCCGTGTCGTACGGCGCTCTTCAGCCTGCTGTGTCTTCAAGCAAAGGTTTGGATTCAAGTAAGCACAGGAATGATATTTTTTCACTTTCCGGACGGCGCGACGAATTCTCTTAACCGGCGCAAGGTCGAATTCGGAAGAAAGAAAGATTACCTCAACAGGGTCGGCATGACTGGCTTCAGCATCATCCTAGGAGGTAAAATTGTCAGTAAAAGGAATATAAAGGGGCCAAGCGTACGCAAGAAGAAACACAAAGCGGAAAGCCGGTTTACGGCGGCTCACTCGTAAGAATGTCAAGTTTTACCTCAGCTTCTGATTCTTCGTCCTCCGGCGGATCAGAGGACTCGGCGGTCTTCTTCTTGCCTGCTTTCTTGGTGGCTTTGGACTTTACACGCGGCGCCCGAACCGGTTTGGTCCGTTTCCAGAAGGAGCTGTCAGCCTGAGAAGTAACAAGGATTAGCGTATATCAACAGAGTATTAAGGGCCCGAAAAGCGGTGAGTAGAGCTTACCGCCGGCGGTTTGTTGGCAACACAAAATGGAGCCAACCCGGTTAGGCTGCAGACGGAGATTGGCTCATCGAGCATCTTCTTTACGATCTCTGTGACCTCAAGTTCAGTTATGGGTAGCTCGTGACGTCTTTGAGGATCTTTGAGGCTGCCGGTGTACTCGTGCATCAATCCGGGCCGGCGGCTTAGTGGCAAGACGCCCCAAGAAACCCAACACCGCACAAGGTCCACGCCGGTTAAGCCATTGGCCATTAGAGCCCGGAGCTTGATTATTTGAGGC
>LR880970.1:560330528-560344094 GCA_904067115.1 Aegilops sharonensis
ACGGAACCCGCAAGTTGATCACCAAAACATACATCAAGTAGATCACGTGAATATTCATTGTCACCACAGATAAGAACATGCAAGACATACATCAAGTGTTCTCAAATCCTTAAAGACTCAATCCGATAAGATAACTTCAAAGGGAAAAATCAATCCATTACAAGAAGGTAGAGGGGGAGGAACATCAAAATATCCAACTATAATAACAAAGCTCGCGGTACATCAAGATCGTGTCATATCAAGAACACGAGACAGAGAGAGAGAGAGAGAGAGAGAGAGAGAGAGAGAGAGAGAGATCAAACACATAGCTACTGGTACATACCCTCAGCCCCGAGGGTGAACTACTCCCTCCTCATCATGGAGAGCGTCGGGATCCTGAAGATGGCCACCGGTGATGGATCCCCCTACGACAGGGTGCCGAAACAGGGTCCCGGTTGGTTTTTGGTGGCTACACAGGCTTGCGGCGGCAGAACTTCCGATCTAGGTTTCTTTTTGGGGGTTTCTGTATTTATAGGAATTGTTGGCGTCGGTTTCATGTCAGGGGGGGTCTCCGAGTCAGCCACGAGGTAGGGGGTGCACCCATGGGGGTAGGGCGCGCCCTCCACCCTCGTGGATGGCTCGGGACTCTTCTGGCCCAACTCTTTTGCTTGGGGGCTTCTTCTAGTCCATAAAAAATCCACAAAAATTAGCCGGTCAGTTGGACTCTGTTTGGTATTCCTTTTCTATAAAACTCAAAAACAAGGAAAAACAGAAATTGGCACTGGGCTCTAGGTTAATAGGTTAGTCCCAAAAATCATATAAAATAGCATATAAATGCATATAAAACATCCAAGATGGATAATATAATAGCATGGAACAATTAAAAATTATAGATACGTTGGAGACGTATCAAGCATCCCCAAACTTAATTCCTGCTCGTCCTTGACTAGGTAAATGATAAAAACAGAATTTTTGATGTGGAATGCTACCTAACATATTTATCCATGCAATTTCCTTTATTGTGGCATGAATGTTCAGATCCGAGAGATTCAAGACAAAAGTTTAATATTGACATAAAAACAATAATACTTCAAGCATACTAACAAAGCAATAATGTCTTCCCAAAATAACATGGCCAAAGAAAGCCATCCCTACAAAATCATATAGTCTGGCTATTCTCTGTCTTCGTCACACAAAATATTTAAATCATGCACAACCCCGGTTTCAGCCAAGCAATTGTTTCACACTTTAGTATTTTCAAACTTTTTCAATCTTCACGCAATAATGAGCGTGAGCCATGGACATAGCACTTTAGGTGGAATAGAATGGTGGTTGTGGAGAAGAAAAAAAGTAGAAGATAGTCTCACATCAACTAGGTGTGGCAGGCCGGCTCAGAGAAACCAGAATGCCCCGTATTCCAACCCAGAGATCGAGGAGAGGTCCTCTGGAATATGGCACTGCTTGACATAGAACAAATCGGCTCTTATTACAAAGGATAAATACAAAGGTCTGATGTTCAAAGGATCACATCAGCATGTCGACACAACGCATGCGATACTACACTTGCTCTATGCTAGCAGCAGAACAACTCGTAGCAGCGAAATCTTCTAGCAGCAGAACAACGATGAAGGTGGTGAACTCCACTCCGCAGGGACTCTAGCTAGGACACAATCTAGCTCACACGAACGGAAACCACGACAAGCAATCAAACACGGCATCACCTACAATCTGGCATAACACACCAGGTCAGTACATTGAATGTACTTGCAAGCTCACAACAACCAAAAGCATCAAGGCAAGACAACAACATAGCATTAAGCAGGTTAATTAAATTAATAGCTACCATGAAAAGCAACTACTAAGAATGATATGAAACTACTACCATACTGATAAACCATCACATCTGATCTCAATAACCATCTCACTCTTGGCTATCCGGCCAAGCAATATACCATCTCGACCACCTCGTGGTCCACATGATCACCTCGTGATCAAAACATCCACGTGATCACCTCGTGACAACAATATCCACACGGTCACCTCGTGACCCCATCACAAACTGAATGATCATCCTCGAGATCATCCTAACATCATCATCGGCATCCTGCCAACTGTTACTGCTCACAATATATCAACATATAATTCATCTATAAGTCATTCTGTCATGTGGGTGTTGATCGAACGGTGTGACCTAGTATGAACTTGTGCCCATGACCGAGGACGCGGCTATCGATAGATTAAACACACACTCTGCAGAGATAGCACACTGTACCCACATCACGGAACCCATGGCCTCGCACTCCCATTCAGGTGGACCAACGGCGTTTTGACAAAACTGATCTACTGCCATGACACTCTCCCGGCCACTCCGACCAACACCCCCTTTGGGCTCAGTCCTGGGTGGCCCCGTGCCTACCAAAGGCATCAATGACCATCGTCGTGGCAAAAAGGCCACCGTCGTGGCAAAACAAAAACGGTCCCAAACGGGGACAAAAGCGTGCAAAATCCAACTATGGGAACACAAGGCCATGTTTGCTTACCGGGCTAGGGTACCGCACGCCCATAACCTTGCATTGTTGGAGGCACAAGCGAGAGACATGTCAATAGACCGCATTAGGGCCTTCCCATATAGGCAAATGTGATTGCACTGGAAAAGCCCGGTTCAGTGGCACCTGACCAACTTAATGACGGAATTTAACCCCAAAAATATAACTGTGCTAACTGATACTCTGATACCATCTATCAACCTATAATCCAAAATATAACTATGTTAATTGATACTCCGATACCATCTATCAACCTATAATCCAGGTCATAGCAATATCCAACAAATAATCCAAGCATAATATCATCATACCAAAATACTCTGAGGATAGCATAGCACTACCATCATGATGAATCCAAGAATGATATTATTACTACTCAAATATCAAGAACAAGCTATCCAGCTAAGATCCACATGTACACATCATCTCCGAAATCATACTCCAAAACATAATATTAACTAGCATCATGATGAAAATAATTCTAGCCACTAATAATCCGAAGGCAACATGACATCCAACATAATACTCCGAAATATAAGATCAGATGCCAACATAAAATTAATCATAACATAAGCCACTAATAATCCGAAGGCAACATGACATCCAAAGTAATACTCCGAAATATAAGATCAGATACCAACATGAAATTAATCATAACATAAGCCACTAATAATCCAGAGGCAACATGTCACTCATCAACTGCAAGCATAACTCCTAGGAATCCAAATAATAGCATGGCAACAGCAAGATCAGAAACAACTCCGATAAAAATGCCATGCACAGGTCATAAGTAGCTAACGCAATATTTTAAACAAGTTCAAATAAGTTAAACCATGTCACTGCATTACAATGATACAAATGAAGGGTGTTGCTTGCCTGGAGTGGAAGGATGCATCGGGAGAAAGTGCGAGAAACTCGCGGAAAGAATCGTCGGAAAACGGTCTCTCTTGGAGGGGGCTGAATAAGGACAGGGGCAAAATGGTCATTTTCAGAATGTCAAAACATGGTGAAAATATGGCCAACAACACAGGCTCGATGAAACAAAGAAGTGGGCTTTGGAATCACCTCATTTGGAGTTACGAGCAAAAAGATACGGCCATTCATTTGTTAGGCAGAAAACAAATAATAACTTATTCATTTCTACCCTTAACCGATGAACGTTCACAAAATAGGGGTTTCAGCCGGCGGCTGGAAATATAGAAAGCGCATATCCAGGAATACGTCTTTCTGCAGCGAAAACTATTCTCCTCTAGAACAGAGATAGAATACGCTTACCCTTCAAGAAAACGTATTCGTTGGAAATGCGTTTCCACTTAACCAGGTCAGCAGGGTGCGGGGCCGGTCTCTGGGTCGCTGACGCGTGGGGCCGCAGGGCCCACGCATAGGTCAACTCCCTTCTCCCTCCTCCTTCTTCTTCTCGTCGCTCGCTCGACGGAGCCGACGACTGGGCCGGCGCCGGCGGCCGTTCGGGCGGCTCCAGCCACTGTTTGCCGCGCTCCGACCATCAGTGAACTCAGGGAGACAGCCCGCACCCTAAGGTGATGAGGGGAGTACCCGAGGATCACTGGAGCTAGCAGAGTTGCAGCCGCGGCAGATGGCGTCTCCGGCCGGCTCGGGCATGATGCTCCGGTCAAAGAGAGGAGGGAGCGACCACCGAGGAAGGGTTAAGGATGGTGGTGGAGGGTTCTAGTGGAGAAAAGAGGGGGAGGGGAGGCTTGTCCTGCTTGAATTCGAGCGGCGGAGGGCGACGGCCATGGCGGCCATGGTGGTCGGGGAGGGGCTGGTGCTCGGGGAGAGGACTATGCGGGGCGCTAGGAGAGTGATGAGGAGCGAGGATGCTCAAAGCGGCTCGGGGCTGGCCATTTTATAGGCGGGCAAGGGAGACCGAGGCCGAGTGCCGCAGCTCGAGCTCGGCCAAAGCTCTGCCGAGGCTCAGCGAGCACGGGCGGGCACGGGGTCACGACGAGGAGGAGCGGGCAAAGTTCATGGAGNAGGGAGACAGCCCGCACCCTAAGGTGACGAGGGGAGTACCCGAGGATCACTGGAGCTAGCAGAGTTGCAGCCGCGGCGGACGGCGTCTCCGGCCGGCTCGGGCATGATGCTCCGGTCAAAGAGAGGAGGGAGCGACCACCGAGGAAGGGTTAAGGATGGTGGTGGAGGGTTCTAGTGGAGAAAAGAGGGGGAGGGGAGGCTTGGCCTGCTTGAATTCGAGCGGCGGAGGGCGACGGCCATGGCGGCCATGGTGGTCGGGGAGGGGCTGGTGCTCGGGGAGAGGACTATGCGGGGCGCTAGGAGAGTGATGAGGAGCGAGGATGCTCAAAGCGGCTCGGGGCTGGCCATTTTATAGGCGGGCAAGGGAGACCGAGGCCGAGTGCCGCAGCTCGAGCTCGGCCAAAGCTCTGCCGAGGCTCAGCGAGCACGGGCGGGCACGGGGTCACGACGAGGAGGAGCGGGCAAAGTTCATGGAGCAGCAGGAGCCAAGGGGGAGCAGAGGGAGGAAGAAGACGGGCGCATTAAAATCATGTCGGGGCACTGTGCTCCCGTGGGTGCACGGCGGCTAGCGTCGGTGAGCGTCGGTGAGCAAGCTTTCGGAGGGGGAGAGGGTTCCAGGGGAACGGCGACGACGAGAGGAAGACAAAGGACATGCTCACGCGCGTGAAGACGACGAGGGGGGAGAGGTGCCGAAGTACAAACGGCGCTCTGGACACGGCCACAGTGCACAGAGCGCGTGCACAGGCATGCCAGCTGCACGGTCACCACGCAACATGGCACGGGGAGAGCTGTAGGGGATGGAAAACCTTGTCTCGCGTGATGTTCTTCCAATCTGGGGACTGTGGGGAGTGAAAACATGAGAGAAGAGGCTCTGCAGCTGAGTTAGGCATCGATGGAAGTTTGCTGCATCAAACTTTATCAAGCCACTGTGCTTAAGAGAGAACTAATTGGGGTCAATGGAGTTGTGTGTGGGTTTTAACTGAGGAAGGACTACAATCTTGGGGAGTTTGAGGAGAAATGGACCAATAATTAATAGGGTTGCTTTGCAACTGCATTTTTGGTCCAGAAACTTGATCAACATGATGTGCACTCACATGGAGTGATGAAATAGGATGGAACTTGGCAAAGCCTCATGATATGGACATATAAATATGCTGTAAAAATCTCATACCAAATGGACAAGCCAAAATGGTACTTGCTTCACAAACATCATTTCTGTCCAGAAACTTGGAATAATTTTGGTGATCAAATGGCTTAATTATATGATTCCAAATTGGGTGGAGAGATGTTAAATGGATAGGAGCATGAGCTGGTAATTTATCAGAATTTTTGAAGCAATATAAAATACACATGCTTCACAACCTGAAAATATTGCCAGAATTAAAGATTTGGTCCGGTGCTCACATAAATGATTGGATGGGGTTGCAAATTTGTGGAGTGGGTTAATATGAGCACATGAAGTAGTGTGCAAAAGTTCAACTCGTTTGGATACTCCTAGCTAGTACTTCCTTCACAAAGCCTTCTGTCTAACAGAAACTTTAAACATCACTAAGGAAGATTGTCTAGGCAAATGAAGTTTAATTTGTGCATGAGACAATTATTTGGACATATAAGCATGCTCAAAAAGTTTGGGAGCAACTAGGAAAATATAAATGACACTTCCTTCACAAAGTGCCATTCAGGGCAGAATAGAAAAAGGAATATTGGGGAATTANAATCTTGGGGAGTTTGAGGAGAAATGGACCAATAATTAATAGGGTTGCTTTGCAACTGCATTTTTGGTCCAGAAACTTGATCAACATGATGTGCACTCACATGGAGTGATGAAATGGGATGGAACTTGGCAAAGCCTCATGATATGGACATATAAATATGCTGTAAAAATCTCATACCAAATGGACAAGCCAAAATGGTACTTGTTTCACAAACATCATTTCTGTCCAGAAACTTGGAATAATTTTGGTGATCAAATGGCTTAATGATATGATTCCAAATTGGGTGGAGAGATGTTAAATGGATAGGAGCATGAGCTGGTAATTTATCAGAATTTTTGAAGCAATATAAAATACACTTGCTTCACAACCTGAAAATATTGCCAGAATTAAAGATTTGGTCCGGTGCTCACATAAATGATTGGATGGGGTTGCAAATTTGTGGAGTGGGTTAATATGAGCACATGAAGGAGTGTGCAAAAGTTCAACTCGTTTGGATACTCCTAGCTAGTACTTCCTTCACAAAGCCTTCTGTCTAACAGAAACTTTAAACATCACTAAGGAAGATTGTCTAGGCAAATGAAGTTTAATTTGTGCATGAGACAATTATTTGGACATATAAGCATGCTCAAAAAGTTTGGGAGCAACTAGGAAAATATAAATGACACTTCCTTCACAAAGTGCCATTCAGGGCAGAATAGAAAAAGGAATATTGGGGAATTATTTTTGAACTGGACAATGAAATGTTTGGGCATATTTGATCAATATATGATTCAAAGGAATTATGAGAATTATTTGGGAACTTTTGGATGGACAGAAATATAGGTTGCTTTGCAACCTAGGGCAGATAGGGTTATTCCTTTAATAAAAAAGGAATTTTCCCCAAGAAAAAAATATTGGGATTTGGGCTAGGAGTGAAATGGCATAATATAGGGATGAGTTTGAGGAGGATGAGTCACTTGGGAGAGGAAATGATGATGATCTCCCAGTTGGCAAGGCCACAGAACCACTCCAAAAAGAAAAACAGAGAAAAAATCAAATAAATCAAAGGAAAAAGAAAAGGGCCAATGGGCTATGGAGATGCCCATCAATAGATATCAATGTGAGAGNTTCCCCAAGAAAAAAAATATTGGGATTTGGGCTAGGAGTGAAATGGCATAATATAGGGATGAGTTTGAGGAGGATGAGTCACTTGGGAGAGGAAATGATGATGATCTCCCAGTTGGCAAGGCCACAGAACCACTCCAAAAAGAAAAACAGAGAAAAAATCAAATAA
Source organism: Aegilops sharonensis (assembly GCA_904067115.1). NCBI lineage: Eukaryota > Viridiplantae > Streptophyta > Magnoliopsida > Poales > Poaceae > Aegilops > Aegilops sharonensis. Next base: position 560,338,034 of record LR880970.1, read on the forward strand.
ATCAAAGGAAAAAGAAAAGGGCCAATGGGCTATGGAGATGCCCATCAATAGATATCAATGTGAGAGAGTAGGGATTGCCATGCAACGGATGCACTAGAGCTATAAGTGTATGAAAGATCAAAAAGAAACCAAGTGGGTGTGCATCCAATTTGCTTGCTCACGAAGACCTAGGGCACTTTGAGGAAGCCCATCATTGGAATATACAAGCCAAGTTCTATAATGAAAATTCCCACTAGTATATGAAAGTGACAACATAGGAGATTTTCTACATGAAGATCATGGTGCTACTTTGAAGCACAAGTGTGGAAAAAGGATAGTAACATTGTCCCTTCTCTCTTTTTCTCTCATTTTTTTATTTGGGCCTTCTCTTTTTTTGTGGCCTCTTTTTTTATCTTTTTCGTCCGGAGTCTCATCCCGACTCGTGGGGGGATCATAATCTCCATCATCCTTTCCTCACATGGGACAATGCTCTAATAATGAAGATCATCACACTCTTATTTACTTACAACTCAATACTTAGAACAAAATATGACTCTATATGAATGCCTCCGGCGGTGTACCGGGATGTGCAATGAATCAATAGTTACATGTATGAAATAATTATGAAAGGTGGTTGTGCCACAAATACGATGTCAACTACATAATCATGCAAAGCAATATGACAATGATGAAGCATGTCATAATAAACGGAACGGTGGAAAGTTGCATGGCAATATATCTCGGAATGGCTATGGAAATGTCATAATAGGTAGGTATGGCTGCTGTTTTGAGGAAGGTATATGGTGGGTGTATGGTACCGGCGAAAGTTGCACGGCACAAGAGAGGCTAGCAATGGTGGAAGGGTGAGAGGGCGTATAATCCAAGGACTAAACATTAGTCATAAAGAACTCACATACTTATTGCAAAAATCTGTAAGTCATCGAAACCAAGCACTACGCGCATGCTCCTAGGGGAAGAGTTGGTAGGATTTAACCATCGCGCGATCCCGACCTCCACACAAAGGATGACAATCAATAAATAAATCATGCTCCGACTTCATCACATAACGGTTCACCATACGTGCATGCTACGGGAATCACAAACTTTAACACAAGTATCTCTCAAATTCATAATTACTCCACTAGCATGACTCTAATATCACCATCCTCATATCTTAAAACAATCATAAGGAATCAAACTTCTCATAGTATTCAATGCACTTTATATGAAAGTTTTTATTATATCCCTCTTGGATGCCTATCATATTAGGAATAAATTTATAACCTAAGCAAATTACCATGTTGTTTAAAGATTCTCAAAATAATATAAGTGAAGCATGAGAGTTCATCTATTTCTTCAAAATAAAACCACTGCCGTGCTCTAAAAGATATAAGTGAAGCACTAGAGCAAACGACCAACTACTCCAAAAGATATAAGTGAAGATCAATGAGTAGTCGAATAATTATGCAACTATGTGAAGACTCTCTAACATTTAAGAATTTCAGATCTTGGGATATTGTTCAAACAGCAAGCAAAACAAAATAAAATAAAATGACGCTCCAAGCAAAACACATATCATGTGGTGAATAAAAATATAGCTCCAAGTAAAGTTACCGATGAACGAAGACGAAAGAGGGGATGCCTTCCGGGGCATCCCCAAGCTTAGGCTCTTGGTTGTCCTTGAACATTACCTTGGGGTGCCTTGGGAATTCCCAAGCTTAGGCTCTTGCCACTCCTTATTCCATAGTCCATCGAATCTTTACCCAAAACTTGAAAACTTCACAACACAAAACTCAACAGAAAACTCGTAAGCTCCGTTAGTATAAGAAAATAAATCACCACTTTTGGTACTATTGTGAACTCATTCTAAATTCATATTGGTGTTGGTATCTATTGTATTCCAACTTCTTCATGGTTCATACCCTCCGATACTACTCACAGATTCATCAAAATAAGCAAACAACACGCGAAAAACAGAATCTGTCAAAAACAGAACAATCTGTAGTAATCTGTAACTCTCGAATACTTATGTAACTCCAAAAATTCTGAAACAATTATTTTCACCTAGAAATTTGTGCATCAACCCATAGCAAAAAGAATCAGGTCAAAATCACGTTTCATTAAGATTCTGGAAATTATTTACTGAGTGCAAAAGTTTCTGATTTTTTAGCAGGATCAACACAACTATCACCACAAGCTATGCTAAAAGTCTTACTTGGCACTTTATTGAAACAAAAGCTATAAAACATGATTAATGCAGTAGATATTGGGTTGTCTCCCAACAAGTGCTTTTATTCAAAGCATTTTTAGCTAGGCATGATGATTTCAATGACGCTCACATAAAAGATAAGAATTGAAACACAAAGAGAGCATCATGAAGAATATTCCTAGCACATTTTAGTCTAACTCACTTACTATGCCTAGGGATTTTGTGAGAAAACAACTTAGGGGGGCAAGAATCAACTAGCATAGGAAGGCAAAACAAACATAGCTTCAAGATTTTCAACACATAGAGAGGAAACTTGATATTATTGTAATTCCTACAAGCATATATTCCTCCCTCATAATAATTTTCAATAGCATCATGAATGATTTCAACAATATAACCATCACATAAAGCATTATTTTCATGATCTACAAGCATAGAAATTTTATTACTCTCCACATAAGCAAATTTCTTCTCATTAATAGTAGTGGGAGCAAACTCAACAAAATAACTATCATGTGAGGCATAATCCAATTGAAAATTTAAATCAAGATGACAAGTTTCATGGTTATCATTATTCTTTATAGCATACATGTCATCACAATAATCATCATATATATCAACTTTGTTCTCATAATCAATTGGAACCTCTTCCAAAATAGTGGATTCATCACTAAATAAAGTCATGACCTCTCCAAATCCACTTTCATAATTATCATAATAAGATTCAACACCCTCCAAAATAATGGGATAATTACTTCTTAAAGTTGACACTCTTCCAAACCCACGTTCATAAATATAATCATCATAAATAGGAGGCATGCTTTCATCATAACAAATATTATCATCAAAACTTGGGGGACTAAAAATATCATATTCATCAAACATAGCATCCCCAAGCTTGTAGCTTTGCATATCATTAGCATAATAGATATTCAAGGAATTCATACAAACAACATCGCAATCATGCTCATCATACAAATATTTAGTGCCAAACATTTTAATGCATTCTTCTTCTAACACTTTGGCACAGTTTTCCTTTCCATCATTTTCACGAAAGACATTAAAAAGATGAAGCATATGAGGCACCCTCAATTCCATTTTTTTTGTAGTTTTATTTTATAGACTAAACTAGTGATAAAACAAGAAAATAAAAGACTTGATTGCAAGATCTAAAGATATACCTTCAAGCACTAACCTCCCCGGCAATGGCGCCAGAAAAGAGCTTGATGTCTACTACGCAACCTTCTTCTTGTAGACGTTGTTGGGCCTCCACGTGCACAGGTTTGTAGGGCAATAGCAAATTTCCCTCGAGTGGATGACCTAAGGTTTATCAATCCGTGGGAAGCGTAGGATGAAGATGGTCTCTCTCAAACAATCCTGCAACCAAATAACAAAGAGTCTCTTGTGTCCCCAACACACCCAATACAGTGGTAAATTGTATAGGTGCACTAGTTCGGCGAAGAGATGGTGATACAACTGCAATATGGATGGTAGATATAGGTTTTTATAGTCTGAGAATATAAAAACAGCAAGGTAGCAAGTAACAAAAGTGAGCGGAAACGGTATTGCAATGCTTAGAAACAAGGCCTAGGGTTCGTACTTTCACTAGTGCAAGTTCTCTCAACAATGATAACATAATTAGATCATATAACAATCTCTCAACGTGCAACAAAGAGTCACTCCAAAGTCACTAATAGCAGAGAACAAACGAAGAGATTATTGTAGGGTAAGAAACCACCTCAAAGTTATTCTTTCCGATCAATCCATTGGGCTATTCCTATGAGTTTCACAAACAACCCTAGAGTTCATAGTAAAATAACACCTTAAGACACACATCAACCAAAACCCTAATGTCACCTAGATACCCCAATGTCACCTCAAGTATCTGTGGGTATGATTATACGATATGCATCACACAATCTCATATTCATCTATTCAAACCAACACAAAGAACTTCAAAGAGTGCCCCAAAGTTTCTACCAGAGAGTCAAGACGAAAACGTGTGCCAACCCCTATGCATAAGTTCACAAGGTCACAGAACTCGCAAGTTGATCACCAAAACATACATCAAGTAGATCACGTGAATATCCCATTGTCACCACTGATACATCAAGTGTTCTCAAATCCTTAAAGACTCAATCTGATAAGATAACTTCAAAGGGAAAACTCAATCCATTACAAGAAGATAGAGGGGGAGAAACACCATAAGATCCAACTATAATAGCAAAGCTCGCGGTACATCAAGATCGTGCCATATCAAGAACACGAGAGAGAGAGAGAGAGAGAGAGAGAGAGATCAAACACATATCTACTGGTACATACCCTCAGCCCCGAGGGTGAACTACTCCCTCCTCGTCATGGAGAACGCCGGGATGATGAAGATGGCCACCGGTAATGGATCCCCCCTCCGGCAGGATGCCGAAATAGGGTCCCGATTGGTTTTTGGTGGCTACAGAGGCTTGCGGCGGCAGAACTCCCGATCTAGGTTTCTTTTCGGGGGTTTCTGTATTTATAGGAATTTTTGGCGTCGGTTTCACGTCAGGGGGGGTCTCCGAGTCAGCCACGAGGTAGGGGTCGCGCCCTCCACCCTCGTGGATGGCTCGAGACTCTTCTGGCACAACTCTTTTGCTTCGGGGGCTTCTTATGGTCCATAAAAAATCCAAAAAAATTGGCAGGTCAATTGGACTCCGTTTGGTATTTTTTTTAACTCAAAAACAAGGAAAAAACAGAAAGCTAGCATTGGGCTCTAGGTTAATAGGTTAGTCCCAAAAAACATATAAAATAGCATATAAATTCGAAACATCTAAGATGGATAATATAATAGCATGAAACAGTCAAAAATTATAGATACGGGAGACGTATCAGCCGCCGACCCGCCCAAGGTTGATTCCAGGGGCGCCGGAGGCGGCTTTCCGGATTGCGCCGATCGCCACGGACGTCGCCCGCGTCGCCGGTGTCCCCCTCATTTAGTATATTTTCCTTGCAATTACAAACACTGTCTTCTTAATTTGTCGCAGCGAACACTTTATTTTGGAAGTCATTAAGCCACGCCTTCAACATTTTTTCTATTTTCAAAGCTTTAGCATCAGAATACATTGGATCGATCCGTTCATGTGCTTATATTGTGAGATTTATTCTTGCAAGTGCATACCCCATCAAGGCAAGTACCACTTATCATTCTGTAAATTGCAAAGCATCAGAATTGGAGTGTAGCAAAATGCTTTTTCCTTGATTTTTATTGCGAGCAGATCCTTTTTATTCTATTAGGACTATGCATTCGTTTACAACCCTTTTTTCTCTTACTATTGTCATTGAGTTATAGCAATCTAGAAATACTGAAAGTTTGTTGTCCTTAGGCATATGATGATTATGACACTAGTAGAAAACGGACCTAATATGAGACACATTAGTGTCGGTTTGGTTTCGAGCCGGCACTAATGTGTCCATTAGTGCCGGTTCCAACGGCTAGCCGGCCGTCCTCATTAGTACCGGTTCGTGGCGAACCTTTAGTACCGGTTCGTGCCACGAACTGGTACTAAAGAGGGTGGTGGCAGGGTGTTGTCAGTCTGGGTCCCGTCCAGCACCTTTAGTACCGGTTCGTGGCACGAACCGGTACTAAAGGTCGACGTACATAAACCCTTCGTCCACCCGAGCCACTCTGTTCTTCCCCTTTCCCCTCACTTCTCCTCTGTTCTTCCCCTTTCCCCTCGAGCTCCTCACAAATTTTGCCCAAAATTTGTCAAGATTTGAAGGCCCCCATCCATTCAAATGATCACAAAGGTTAGCAACTTTGTCCTTTCAACTCTCATTGCTAGATTAGCTCTTGCAATGCTTTGTATAGTGATTAATTTGGGAGGAATTATATTTGCTAGT
>LR880970.1:560361969-560375402 GCA_904067115.1 Aegilops sharonensis
ATATATATATGCGGTTCTACGTACGAGAAAATCTATATATTTATATATATGCATAACGTGTACAATTTGTAGTATCGTGAAATACCAGCAAACAAAAAAGAATTAAATGGAAAATAAAGCCAAATTGAAAACACAAAATTAAAGCAAAAATTAAAAAAAAACACCCAAACATTTAGTACCGGTTGGTAATGTCCAACACGCACCCGGGCCTGGTTCGTGCCACGTGTTTGCACTTTAGCACCGATTCGTGACGAACGGTACTAAATGGGGGACCTTTAGTCCCCACTCTTTAGTGTCGGTTCACCAACCGGCACTAAAGCCCGGTTCTGCACTAGTGTGATTGATTAGAAATACCGATCATAAATAATACTACTTTAATATTTTTATGAGCTTGATCTTTTTATAAGTACATATGCATGTGAGCATGAAAAATGATGGTATGCATCTATATTTGATGGTTTAATCTTCTTCTCACATTGTGACGTGTGACATCTAAGTCATTTTCATTTTGTGGCCGATGCCTAGGGGTGGGCATAAAAACCGACAAACCGAAGACCGAACCGATGCCGAAACCGAATAAACCGAATTTTCGGTTTTTTTATTATCACAGAAAATTTCGGTTTTGAAGTTCAATAACCGAACAGAATTTGTTCGGTTCGGTGCTTATCCCAGTTAACCGAACATATACCGAATAGCCGTGAGGAGCGCCTGTGTAGCTAGCATAAAGTCAGAACCATCTCCCGTGAGGAGCGCCTGTGTCGCTAGCGCCAGACCGCCAGTCTTTTTTCTTTTTTGAGAAGACTGCCAGTCAACTTGCGCGCCGCTGCCTGCACGTGCGACAGGACTTCGGCCGACCTGATCTGATCCCGTGCATGCAAAGTGATTAAAGGCCCAGCTTCACGTGGGCTTTTTGTGAAATGTGTGCCCGCGCATGCGAGCATGCAACAACCACGTTCCATTAGTCCCACCTCGCCCGGCTGAGGGCTATATAATAGATTGCTGCTGCTGCATTTTGATCACAATTAAGCGGACGCTGTCCTTTCGGTGTAAACCGGAAACCGAACCGAAATATTCGGTTAACCGAATTTTCGGTTAGCTGTTTTAAGCTATCATTTTTGGTTTTTAAAATTGCTAACCGAATTTTTAAAAACACCTTCGGTTTATACCGAATGCCCACCCCTACCGATGCCTATACGCTGTTGGGCAATGTTTTGATTGCAATGGATCGCGGGAATGACCGGTTTGAAATTTTCTAATCTCAGTATTGCTCGCCCTCAAACCGGCTGACACCTTTCTTCTTATTAAAAAAGAGACAACATAGACCCACGTACAGGCTTGTCGTGCCTCTGCCTGCCAGTTGGTTCTCGGTCAATGAAAAATCTACTGCATACTGTAAACTCGACCCAACGTATTATTGTAGTTTTTAAGGAATACCTTGGTTTCTAAAAAAACCTTGATATTCAATACTTTGAGTTGTTTGGATGAAAAAAATACAGCAGTTTAACAAACCATGGTATCTCTAAAACTGTGGTCTTTTTGCAGTATATAAAAAAGAGGTCCCGACCTCTTTAAGGCCAGTGCTAGGCGCCGGCGCACCGGCCCAAATTTGGGCCGGTCGGCTGCCGAACATACGATAGAGCTTTTTTTAACCGTAGGATACAACCTTTCTCCGTCTCTCAAAAAGTCAAACGCGGATGAAAAGCAGATCGAGTAGAAAAAGACAGCGGACTAGCTCAGCCACACTAGCCGGCCGGACTCCGCACGCGCTCGCCGGCCGCCCGCACTTGTCCTCGGTTTCTCGTGCTTGCCGGCCACCCGTGCCACCACGCCCGCCAGCCGCGCTCGCCGGTCGCTTGTGCCACGCTCGCAACAAAAACAGACTATGGTTGTAGCAAAAATAGATTACAATGGTAGCAAAAATGCTCACCGTCGATGCTCGCCAGCGATGCTCGCAACAAAATTACCCCAAGGTAGCTATGAGTCAACGTCCCAATGCATCCTTTGAAAAAGTTGGTTCCAGCAAAAAAAACTACGGTGGTAGCAAAAGACGTTTCCAGCAAAAATAATCCCAGAAGAACAAATCTGGAAAAAGGTCAATTGTAGCAAACAAAAAAGCCAGTTCCAGCAAAAAATAAACACTGGTTCCAGCAAAAACACTGCTAGTCGATTGTAGCAAAAGAAAAAGCCAGTTCCAGCAAAATTTGATGATGGTTCCAGCAAAAAAAAATATCATCACCAAATATATGTGTCGATTGTAGCAAAGAAAAGAACTACTTCCAGCAAAAAATCTCTGTCGGATGCAGCTCCTCGTCGCCGCGGTTGCAGCTCCATGAACCTGGGGTTGCAAGTCCTGACGCCGCCGGGAGCATCAAGTCGTGGGCTCGTGGCACCTCGCAGAAGCGAGGCCCCAAGTTGCATCCACTGCCTGTCTCCGCGCGTATGCGCTGCTCCTCTGCACGCGGCGCCGATGGTCGCCGAGGCCGGCGCCAGTGGTGGCCTTGTAGCACCCGTGGTATTCGTCCGACGTTGCCGCCGGTGACCGCATCTGCAGCAGCCAAAAAGGTGGGTGGGGAGAAGAACGAGAGAGGATATGCATCCTGTGTGAGAGAGAAAGGAGTGGCTGAGAAATCTCCCCGTGAAGAGATAAGATAAGGTCCAAGCAAAGCGGTGGGCAGTTACTGGAGCAATAAGGACGGTTGATTTGCATCTGATCGAACGACGCCCGCTCGGCCGGCCGAACTTTCGGCCGGCGTGCCGGTTTCAAACGTTTCCCTTTTAAAAAAATGAGAAACGCTGGTTGGGTTGTCTTCCTGTGTCCATCTTCTTATGGCCATCAACGCCCGTGACACATAATCGATAGCTAACAGATTGATCTATCTGCCTAGAAGGGCGCACATACGCACTGCACCGGCCCTCAACCTTTGTGGCTCTGTGTCCTGCTTGTCCTTCCCTGACTCCGTCCCACCACGCCACACAGCACCGCCACTGCCTCTTGCCCACCTTGTGCTCCCTCTGAACGCACGAGCTGTAGAAATCGGCCTGCAGTGCATGTCGTAACTAGCTCGGTCTTTGGTTGATTACAACTTACAAGTGATAACTCTACTACTACTACAGACCCTATCATCTACTCCCTCCGTTCTTAAATATTTGTCTTTCTAGAAATTTTAACAAGTGACTACATACGAAGCAAAATGAGTGAATCTGCACTCTAAAGTTTGTCTATATACATCCGTATGTGATAGTTCATTTGAAATCTCTAAAAAGACAAATATTTAGGAACGGAGGTAGTAGGAGAGAACATGCCCGTGCAAGGCTGCATGCATACGATGGCCGTTAGCACAAGCTGATCCATGAGTGTAGCTGAGCATGCATGCAACAACGTAACAATCTGTGCAAACCAAAGAAAACTGAGAAAAAGTGCCACTTGCCAAACACCTCGGCAGTTTTATCGAAACCAAGAAAATCTATGTTTTTCAGAAACTGAAGTATCTGTTGCCCATCAGTTGCAATACTGAGGTTTGGGATACTATGGTTTTGGAAAAATAGTGTTGCCAAACTAGCCCTTATTAACCATAAAACAGAAGGATTTTCTGACGCATGGGAATTTGTACTACTATCACTATCGGTCATAGGCTATACCTTCAATTATTTCACTTATGCGAACCAACCTGTGGTTGGATAGTTAGAGGGACACTGGTATCCCCAACCCACAAGTCCTGATGTTCGTATTATTTCTAGATTTATTTCAGAATTTTCGACGGTGCGCTTTCAGTGGGAGGAGACATTTCTGTCGACGACGAGACGCCTATGATGACTTCGTAAATTTCAAGCTCAAGATGACATGCCGACTCAGTTTCTCGGAGGTGCTCATAGGGTAAGGTGTGCGTGTGTGCTCATAAGGGTGAGTGTATGCGTGTATGTATGTTAAAAAAAATTATTTTTTATTCTTTGTTATTTAAGTTTGTTTAGTTGTTTTCTGGACTTCGAAAAACTCAATAAAAAAGTCCAGCTAATAGTCACTTTTGTTTTAGCTCAAGATCCCCTTTCTCCACCAAATCCATCGCGGCGGCGCCAGTGCCGGCAGCGGCGAGATGCCGTCGTTGAGCCGCCCGAGAGAGCTCTCCCGGGCTCTGGCCGCTCGCAGGATTGCCCCTCGCTCTTCTCCGACCTCACTCGCTCCTCCACCCCATCCGCCCGCTGCCGCGCCCCCGTCTTCTCCTCCTCGCTCGCGCGGGCGGCCATCGGGGCGTGCGCGGGGATCCCTGGGCTTCGTAGACATCCTCCGCATCGACGGGCCGCTGGGCCTCTCCGTCGTCATCCTCGGCTCGGCCTCCTCCTCGGCCATCTACTTCGGCACATGCGAGCTCGCGAAGTCGCTGCTCCGCCGGCACCTGCCGCCCATCCTCGTGCCCCCGCTCGTCGGCGCCAGCGGCAATGTCTCCTCCTCCGCCAGCATGGTCCCCAAGGAGCACATCACGCAGCTAAATGATCAGAAAAATCCAATCTATCCATTGATACTAGTTTCATGCATGATAAAGCAACTTAACCTTGCTGTCCATACCAAAACATGATAATGCACATTATAAATTCATAACTTGAGTTTGAATTTGAACCAAGGCCTGCAGTCCGGCGCCGCCACGGGCCGCTCCTGGCAGGTCCTGCTCCAGATCCTCCAGACCGACGGCTTCTTCGGCCATGCCGGCTACGCCACCACCCGCTCCGCAACCTCCCCGCCAGCGCGCTCAGCTACTCCTACTTCGAGTGCCTCAAGACCTTCGCCTCAGCAAGAACAACGCCAACCTGAAGCCGGGGGAGAGCGTGCGTGCTGTGCGATATGCCGAGGAAGGTCACCACCCTGCTGGATGTCGTCAAGACATGGCTGATTATCAGGGTGGGCACCGAGGGGAGCCTCACGATGCAGGAGGTCATTGCCGAGGAAGGTCTGAAGGACCTGTCCTGGGGGATTGGACCGAGGGTCCTTCACAGCGCATGCTTCGGTGCCATAGGCTACTGTGCCTTCGAGACGGCCAGGCTTGCGATCCTCAAGTCATACGTTGAATCGTGCAAAAGGAAAGCCGCACCGCAGTCGAGATGAAGGCCAGAGTTGTTGCTCCTTGAGTGTGTATAATTCCTTTCCTTTGCAGCTATAATCGCTTGATCTCGGTAGTGTGCGGTTTTCTTGTAGTGACCTAGCTATGATATGAGATGCAGATGATACAACCGCCAGGCTAAATGTATCTGCTTTAGTGTCATTTAAATTTCAATTATAGAGTTATTTGAAGATACACCAAGTAANGTTTCATGCATGATAAAGCAACTTAACCTTGCTGTCCATACCAAAACATGATAATGCACATTATAAATTCATAACTTGAGTTTGAATTTGAACCAAGGCCTGCAGTCCGGCGCCGCCACGGGCCGCTCCTGGCAGGTCCTGCTCCAGATCCTCCAGACCGACGGCTTCTTCGGCCATGCCGGCTACGCCGCCACCCGCTCCGCAACCTCCCCGCCAGCGCGCTCAGCTACTCCTACTTCGAGTGCCTCAAGACCTTCGCCTCAGCAAGAACAACGCCAACCTGAAGCCGGGGGAGAGCGTGCGTGCTGTGCGATATGCCGAGGAAGGTCACCACCCTGCTGGATGTCGTCAAGACATGGCTGATTATCAGGGTGGGCACCGAGGGGAGCCTCACGATGCAGGAGGTCATTGCCGAGGAAGGTCTGAAGGACCTGTCCTGGGGGATTGGACCGAGGGTCCTTCACAGCGCATGCTTCGGTGCCATAGGCTACTGTGCCTTCGAGACGGCCAGGCTTGCGATCCTCAAGTCATACGTTGAATCGTGCAAAAGGAAAGCCGCACCGCAGTCGAGATGAAGGCCAGAGTTGTTGCTCCTTGAGTGTGTATAATTCCTTTCCTTTGCAGCTATAATCGCTTGATCTCGGTAGTGTGCGGTTTTCTTGTAGTGACCTAGCTATGATATGAGATGCAGATGATACAACCGCCAGGCTAAATGTATCTGCTTTAGTGTCATTTAAATTTCAATTATAGAGTTATTTGAAGATACACCAAGTAATAATATGGAACATTTGTAAATCTGTTGCTGGTTTTGATTAGTAAATGTTCTTATATTACGGGACAGAGGGAGTAGTTGGTTATTTTTAGACAATACATTTTCAGTCCAGTGTCTTGAAGTAGGTTAGTTTGAGACATACATTTTCAGTCTGGCGTCTTGAAGTAGGTTATTTTGAGACATACATTTTCAGTCCGGTGTCGTGAAGTAACGTTCCATGTATCACACTTTATGTTACGTGTGCGTGTGTGTGATTACGATGAAAGGTGAAAGCTCACAAACCTTAACTTTTGGTGTTTGTCACTAACTCAATTACTCAAAGCATATTGCTGAAGTACAAACTCTCTGCTACAGTACCAGCCATAAGAAAATAACAAAACATGCTATTCATAATTCATTATTCAAGCATTTACGCTCTTTTTGGTTGCTGCTGCTCGGAAACTATCTCACAGTTATAGGATGTTTTCAAGCATACCAAATTATATAAGTTCAAGCATACCAGATTTTGTTTCCTAATGTTCAGAAGAAATAGCATCACAGTTATACAATATTTTCAAGCACACACTGAATTATAGAAGTTTGTGGGCATCTGAGTCCACATAAATCGTGTATGCCAGTATGAGGTCATTTTGGGGGGTTAGGCATTGCACTACTGCAAGCACACACAGTTTGAGGCAAATGAACATGCTATGCTTCACCATTGGAAGTAAAGCACTTTGCCCAGAATGAACTTTCATCGCGTGGGTACTGAATCCTGATCATGTTCTCTAGGCACTTCTTGTAGGAGAAATCTGTAACGGGCCGGTCTGAGGACACCCTGTGGCGATGTTTTTACCATGTTGCCAATTTGCAATTGTCATTGTCTGATGCTCTCGTTCAGCCATCCAACCTTGAAGATCATGCAGCAGGAGATCTTCTTTTGGCTTGTCTGTCCAAGAGATTGGGTTGTTTCCTCCACAATTGACTTCAGCCTCTTTGGTTTCATCTTCTCCAAGGTTGTCAACATCATACAAGCAGGTACCGTATGAAACAATCATGTTATGTTCAGTGTCTCTTGTTGTTTCTACTGCTGTGAGGAATTCATATAAGACCACACCCTCCAAGGCCCCCACTGCCCGCTGACTGTAAAAGATCAAGAGGTTCATAGGAGAAGAGCGAATATAATTATGTGCCGCACAGATGAGAGAACATATGCAAGTTAAATGTTCGTTGTACCATGTTCTCATCATTCCAATGGATTTTGCAGGCTGAACCAGTCCCAATTGGTGCAGGATTGCCCCAAGAGCAGGTGGACACAACGATATCCAGCTGATCAGAGTAGACCTTCTTGGCACCCTCCTCGAAGCATTGCGTTGGCCTCTGCAACATGTTTTTCTCATTTTTTTAGCCATCATCAACACTTGCTCATCAAAATGGGGAGTTCAAAACAAAGCTAAACTGAGGACTTGCAGAGAGTGCAGCCTTCATGAAGGGTGCCTGGATCTTGAGGGACTGGAATGTGGCCTTGTAACCATAGCTGTTGAAGCCGTGCAAGTTACCTGTGCAGGTCATGCTGCTTGCAATAGTTGTCATGTTTGTTCTTCGAGAACTGATTTTGTAANCGGTAGTGTGCGGTTTTCTTGTAGTGACCTAGCTATGATATGAGATGCAGATGATACAACCGCCAGGCTAAATGTATCTGCTTTAGTGTCATTTAAATTTCAATTATAGAGTTATTTGAAGATACACCAAGTAATAATATGGAACATTTGTAAATCTGTTGCTGGTTTTGATTAGTAAATGTTCTTATATTACGGGACAGAGGGAGTAGTTGGTTATTTTTAGACAATACATTTTCAGTCCAGTGTCTTGAAGTAGGTTAGTTTGAGACATACATTTTCAGTCTGGCGTCTTGAAGTAGGTTATTTTGAGACATACATTTTCAGTCCGGTGTCGTGAAGTAACGTTCCATGTATCACACTTTATGTTACGTGTGCGTGTGTGTGATTACGATGAAAGGTGAAAGCTCACAAACCTTAACTTTTGGTGTTTGTCACTAACTCAATTACTCAAAGCATATTGCTGAAGTACAAACTCTCTGCTACAGTACCAGCCATAAGAAAATAACAAAACATGCTATTCATAATTCATTATTCAAGCATTTACGCTCTTTTTGGTTGCTGCTGCTCGGAAACTATCTCACAGTTATAGGATGTTTTCAAGCATACCAAATTATATAAGTTCAAGCATACCAGATTTTGTTTCCTAATGTTCAGAAGAAATAGCATCACAGTTATACAATATTTTCAAGCACACACTGAATTATAGAAGTTTGTGGGCATCTGAGTCCACATAAATCGTGTATGCCAGTATGAGGTCATTTTGGGGGGTTAGGCATTGCACTACTGCAAGCACACACAGTTTGAGGCAAATGAACATGCTATGCTTCACCATTGGAAGTAAAGCACTTTGCCCAGAATGAACTTTCATCGCGTGGGTACTGAATCCTGATCATGTTCTTTAGGCACTTCTTGTAGGAGAAATCTGTAACGGGCCGGTCTGAGGACACCCTGTGGCGATGTTTTTACCATGTTGCCAATTTGCAATTGTCATTGTCTGATGCTCTCGTTCAGCCCTCCAACCTTGAAGATCATGCAGCAGGAGATCTTCTTTTGGCTTGTCTGTCCAAGAGATTGGGTTGTTTCCTCCACAATTGACTTCAGCCTCTTTGGTTTCATCTTCTCCAAGGTTGTCAACATCATACAAGCAGGTACCGTATGAAACAATCATGTTATGTTCAGTGTCTCTTGTTGTTTCTACTGCTGTGAGGAATTCATATAAGACCACACCCTCCAAGGCCCCCACTGCCCGCTGACTGTAAAAGATCAAGAGGTTCATAGGAGAAGAGCGAATATAATTATGTGCCGCACAGATGAGAGAACATATGCAAGTTAAATGTTCGTTGTACCATGTTCTCATCATTCCAATGGATTTTGCAGGCTGAACCAGTCCCAATTGGTGCAGGATTGCCCCAAGAGCAGGTGGACACAACGATATCCAGCTGATCAGAGTAGACCTTCTTGGCACCCTCCTCGAAGCATTGCGTTGGCCTCTGCAACATGTTTTTCTCATTTTTTTAGCCATCATCAACACTTGCTCATCAAAATGGGGAGTTCAAAACAAAGCTAAACTGAGGACTTGCAGAGAGTGCAGCCTTCATGAAGGGTGCCTGGATCTTGAGGGACTGGAATGTGGCCTTGTAACCATAGCTGTTGAAGCCGTGCAAGTTACCTGTGCAGGTCATGCTGCTTGCAATAGTTGTCATGTTTGTTCTTCGAGAACTGATTTTGTAAGCATTCCAACTGCCTTTGAAAGGTGCTGCAAGGATGGTCGAAAGGATAAAAGGAAAAAAAAGCAGAACGTGAGTAATGCTGTAATAGAAGTTACTGAATTCATGAGAAAGGTAAAAAGCCAAGAATTTGCTAGACCTGTGTGACTCGACTGAAGGCGGATGAAATTCCAATTACTTGCTGAACTTGTTGGACGCTGTAGGGTACAGACCTGGTAGTGTCGATCAGATCCATCACAGGGATGCATGCGTCCATTGCTGTTCCCCGGGCATCACCACTCTCTCCAGTTGAGGCTTTATCCACTGTGATTACCAGCCCCAATTTGCCCTTCTGTTCTGTACCGGAGTGCTGGACCCAACATGTGGCTTGTGGTTCAACCCATATTATGTTCACCTCCTGGACTCGTGGATCACCTGGGAGAAGATGCAAGAATGTCTCTTTTAGTACGCAGGATTGCATAAGCCGTAACTATCAGCATATTCATCTGGATTTTCTATATGCATGATATGAATGTGAATTCTTGGTTTACCTTTTATGATCGTGTCCAAGAGTATAGGAGAAACGGTATTGGCCATCAACTGGACAACTCACGCAGAAGATTCAGATATTTGTGTGGTGACACTTTCAGTTACGAGAAACTGCAAACATGAGACCTCAAAAGGATCCTCATCATCTGCATCCTGGTAGCACATACATTCGCTACAAAGAAGAAATGTCAGGTTATGTTCACAAGTAGAGCATAGATCATTTAAAATCCATGCTTGATTTTCTTAGTATAGCATGGTGAAAGTCCCTAATCCATAAATACCCATTAAAATACTTTATTCAACTTAAGTCACTATACAAATAACTCAAATCTTAGTCGATCTGAATAGTAATTCCAAATCCAAATACTGGAATATTCTTTCAAACTAATTGAAATATGAATCTCCCATGCTATTTGAAGGTTGAAAACCAGAAAAGATCAAATCACCTTGAACTCGGTACAATTCTCTTCAGAACTTGATACACTTGTCCTTTTTTTCTTTCCGCGTTTACTTCCTGGCATTTCTGAAGAATATCTTCAATACTTATGTTCATTTCATCCAGTTGCTTCTGTACGGGCACATAATTATTTTCTTCAACATATAATCTTGATGATAATGCTGAAACATCGATACTATTTGAGAAGTAGGAGAAAATACCTTGTCAAGGTGAATATGGCCAAAAAGATAATGTGTTGCTTCCATATTTTGGTATTCATACCTGAAACAAGACAATGACTCTGAGCCTAACACCATATTATACGGTGAAATGTGTAAGTAGTTACTTATGAATGCTACATACTGGACTGAGAACTTAGTAGCAGTCTTCTACTTTGGTCCTCTTTAAGCATGCTTGAACTGCGAGTGACGCTCTTTCCATGCAAAAATTATTCCCACAAGAGCATTTACTCAGATACAAAATTATTTTTGGTCATTTTCATTTTGAGAGCTAGCTCTTGTAAGTAGCACTTCCTGTAAATTCAAAGATCAGAAGTCAAAACATGTGAACTGAAGTCTTAGATGGAACTGTTCAATTGAGCCTCTTACCTTCATCGAGTTCCAGGAGGTCATGTTGTTCTGATTTGGATCTAACACCGCCTTGTATGCAGCATTTGCAACTGCAGTGGCTGCCAAGATACCAACAGGATCTCCTGGTGTCACAGAACTCAATGAGTTTGTCGAGCCAAACTCAACAACTGAATTTCCACACAAGTTTCTTATGGTTCCATCTCGGAGCATTGCCATCATATTCTTGAACAGAGTGCCCGGCTCCACAAGTCCTTTAGATGCGAGTATTATCTTCTCCCTTGCAGATATTGAATGGAGTAGTGGGTTCAGTCCCTTGTAAAATGAGCCCCTGATAAAACCATGTGCCTCCAAAGGATGGCTACCGTTGTTGCTGCTGCCCATTTGCTCAGCAACTTGGATAGGCAATCCTCCACTAAGCTGCTAGAGTATAATCTTCCATTGCACTGCAGCTGAATTCCCAAGAAACCAATCTGCTCCACTACTTTGTTCATGGCAGAATCACTCTTTTGATCAACCAACAAACAAAAATCAGAAGAAGTAATGAAGTTCACAATTGGTTTCCGTAACTTGTCAAGATCAATATTCTGAATCAGCTCTGGTATTGGATTTTGGACATTAAAGTCTCTCCGACTTATGCTGAAGCCATCAATAAATAGTGATTCCATTAGCAGGGGGTGCAGAAGATTCAGAAATTCAATGGCCTCCTTTGGATTCATCGTTGACAAAACAGATGAGATGGTAACTGTGCCAGTAACTAAGTCTCTGACTAACATTTCGTTTTCCTCTGGCAGTAATGTCTCTAGAATTTGAGCGCAACACTCTGGCCCACCTGATAGTTGCTTCTTGGGAATCAACCCTCCCATGAACACTGCATTTATACGTTTGGTTGGCCTCCTTTCTGGAATGCTTTCTACCAGACATTCTCTTCAAAGCTAGTAAGCAATCATTCTTGAGTTGAAAATTCAACTTTCCATTGTGAGAGCTCACCAGCTGCTTTTCCACCATGAAGAGCTCTGTAGCTTCAGCCCTTGCTGACACTGACCCTGGGAAGAATATGTGGACACAATCACCATCGAAATCTGCTCCAAGTGGGCCATAGATAAGCGGGTTGATCTTGATTGTGTGGTCAGTATGTACTTGGAGCGAGTCACCTATGTGTGGTAGAATTTGTGGATCACCTTTACCTTGATTTTGTTTTTATTTGCCTTTTCTCTTGCCAAGGTTTGTGTCAACTCCCGTTGTCTTCCATACCACTTGTGGATCTTGTTAATTTCTTGTTCTTGTCTAGTGTTTTCTAGATATAGCGAAAGTGGTGATCCCACCTTGTGCATTTTGTATTCAAAAGGAAATTCTTTATAATGCACAACTCATGGGGGAGCTATCCTATTTTCTTTAGAACACTCTTCTTGTGATCCTTATCAAGTGTGTGTTGGTGGAAGGCAAGCCGTTTTCTTTTGGTACCTTGTGCCATCATGAAACTTTGTTGGGAGCTTGGTTTGTTTGGAACCATCCTCTCTTTGGGAGTTTGACATCTTTAATTTAGTGTGTATCAATGGATATCTCATTCCTTGATGTATCTTTAATGATATCTTCCAAGTGATGATTTTTCCATTTGGTATCCTTTTCACTTGGCATATCTTTGTCTTTTGGTATCGGTTCTTGAAAGTTTTGAGCATGCATATTTACTTCATGTATTCTATTTGGCATGTTTTCTTTCGTTGACTCAATATATAGGGGAAACTCCACCTAGTCTCAATTTGGATGAGATGTGCATGAAATTCATTTTCATATCTATATGCACATATTTATGTGGAGTTTGTCCTATGTATTGGTGTTTCTAACTATTTGGTCCCGATGAGTTTGGGTACCGTTTAGTTTGTGTTGTTCTTCTAGGAACATTTGGAGATGCATTGGATGCTCGGCTCACTCACAAGGAAGGTGTTGTCACCAAGTGCATATTGGAGTCAAGCAAGGATGATCAATGAACTACTATCTACCTTTAATTGGTATCTACTACTTCCTTCCAATGATATCTCGGTGACAAGTATCTATTCATGCTTTCTCCTCTTGCATTCAACCTTGTATAGGTTGCATCTTGGCATGATATTCATTTCATATCTTGTGATACTTGTTTCCTTTCTCAAAGCATCCCAACGATGATCTCTTGTTGCTAGTTGTGATGCCTTTGATGGATGTGTGTTTGGACTTCATTTATATACAATAAGACCATATCTAGCCAAGTGCTATGCTTTCAAGCAAATATCTTATTGGTATATTTATGACTTCCTTGTGGATATCTTGTTCCTTCATGTTGTAACTATTTCGGGTGTACATCCCTCTTTGTAGGTATATATCATCATGATTTTGCCTACCTAGAACCTTATACACTTGAGAGAAATTACATCTCTAGTTGATATCCTTTCTTTCACGTCCACCTTGTCTTTCTTATGTTATTTCTTTGGTGGCTCCGTGAAAGCTTTTGC
>LR880970.1:560490733-560501237 GCA_904067115.1 Aegilops sharonensis
GTTTCATGCATGATAAAGCAACTTAACCTTGCTGTCCATACCAAAACATGATAATGCACATTATAAATTCATAACTTGAGTTTGAATTTGAACCAAGGCCTGCAGTCCGGCGCCGCCACGGGCCGCTCCTGGCAGGTCCTGCTCCAGATCCTCCAGACCGACGGCTTCTTCGGCCATGCCGGCTACGCCGCCACCCGCTCCGCAACCTCCCCGCCAGCGCGCTCAGCTACTCCTACTTCGAGTGCCTCAAGACCTTCGCCTCAGCAAGAACAACGCCAACCTGAAGCCGGGGGAGAGCGTGCGTGCTGTGCGATATGCCGAGGAAGGTCACCACCCTGCTGGATGTCGTCAAGACATGGCTGATTATCAGGGTGGGCACCGAGGGGAGCCTCACGATGCAGGAGGTCATTGCCGAGGAAGGTCTGAAGGACCTGTCCTGGGGGATTGGACCGAGGGTCCTTCACAGCGCATGCTTCGGTGCCATAGGCTACTGTGCCTTCGAGACGGCCAGGCTTGCGATCCTCAAGTCATACGTTGAATCGTGCAAAAGGAAAGCCGCACCGCAGTCGAGATGAAGGCCAGAGTTGTTGCTCCTTGAGTGTGTATAATTCCTTTCCTTTGCAGCTATAATCGCTTGATCTCGGTAGTGTGCGGTTTTCTTGTAGTGACCTAGCTATGATATGAGATGCAGATGATACAACCGCCAGGCTAAATGTATCTGCTTTAGTGTCATTTAAATTTCAATTATAGAGTTATTTGAAGATACACCAAGTAATAATATGGAACATTTGTAAATCTGTTGCTGGTTTTGATTAGTAAATGTTCTTATATTACGGGACAGAGGGAGTAGTTGGTTATTTTTAGACAATACATTTTCAGTCCAGTGTCTTGAAGTAGGTTAGTTTGAGACATACATTTTCAGTCTGGCGTCTTGAAGTAGGTTATTTTGAGACATACATTTTCAGTCCGGTGTCTTGAAGTAACGTTCCATGTATCACACTTTATGTTACGTGTGCGTGTGTGTGATTACGATGAAAGGTGAAAGCTCACAAACCTTAACTTTTGGTGTTTGTCACTAACTCAATTACTCAAAGCATATTGCTGAAGTACAAACTCTCTGCTACAGTACCAGCCATAAGAAAATAACAAAACATGCTATTCATAATTCATTATTCAAGCATTTACGCTCTTTTTGGTTGCTGCTGCTCGGAAACTATCTCACAGTTATAGGATGTTTTCAAGCATACCAAATTATATAAGTTCAAGCATACCAGATTTTGTTTCCTAATGTTCAGAAGAAATAGCATCACAGTTATACAATATTTTCAAGCACACACTGAATTATAGAAGTTTGTGGGCAT
This sequence comes from Aegilops sharonensis, assembly GCA_904067115.1. NCBI lineage: Eukaryota > Viridiplantae > Streptophyta > Magnoliopsida > Poales > Poaceae > Aegilops > Aegilops sharonensis. The sequence continues at coordinate 560,492,095 of LR880970.1, forward strand.
CTGAGTCCACATAAATCGTGTATNTGAAGTAACGTTCCATGTATCACACTTTATGTTACGTGTGCGTGTGTGTGATTACGATGAAAGGTGAAAGCTCACAAACCTTAACTTTTGGTGTTTGTCACTAACTCAATTACTCAAAGCATATTGCTGAAGTACAAACTCTCTGCTACAGTACCAGCCATAAGAAAATAACAAAACATGCTATTCATAATTCATTATTCAAGCATTTACGCTCTTTTTGGTTGCTGCTGCTCGGAAACTATCTCACAGTTATAGGATGTTTTCAAGCATACCAAATTATATAAGTTCAAGCATACCAGATTTTGTTTCCTAATGTTCAGAAGAAATAGCATCACAGTTATACAATATTTTCAAGCACACACTGAATTATAGAAGTTTGTGGGCATCTGAGTCCACATAAATCGTGTATGCCAGTATGAGGTCATTTTGGGGGGTTAGGCATTGCACTACTGCAAGCACACACAGTTTGAGGCAAATGAACATGCTATGCTTCACCATTGGAAGTAAAGCACTTTGCCCAGAATGAACTTTCATCGCGTGGGTACTGAATCCTGATCATGTTCTTTAGGCACTTCTTGTAGGAGAAATCTGTAACGGGCCGGTCTGAGGACACCCTGTGGCGATGTTTTTACCATGTTGCCAATTTGCAATTGTCATTGTCTGATGCTCTCGTTCAGCCCTCCAACCTTGAAGATCATGCAGCAGGAGATCTTCTTTTGGCTTGTCTGTCCAAGAGATTGGGTTGTTTCCTCCACAATTGACTTCAGCCTCTTTGGTTTCATCTTCTCCAAGGTTGTCAACATCATACAAGCAGGTAACGTATGAAACAATCATGTTATGTTCAGTGTCTCTTGTTGTTTCTACTGCTGTGAGGAATTCATATAAGACCACACCCTCCAAGGCCCCCACTGCCCGCTGACTGTAAAAGATCAAGAGGTTCATAGGAGAAGAGCGAATATAATTATGTGCCGCACAGATGAGAGAACATATGCAAGTTAAATGTTCGTTGTACCATGTTCTCATCATTCCAATGGATTTTGCAGGCTGAACCAGTCCCAATTGGTGCAGGATTGCCCCAAGAGCAGGTGGACACAACGATATCCAGCTGATCAGAGTAGACCTTCTTGGCACCCTCCTCGAAGCATTGTGTTGGCCTCTGCAACATGTTTTTCTCATTTTTTTTAGCCATCATCAACACTTGCTCATCAAAATGGGGAGTTCAAAACAAAGCTAAACTGAGGACTTGCAGAGAGTGCAGCCTTCATGAAGGGTGCCTGGATCTTGAGGGACTGGAATGTGGCCTTGTAACCATAGCTGTTGAAGCCGTGCAAGTTACCTGTGCAGGTCATGCTGCTTGCAATAGTTGTCATGTTTGTTCTTCGAGAACTGATTTTGTAAGCATTCCAACTGCCTTTGAAAGGTGCTGCANCATCAAAATGGGGAGTTCAAAACAAAGCTAAACTGAGGACTTGCAGAGAGTGCAGCCTTCATGAAGGGTGCCTGGATCTTGAGGGACTGGAATGTGGCCTTGTAACCATAGCTGTTGAAGCCGTGCAAGTTACCTGTGCAGGTCATGCTGCTTGCAATAGTTGTCATGTTTGTTCTTCGAGAACTGATTTTGTAAGCATTCCAACTGCCTTTGAAAGGTGCTGCAAGGATGGTCGAAAGGATAAAAGGAAAAAAAAGCAGAACGTGAGTAATGCTGTAATAGAAGTTACTGAATTCATGAGAAAGGTAAAAAGCCAAGAATTTGCTAGACCTGTGTGACTCGACTGAAGGCGGATGAAATTCCAATTACTTGCTGAACTTGTTGGACGCTGTAGGGTACAGACCTGGTAGTGTCGATCAGATCCATCACAGGGATGCATGCGTCCATTGCTGTTCCCCGGGCATCACCACTCTCTCCAGTTGAGGCTTTATCCACTGTGATTACCAGCCCCAATTTGCCCTTCTGTTCTGTACCGGAGTGCTGGACCCAACATGTGGCTTGTGGTTCAACCCATATTATGTTCACCTCCTGGACTCGTGGATCACCTGGGAGAAGATGCAAGAATGTCTCTTTTAGTACGCAGGATTGCATAAGCCGTAACTATCAGCATATTCATCTGGATTTTCTATATGCATGATATGAATGTGAATTCTTGGTTTACCTTTTATGATCGTGTCCAAGAGTATAGGAGAAACGGTATTGGCCATCAACTGGACAACTCACGCAGAAGATTCAGATATTTGTGTGGTGACACTTTCAGTTACGAGAAACTGCAAACATGAGACCTCAAAAGGATCCTCATCATCTGCATCCTGGTAGCACATACATTCGCTGCAAAGAAGAAATGTCAGGTTATGTTCACAAGTAGAGCATAGATCATTTAAAATCCATGCTTGATTTTCTTAGTATAGCATGGTGAAAGTCCCTAATCCATAAATACCCATTAAAATACTTTATTCAACTTAAGTCACTATACAAATAACTCAAATCTTAGTCGATCTGAATAGTAATTCCAAATCCAAATACTGGAATATTCTTTCAAACTAATTGAAATATGAATCTCCCATGCTATTTGAAGGTTGAAAACCAGAAAAGATCAAATCACCTTGAACTCGGTACAATTCTCTTCAGAACTTGATACACTTGTCCTTTTTTTCTTTCCGCGTTTACTTCCTGGCATTTCTGAAGAATATCTTCAATACTTATGTTCATTTCATCCAGTTGCTTCTGTACGGGCACATAATTATTTTCTTCAACATATAATCTTGATGATAATGCTGAAACATCGATACTATTTGAGAAGTAGGAGAAAATACCTTGTCAAGGTGAATATGGCCAAAAAGATAATGTGTTGCTTCCATATTTTGGTATTCATACCTGAAACAAGACAATGACTCTGAGCCTAGCACCATATTATACGCTGAAATGTGTAAGTAGTTACTTATGAATGCTACATACTGGACTGAGAACTTAGTAGCAGTCTTCTACTTTGGTCCTCTTTAAGCATGCTTGAACTGCGAGTGACGCTCTTTCCATGCAAAAATTATTCCCACAAGAGCATTTACTCAGATACAAAATTATTTTTGGTCATTTTCATTTTGAGAGCTAGCTCTTGTAAGTAGCACTTCCTGTAAATTCAAAGATCAGAAGTCAAAACATGTGAACTGAAGTCTTAGATGGAACTGTTCAATTGAGCCTCTTACCTTCATCGAGTTCCAGGAGGTCATGTTGTTCTGATTTGGATCTAACACCGCCTTGTATGCAGCATTTGCAACTGCAGTGGCTGCCAAGATACCAACAGGATCTCCTGGTGTCACAGAACTCAATGAGTTTGTCGAGCCAAACTCAACAACTGAATTTCCACACAAGTTTCTTATGGTTCCATCTCGGAGCATTGCCATCATATTCTTGAACAGAGTGCCCGGCTCCACAAGTCCTTTAGATGCGAGTATTATCTTCTCCCTTGCAGATATTGAATGGAGTAGTGGGTTCAGTCCCTTGTAAAATGAGCCCCTGATAAAACCATGTGCCTCCAAAGGATGGCTACCGTTGTTGCTGCTGCCCATTTGCTCAGCAACTTGGATAGGCAATCCTCCACTAAGCTGCTAGAGTATAATCTTCCATTGCACTGCAGCTGAATTCCCAAGAAACCAATCTGCTCCACTACTTTGTTCATGGCAGAATCACTCTTTTGATCAACCAACAAACAAAAATCAGAAGAAGTAATGAAGTTCACAATTGGTTTCCGTAACTTGTCAAGATCAATATTCTGAATCAGCTCTGGTATTGGATTTTGGACATTAAAGTCTCTCCGACTTATGCTGAAGCCATCAATAAATAGTGATTCCATTAGCAGGGGGTGCAGAAGATTCAGAAATTCAATGGCCTCCTTTGGATTCATCGTTGACAAAACAGATGAGATGGTAACTGTGCCAGTAACTAAGTCTCTGACTAACATTTCGTTTTCCTCTGGCAGTAATGTCTCTAGAATTTGAGCGCAACACTCTGGCCCACCTGATAGTTGCTTCTTGGGAATCAACCCTCCCATGAACACTGCATTTATACGTTTGGTTGGCCTCCTTTCTGGAATGCTTTCTACCAGACATTCTCTTCAAAGCTAGTAAGCAATCATTCTTGAGTTGAAAATTCAACTTTCCATTGTGAGAGCTCACCAGCTGCTTTTCCACCATGAAGAGCTCTGTAGCTTCAGCCCTTGCTGACACTGACCCTGGGAAGAATATGTGGACACAATCACCATCGAAATCTGCTCCAAGTGGGCCACAGATAAGCGGGTTGATCTTGATTGTGTGGTCAGTATGTACTTGGACCGAGTGCTTGTTGGTGCTTGGTGGCCTGTTGATAAATACAGTATCTCCACCTAGAATTCTGCGGTTGACCGTTTCATCAACCTTCAATATGGTGTGTTTCTTATTTGCCTTCCCCACATCCAAGGAGTGCGTGACGGAATTAGCATCTTCATGTGTCAGACAAAGACCTCTATCCATCATGCCTTGCAGCTGAGCAATGTTGCAGTCTGTCACATGCACTTGTACCGACATCCGTCTTGCTACTTTCATCAGGCACTCCTACCACATTCATGGGAATGTATGGGTCACCCGTGATCACACCACGGCATGAGAAGCTTGAGCTCTTACTGATACATAGTGACTTCATCTTCTGTTGCCATTGTTTCGTTGCAGGCTGACTTATGAAGGTGACATCTTGAGGACCCTTCAAAAGGTACATGAAGATACATTATGAACATACAGTTGTGATCTAGTAGATAGTATTAATAATTCATTTGCATATTGTGTAGATACCCTTGCTGTGCCTGCAAGCTTGATGTAGTTAGCAATGGCGACCTGAAGATCGTCTGCTTCCACCTCATGTTCTTGAAAGGTTGGGGGGCCAACTCTTGAGCTGTTGATTTCATGTACCTTGCATACGACTTTCCTCAGCAAGTTTGTGGAGGCATCCTAAAGAAGGGGAGAAAAAAGTGAGGAGGTGAGGATAAAAGCAAAAGTACTGCCCCAGAAGTACTTACGGGAGAGCACATGAGTATTTCGTCTAGAACATTGAAAGCGCGGAGGCAGTTTGGCGGAACAGGCTCATCACAAATCCATCCTGAAGAATATAGCCCCTAGCAGCAATCTGGCTTCTTGTTTCTCCAGAAATCTTTTCCATTATTTTCTGAACCTAAGAAACAGAAGAACAAAATGTGAGCATCTCTAGTACCTATTAATTAATTCTTGAAGTATTTATTGACTTATCTCACTGTGGCCATTTCTAATGCAAGTTCTGAGGATTTTGTTCTATATCCTCCTCTCTTGGGTGTCTCTTGCTACGAGGGGAACAATTCTCTGTCCAGTACTAGTACCTCTTCTGCGAACAAACGTCGGCAGTGAGAGCTGCCCTTCGTGCGAAAGCCAAACTGATCGAGGAAGCTCCAAAATCCCTCTTCCAGTTCTTTCCTGGATGACACTCTCAGTTCCAAGGTAAGGGCTCCATTGGATTTCTCAACTTTTGCAACATGTAGTGGTGGGAGATCCTGGAAGGAGAGGATTGCAGAATTTGACAAAGGAAATAATACTGGCTGGTTAGTTAATTAGAGGGATGAAGAAAGACAATACTCCAATTAAAATAATAAACCATGGCAAAACATAATTAATTGGTGCTTGCACTGTACACATGGCATGCTCCTCAGAAACCTACAACTAGGAACTAACACCAGCCAGCCACTAATAACTTTGACTGCAAGCTACTAATAACTTAACTAATCTCTGCTGTAGCAATTTTTTGGGAAAAAGAAGCACCATCACCATTTCATTTATTGATGTATCTATCAGTCGATTCGCCTACCTTGGGATTCTTTCAGGGAATTAGAGTAGACAACATATTTAAGTAAATATTATGAAGACCAATCGGACCCTACTAATGCGATCTTAAAGGAGACTTAAACAGTTTGGTCTTCTTCATCAGTTATCATTCAGTTACCGGACAGTATGAACTTGAGGTGAAGTTGCTCTCCTTTCTCTCGCTTTTCTGCTTCTGTTGCAAAGTTGAGAAACTCTGTATTAATACTGCCACCTAATACGTCACTGATCAAAGCATGCCTAAGTTGGGCAGGGATTAATTTCTGCATGTAGTACCTTGCAGTTCTTGAACTGGAGGTAGCTTAAGCAGATCATGTTGAGTATCTTGGTCAGCTCGGCAATATGGCTCGGGTGGTAGACAGACACTGGCAGCTTGATGAACCCGAAATGACCTTGAGGCAGCCATGAGAAGACGAGTTTGTCAGAAAAAAAAATATGAAGATGCAGCATGCACACATGTGGGTACTGTCTCTGATTCAGAATTTTATGTTCCTATAAAGTGATCTAACCAAGGTCTACTTATGCTATGTTCAGTAAACTGACTTGGCTGAACATTTTCCAGGTGGAAAGAGAAGCTATTGTTACAACCAAGTTTTTTTAGTATCACACAAAGCTTAGGAACACGAGGTATCTCTCAGTTGCGATAAATGCTGCTGCAGAATTGGTTTTACCAAAAATGTCCCCAACGATGTATATATAACACTCAAGTGAGTAGTCAGATCAGCTGTGACCATATCATACCCAGCTATTGGTGTTCCAACAAAGTAAGTGATCTTACCTAGGTAACTAACTACTTACGTTGCGATAAATTGAACTTGTTTGAATATTGTTCAGTTTGGTTTTATTTTATCTAGTTTCAGGAGCCTGAAAAATTGTCCCAAATTCAGTTCCCAAGTTAGTTATCACACCGAACCCTGTTTGCTGGATTACCACACACTGACTGAACTAGCTAGCTGACCAAAAAAGTTTTAGCTGCATGTCCGTAGTGCCACTACTGTCTATATTCATCACTTAACTGTTAAAAAAAAGTGAATCAATCAATAACCTTCGCATTTGGCGAGGTCCGCAGGAGTCGCACCGGCCGAGCTGCAACGGCAGGCCCAGCGCCGGGTTCGCGGCTAGCTGGCTCGGGTGCGTCACCGGGAACTCCTTGTTCATCCGCTGCGCCCTCACCTGCAATGCAATCGTTGATTAATGTTGACAATTAATTGATTAATTACTTTCTTTTTGTCTTAGTGTACGCAACGCAAGATGGAGAACAAGGAGGAGGAGGAGATGAAGACGCCATGGCATGGTTGTTGGAATGAAGCTGGGCAGAATAATTACCATCTCCACGTTGGAGGCGACGGTGAGCCTGATGCAGGTGACGGTGCCCTCCGCGACGAATGCAAGGTCGTCACCGGTCTCCATCGCTGTCTCCATCGTTGCTGGCGCTGCCGCAGTGCTCGGCCTCAGGGGATCGACGAATGCAGACCGATGGATGGATCGGTCGATCGATGTGATGAAGCGTGGCCTGGCCGGCGAGAAGAAAGTTGGGTGAGAGTGAAGGAGCTACAGTAGCTTTTAGCTAGTGATGTTTTTGTCTGTCACTCACTGACCAGGAGAGATCTTCATCACTTATTAATAACCCAAGTAGTGTACCCAACACGTACCTACGTTGGGAATGACGTGTGCGTACACTAAGACATCAGTAGCTTGATATATCTTTACCTAGTGAAGACAACAGGAGAGATCTTCAGTAGCTTGATATATCTTTACCTAGTGAAGGAAAGAAAAATGTTCGTTCTCTTTCTCTCCTGTCATGTTTTCTATGTTGAGATGATGGGTGTGGCGATTTTCGTAAATGCGGGGAAAAATCTATTTGGATGTCTCAGACAAAGCAAATAAATTAAGGTGACGCATTGTTCTTGTCGCACTCGATGATTCTTCTTTCTCTTACAGATTTGGACTAAATTGCATGGATGCAAAAAAAAGAAAAAAAACTGTGGCATCACTTGCAGAAAAGATGTTTTTTTTTTATTATCTGCAAAACCCACCGGGCGCAAATTCTTAATTTTTGCAGATAGCACTCATCGCCGGGTTGGCTCTGTTAACCCACGAACTGAGAGGCCGGCCTTGCTTGCAGGTGCTGACGTGGCTAAAGCGGCGACGACCACCAATTGACGGCCGTTAACAGCGCGCCGGCTATAAGGCTGGTTATAGTGGGGAGTAACTTGGACTACGTGTCATATGCATGACACTAGTTGAAGTTACTACCTTCATAATGCAAAGTAACATAATAGTAGTATCATAGATGGCTTCATTTATTAACTTGCAGACTCATCTTGTCTCGGGAAGCGCTATGTTAGAGTGCTATGTTAGAGTAACATGTTACCACCTCATTAACTACTTGCCACGTAAGTAAAATTTTCTTGAAATGCGCTATGTTACTACCTAAGTTACTCCCACTATTAGGGGTGGGCATAAAAACCGACAAACCGAAGACCGAACCGATGCCGAAACCGAATAAACCGAATTTTTGGTTTTTTTTATTATCACAGAAAATTTCGGTTTTGAAGTTCAATAACCGAACAGAATTTGTTCGGTTCGGTGCTTATCCCGGTTAACCGAACATATACCGAATAGCCGTGAGGAGCGCCTGTGTCGCTAGCGTAAAGTCAGAACCATCTCCCGTGAGGAGCGCCTGTGTCGCTAGCGCCAGACCGCCAGTCTTTTTTCTTTTTTGAGAAGACTGCCAGTCAACTTGCGCGCCGCTGCCTGCACATGCGACAGGACTTCGGCCGACCTGATCTGATCCCGTGCATGCAAAATGATTAAAGGCCCAGCTTCACGTGGGCTTTTTGTGAAATGTGTGCCCGCGCATGCGAGCATGCAACAACCACGTTCCATTAGTCCCACCTCGCCCGGCTGAGGGGTTGAGGGTGAGATTTCTGGCTATATAATAGACTGCTGCTGCTGCATTTTGATCACAATTAAGCGGATGCGGTCCTTTCGGTGTAAACCGGAAACCGAACCGAAATATTCGGTTAACCGAATTTTCAGTTAGCTGTTTTAAGCTATCATTTTTGGTTTTTAAAATTGCTAACCGAATTTTTAAAAACACCGAACAGTAGAAACCGAATTTTCGGTTTATACCGAATGCCCACCCCTACCGATGCCTATACGCTGTTGGGCAATGTTTTGATTGCAATGGATCGCGGGAATGACCGGTTTGAAATTTTCTAATCTCAGTATTGCTCGCCCTCAAACCGGCTGAC
>LR880970.1:560546743-560603101 GCA_904067115.1 Aegilops sharonensis
TGAGAACCAAGGTATCAATCCAGTAGGAGACAACGCACAAGTCACCGAATACATGCACAAACAATCAACAACTTGCACCCAACGTGATAAAGGGGTTGTCAGTCCCTTCAGGTTACTTGCAAAAGTGAGATCTGATAGAGATAGATAAACGGTAAAGTAAATATTTTTGGTTTATAGATTGGAAACTAAAGATTGCAAATTGAAAGAACGACAACAGAAATTGGCAAGTTGAAGGGAAACTAATACGATGTAAAATAGAACTTATATGATGGAAAAGAGATTCAATATAATGGAAAAGAGGCCAGGGGGCCATAGGTTTCACTAGTGGTTTCTCTCAAGATAGCAAATAATACGGTGGGTGAACAAATTACCGCTGAGCAATTGATAGAAGAGCGCAAAGTTATGATGATATCTAAGGCAATGATCATGAACATAGGCATCACGTCCGTGTCAAGTAAACCGAAATGATTTTGCATCTACTACTATTACTCCACACATCGACTGACTCCTTCCTGCATCTAGAGTATTAAGTTCATAAAGAATAGAGTAACAAGTTAAGTAAGATGACATGAGTAGAGGAATTAACTCAAGCAATATGATGAAAACCCCATCTTGTTATCCTCGATGGCAACAATACAATAGGTGCCTTGCTGTCCCTACTGTCACTGGGAAAGGACACCGCAAGCTAAGCACTTCTCCCATTGCAAGAAAAACCAATCTAGTAGGCCAAACTAAACCGATAATTCGAAGAGACTTGCAAAGATACCAAATCATGCATATAAGAATTCAGAGAAGAACCAAATAATATTCATAGATAATCTGATCATAAATCCACAATTCATCAGACTCGGCAAACACACCACAAAATTATATCACATCGAATGGATCTCCAAGAACATCGAGGAGAACATGGTATCGAGAATCAAAGAGAGAAAATGTGGCACCCCGGTTCAGAGAAAACCAGAACGCCCCGTATTCCAGCCCAGAGATTGAGACGAAGTCTTCTGGAATACGACACTGCTTAGTATAGAACAAACCAGCCTTCTATTATTACACGAATATGAATACATGGTCTCCGATATTACAATGAATAACATCGGCACGGCGACACTACGCCATCCTCCGTTGCTCTATGCAAGCAGCAGAACAACTCGAAGCAGCGGAATAACTCTAGCAGCGGAACAACGACGACGGTGGTTGAAAGAACATGCGGTGCCCCCATGTTTGGTTTTGGTAATTGTTGACAATCTCTATGGACTAATGGTTTCCTTGAGTTATATTTGAAGGGTTTGTCCATAGGCTTTTCTTGGAGTCCATGTGTTGGTTTCAAGGAGAGTTTGTGATGACCACGGTGCTATTAAGGAATTATCCAAAGATCGGTCATGTGAGTGTTGAGCTTATTGCAAGCATGTCTTGAAGAATAAGATTGTGTGATCCTTCATGTCCACCTTCAAGACATCATTCAAATGAAGAGAGTTGAAAAGATTCAACACACAAAGCGCACAAGATGTACCGAGGGATCAAGTGATCCCATGGTATGGTAAGCATTGTCCATTAAGCTTTGTGTGCTAACCCATGGTCTTCGTGAGAGTTCTTTGTGGGGTTAGGTTGCGGTGTGCAAGCTCAAGTGATGCATCACGAAGAGATCAAGTGCTTGAAGCTTGCCGTCCATTGTGGTGACAATGGACTTGTGAAGATGAGCGGAAGAGTGGATCACCCATAGTGGAGTATGGGGGAGCAATCAACTAGTCTTCATCGAGCCAACACAATCAAGAAAGGTGGTCCATCTTGAGGAGGAGTAGATCGTCATCATCTAGCTCAAGTGGACTTTGTGCAAGGCAGAGGTTTGCCCTTAGTAGGTTTTCTATTTTACCGATCTCATGGTAGTAGTTGGGAGACCGGGTTTTAGGATCGATTGCCGTTCTATCAAGGGGGGCTCTCGATGAGTTGCTTGATCGTATCGTTCGTAGAGAGCTCAAACCATTGCATCCTTGCATCATCTTTATTGGTTCTTGTTTGGTTCTTCTCCTTGTGAGATTTGGAGCTTTTGGTCATTTTCATGACAAGCTCGAGTTCATCGAAAACGGAGTTCACATGTATCTTCTATGATGTTTTCGATGTTGGAGGTTCTGCCGGTTCTTCTCTGTTCGAGGTTTCTCTCCTCTCTTGTTAGGCATACCTCCCCTGCCTCTTCTTACTATATGGATTGAGTCCCTACTTCAAGAGCTAGAAGTTGCTCAGCCACATCCTTTGATCCTTTGGTGTGACAACATCGGTGCTACGTTTCTGACATCAAACCCGGTGTTTCATGCACGGACTAAACACATTGAGACTGACTATCATTTTGCGAGGAAATGTGTCGCACAGAAGTTACTACAAGTCAGGTTTATCTCTTCAAAAGATCAACTTGCAGACATTTTCACCAAGCCTCTACCTTCTCTCATATTTGAGGTCTGTAGGCGCAATCTCAACCTTCTAGATATTTCAAGAGTGAGTTGAGATTTTATCGAATGACCCCGAAGGGACAGCTCTAGTTGCAGCGACGAGTTTGTAAACTGGTACTATGTCCGTCTCAAAATAAGCGTTCCAACTTTTTTTTTGCGGGTTCAAAACTTGTATTACTCAGATAGTATCAATACAATCCATCGCAACCAAATCTACCACATCCGGAGGAGCCGAACCAATCCAGGTCATGGTCCTACCTTGAGCTCTACCAAAAGCAGCTAGACTATCGCTGGCCTTATTTTGCGACCGCGAGACATGAGTAATACAAGATTGACGAAGAGTAAGAAGATATCTAATCTCCCTTACAAGAAAAGCATAAGCCGATCGATCACAACTATCACATGTGATCATAGAAACTGCCCGAAGAGAGTCCAGTTCGACTGTAAGAGGCAGTTCTGAACGCTGCAGAGCATAGGAGATGCCCTCCATGCAGGCACATAGTTCAGCTTCCAAGGCATCTCTACAAGAGAATAGAGCCCTGCACGCCGAGAAGATTATTTTGCCAGCCGAGTCTCTCAGAATCATCCCTGCCCCGGCTTGTTCACTGGAGACAAAAGACCCATCTGTATTAAGCTTTACCCATCCATCCACAGGCCTAGACCAGGTCGGCATGTCAACAGCCACTGCACATGTGTGCTTAGTGTCACCATCCATACCGATCTCCGTCTTCCCTATGGCAGGGTCCCCATGTGAATTCCTCTTCAATGCCATCAGGGACTCCATATAGCTTTGCAAGAACCTGATTGATACGTCCATTGGCGGCGCAGGTTTAGAGTGCACTAGCTCATTTCTGACGTACCAGCTTCTCCATAGTATCATCAGCACCATGCAACGTTCCTGCTCACTCATACTAGCGAGGACATGAAGGAGCCATTCCTTGCCCGTATGAAGGAAAGTATCTATGTTGGGTAGTCTCCAAGTTTTTGCCATTGCCTTGTACAGATCCCGGCCATATTGACACAGCACGAATGGGTGAAAGTTATCCTCTGTTGCAGCTCCACAAACTGGGCATGTACTAGTAGTCTCAATGCCGATTCTGCACTTGTTTTTCCAGGTTGGTAGACTGTCCGTTGCCAGTCGCCATGCAAAGGATGCAACCGAAGGTGTAGCACCACAACTCCAAATGAACTTCCAACATTCCCTGGCTCCCGTCGGCGCGGAACTAGATGAGGGAACAGACCCATGGTGCAGCTCCTCGAACGCCAGGCGATAGGCGCTCCTCACTGTGAAGACTCCATGCTTTTCAGGTGCCCATGCTAGGAAATCGTCATCTAGTCTCGGAGACGCCCTGATCTTCATAATCTCTTCAACATCAGCAGGAACGAAAAATCGAGTGAGTAGATCAACCTTCCAGGACCCATTATCATTTAGCAAGTCCGAGACAAAACGCGAACGGCACACCCCTTGCCGTGATATGGGTCTGAAGGAGAAAGGGCGAGGGATCCAGTTATCTCGCCACACTCGTATACTTTTGCCATTTCCAACACGCCAAATTAACCCTTTCTTTAGTAGGTCTAAACCATGACTGATTGCTTGCCATGAGGAGGAGGCATTGCCCGTGAAAACTGTGTCCTCAAGCTTGCCGTGTGGGTAGTATCTAGCTTTGAGGATTTGTGCGCATAGGCTCTCCGGCCTGGATATTAGCCTCCATGCCTGGCGGGCCAATAGAGCTTGATTGAACAAACGGAAATCCCGAAAACCCAAACCCCCTCTATCCTTGGGTTGCATCAGGTGATCCCAACCCTTCCAATGAACTTTCCTCTTGCCCTTTTCCGATCCCCAATAGAAATTCCTTACCATCCTTGTGAGATCGTCACACACCGAGTATGGCAGCTTAAACACACCCATCATGTACGTTGGTAGCGACTGGGCTACTGACTTTATCAAAACTTCTCTTCCTAGCTGAGCTAGGTGTCCATCACCCCACTGAACTAGTCGTTTAGTCAGACTAGTCTGAAGATTTTGAAACTTTCCTTTAGACATGCGGCCCTCTGGTGTGGGGAGGCCGAGGTATTTTTCCTCAAAGACCGAACTGGTAACATTCAGCACTACTCTGACTTCCTCCTGAACTGTCGCTGGGCAAGCCTTGCCAAAGAAAATTGAACATTTGTTATAATTGAGGCTTTGGCCGGTGGCTGAACCGTACAAATCTAGTGCCTCTTTAACACTCTCCGCTTGGCCTCTAGATGACTCAAAAAAACAGCATGGTGTCATCCGCAAATAACAAGTGGGATATACCTGGCGCCCTTCTGCAAACACGAACTGGTGAGATAGCTCCGGCTTGCACCTTATTTCTCAATCTTGCCAAGAGTCCATCAGCCACAAACAAGAAGAGATACGGTGAAAGAGGGTCCCCCTGCCGAAGCCCTTGGGACGGTGCAAATGAATCCAAGAGAGTTCCCTTAAGTTTGACAGAATACCTCACCGATGTGACACACGTCATTACCCAATCAATCCATCGATGAGAGAAACCCAACTTTTGCATCACCTGCTTCAAGTAGACCCAGTCCACCCTATCATACGCTTTAGACAGATCGAGCTTGTAAGCGCAAAAGCTTTTTGTAGGATCCTTCTCTTGCTTAATGTAGTGAAGGCATTCAAAGGCCACCAATGCGTTATCAGTTATCATCCTCCCAGGGATGAACGCGCTTTGCTCAACTGATATTAAATCATCCAGGAGTGGACGCAACCGATTCACCAAGCACTTTGAGATGACCTTGTAAATCACATTGCATAAGCTTATAGGCCTGTAATCAGGTAACTTTGTCGGGTTAGCGATTTTTGGAATAAGAACAATGGAGGTAGAATTTACTCCCTCCGGCATGATACCCGTACAAAAGAAATCTTGTACTGCTGCAATCACGCTCTCTTTCACGGTGCTCCAATTCCTCTGAAAAAACCTGGCGGGAAACCCGTCTGGCCCTGGTGCCTTCAAGGGCCCAATTTGGAACATAGCGTCTGAAATTTCCTTGTCGGTAAATGGAGCACAAAGTTTCGTGTTATCCTCTTCCGCCACCAAGGGGTGCACTAAATCAATTACAGGCGCTGCATCCAGTGACTTGTTTGCCGAAAACAACTCACAAAAATAATCCGTGGCGAGTTTCCCCATTGCCGCAAAGTCGGAGTGCACTACCCCAATGCTATCCGTCAATTCTCGGATCTTATTTTTCCTTGCCCGCCAGATGGCCTTGCTCTGAAAGTACTTTGTATTCCGGTTGCCCTCCTTTAGCCAGGATATTCTTGACCTTTGGAGCCACATCATCTCCTCTTGGTACAGTAAGACATTCATCTTATCCGTGACTGCTCTTATATCCTGCCTATCCGCGTTCATATTCATAAGCTCTTCTAACTGAGTTCGTGACTTTGCAACCTCCCTTTTCAAGTTACCAAACTTCCTACTCCAAGAACCGAGGCAATTCATGGTTTTTGAAAGAGCATCTCTCAACTGTCCCAAATTCTGCACCACACCTACTGCAGCCCATGCATCTTTTACAACTTCAGGTAGTGCCGAATCTGTTTCCCAGAAAACTTCATACCTTCTACTCTTTGCGCTTGTAGGTCCTGGATCAACCTCACCCTTTAGAAGTAGCATAACATGATCTGAGCATGGTGAGACAACGTGCTCAAGCAGAAGCAAAAGCAAACATATTTCTCCATGAACATGTGGCAACTGCCCGGTCCAAGCGAACTCTTACATTACCCATACCACTCCGCCTGTTATCATATGTAAACGGGACTCCAGAGAAACCTAGGTCCACCAATTCACAGGTTTCAAGCACATCTCGAAAAGCTAGCATCTGAGCCGCTGCCCTGGGAGTGGCCGACAAATGCTCAAAGTCCCACATCGCTTCATTGAAATCACCGATGACAAGCCAAGGCAAATCACTTACACTTTTCAGGTTTTGTAACTTTGCCCACATCAGGTGCCTATTTTCAACACGAGGCTCACCATAGACGAAAGTAACACGCCATTGATTTGCATCCTCCTGGATCCGGACGAGAGCATCAATATGGCGCTCATCTTTGCCAACTATCTCAACAACACAATTCTCATGCCAGTAAACAGCCAGCCCTCCACTCAATCCATCACTATCAACGCCACAAAATCCTTTTAAACCCAAGCGATTACGTATCCTCCTCATCTTAGTTTCCTTTTGCCGAGTCTCACATAAGAACACAAACATGGGGGAACGCGACTGACACACTGTCGCTAATTCTTGAACTGTCCGGGAGTTCCCCCCTCCCCGGCAGTTCCAACTTAGGCAATTCATTGGGCCCGGCGGTCCTCCGTCGCGGAGGCCGCCTCATATGTAGTGTCCATATCAAATTTCTCTACCTCATCCATTCCTTCCCCCTGTCTCCTACGCTTCACAATCGGCACTTTCCCAGGCGTGGAAGCTGGATTCACAACTGCGGCTTGCTCCTCCGGTACCGCACCACCCTCTATCATAAGAACAGTATCTGCCACTTTCCCGGCCAAATTAGGGACTGGTTGGCCTCGAACAGTTTGGAGATACGGGACTAAACAAGCAGAAAAATCTATCGCTCAATAACACGAATCGACGAGCCATGGGCTTCCCCAGCCGTGCAGATGGGCAGCCTTATTTCCTTACGTGGCCCAGCGTAACGAGAGTAATGGGACTTTAGCATTAGCATCACCTTTACCGTCGTGCTGATTGATTGAGGAGAGCTGTTTTTCAACAACAAAAAAACTGCTTCTCAACAACAAGAAAAGCTGGCGCCTCGCCCCGTGAGCCCCGAACTGGTATCCTAGGGTTTCGAGTGGCGAGGCGGCGCACGAGGCGATCTCGGAGGCGCGGGCTAGGGTTTTGAGAATCGCCGGATTTTCCTGCTCTCCGATCGCCGGTACGCTGCAGCTTGATCGCTCGGGGTGATCGCGGGGGGACCTTTGCGTCCTTTCCCACCCTTGGGGTCGCTGGGTGGAGGGGATCGGGGAGGAAGCCGGGCGAACGGATGGCAGAGTCGAGCGCCACGGGAGGAAGGAGAGGAAAGATGAGGGAGACTGAGACGGTCGAGCAGATGATGGATCGTTTGGACCTGACGGAGAGAGAGAAAACGAAGCTTGTGATTGATGAGGAGGAAGAAGAGAGGATCGAAGAACCCCATGCACTAATCGGGAAGGTCCTGTTTCGGAAGGCTTTTCATGTCAACACCATTGAAGAGGCCCTACGGCCGGCATGGGGCAACCCGAGGGGCCTGAGCTTCCGTCCCAAAGGAGAGAACATGTTTCTTGCTAGTTTCGCAATCAAACGGGACTGTGATCGGATCTTTGAAGGAGGTCCATGGATGGTGGGGAAACATTGTGTGGTTCTAGAGAGGTTTAACATCAGATCGCGTCCCTCAGAACTTAAGTTCGATAAGATCAAGATTTGGGCGCGCGTGATCAACCTCCCTTTTAATCTGTTATGCCCGCCGTGGCCAAAGCGTATTGCAGGCATGGTGGGAGAGGTGGTAGCACTTGATGCGGATGAGAAGGGATTTGCCTTTGGGGATTGCCTCAGGTTCAGGGCTTGGATCAAAGTTGATGAACCTCTGATGCGCTGGGTGCAACTGGAGAAGGCTAGAACAAAGGAAACGGAATTTGTTGAGATCCAATATGAGAATTTGCCTTATTTCTGCTTCTCTTGTGGGTTACTGGGGCATGCTGAACTGATATGTCCAACACCTGCGGGGAGAGATGAGAATGGCAGACCGCCATACAGGGAGGCCCTCAGGTTTGTTGCTACTAAGAATAAGAGTTGGGGCAGAGCACCAACATATAATCAGGAGGCCGCCGGAGATATGGGTGGACATAAGGGGACAGGAGAAGAAGAGGAAGGTGTGGAACCGGGGTTGGAGGTGAACTCACCGGAGAAACCAAACACTGGAAGAGTTAAGCATACGGTGTACCAGTTCAATGCAAGGGGGAGAGGTGCAAATGGCAGAGGAGGTAGGACGGGCCAAGGGGCAACCGTCTACCGCAGGGTGGATATGAACAACGGAACTGGAAGAGGTGGGGGAACCAGACCTATGCTACTGCAAGACACAGAGACCGTGATGAGAAAACGACAGAATGAGGAGGAAGAATCGTCCGGGTCAAGGGAGGATAGCAGGGATTCGAAGAAGAAGAAAGCACAGGAAGAAGAAGCAACGATTCACGCGGAGGCTGGGACCCAGCCCCGCGGGCAGCAATGAATTGCCTATCATGGAACTGTCGCGGGCTTGGGAACCCGGAGACAGTTCGAGAGCTTCACGATTTGGTGAAGAGAGAAGCTCCCTCCCTAGTCTTTGTATCGGAGACAAAGATTGAGGGAAGAAGGGTTAGTGATCTTACTGGTCGGCTTGGTTTTGAGGGTTGCTATCCTGTCAATAGTGATGGCCTCAGTGGAGGACTAGCTTTATTTTGGTCAAATAAAGTAGATGTTACTCTTAATACTTTTTCGGACCAGCACATTGATGTTTCAGTTACGAATCTAGTTGGTGACAATAAGAAGTGGCGGTTTACGGGTTTCTATGCAAAAGCAAGACGAAGTGAACGTGTTGAAAGTTGGAACTTGTTGAGATGGTTGAAGGCTCAAAGTGACGCCCCATGGCTTTGTGGGGGTGATTTCAATGAAACTTTGGACAATGCAGAATACTTTGGAGCTCATGATCGCCCTGAGTGGCAGATGGAAGGGTTTCGGCAATGCATGGATGATTGTGAACTAAATGATCTAGGTTTCCAAGGGGTTCCTTTTACATGGGATAATATGCAACATGGTGACTGTAATGTGAAGGTTCGCCTGGACAGATTCCTAATGAACCCGGCTATGATGTCAAGGTACCCTGCTACGTTCGTAAGACACCTACTGACTCCAAAGTCGGATCATTGTATATTGGTGTTAAAGTTGTAGGGAGTGCCATTGACGGAGGGAAGAGCTCAGCGTAGATTTATGTACGAAGAGGCCTGGCAACGGGAGGAACCGTATGATGCCGCTGTTCTACACGGCTGGCGCAAGGGTGCAGGACTGCAAGGTTTGCAGGGCATAGAACAAGCCCTGTCAGACATGCAAGTACATCTGACGGATTGGAAAACAAAAAAGTTTGGAGACATAAAGAGGAAAATCAGGAAGGTTCGGAGCGAATATGAAAAGGAGAGATCAAACTCTCTGTTTCGAGGACCGACCAAGAAGGAGAAGGATCTAGGGCGTCAGTTATCGGAGTTGCTTCATAAGGAAGAGGTACTGGTGAGACAGAGATCTCGGGCTGATTGGCTCAAGGCAGGTGATCGTAATACTGGTTTTTTTCAAGCACGGGCAGCAGCACGATAGAGCATAAACCGGATCCGCAGCATCCAAAACACGGATGGTGTGTTGTGTGAGACGAAGGAGGAGATCCACGCCGAGGTGCAGCAGTTTTACACTAGCTTGTACACGGCGCAAGACTATACGGATGTGGAGGCAGTGCTTCACCATGTTCCACATAAAATAACGGAACCGATGAACAAACGACTGACTCGACCGTTTAAGGAGGAAGAAGCGAAGGCTGCGCTCTTTGCTATGGGGCCGACAAAGGCGCCCGGATGTGATGGTTTCCATGCCGGGTTCTACCAGCGCCATTGGGAGTTGGTCGGCCCGGATGTTACAGCGGCGGTGCTCGGTTTTTTGAACGGAGGATCAATGCCAGCAACGGTGAACAGCACGGTGATCGTGCTTATCCCAAAGGTAAAAAACCCGCAAAATATTACACAATATAGGCCGATCTCATTGTGCAATGTTATTTACAAGATCTGCTCTAAAGTTCTCGCTAACCGGTTGAGGGAGATTCTTGATGAGATTATTGCAGAAGAATAGAGCGCTTTTGTCCCGGGACGGTTGATTACTGACAATGTCCTAGTGGCGTATGAATGTATACATTCGATGAGAAGGAAAAGAGGCAAGCAAGGTTGGTGTGCAGTTAAGATTGATATGATCAAAGCATATGATCGTGTTGAATGGGAGTACTTGGAAGGGATAATGCGACAACTTGGATTCCATGATCGTTGGATCTCCCTTATCATGTCATGTGTGACAACAGTAAGTTTCCAAGTGAAGGTAAATGGGGAGCTGTTGCCCGTTTTCTCACCGTCTCGAGGTTTTCGACAGGGGGACCCGATCTCACCGTATCTCTTTTTGCTGTGTGGAGAGGGTCTCTCGTGTATGTTGCAAAGCTATGATGGAGGTTGGATAGATAGGGGGATCCGAGTTAGCAATGTTGCTCCTTGGATATCCCACCTTTTATTTGCTGACGACTGCTTAGTTTTCATGAAAGCTGATTCCAGAAGCGCAATAAGATTAAATGAGATCTTGTATCAGTATAGCATCGGCTCTGGACAGTGTGCAAACAAGCAGAAAAGCTCGGTCTTTTTAGCCCTAACAGTGGCGCTTCTATTAAGATGGGACTCAAAGCGGCATTGCAAATACAGAGAGAAGCAATGACAGAGAAGTATCTTGGCCTCCCGACAGCGGCAGGTAGAATAACAGCTCAGAGTTTTGAGCACATCAATGAAAGAGCAAGGTCAAGAATGCAGGGATGGTGTGAAAGGAAGATGTCATGTGCAGCTAGAGAAGTTCTTTTGAAATCAGTGGTTCAAGCTTTACCGGCCTACTCTATGAGTTGTTTCAAACTCACAAAAGGTTTATGCAAGAAAGTGACGACAAATATGTCAAAATTTTGGTGGGCTGGATCACTAGACAGAAAAGGAATGCATTGGCAGTCTTGGGAGAAAATGTGCATGGCCAAGTCACAAGGCGGTTTGGGGTTTCGAGACTTGGAAATTTTTAATGATGCTTTGTTAGCTAAGCAAGCTTGGAGGCTGCTTGATGACCCAAATAGTTTGTGTGCAAGAGTGCTTAAAGCACGGTATTTCCCTAATGATGATTTTTTGACGGCGGGCTGCCCAGCGAGTGCTTCTAAGACTTGGAAAGCAATAATCCAAGGAAGAGATATGTTGAAGACAGGGCTCATATGGCGAGTTGGTAATGGAGAGACAACGGAAGTATGGCACGATCATAGGATAGAAGGCACTGGATCAATGAAACCGATGGGCTCTCTACAGCCGAACTCAGTCCAGCTTGTTTCAGACTTGCTTGTCCCAGGTACGAATCAGTGGGATACGGATCTTGTACGTAGCATATTTTTTCCCCCTGACGCCGAAGCTATCTTAGCTATGGTGAGACCGCGAGTTGGAGGCGCGGATGTTTGGGCATGGGCAAGAGAGAAATCTGGCCTCTTCACGGTCAGATCTGCATATAGACATGCAATGCAATTGAAGGTACAGACATAGCTGAATGCGGGCTCATCCACGGGTGACTCAGCTATCTGGAAGGCGTTGTGGAAGATCAACGTGCTTCCGAAGATACGGGTGTTTTGGTGGCGTGTGCTGAAAAACTTTTTGCCTTCGTATGGCGAGCTTCACAGAAGGCATATTAAGCAAATACCACACTGTCCGATGTGTGGCAATGACAATGAGAACCTGTTTCACTCGCTGATGGAGTGTGAGCATGCCATGCAATTTTGGGAGGCAGCACTGCGTTTCTTTAGTATTGATAGACCACATATGCACCCAATAACATGGTCTCGAGATCTCCTAGATCAGCGATTATATAAGAAGGAGGAGGCGGCCATCATGATTTCGGTAATGTGGGCAATATGGCACTCACGAAACAGTTACACACACGGTGATTTGGTTTATCAACCTCTGAAGTCAATGGTGCTTATTGAGGAGATTGTTCGGGAACTTGAAATCCCGGAGAGGAAGAAGAATCCAACCACGACCAGACAGAGGTGAATGCCACCGGAGGAGGGGTGGACTAAGATTAATACGGACGGAGCAACGGATATGGGTCTTGTACGAGGAGGAGCGGGCTATATTGCTCGAGATCATCATGGTACTTTCATTAGAGCTGGAGGCTCAAGGTACGATGGGGTAACGGACCCGTTATCCATCGAGTTTCTTGCATGCAGGGACGCGATCATCATGGCTCAAAACATGGGAGTCCAGCATGTAGTGTTGGAGACGGACTGTCAGGAGATTCAACGGCTCTGGGATGCACCTCAGAGATCGACTTGTTATCATCTCATTGTGGAGATGAAGGAGATGGCTATTTTGTTTCAGGGATTCAGGCTACGGTTCTCGGATCGTCAGACTAATATGGCGGCTCACCGTGTAGCTAGGCATTCGCTAAACTTGAGTGTTTTTATACATGTGTATGATACAATCCCTGGGTGGCTGACTGCATGTTTGCAGTCAGACATGCTAGCGCCTAATGAATAAAGAGCCGGAGGGCGTTCTAGCTTCAAAAAAAAACAAGAAAAGCTGCTATTAAAAAACAACAAAAAATGCAAGCTCACACTAAGCATACTCTATGAATCGGAAATACCCTCAATGATTGAAAATTCTTTTGGAAATACTCAAAAGAAAATGCTATGAATTGGAAATGTTATGAAAATTAAATGAACTTGAGATTATTCTTTAATTTATTTTTAAATACGACCAATACGTGTAAACTATGTGCTTCTCGCAATGCATATGTGAAGTGTACATGTATACTTATAGTTAGAGATTGCTGAAGCGACCCGCAATGCATATACGAAGTTTTTTCTCCCTTATATGGATTGCTAACTAAAAAAAACTATGGATCGACATGAGTGCACTTGAGGTAAGAAATTATGTCGTTTTATTTATTTTTTGTTGGACTTGTTACTATTGATTGTGTTTTTTTTAGGAAATGGAGGCGTATCCCCGGCCTCTGCATCATAATGATGCATGCAATCATCTTATTAAAAGGTCCACGAAGTAGCACAAAGTCATAAAGGTATTACAGCTCGCAAGTGGAGCGAAAAAAGAAAAAAAAAACATGCTGACAATCACAAACGGTGCGACAATATGAAGGATAAGCTCCCTAGACTCCTATCCTGTTATGCGACCGCCATCCAAACCGGTTGAATATAGCCCGTGCTACCTGTTAGACAAATTAGGGTTTGGAACAATGCTCGATACCCTTGGGGGGTACGGTTGTCATATATTTATAAGAGGGAACCATACAAATACAGGTTATGTTACAACATGTATATCTAATATATACTTAGTCTAACACCCTCCCTCAATCTTAACTATGTCCTGAAACACTCAGAAGGTTAAGATTGCGACGACATCCTTCAAAAGAAGGCAAGGGCAAGGGTTTAGTGAAAATATCAGCAAGATGATCCTTAGAAGAAACAAACTTAATCTGAAGGAGCTTCTGAGCAACATGTTCCCTCACAAAATGATAGTCGACTTCGATGTGCTTCGTTCGGACATGAAATACTGGATTGGATGAAAGGTATGTGGCACCGATGTTATCACACCAAAGAACAGGCGGCTGAGTTGGGGAGACCTTTAACTCTCGAAGCAACGACTGCACCCACACGACCTCAGCTGTGGCATTAGCAACAACTTTGTACTCAGCTTCGGTACTACTCCGAGACACCGTAGCTTGCTTGCAAGCTTGCCAGGCGATCAAGTTAGGCCCAAAGAACACAGCATGTCCCCCCGTGGATCGCCTATCATCAGGACTACCAGCCCAATCGGCATCAGAAAATGCTGAGATCAGTCCAGAGCGTGCAGGATGAAGATGGAGACCATATGAACCGGTGTGATGAACATAGCGTAAGATACGCTTAACAGCTGACCAGTGAGAATCACGTGGTGCATGGAGATACTGGCACACACGGTTAACTGCAAATGATATGTCTGGTCGAGTAATGAGCAAGTGAAAGGTCATGTGGTGCCCCCATGTGTGGTTTTGGTAACTGATGACAATCTCTATGGACTAATGGTTGCCTTGAGTTATATTTGAAGGGTTTGCCCATAGGCTTTTCTTGGAGTCCATTTGTTGGTTTCAAGGAGAGTTTGTGATGACCAAGGTGCTATTAAGGAATTATCCAAAGATTGGTCATATGAGTGTTGTGCTTATAGCAAGCATGTCTTGAAGAAGAAGAGTGTGTGATCATTCATGTTTACCTTCAAGACATCATCCAAATGAAGAGAGTTGGAAAGATTCAAGGTTGATCAAGACTAAGTCAAAGAGTGAATCAAGTTGATCAACACACAAAGCATAGAAGATGTATCGAGAGGGATCAAGCGATCCCATGGTATGGTAAGCATTGTCAATTACGCTTTGTGTACTAACCCATGATTTTCGTGAGAGTTCTTTGTGGGGTTAGGTTGTGGTGTGCAAGTTCAAGTGAAGCATCACGAAGAGATCAAATGCTTGAAGCTTGTCGTCCATTGTAGTGACAATGGACTTGTGAAGATGAGCGGAAGAGAGGCTCACCCATAGTGGAGTATGGGGGAGCAATCAACTAGTCTTCATCGAGCCAACACAACCAAGAAAGGTGGTCCAACTTGAGGGAGTCAAGATCGTCATCATCTAGCTCAAGTGGACCATGTGCAAGGCAAAGGTTTGCCCTTGATAGGTTTTCTATTTTACCGGTCTCATGGTAGTTGTGGGAGACCGGGTTATAGGATCGATTGCCGTACTATCAAGGGGGGCTCTCGATGAGTTGCTTGATCGTATCGTTCGTAGAGAGCTCAAACCATTGCATCCTTGCATCATCTTTTTGGTTCTTGTTTGGTTCTTCTCCTTGTGAGATTTGGAGCGTATGGTCATTTTTATGACAAGCTCGAGTTCATCGAAAACGGAGTTCACATGCATCTTCTATGATGTTTTCGATGTTGGAGGGTATGCCGGTTCTTCTCTGTTGGAGGTTTCACTCCTTTGTTTGCTAAGCATACCTCCCCTGCCTCTTCTTACTATAACCAGCTTGATGCTACTCGTTGTCTTGTATCCAACAAGCTTGAGTTTGCTCAATTCGGAGCTCATTTGCAGAAGTTATGGCAGTTCTGGTTTTATTGTTACCCTCTGTTGTCTTCTCTGCAAAATGAAGGACTCCTAGTGTTGCTGATCTGGAGCATGCGGTAGTACTGCTCTCCGGAGCGGTAGTACCGCAGGCCCTTGCGGTAGTACCGCTCTGTTGGAGCGGTAGTACCGTGGCCTCCGGCCAGGCGCATCTGCTCAAGCGGTAGTAGGGGCGGATGTAATTTTTTACATCCGCGCCCTACGCGGTAGTACCGCGCCGCGAGCGCGGTAGTACCGTGGGCTCTGGCCAGGCGTAGCAGCATGAGCGGAAGTAGGGGCGGATGTAATTTTTTACATCCACGCCCTACGCGGTAGTACCGCTCTTCGTGTGCGGTAGTACCGTGCCGGAGTTTTGCGTAGGTCCTCCTCAGCGGAAGTAGGTACGGAAGTAATTTTTTACTTCCGTGCTTTCTCTGCGCCTAGTGTTGCCTGCCTTACGGTAGTACCGTAGGGGCGCGTGGTAGTACCGCTCCGGTGATTCTACCGCTCGTTGCCCTGTGCAACAGGCCTTCATCTGGTCAGTGCTGCACATGCGGTAGTACCGCAACCTGCAGCGGTAGTACCGCAGCCGACCGCGGTAGTACCGCAGCTCCGCGCGGTAGTACCGCGTCGTGCGGGCTGAGTGAGGGGATAACGGTTGTTTTTTCTCCCCACCTATAAAAGGGGGTCTTCTTCCCCATTGAGAGATATCCTTTGAGCTCGTGTTCTTCCCCCATCGTTGACCTTCTTCGAGCTTGCTAACTCTCAATCCCTCCATGGATTCTTGCTAGTTTCTGAGGGAAAAGAGAGAGGAGATCTAGATCCACATTTCCACCAATCACTTTCTCCTCTATGTGAGGGGAACCCCTTGGATCTAGTTCTTGGAGTTCTTGGTGTTCTCCTTCTTGTTCTTCCTCTCATCTTCCTCCCTAGCATTAGTTGCTTCGGTGGGATTTGAGAGAGAAGGACTTGGGCACTCCGTGTGCGCCTTTGCCATTGCATTTGGTGCATCGGTTTGAGTTCTCCACGTGATACGTGGAAGTTACAAGTTGAGAAGCTTATTACTCTTGGGTGCTTGGTGCCCTTGAGCTTGTTCATCTTGGGTGCTTGGGCGCCCTAGTTAGTTGGTGGTGTTCGGAGCTCAATCATTGTGGTGTAAAGCTCCGGGCAAGCGTCGGGGTCTCCAATTAGGTTGTGGAGATTGCCCGAGCATTTTGACGGGTACCGGTGACCGCCCCCAAGGGTTGCCAAAGTGTACGGGTTCGGTGACCGCCCCCAAGGGTCGCCATTTGTACGGGTTCGGTGACCGCCCTCAAGGGTCCCTTAGTGGAATCACGGCATCTTGCATTGTGCGAGGGCGTGAGGAGATTACGGTGGCCCTAGTGGCTTCTTGGGGAGCTTTGTGCCTCCACACCGCTCCAAACGGAGATTAGCATCCGCAAGGGTGTGAACTTCGGGATACATCGTCGTCTCCGCGTGCCTCGGTTATCTCTTACCCGAGCCCTTTACTTATGCACTTTACTTTGTGATAGCCAAATTGTTCTTTGTCATATATCTTGCTATCACATAGTTGCTTATATTGCTTAGCATAAGTTGTTGGTGCACATAGGTGAGCCTAGTTGTTTTAGGTTTTGTGCTTGACAAATTAACCGCTAGGTTTATTCCGCATTTGTTCAAGCCCTAACCACAATTATTTTAAAACGCCTATTCACCCCCCCTCTAGGAGACATCCATGATCTTTCAGTGGTGAACTCCACTCCGCAGGGACTCTGGCTGGAACACTTATCCTAGCTCGCACGAACAGAAACCACGACAAGCAAGCAAGCAATGAATGGCCCGTGATCCTTACGGCGATCACAACCCGACCAATACATGGCCCGTGATCCTTACGGCGATCACAACCATGACCAACACTTGGCCCGTGATCCTTACGGTGATCACAAACAACTTATCTCATTGTTATTAAGCACATTGTTCTTATTACTGTTGACTCATGGTGTACCCTACTTTCGACTTGGGCCCTTATCCGCGGGCGCGACTATCGATAGATTTAATATACACTCTGCAGAGGTTAGTACACTGTACCCACACTACGGAACCCATGGCCTCGCACTCCCATTCGGGTGGACCAACGGCGTTCCGACAAAACCGATATACTGCCATGACATTCTCCCGGCCACTCCGACCCACTCCCCTTTGGGCTAAGTCATGGGTGGCCCCGTGTCTACCTCAAGACACCTCAACGACCACCGTCGCGGCCCAAAACAATAAACAGTCCCAAACAGGGACATGTGCACATAAGAACAACAAAGGGCACACAAGGCTTATGTCCGCCTGCCTGATCAGGGTAGCGTGTGCCCATAACCTTCCCTCGTTGGAGGCACCGGCGAGAGGCACGACAATAGAACCAGTTAGGGCCGTCCCATACCGGTAAGCATGGTTGCACTGGTCAGCATCACTTCAGCGGCACCATGACTCAGCCAACAGTTGTTCAAGTTCAATTTAATCTGGTTAACTTGAATGCAAATATGCTGAGCCATGATAAAATGCATGAACATGATATCAACATAATCATGAGGGTATCATAACTATCCACCATATCAACAATAAATCATATCCACTTATCATGGCATACTGACTAGGATGACCATCACCAACATCAACATATACTACTAGCAAGCATAAACATATGAAAGGAAATACTAGCATGATAACAAAGTACAAGACAACATAGCACAAAAGTGAACATCACCGATAACCATCTTTTCAACAAGCAGACTTCTAATAAAGATTCAAGTTGAAAACCATGGCTACTGCATGACTATCATGCAAGTGGATATTGTGGCTTGCCTGGGGTGGAAGAAATCACCGGGGAGAAGTGCGAGAAACTCGCAGAACGAATCGCCGGAAATCGTACTCTCTCGGAGGGGGCTGATTAAGGGCAAGGGCATAATGGTCATTTTCACAGTGTCAAACCATAGTGAAAATGAAACCAACAGAACGGGCTCGGTGAAACGAAGAAGTAGGATTTGGAATCACCTCATTCGGATTTACGGATAAAAAGATACGGACGTTTAAAGCTCAGGGACTAATCTGCAAAAATACTTCTACAAACAAGTCCCTGGCAGTTTAAACAGAACGCGTCTTTCTGAGAATACGCTTTCGAATCAGGGAAGCAGCTTCACGCCTGGGCGCCGCCACTTATCCATGTGGCAACGACCAGGTTAACATGGCAGCAGCGGGGCCGGGCTCCTGGGTCGCTGCCAGGTGGGGCCGCGGGGCCCGCCTGGCCAGCCTGGCCAGGTCAACGCCTCCTTCTGGCGGCTCCCTTCTTCTCCCCGATGCCGAGGCAGAGGAACGCCGTGGCTCTCGTCGGAGCCAGCGACTGGCGGCACGGGAGGGCCGGGCGATGCGCGCGGGAGCTCCGCCACTCCATGTCGCGCCCGTAGGTAGCAGCAGGGTGGCTCGGGGCGACATGCAGCGCCGGCGCCGCGGCTCTGGAGATGCGTCGACGGCAGAGACACAGGACGGCGGGGCTCGGTGGTTAGGTGGCTCCGGCGACGAGGCGAGGAGCTGGGAGGCTCCGCCGGAGTTCAGAGGGTCTGGTGGGGATGCTAGGAGGGAGAAAGGGGCTCCGATGGTTGCGAATTTAGCCGGTCACTGCCGGCAGCCATGGCGGCTATGGGGTCGAGGAGAGCTTCTGGAGCTCGAGCAAGTGGACAGGGAGGGAGCTGGGAGAGAGGCAAAGCTGGAAATGAGCTCGGACGAGGCCGGGGATGGCTTAAATAGCCACGGACGCGTGGACGGCGCGGCGGACGCGTGTGCTCGCGCATGGGCTCGGGAGAAGGCGACAGCGACGCACAGGGAGGAGCTCATGGGGTAGAAGAGGTCGAGGGACGCAGGGAGGACGACGACGACGATGAACGGAGCCAAAACGCCACTGTGTTCTCGTGGGCGTTCGGCGGCGAGCATCGGTGAGGAAGAAGACGGGGGGTGGGGGGGGGGGAGAGGGGTCCAGGGGAACGGCGATGATGAGAGGAAGCCAAGGGACATGCTCACGAGAGCGAAGACAACGTGAGGTGGAGGGGGTCCAGCATAAACAGCCACTGGATGCGGCCACTGCACACAGAGCGCGTGCACAGGCACGCCATTGTCGTGGTCACCGCGTGCACTGGCATGAATAAGAGGCCAAGGGTTGGAAAACGCTGTCTAGTGGTAAGTTCCTCCAGGGTAGGTCTCAACTACGGTGGTAACTTGGTTAAAACGACTATGGTCAAATAGAAATCACCCTCTAAAGTTTACTGCAGTTAACTTGGGTGAGCACTGGTGATCAACAGGGAATTTCTTGAAGCCAAATAAGTTGTCTGGGGTGTTTAGGCTAGGAAGTAATACAGTCCTGGGGAGTTTGAGGAGAAATAGACCAGTCTTTAATATAGTTGCTTTGCAACTGCCAAAATGGTCAAAAAATGAAGATCATGATGATGCTCTCATATGGAGTTATGGAATGGGATGAAACTTGGCAAATCCTCATGATATGGACATATAAAGATGACGTAAAAAGCTCATGCGAAATGGACAAGCCAAAATGGCACTTGCTTCACAAACATCATTTCTGTCCAAAAACTTGTAATAATTTTGGTGATCAAATGGCTCAATGAAATGATGCCAAAATGGGTGGACAGATATTTTATGGGAATAAGAATGATCTGGTAATTTATCAGGATTTTTGAAGCAACATAAAATACACTTTCTTCACAACCTGAAAATATTGCCAGAATCAAAGATTTTGCTTCTGTGCTCACATAGATGATTGGATGATGCTGAAAATGGGTGGAGGGGTTTAATATTAGCACATTAAGGATTGTGCAATAGTTCAACTCATTTTGATACTCCTAGCTAGTACTTCCTTCACAAAGCCTTCTATCAGACAGAAACTTTGAAAAATCACTAAGGAAGATTGGCTAGGCAAATAAAGTTGAAATTGTGCATGGGGCAATCATTTGGACATATAAACATGACCTAAAATGTTGGGAGTCACTATGAAATATATAAATGACACTTCCTTCACAAAGTGCCATTTAGGGCAAAAAGGAAGAATAATTACTGGGGAATTATTTTTGAACTGGCCAAGGCAATGTTTGGGCATATTTGAGCTATATATGACCCAAAGGAATTATGAGAATTATTTGGGAATTTTTGGAGTGATGGAAATATAGGTTGCTTCACAACCTAGGGCAATTTGAGTTATTCCTTTAATAGAAAAGGAATATTCCCAATAAAAAGAATATTGGGATTTGGGCTAGGAAAATGACAGGTCTAGGGAAGGATTTGGGAATGACAAGCCACTCTGGAAGCAAAGAAGAGGGCATCTTCTTCAGTTTCCAGACCACAAAGCCACGAAAAAGAAAAACTCAAGCAAAAACCTCGGAAAAAACAAAAGAAAAAGAAAGGGCAAAAAATCAGGCTGTCACAAACCTTACCCCCTTAAAGAAATCTCGTCCTCGAGATTTGGTTGCTCAGGGAACTAGTATGAATATTCTGACTTAAGGAAACTGTTTCCAACTCGGGTATCCTTTTTCCTTTATTGTTGTTCCCACTAAATTTTTATCTGACTGGCCCTGAGTGGTTTGCTTTACTGTATCCTCCTTCTGACATATCTTACCTTGCTTGTTCATGCTTATATAGGCTCCAATTTCTTTTTAGATCTGCTGACTAGCTGAGTGTGATTTGATTATCATGACTGAAATATATGTCCATCTCACAAATCCAAAAGAGATTTCCGCTGGGTGTGCCACCTGGCACTGACAATCTTTCATGTAATGATGATCAGAATTTTCTGATGAAAACTCAAGCTCTGACTCATTGCATTGGGTTTCTCCACTAAATGCAGGTCCTTTGGGTTCCAAACAGTGAGTTAAAACATAACCGTTTCCTGACAGATTCTGACTCATCGCAGAAGTTTCTGAATCATCTTAACCGGTTCCATTGTTGTGAGTATCGGATCCGTACCAAATATTTGATTGTCTCCTGTCGCGGCCAGCATAAAGGGCTTGGCCTGTATGATAATATCTACAGACTTGACTGCCTGTGGTTCTTGACAGAAAATTTTTGTTCACGACAGGCTATCCATGATGATTCATATAAGTGAGGACTCAGGCTTCCAGACTGTTATTCCTCATGCCGATTACTCATGCTGTAGGCATATCCATGTGGATCAATACTGACTTAAACTGTCTGGGGGATCTGCACCATGGGGGTCGTGTACAATTTTCATACCTGCATCACGGGTCTTGCTCCTTCATTATTGTTTTCTTGGTATGGATCTTTGGCTGAAAGAGCTGGGTCATATTGTTTCTTTGTATGACCATAGGTACTGTCGGTGTAATTTTTCGGCAATTGTAATTTATCCTCATTTTTCTGATAGGGTAACCCACTAAATGGCAGGTTCAACACCTCTCAAGTTCTGAATGTCGGGAAATGATCATCCGAAACCCTTGCAAGAAATCGATAAATAAATCAGTACCCACCAGAACGGTCTTTACAACTCAGATCTGGGACATTACTAAAATAACTCAACCACGGCTCAGGACGGCCGAAAAGCAGCTCAGAGCACGAGACCGGGTCGATAAGAAGAAGGTGGCAGCTCCCTAAAATAGCCAAAAAGCAGCTATAGGGCTACTGTCACAAAAAGAAACTCAACGGCTGTACGAGACGGCCGAAAAGCATCTCAGACTCGTGACAGTCGTTGAAGAGAGAAACAAAAATAGGCATCCACCCCGGATAGCTAGAAACAGCTCAGATCACAGGCATGGTGCCGTCATTGGAGGAAAAATGGGACAAGGGCTCATCAGGATCATTTTCCAGGTTCACGGGTACTTGTATTGAGCTCATTGATGTCGTCAATCCTCATAATCCTTTGTCACACTGCAGTGTATACTGGATTTCTTCTCTTAATCATCCTCACGTGGTTGTCAGATCCTCATCTGAGTGACTTGTAAGACCTTGATGGTATGCTCATTGCATATATATGAGGACCTGATTCCGAGACAGACGTGTATTCTGACTGATTCTTGCTTCTGACCAAAATGTTGTGGATCTGATTCTTGGGATTCACTGCCATATGCTGTCAATTAACAGCGTACTACCTTGTATCAATGTCTTACTGAGGAATATTTGCTGGCTTGTGCTCGAAACTTTCATCGGACAGCTTGCTGAAGAAGACCGGGTATCGTGCTTCAGAAACTTACCCCCTAAAGACTTTGCTGGGGAAAGACTCGGTACCTTATGCCGGAAGCTTTTGCGGTTGCTTACTGAAGAAAACAGGGTACCTTACACGGGGAATCATCCACGTATTGTACCGAGGAAGATAGATGAATCTTTCCTTGGAAACTTCTCTGGTATTTTGCGAGGGAAGATTGGGTTGCTTCCACCAGAAGCTTCTTATAGTGATATGCGGACAGATTTCCACATATATACCCATCTGAATATTTTTGCTATTGATTTCTTGCATGAAACGGGGTTTTGCAGGACTATTCTCCTTTCTTAGTGTATGCCATATTTTTGTTTGCTTCTAGGTACATCGAGTTCCAAAATCATCCTCAACGAAAAATTAAACTTGTATCTGAGCCATACCTTTGCTAATATTCTGTCAACCTTGCACACAATTTATCTTCTTGCTGATTTAATCATTTTGTTGTGATGAGTGTACGCTAATGCAAACTTGATATTGACGGTCCATCCAGGATTTCTTTTGCATCCAGACAAGATATTCCCAATTTCACTGCAGTCAGCTGATAATTCCATTCTGTTTAGCCGAGTTTCCAAATATATGCATTTCTTGCTGACTCTTAGGGTCTGGTGTCAGATGACGAGCAACTTTAATAGGGGAAAAATTTGTAACACCGAAGGCCCAAAGAAAGGAACAACAGAAACGACTAAAACAAAAGCACACAAGCATTCTACTAATATAATAAATCAAGCAATCATCACATATTACTGCTAGTCACACAATATGCATGCCTACTTAAGCACACAAATTCCGCGGAATCTCCGGTACTACGATCTAGCATGCTGTGACGATGTGCACGAGGACGAATAAATGTGTGGAAGAATTGGTGTAAATAGCGCTACACCAAGTGCTAGCTTAGCCAGGTGGCAACCTGAACTAGCTCGGAGGTAAGGACGTACTCGGTAATCATGCAGTAGGACACGAAGGTCGCAACCACATCATTATCAAGCGGACGGAAAAAGATCCGTACTCGTCCAAGAAATAGGATAGCTGGGAGAAACTGAGGCTGCTGACATTGCCCTTTCTTGATAACTAAGATCATTAAGGGTTGCCAACATGTCAAAATAAAAGAACGATCCGGGATAGAAGCATGTCCATCACCAAAACGATAGACGGGATTGAAAGGAAGACATCGGCACGATACCTGAGCACCATTTTTGCAAACAGTGTCGGGATCACTTGGCATCACTCTGCTGGGACAGAAATGCCACCAAACACCGAAGGAAAAAGGAACTGGAGAAATGCAAAGGTTGAGCTGTAGTGGATCCGAACCGATGCCAGGTACACTCACCAGATAAACCGTTAGTACAAATACTAAGGCTATATGCATGCTACGCGACAAACAAATGCAGCAATCAATTGCAATAAACCAACTGGGGTCTATACTACCGCTTTCTAACGTTCGCACGGTCTAGGGCGTCCTACAGCCAGACCTGCTCTGATACCAAGCCATGTGGCACCCCAGCTCAAAGAAAACCGGAACGCCCCGTATTCCAGCCCAGAGATCGAGACGAAGTCTTCTGGAATACGGCACTGCTTAGCATAGAACAAACCAACCTTCTATTATTGCACGAATATGAATACAAGGTCTCCGATATTACAATGAATAACATCAGCACAACGACACTAAGCCATCCTTCGTTGCTCTATGCAAGCAGCAGAACAACTCGAAGCAGCGGAATAACCCTAGCAGCGGAACGACGACGACGGTGGTGAACTCCATTCCGCAGGGACTCTGGCTGGAACGCTTATCCTAGCTCGCACGAACGGAAACCACGACAAGTAAGCAATCAAATCCGGCATGACCTGCAAACTGGCATGACACACCAGGTCAGTACATTGAATGTACTTGCAAGCTCACAATAATCCAGAAGCATTCAAGACAAACAACAACATGACAATTACAGGTTAAGCAGGGATTATCATGATATCATCAGAATAACATGGCATGACCAACATAAACATGATACAACTATCACAACATGAACATATTAATCCGACAATACTAGCATGCAACATAATGACACTATATGCACCACTTATCCTGCTGGGTTACCTCGTAACCAACACATGCATCACTTACCAACCTCGGACATCACACGATCATCTCAGGATCAAATCAAGCTTGGTATAAACAATACCGTAGTAACCATTAAATGACCACAAGGAGCTTGACTTTTACCCACGACTCTCGCACAACATCACGAATATACAATGACTCGGTATCCTCGATACCACCGTGATCCTTATGGCGATCACAACCCGACCAACACTTGGCCCGTGACCCTTACGACGATCACAACCCGACCAATGAATGGCCCGTGATCCTTACGACGATCACAACCCGACCAATGAATGGCCCGTGATCCTTACTGCGATCACAACCCGACCAATACATGGCCCGTGATCCTTAGGGCGATCACAACCACGGCCAACACTTGGCCCGTGATCCTTACGGCGATCACAACCAACTTATCTCATTGTTATTAAGAACATTATTCTTGTTACTGTTGACTCATGGTGTACCCTACTTTCGACCTGGGCCCTTATTCGCGGGCGCGACTATCGATAGATTTAATATACACTCTGCAAAGGTTAGTACACTGTACCCACACTACGGAACCCATGGCCTCGCACTCCCATTCGGGTGGACCAACGGCGTTCCGACAAAACCGATCTACTGCCATGACACTCTCCCGGCCACTACAACCCACTTCCCTCTGGGCTAAGTCATGGGTGGCCCCGTGTCTACCTCAAGAGACCTCAACGACCACCGTCGTGGCCCAAAACAATAAACCGTCCCAAACAGGGACATGTGCACATAACAACAACAACGGGCACACAAGGCTTATGTCCGCCTACCTGATCAGGGTAGCGCGCGCCCATAACCTTCCCTCGTTAGAGGCACCGGCGAGAGGCATGACAATAGACCCAGTTAGGACCGTCCCATACCGGTAAGCGTGGTTGCACTGGTTAGCATTGTTTCAGCGGCACCATGACTCAGCCAACAGTTGTTCAAGTTCAATTTAATCCGGTTAACTTGAATGCAAATATGCTGAGCCATGATAAAATGCATGAACATGATATCAACATAATCATGAGGGTATCACATAACTATCCACCATATCAATAATAAATCATATCCATTGAGCATGGCATACTGACTAGCAGACCGTCACCAACATCAACATGTACTACTAGCAAGCATAAACATATGAAAGGAAATACTAGCATGATAACAGAATACAAGACAACATAGCACAAAAGTGAACATCACCGATAACCATCTTTTCAAAAAGCAAACTTTTAATAAAGATTCAAGTTGAAAACCATGACCACTGCATGAATATCATGCAAGTGGGTATTGTGTCTTGCCTGGGGTGGAAGAAATCACCGGGGAGAAGTGCGAGAAACTCGCGGAACGAATCGCCGGAAATCG
Source organism: Aegilops sharonensis (assembly GCA_904067115.1). Lineage (NCBI taxonomy): Eukaryota > Viridiplantae > Streptophyta > Magnoliopsida > Poales > Poaceae > Aegilops > Aegilops sharonensis. Next base: position 560,572,875 of record LR880970.1, read on the forward strand.
TACTCTCTCGGAGGGGGCTGATTAAGGGCAAGGGCATAATGGTCATTTTCATAGTGTCAAACCAGAGTGAAAATGAAACCAACAGAACGGTCTCGGCGAAACAAAGAAGTTGGCTTTGGAATCACCTCATTTGGAGTTACGGATAAAAAGATACGAACGTTTAAAGCTCAGGGACTAATCTGCAAAAATACTTCTACAAACAGATACGCTTTCGAATCAGGAAAATGGCTTCACGCCTGGGCGCTGCCACTTATCCACGTGGCAACGACCAGGTGAACATGGCAGCAGCGGGGCCGGGCTCCTGGGTCGCTGCCAGGTGGGGCCGCGGGGCCTGCCTGGCCAGACTGGCTAGGTCAACGCCTCCTCCTGGCCGCTCCCTTCTTCTCCCTGACGCCGAGGCAGAGGAGCGCCGTGGCTCTCGTCGGAGCCGGCGACTGGCGGCACGTGAGGGCCGGGTGATGCGCGCGGGAGCTCCGCCACTCCATATCGCGCCCGTAGGTAGCAGCAGGGTGGCTCGGGGCGACCTGCAGCGCCGGCGCCGTGACTCTGGAGATGCGTCGACGGCGGAGACAGAGGATGGCGGGGCTCGGTGGTTAGGTGGCTCCGGCGACGAGGCGAGGAGCTGGGAGTGTCCGCCGGAGTTCAGAGGGTCTGGTGGGGATGCTAGGAGGGAGAAAGGGGCTCCGGTGGTCGCGAATTTAGCCGGTCACCGCCGGCGGCCATGGCGGCTATGGGGTCGAGGAGAGCTTCTGGAGCTCGAGCGAGTGGACGGCGTGGGAGCTGGGAGAGAGGCAAAGCTGGAGATGAGCTCGGACGAGGCCGGGGATGGCTTAAATAGTCGCGGGGCGAGGTGGCCGAGCTGGCACCGCCGCGGATGCGTGGACAGCGCCGCGGACGCGTGTGCTCACGCATGGGCTCGGGGGAAGGCGACGGCGACGCACAGGGAGGAGCTCACGGGGTAGAAGAGGTCGAGGGACGCAGGGAGAAAGACGACGGCGATGAACTGAGCCAAAACGCCACTGTGCTCTCGTGGGCGTTCGGCGGCGAGCGTCAATGAGGAAGACGACGGAGGGGGAGAGGGGTCCAGAGGAACGAGGATGATGAGAGGAAGCCAAGGGACATGCTCACGAGCGCGAAGACAACGAGAGGTGGAGGGGGTCCAGCACAAACAGCCACTGGACGCGGCCACTGCACACAGAGCGCGTGCACAGGCACGCCATTGTCGTTGTCACCGCGTGCACTGGCATGAATAAGAGTCCAAGGGTTGGAAAACGTTGTCTAGTGGTAAGTTCCTCCAGGGTAGGTCTCAACTACGGTGGTAACTTGGTTAAAACTGCTATGATCAAATAGAAATCACCCTCTGAAGTTTACTGCAGTAAACTTGGGTGAGCACTAGTGATCAATACGGAATTGCTTGAAGCCAAATAAGTTGTCTGGGGTGATTAGGCTAGGAAGGAATACAGTCCTGGGGAGTTTGAGGAGAAATGGACCAGTCTTTAATATAGTTGCTTTGCAACTGCCAAAATGGTCCAGAAATGAAGATCATGATGATGCTCTCACATGGAGTTATGGAATGGGATGAAACTTGGCAAATCCTCATGATATGGCCATATAAAGATGATGTAAAAAGCTCATGCCAAATGGACAAGCAAAATGGCACTTGCTTCACAAACATCTTTTCTGTCCAGAAACTTGGAATAATTTTGGTGATCAAATGGCTCAATGAAATGATTCCAAAATGGGTGGAGAGATGTTTTATGGTAATAAGAATGATCTGGTAATTTATCAGAATTTTTGAAGCAATATAAAATACACTTGCTTCACAACCTGAAAATATTGCCAGAATCAAAGATTTGCTCCTGTGCTCATATAGATGATTGTATGGGGCTGCAAATGGGTGGAGGGGTTTAATATGAGCACATTAAGGAGTGTGCAAAATTTCAACTCATTTTGATACTCCTAGCTAGTACTTCCTTCACAAAGCCTTCTGTCAGACAGACCGAGGAAGATTGGCTAGGTAAATAAAGTTGAACTTGTGCATGGGGTAATTATTTGGACATATAAACATGAACAAAAAGGTTGGGAGTCACTAGGAAATATATAAATGACACTTCCTTCACAAAGTGCCATTTAGGGCAGAAAGGAAGAATAATTACCGGGGAATTTCTTTTGAACTGGCCAAGGCAATGTTTGGATATATTTGAGCTATATATGACCCAAAGGAATTATGAGAATTATTTGGGATTTTTTGGAGTGATGGAAATGTAGGTTGCTTCACAACCTAGGGCAATTTGAGTTATTCCTTGAATAGAAAAGGAATATTCCCAATAAAAATAATATTGGGATTTGGGCTAGGATGAAAATGACAGGGTCTAGGGAAGGATTTGGGAATGACAAGCCACTCTGGAAGCAAAGAAGAGGGCATCTTCTTCAATTTCCAGACCACAAAGCCACAAAAAATAAAAACTCAAGCAAAAACCTCAGAAAAAGAAAAGAAAAAGAAAGGCCGAAAATCAGGCTGTCACAGAAAAGAAGCCATCTAGCTACTAGCTATGGACCCGAACGTTTGTGGTAAACTACTCACGCTTCATCGGAGAGGCAATGGTGTTGATGTAGAAGCCCTCCGTGATCGAATCCCCCTCCGGCAGGACACCGGAAAAAGTACCTAGATGGGATCTCACGGGTACAGAAGGTTGCAGAGGTGGAAAAGTGGTTTCGTGGCTCCCCTGGATGTTTTTAGGGTATAGGAGTATATATAGGTGAAGGAACTAGGTCAGGAGACCCACGAGGGGCCCACGAGGTAGGGTGCGCGCCCTACCCCCTGGGTGCGTCCTCCACCCTCGTGGCCGCCTTGTTGCGTCTCCGACTTCATCTACAAGTCTTATGGTTTGCTTCTGGTCCAGGAAAGATTATCGCGAAACTTTCATTCTGTTTGGACTCCGTTGGTATTCCTTTTCTGCGAAACTCTAAAATAGAAAAAAAACAGAAACTGGCACTGGGCTCTCGATTAATAGGTTAGTCCAAAAAATAATATAAAATTGCAAATTAATGCGTATAAAACATCCAAAAAAGATAATATAATAGCATGAAACAATCAAAAATTATAGATACGTTGGAGACGTATCACATCCATATCCCACATTTAGACATATGTAAACATAGATTAAACATACCCACACATAGATAATAAGCGTACACAAGCATAGTTTAACCATAAGTACATAGTTCAACCGTCATTAAGCATGTTCAAGAGTACATAGTTCGATCCCACATCTCATCTCATCTGCCGGCACGATCCCAAAGCTTCTCCAGGTACTCGGCATACGCGGTGTGTGCCACCCTGCGAGAATACTTCTGCTTGAAGGAGCCAACATCTCATCCTCTTGTGTGCACCAAAACACTTTGATACGCGCCATGAAGCTTTTGGTTGAAAATGGGCATCGATTGCCGCCGTCCCAGGTCCTAATACGCGTGTTATGCATTCCCGCATAAATCTCCCTCAGGATTCCTCTTGTACCTCTTTTAGGCATCTTCATCCTTGTTGTCCACATCGTCACACATCACCAATACAAATAGTAAAAAAATGTGGCGTCACATTAATGTTTACAAACTAATCTCTAGCGTACATTTGGCAGTTGCTAAAATTTGGCATCAAATCAATGTTTACATGCCGTGAAGTAGGATTGGGGATTTATGGCTATTTTTTATACATATCCAGAGATTATGGTTCGAACTTTAAGCACAATCGTCTATATACAGACCAATCTTGAAGAAAATAATGGCACAAACATATATGTAGGTCATTCAAAATCAATTGTCAAGTCCTGACTAGGAATTATTAGCACGAACACTAACCCTAGTCGTATTACTAGCAGAAATCATTTGCACAGATGAAATAACTAATCACTTATCACTTGTACCATTCAAACAGTCAATACACTACACGGATCTAACGAAACTTACTCAGATTTCATGGATTGGGAGAACCATAACCATAGGATTTCTATTCCAAAAAGGGGGAGGCGGGAGTAACCAGAGAAACCCTAGGATGTATTTGACACATAAATGGTTATAGATGACTAACCGATTGTCCGTCGTTGTTGGAGTGGTCGTCGGAGTCGTCGTCGGGGTCGTTGCCCGAGTCGTCACCGAAGTCGTCACCGAAGTCAATGTGGACCTCCGCCTCTGGCTGTGGAAGCATGACGCCATCAACGATGATGTCTACTACACAACCTTCTTCTTGTAGACGTTGTTGGGCCTGCAAGTGCACAGGTTTGTAGGACAGTAGCAAATTTCCCTCAAGTGGATGACCTAAGGTTTATCAATCCGTGGGAGGCGTAGGATGAAGATGGTCTCTCTCAAACAACCCTGCAACCAAATAACAAAGAGTCTCTTGTGTCCCCAACACACCCAATACAATGGTAAATTGTATAGGTGCACTAGTTCGGCGAAGAGATGGTGATACAAGTGCAATATGGATAGGAGATAAAGGTATTTGTAATCTGAAAATATAAAAACAACAAGGTAACTAATGATAAAAGTGAGAGTAAACGGTATTGCAATGATAGGAAACAAAGCATAGGGTTCATACTTTCACTAGTGCAAGTTCTCTCAACAATAATAACATAGATAGATCATATAACAATCCCTCAACATGCAACAAAGAGTCACTCCAAAGCCACTAATAGCGGAGAACAAACCGAGAGATTATGGTAGGGTACGAAACCACCTGAAAGTTATCCTTTCTGTTATATCTATTCAAGAGTTCGTAGTAAAATAACATAAAGCTATTTGTCGTGGTGGGCGCACGACAGATGCCAAGTGAAAGTGCTAGTATCGACTAGAGGGGGGGGGGTGAATAGGCGATTTTTATGAAAGTCTTCAAAACTCAGAAGTTTCAAAGACAAACAACAGAAATAACCTAATTGATATGCAGCGGAAGATAAACTACCCTGAGCAAGCCATAGTCAAGTATGTAACGATGTGAAGGTACATGACTAGTAGCAGCTAGGTAGTAAGGATCAAGATGGAAGATAGTATGAAGCCAATCAACAGTAGTAGTCAAGCAATGAAGTCAAACAGATAAACAGATAGGCAATGACTTCATGAAGACAAACTTAAGTAAAGTTGGAAGGGATAGAACCAGTTGCTTGTTGAAGACACATGATTTGTTGGACCAGTTCCAGTTGCTGTGACAACTGTACGTCTGGTTAGGGAGGCTTAGATTTAACTCAGAAGACCGTGTCTTCACCTTATTCCCCTTGAGCTAAGGACACCCAGTCCTCGCCCAATCACTCTGGTAAGTCTTCAAGGGAGACTTCCAAACCTTCACAGACTTCGTTCACCGGCAATCCACAATGACTCTTGGATGCTCAGAACGCGACGCCTAACCGGCTGGAGGATTCACAGTCCTCAAGTGTAATAAGTCTTCAGGTCACACAGACAGAAAGACTTCAGTGATGCCTAACACTCTTTGGCTCTGGGTGTTTGGGCTTTGTCCTCGCAAGGATTTCTCTCTCTCAAATGCTTCGAGGTGGGTTGCTCTCAAACGACAAAAGCCGTGCACAAACTCTGAGCAGCCACCAATTTATGGTGTAGGGGGTGGGCTATTTATAGCCACTAGGCAACCCGACCTGATTTGTCCAAAATGACCCTGGGTCACTAAGGAACTGACACGTGTTCCAACGGTCAGATTTCAAACACACGCGGCAACTTTACTTGGGCTACAAGCAAAGCTGACTCATCTAGCTCTGGATAAGGTTTGCTCTCATTGTCTTCGCTCGAAGACATAGGATTTGAGTTGAGCATCACTTCAGTCACTCTGACTTAGTTCACTTGGACCCCACTTAACAGTACGGTGGTTCCTATGACTCAACAAAGAAGAAAAAGGAAACCACGAAACCACACAGTCTTCGCGCTCCAAAGTCTTCACACAATGTCTTCTCATGTCATAGTCTTCAATATGAATATCTTCTCATACCACCATTGTATTCAATGTCTTCATACATTTTTAGGGGTCATCTCTGGTAGGTAAACCGAATCAATGAGGGACACAACCTGCGTTATCCTGCAATTCTCACAAACGCATTAGTCCCTCAACCAACTTTGTCGTCAATACTCCAAAACCAACTAGGGGTGGCACTAGATGCACTTACAATCTCCCCCTTTTTGGTGATTGATGACAAACTGGTTGAAGTTTTCAACGGGGATAAAGTATGTGAAATTGTAAGGATAGGGAATTGTCTTCATAAGTTGCAAGGGCTCCCCCTGAAGATGTGCATATAAGTAATTTGCTTTTGGAATGCAAATGCACATGGTAGGTTGTACTTGTGGAGATCCACTTCAACTTATGAAGATAATTCATCATGCATGAAATGATATTGCAATAAGAATGACATGCATAATGAAAAATGGACGTCTGCAGAATGATCTAAGTGCGGAAGTTATCATCGCACATGCGGAATTTATCATCGCATCATAGTAAAGGAAATAAGTAGTAGACGACCATCAAGTTTAGGTGTTACAACTCAAAGAACCAAATGTTTCAGAACGCAAGAGTTGTAAGCACGCAGCAAAATATAGTGCAACCGCCCATATGAACCCGCTTGAAGACTATCAACTCATACGCTTCTCCCCCTTTTGTTAGTAATGACCAAAAAGGTTTGAAGACATAGAGCATCTACTCGTCATGAGTAGGTGAAGCAGCTGGGTCATACTCGTTGGTTGGCGGTGCAGATGAACTTGGTGCAGTGTCGATGCACGCAGTAGTAGGAGGTGGTGAAGTAGCATCATCTTCATCATCGATCACTCTGGCATTAACTGTTGCCACGGAAGAAGAATATTCAGAGTCTTCAAGAGATGGAGTTCGACGCAGGGTAGCAGTCCGTGGAGGAGTGGAGTCGAACTGGAATCTTTCATTGAAGCCATCGTCTTAAAGATCAGCTTCAGCACTGAGCAGAGTCAAACTCTTCCATGATCTTCGACAAGTTTCATGAGCAACAAAGGCATTCTTGGTGGCAAGGTTGCGAATGCGATTGACATCCACCAAGAGGCTTTGCATCTGTCTCTTGAGCCAGAAATGATGCTTATCCTGTTTCTGATGAAGGGCCACAAGAAGTTCTCGGTCATTGAGAACGCGAGAACGCTTCCGAGGCCTTTGTGCAATGGTGCTTTCAGTGGCGTCAGTGGGCGCTCTGTGAGGCAGACGAGTGTTACCAGTCCGTGGATAGATTCGTGTTGCTGCTTGAACACCTTCAATAGGCTGAGTGAAGCTTTGGTGCTCAATGTTCTAAAGACAAAGTGGCGTCTTGGCAGGGTCAGAGTATATAGCATCAACTGACATATCAACCTCTGGCGGAAAGATTATATGATTGCGAGCAGAGGGCTGATAATTGACAGATGAGTGGCGGTTGATGAGGAGCATGACCCATGGAGCATAAAACTTCAGACCAAACAGGTCAGAGCCGGAAGCAGCAAGTTGCCTGATGAAGAATTCTTGCGTGTTGAAGCTGATGCCATTGAGAATATAGAAGACCAAAGTCTTCATTGCTCCTTCAAGCTTGGCCACTGATGAATGTCCCTTGACTGGCCATAGAGTTCGCCTGATGATATGATATATGGTGCGAGGCAGATACTCAAGGTCTTCAACAAAGAAATGTGTGGGATACTCAGCGTCAGATGGCAAAGGCTTCATCATGCTCAGCATCTGGCTCATATTGGGTTCGGGCTTGTGAAAGATGCTCTCCACAGCATTTCGGTGTAGCTGACAGTCAGGCTCATACAGTTCTCCAGGAGTGGCTAGCCCTGTAAGCTCGATGATATCCATAGCTTTGGCTTCATGATGAACGTTTCCAGTCATCCACTCGAGAACCCATGTCTTGATGTCTCTGTAGTAGCCGCGAATGTGCAGAGTGGCATAGAATTGAAGCAATAGCTCTTCATTCCAATGTTCTTTGTCTGTCACAAAGTGGAGCAGACCAGCATCACGAAAGCAATCAAGTGCTTCTTCTAAGCACGGCAGTCCAGCAATAGCTTCAGTGTCGAGGCGCATATGAGGGAAAATGCGCCCTTGATCATACAACACGCATGAGTAATAGCTTCTCTGCTGATAGCTCCAGAACCCATCTGATGATATCCTTGGCTTGGAGTAGGGGTTCTTGGCGCTGTCAAAGAAGGTATTGTGGCTTTTGAAGCCATTAGCATTGAATGACCCTGGTGAGTTGGCAGTACCTGGAAACCTTGGCAACCTGGGCTTTGGCTTCTGGACGGGTGGCCTATGCTCAACATGATAGTCAAATTGCGGTCCTGAGGCAGAGGGTGGAGGCACCAGAATGGGCCATCGGACAGTGGTAAGCTGACCGTGATTGTATGCTTGCTCAATGGTGTGAGGCCTTGGTTGCGGAACAGGAGCAGGGGCAATAGGTGAGGCGTCAGGCTACACGACGGGTGCTTCAGGAGCAATTGTCATATTTGCTTTAGGTGCAGCATCCTCATGGGCTTCAGGTGCAGCATCCTCATTGGTTTTAGGTGCAGCATCAGTGGTTTCAGGTTCAGTGGCCACATGAGCTTCAGGCACACTAGTTGGCGCAGGCTCCACATTAGCGTCAGCCATGACTACGTCACTGGCTTCATTGGCGTTGGTGGTGGCAGCCTCAACATTGTCAACCTCCTCTTGACGAACAGGAGGGTCGGGCATAGGCACGTTCAGATCATGAACTGCTTCTTCTTCAATTGCTGGGGGAGTAGGAACACGTACTTCTTCTTCAATTTCTTCGGCTGATGCAGCCGAAATTTCTTCAGCAGCATGTGCTTCAGACTCGGAGACATTCACAGTTGGAGCAGGTTCAGAAAATACTTGCCGTGCAACAGGTGAACGTTGCACTTCTCCTTCTGGAACGCTCGACAGAGGGACTTCAGGCCTTTGTCCTCGACGAAGCCTGCGAAGTGCTGGCTTCAAGTTAGGGGATGGAGTTGGCTGAGCCTGAAAGTCTTCATCCTCTTCTTGCACTGGGGGTGTAGCTTGTTGTTGTTGTTGGGGAGTACTGGGGGAGTCTTGTTGTTGTTGTGGGTGATCAGCCCACGAAGAATCCTGAGCAATTGGCGTCAATGGACGACCAATGCTGATGAGTTCGCTGTTCGTATGAACAGGCAATGATACCACTTGATGTTTGATCTGAGGAAGAACTTCATCATCATTTACATTGTCATCTTGACTAATGTCTTCAGCAGCGGTGGGTTCAGTTGCTGGAATATATTCAGCCTCATGAGCCTCTGTGGTAGCAGGCTCATGGACAACCATTCTTCGTTCTTGATGAACTGACACAGGGCGAACCATGGAAATGGGTTCAATGACTAAGGGCTCTGTGGAAGCAGCCCTAGTCTTCTTGGTCTTGCGCTTCTTCTTGGAGGGAGCGGCATCAGAGGCTTCAGTGTTCTTTCTCTTTCTGGCGTCAGCCTCGGCAGCCCTCGTCTTCTTTTGTTCTGAAGCGGTTGTGGTGACCTTTGGCTTCGAGCCAGTCATGCTGCTTGGGAAGATAATGCGAGGGGCTTCTTGGCTTGAAGGCTCAGGCTGTTCAGCAGGGTGCTTCTTCTTCCTCTTTGCAGCCATCCTGGGGTCAATGCCAGGACGGCCAAGTGATTTGCGCTTCTCAGCCTCATTGTAGGCAAGCACACACTTATCAGCCAAAATCTTCATGCGCTCTCGAGAGCCCTGAGCTTCTTGGCGTTTCTTGAGAAAAGCTTCTTTAAGCTCATGGAGCATGACTTTGAAGTTGCGGACGTCTTGAACACTTAGCTTGGCCACATGCTTCTTGAATTGAGCCTTCTCATAGTCAATCTTGTTCTTGAGCTCAACGATGCGCTGAGCAAGAGCTAGCTCAGAAGCAATGGCGCCATTGAAGGCGACGCTGAGGCCAATGGGGAGCTGCAAATCTTCAAAGCTGACGTTGGGGGTGTCAAACCACTCATCAATGAAATTGTGGATGATGGCCACATCAAAGAGAGGTAAGTTGCTGAAGATTTCTGCTTCTTCTTTGCTCTTTATCAGCTGCTCAAGAGCATCATCATCAAGATCTTCATCACTTGATAGATCAATGGGTTCTTCACGCAGAATGGCAGCAGGAGTTAAGGCTCTTTGATCAGATGGTCTGACAAGTTGCTTCTTCTTCTCCGTTCTCTTGGAGACACGGGATTGATCTTCAGACTGCACACTGGCTTCGCACGTGAAGTCTTCGGAGGTGCAGCTGAGGTTGAAGCCTTTGACTTCTTTTGCTTCTGCGGCTTTGGAGGAGGAGCAGGGGCTTCATCAGAGTCAGCACCATTGTTAGAATGATCTACTCTGGCGCCTTGGACCATGATGTAGGTGATGAGGCCGTCAAGGTTGGCGTAGGGGCAATGACATTGGGATTAGCTTCACGGGAGCCGTCAGCACGGGGAGCAGAGGGACCTGGGTTGAAGTCCAAACCCAAGGACTTCTTGTTCTTCTTGGCCGAAGCCACAGCAAACTGGTAGTTGCGCTTGAAGAGAGAGTCATCACGACACCATAGTAGTGAGGTGGGATCTACGTTCGCTGGCTGTGGCCCACGGACCATGCAAGGATAGAGGCCTTGGTCAGTGGCTTCAGCTCTGGTCTTGGGATGAAGGCCTTGATAGAGAATATCTCCCCAAGGTCTCTTGATGGCATTCTTCTCTGCATATTCCTTCGTCACAAACTTGTATTTGAACCACTCCTCAGCCCAATATCGTCGAATCCATTGGATTCGCTTCTTTCTCTGATGATAGTTCTCTTCAAGATCTGTCTTGTATAGTTCTGCTAAATCATCAGGCAGATCTTTAGATGTTCCTTCTCTGCGTTGTCTGCCACCCTTCCTTGCTGATTTTTCTGCAGCCATGAACTTCAAGCTGAATGGCTTCAATGCGTTCAAAGGCTTCAGAGATTTGCGCTTGCTGGTCAAACAGGAACTGGCTTCAGGAGAATTTATATGATGATGTAAGTATTCTGCAAACGAATGCAGACTATGAGAACCAAGGGATTCTCCCACGGACATGTACCTGTGACAGCATTAGAGATGCGAGGGAAGGGGAAGAGGTCATATGCATTCTCAGAAGATTTTGAAGATAAATCAGTTTGAAGACATTGACCTCATGATGCGAAGACATTCACTTATATAGGTGAGCTGGTTCCAGATTTGTACCAATCCGTGAATAAGTACAAGTGAGGAATCAAACTAGACAAGGAATCTAAGTGAATAGACTAAGCAGTATGAGATGCAGACGGAATAGATCTAACTTGAACAGACAGAAACAACTTTCGGTAAACAGATGAATCTTGAAGATCAAAAAGGTGGTAAAAATAGAGTTATAATTACCGCATGAAGAACTGCTAGATGGGAAGAATGGGAGACCGAGCAGTTCAGCCCACCGTGCCCTAACTTGGCGACGGAGGACACCTACGGCGACGGCGGAGAGGACGATGTCCGCGGCCGGCGTGAGGACAGCGTCGGAGAAGTCGCGGCAGCTAAGCGCTTCGTCGCCGACGTCGTCGCGAGCTAGCAGTGGTGCTAGGGTTTTGACGGAGGTGGAGAGGTGGAAGAAGGATTTCTTTACCGCAGGGGACAAGTATTTATAAGTAGGTGAGAGACACAGCACAATTACGCTGGTGCCCCTGGCGGTTCATATCTGAGGGGTACGTGGCAAGCATGCAACACACCCAGGGTTGTCCCACGTTCCCACGCCCGCCAGGCATGTCGGAGAGTTGTTTCGGCTTCTCCGGATTTCAACAATAAAGATAAGCCTTTTAAAACAGATTTAATGTTTGTCTCTTTGCCTTCTGCTGACTAGGACGCAGAGAAGACATTCGACAGTTTCAATAGAATGCATATGATTTGGATAGATAGAGTTTGAGATAGGAAGCATAGAGAGGTTAGGGTCCGATCACATTCACTTAGTTCAAAAGATCCAATCTTGAAGACATAGCCATAAGTGAATGCTGTAGAGGACAGAACACTAGTATATATCAGAAAGCAATCAAATCATCATAGTGCAGAAAGTCATGAAGACAAATTGAAGCTGAAGACAAACCAAATGCGAAGTCATTGCAATATAACGCCATGAGTGAAACACTTCAAACATAGAAAGTTGGTGGTGGCGTAACCCACCGTATAGGAAGTATTAGACCCAGACACGGCGCACAATTATCGTGGCGCTCCGAAGTCAAATTCCATGTTAATATATTCACACGCAGAGTGTAAATCTTCATTGATTGAAGATATACATTACTTTGTGTGTTGCACATCTAAGTCATCAACATGCATAAGTGTTAGGATGTGTGCCTGATCACAGGACATTAGAGGATTCCAAGATATTTAGCTCACACCGTAACTTGCAAAACCTTTTCTCATCCAAGGGCTTTGTGAAGATATCTGCCAGTTGCTCTTCAGTGTTGACGTGAATGATATCGATACCTTTCTTCATAACATGATCTCTGAGAAAGTGATGACGAATTTCAATGTGCTTTGTCTTCGAGTGTTGGACTGGATTGTTGGCTATTTTGATGGCACTCTCGTTGTCGCAGAAGAGAGGTACTTGTTTCAGGTTGATGCCATAATCCTTGAGAGTTTGCTTCATCCATAGAAGCTGAGCACAACAGGATCCAGCAGCAATGTATTCAGATTCAACAGTTGAGAGTGATACACAGTTCTGCTTCTTCGAAGACCAACAGACAAGTGATCGACCAAGAAAATGGCATGTGCCAGATGTAGACTTGCAATCCACCTTGTCACCAGCATAATCAGCATCCGAGAATCCAACCAAATCAAATTTTGAGCCCTTGGGATACCATAATCCGAGTGTTGGGGTGTAAGCCAAATATCGAAGAATTCGCTTCACAGCTAAGTGATGCGATTCCTTTGGTGCCGCTTGGAATCGAGCACACATGCAAACACTAAGCATAATATCTGGCCTAGATGCACATAAATAAAGCAAAGAACCAATCATGGAGCGGTATACCTGTTGATCGAACTCTTTACCATTGTCGTCGGGACCAAGATGGTGTTTGGCTGGCATTGGTGTTGTGTAGCCTTTGCAGTCTTCCATTCCAAACTTCTTCAGACAATCTTTGAGGTATTTTTCTTGAGATATGAAGATGCCATTCCTTTGCTGATGAATTTGAAGACCGAGGAAGAACTTCAGCTCACCCATCATGGACATTTGATATTGCTCTTGCATCATGTACCCAAACTCATCACTATACTTCTGGTTGGTGCATCCGAAGATTATGTCATCCACATATATTTGGCACACAAACAGTTCACCATCATATGTCTTCGTGAAGAGAGTGGGATCGAGGGATCCAGGTTTGAAGCCTTTGCTCTTCAGGAAGTCTTTGATTGTATCATACCTGGCACGAGGAGCTTGTTTGAGGCTATACAGTGCTTTGTTTAGCTTGTACACCATATCAGGATGTTTTGGATCTGCAAATCCAGGTGGTTGTGCGACATATACTTCTTCAATCTTGCCATTGAGAAATGCACTCTTTACATCCATTTGATATAGCAAGATATTGTGATGATTAGCGTAGGCTAGCAGTATGCGAATAGCTTCAAGTCTAGCAACAGGAGCAAATGTTTCACCGAAGTCAATTCCTTCAACTTGTGTGTATCCTTGAGCCACAAGACGTGCTTTGTTTCTGACGACTTGACCATGCTCATCTTGCTTGTTTCGATATATCCATTTTGTTCCAATAATGTTATGCTTGCGAGGATCAGGTCGCTTGACAAGTTCCCAGACATTATTCAGTTTGAACTGTTGAAGTTCTTCTTGCATGGCTTGAATCCATTCAGGTTCCATAAAATCTTCAGCAACTTTCTTGGGTTCTGATATTGACACAAATGAAAAGTGCCCACAGAAGTTTGCTAGCCGTGTTGCTCTTGATCGAGTGAGCGGACCAGGTGCATTGATGCTGTCAATTATCTTCTCTATTTGAACTTCATTTGCAACACGAGGATGAATAGGATGAAGATTTTGCTCTGGCTGACCATTGTCATCATTTGGAGGATTGTCTTCGGTTTGAGTATTGTCTTCAGGTTGATTTGGTGCAGAGATGATAAGTTCCTTTTCAGGCGGTGCTTCAGAGGGCATGATTTCACCAGTTCCCATCAACTTGATTGCCTCGTTTGAAGGAGCTTCATCCAGTGTACTTGGCAGGATCTCTCTCTGTGAACCATTGGTTTCATCAAATTTCACATCCACAGTTTCAAGGATTTTGTATAGATAAAGGTTGAAGACTCTGTAGGAGTGTGAATCCTTTCCATAGCCAAGCATGAAGCCTTCGTGAGCCTTAGGTGCAAATTTTGACTTGTGATCGGGATCCTTTATCCAGCATCTTGCTCCAAATACTCTGAAGTAACTGACGTTTGGCTTCTTGCCAGTAAGCAGCTCATATGATGTTTTGTTCAGAAGCTTATGAATGTATACACGGTTGATGATGTGACATGCTGTATCAATAGCTTCAGGCCAGAACTTTCTTGGTGTCTTGTACTCATCTAGCATTGTTCGAGCCATCTCAATGAGGGTTCTGTTTTTGCGCTCAACAATGCCGTTTTGCTGAGGTGTGTATGGAGCAGAGAACTCATGAGTGATTCCCATTGTATCCAGATACAGATCAAGTCCAGTGTTCTTTCAGTGCCATTGTCACTTCTGATGTGCTTGATCTTCACGCCATAATTGTTCATTGCTCGATTTGCGAAGCGCCTGAAGACATCTTGCACTTCAGTCTTGTAAAGAATTATATGAACCCATGTGTATCTTGAGTAGTCATCAACAATGACGAAGCCATAGAGACTGGCAGTTGTTGTGAGGGTGGAGTAGTGAGTAGGTCCAAATAAGTCCATGTGTAACAGCTCGAAGGGTTGAGATGTTGTCATGATTGTCTTCGAGGGGTGCTTTGCCCTTGTCATCTTTCCAGCTTCACAGGCACCACACAGATGATCCTTCTTGAACTTGACATCCTCAATGCCAATGACATGCTTCTTCTTGGCGAGTGAGTGTAAGTTCCTCATGCCAGCATGTCCCAGCCTTCGATGCCAGAGCCAGCATTCTGAAGCTTTTGTGAGAAGACATACAACAAGCTGTGGACCTGCTGAGAAATCTACCATGTACAGATCATCTTTTCGATACCCTTCAAAGACTAGAGATTTGTCAGATTCCATTAGTACAAGGCAACGATATTTGCCAAATATCACAATCATGTTCAAGTCACAAAGCATTGAGACAGACATTAAGTTGAAACCAAGGGATTCAACAAGCATCACTTTATCCATGTGTTGATCCTTTGAGATTGCAACTCTACCTAGACCCAATACCTTGCTTTTACCAGTGTCAGCAAATGTAATGTGACTTTTGTCGGATGGACGTAAGGTTGAGTCCATGAGAAGACTTCGATCACCAGTCATATGATTTGTGCATCCACTGTCCATAATCCATTCTGAAGCTTTTGGTGATGTACCCTACAGTGCAGTTAGGAGGATAGGCTTCACAAGAGTGCTGTGAAGCATAATCATTTGACACATATAGGGACAGTCACAGCTTATAACAAAGTTTGGACATAGTATGACTGATAAGAAATTCAGATGTGAAGCATATTGAATGACAATTTATCGTGCGTCCTCAATGAGTTTTAGATCCCCAGCAATAGTATCGGACGCCATTGATTGCTGGTTGGAGACCGTTTTCTGCAAAAGAGAGTTAGTTCTTCTTTGCCACCCACATCTTCAGTGGGGGCTTAGAAGCAATGAGTCTAAGTGCAGCATCTGGGAATTTTGGCTTTGGAGCCCTAGCAAATAGCCTTGCAGGAGATGAATGATACTCATATGAATAAGCAGAAAAGTTCTTGGTCCTATGAACATAGCGGTTCGAAGATACACGCTCATATTCATAAGTCTGAGCATGATTTCCCTGCAAAACATTGGCGTTAGGGTGACTCATGTGAGTCCTGTATCTGTATGAAGCCTTTGGGCCACATGGAGCTATTGGTCTGGGGTTTGTCTTCTTCCTTGGTGGTGTCATGACGACATTCACAGGAAGATTCTCAATGTACCGCTTAGGTACCCAGATCTTCTTCATAGGTGGTCCATTCCTACAGTTAGTACCAATGTACCTGGCAAACACTTCACCATTCTGATTTTTGAACAGCTTATAGTTTGCACCAAAGGATTCATCAATAATAATAGGATTAGCACAGGTAAAGCCAGATAAGGTAGATGGATCTACTGAAGGTTCCTTTGCAGCAACCCATGTGGTTTTGGGGTACTGCTCAGGCTTCCAGTACGAGCCATCAACATTCATTTTCCTTTCAAACCCAACACCCTCTTTCCTAGGGTTTCGGTTCAGAATCTGCTTTTTGAGAACATCGCAGAGAGTATGATGTCCCTTCAAACTTTTGTACATCCCTGTTTCAAGCAATGTCTTCAACATAGCATTTTCATTAGCAACAGCAGTGGTATCCTCCGCAGAGGGGTTAGTGACCACATCAGTAGGTGAAGATAATGAAACAGTAGCAGTAGTGGAACATTCAGCAACAGATGTAGCGTTATCACGCTCAATGCATTTTAGACATGGTGGTTCAAATCCATCCTGAGCGGAACTGATCTGTTGGGCGCGAAGTGACTCATTCACCTTTTGAAGATCTTCATGAGCCGCTCTCAATTTCTCAAGCTCTTGTTTCCTTTGAAGATAATCATAGGAGAGCCTTTCATAAGTAGTTGAGAGCGATTCATGACGACCTTCAAGTTCTTGATACTTAGCATGAAGATTTTTTATGTCATCAACTAAGGACTGTGAACGTGTCATTTCAGCGTCCAATAGGTCATCGCTTTTGTCTAACAGTTTTTGAGTATGTTCCATAGCCTTCTGTTGTTCTGTTGCAATTTTAGCAAGTGTTTTGTAGCTGGGTTAGTATTCACAATCAGAGTCATCTTCACTTGAAGTTTGAAAGTAAGCATCGCGTGATTTTACCTTGGCACCACGTGCCATGAAGCAGTAGGTGGGAGTAGGATCGTCTTCGTCATTAGCTTCAACGTTGGTGTGGAAGTCATTGTCTTCAGTGTTGAAGATGGACTTGGCAACATAGGCAGTGGCTAGAGCCAGACTTGCAACGCTAGGGTCAGAATCCTCTCCAGACTCCACCTCCGCCTCCTCCGAAGCAGACTCCTCCTCTGAATCCATTTCCTTGCCAACAAAAGCTCGAGCCTTGCCAGATGAGCTCTTCTTGTATGATGAAGACTTGGAAGAAGACTTAGAAGACTTTGAGGATTTCTTCTTCTTGTTGTCATCAGAATCATATTCCTTGCTTTTCTTCTTCTTCTTCTCATTGTCCCACTGTGGACACTCAGATATGTAGTGACCAGGTTTCTTGCACTTGTGGCATGTTCTCTTCTTATGATCATGTTTGGAAGCTTCATCATTTCTTGAGCTAGATCGTGAAGACTTTCTGAAGCCTTTCTTCTTTATGAATTTCTGGAACTTCTTCACAAGCATAGCAAGTTCCCTTCCAATGTCTTCAGGATCTTCAGAACTGCAGTCAGATTCTTCTTCAGATGAGGAAACAACTTTTGCCTTCAAAGCACGAGTTCGGCCATAGCTTGGACCATAGATATCTCTTTTCTCAGATAGCTGGAACTCATGTGTGTTGAGCCTCTCAAGTATATCAGACGGATCGAGTGTCTTGAAGTCAGGACGTTCTTGTATCATGAGGGCAAGGGTGTTAAAGGAGCTGTCAAGTGATCTCAGCAGTGTCTTGACGATTTCATGCTTGGTAATCTCAGTTGCGCCAAGAGCTTGAAGTTCATTTGTGATATCAGTGAGGCGATCAAACGTAAGCTGGACATTCTCATTGTCGTTTCTCTTGAAGCGGTTGAAGAGGTTGCGAAGAACACTGATTCTTTGATCTCTCTGGGTTGAAACGCCTTCTTTGACCTTGGATAGCCAGTCCCAGACTAGCTTGGATGTTTCCAGAGCACTCAGACGGCCATACTGTCCTTTGATCAGATGATCACAGATGATGTTCTTTGCAGTAGAGTCCAGTTGAATGAACTTCTTGACATCAGTGGGGGTGACACCTTCACCAGTTTTGGGAATGCCATTCTTGACGGCATACCAGAGGTCGACATCAATGGCTTCAAGATGCATGCGCATCTTATTCTTCCAGTAGGGATATTCAGTTCCATCGAACACGGGGCAAGCAACGGAGACCTTGATTATCCCTGCAGTCGACATAGCTGAAACTCCAGGTGGTTAAACCGAATCACACAGAACAAGGGAGTACCTTGCTCTGATACCAATTGAAAGTGCTAGTATCGACTAGAGGGGAGGGTGAATAGGCGATTTTTTGAAAGTCTTCAAAACTCGGAAGTATCGAAGACAAACAACAGAAATAACCTAATTGATATGCAGCGGAAGATAAACTACCCTGAGCAAGCCATAGTCAAGTATGTAACGATGTGAAGGTACAGGACTAGTAGCAGCTAGGTAGTAAGGATCAAGATGGAAGATAGTATGAAGCCAATCAAAAGTAGTAGTCAAGCAATGAAGTCAAACAAATAAACATATAGGCAATGACTTCATGAAGACAAACTTAAGTAAAGTTGGAAGGGATAGAACCAG
Organism: Aegilops sharonensis; assembly: GCA_904067115.1. Lineage (NCBI taxonomy): Eukaryota > Viridiplantae > Streptophyta > Magnoliopsida > Poales > Poaceae > Aegilops > Aegilops sharonensis. The sequence goes on from LR880970.1 coordinate 560,591,532, forward strand.
TTGCTTGTTGAAGACATAGGATTTGTTGGACCAGTTCCAGTTGCTGTGACAACTGTACGTCTGGTTAGGGAGGCTGAGATTTAACTCAGAAGACCGTGTCTTCACCTTATTCCCCTTGAGATAAGGACACCCAGTCCTCGCCCAATCACTCTGGTAAGTCTTCAAGGGAGACTTCCAAACCTTCACAGACTTCGTTCACCGGCAATCCACAATGACTCTTGGATGCCCAGAACGCGACGCCTAACCGGCTAGAGGATTCACAGTCCTCAAGTGTAATAAGTCTTCAGGTCACACAGACAGAAAGACTTCAGTGATGCCTAACACTCTTTGGCTCTGGGTGTTTGGGCTTTGTCCTCGCAAGGATTTCTCTCCCTCAAATGCTTCGAGGTGGGTTGCTCTCAAACGACAAAAGCCGTGCACAAACTCTGAGCAGCCACCAATTTATGGTGTAGGGGGTGGGCTATTTATAGCCACTAGGCAACCCGACCTGATTTGTCCAAAATGACCCTGGGTCACTAAGGAACTGACATGTGTTCCAACGGTCAGATTTCAAACACACGCGACAACTTTACTTGGGCTACAAGCAAAGCTGACTCATCTAGCTCTGGATAAGGTTTGCTCTCATTGTCTTCGCTCGAAGACATAGGATTTTAGTTGAGCATCACTTCAGTCACTCTGACTTAGTTCACTTGGACCCCACTTAACAGTACGGTGGTTCCTATCACTCAACAAAGAAGAAAAAGGAAACCATGAAACCACACAGTCTTCGCGCTCCAAAGTCTTCACACAATGTCTTCTCATGTCATAGTCTTCAATATGAATATCTTCTCATACCACCATTGTCTTCAATGTCTTCATACATTTTTAGGGGTCATCTCCGGTAGGTAAACCGAATCAATGAGGGACACAACCTGCGTTATCCTGCAATTCTCACAAATGCATTAGTCCCTCAACCAACTTTGTCGTCAATACTCCAAAACCAACTAGGGGTGGCACTAGATGCACTTACACCAAGGGATGGCTAAAGAGAGGAGGAGGCTCGAGGGCGCTGGTGGGCTTCGGAGGCGAGGTTGATATGCGCGGGCGCGGGACGCCGGACATACCCAGGTTCGGGGCTCTCCGGAGAGATAACACCCGTAGTCCTGCCGAGTTTAGTTGGATGGTCGATAGTACAATGTCGCTCCTGGAGCTGTATGGGGGAGGAAGGAGGCTGGCCAAGGCTTGGGCTGCTCCTTCTCCCTGGTGTTGCTATGCGGTGGCTAGTCCTATCTTGCCTGCTTGCTTATCTCGTATTGCTTCGCCTCTGTTTCATTGCCCCCGTAGGCGTGGGCTCCTGGGGGGTTTTATAGATCAACCCACCCAGGGTTACAATGGTAATGTGCCGAGTCGGTGGGTCCATATTGTCGGCGTTCGGGGTACCGGGCTGGGTCCCGCTTGTGGGCTTGTGGTTCGCCGGGTTCCCCTAGGTGTGGGCCTCGCGGGCCTAGGGGGACTGTGCACTATCTTGTCGATCGTCATGGCGTGGCCGAGTCGAGCCGCGCACAGTGTTCTCCGTCAGGCCGCCGCTTGCTGTCGTCAGCGATGAGGGCGGGAACACTGTTGGCGTGCCAGCCCTGGTCAGCGGGTAGGTAAGGGGCACTGTTGCCACACTCCGGCTGACCACAGACATGGGTGGGAGCACTGTAGTCTTGGTCATCGGTGATTGAGGTCTCGTCCCATCGTACGGCCTAGATGGGACGTGAGCTGACCCGTGGCTGGGTTGCCGTGGACGCCACGGGTGGGTTGGCTTGCTGGGGAAGCCGCTGTTGCGCCGGGTCGAATCGCCTTGCGCCAGCTGCTGCGGTCGGGTCGACGTACCTTGCTGAGTCGAGGGTCTTGGCCGGGTTGCGAGCCTTGCCGGGTCGAGCGACCCGGCCTGGCGCGTGCCGGTTTGCGGGGCGATGCAGGCCCTGCTGTTTTTGAAATAGATCCGGGTTCCGTTGCCTGCCGGGGTTCATCCCCCCGACAGTAGTCCCCGAAGGTGTGAAGGTCCGCCGCCTTCGGATGAGTGGGCCTTCGCAGCTTCCCCCTTGAGCAAGGCGGAATCTGCGAACGCCGGGTCTGGCAACACCCACTGTGTGCCGGTTTTCTCGGAAACCGGATCACGGTATCCCGACCGTGGCGGGAACCGAGGAGTTCGTCGAATCTTGAGGCGATCCCTCGGGCTTCGCGCAGGCGCCACGTGGTGCCCGGAAGTCGGACGGGCCTGACAGGCCACGCGCGTGACGGAACTGGGTGATGGGCCGGGGCCCGCTGCCGCGCGCCCTTACCCACGCGTGCGGATTTATTGCGGCGTCTGGGGGCCGGTTGCACTTCCCCGCGTAGTTAGTGCGCGTGTACATGCACACTTATTGCAGGGTAGTGGAACGAGCGCGTGCAGACGATCCCACTCCCCCACTTTTGAACCGGGGGTTATAAATTGAGGGGGGCAAGGGGGCGGCAGACATATTCTCGCTCGCGCCCTCCTGTCCCCCTGCTCTCGCTCTGCTTCTTGCCACCGACGCACAGCTACGCCCGCGGCCTTGAGCAGAGATCTTCTCCGTCGTCTTTCTTCCTCTTCCTCTTCAAGTGATGTCACTGCCGTCGGGCTCCTGGATGGGCTCGACCGTCACCCCCGACGACATCACCTACCTTCGGTCCTCGCGGCGCCTGCCGCGGGAGACGGACGTCGGTGTCCGTCTGCCGCGCGGCGAGCAGAGGCCCCGGCCCGAGGGGAAGGAGCGCGTTGTCTTCCTCATGCATTTCGAGCGCGGCTTCGGGTTACCAGCGAGCACTTTCTTCCGCGAATTCTTGGAGTTCTTTGGGCTCCAGCCGCACCACCTCGGCGCCGGCGCCATCGTCCAGCTCTCCGACTTCGTGACCCTGTGAGAAGGGTACCTGGGGGTTGAGCCAACCATTGATCTCTGGGCGCGCTTCTTCTCCTTGAAGCAGCAGGGCACATCGGCCGGGGAGTTCGCCGACTGCGGGGCCGCCGTCATCTCGAAGCGGTCGGGGGCGGACTTCCCCAAGATCCCGCTTGAGGATTCTGTCAAGAAGTGGCAGAACTCCTTCTTCTACGTCCGCAACCATGGCGCGGACCACATCAACCTTCCCCTCTTTGCCGTTGCGCCGCCGTGGGCGAAAACAAACTGGGGCTACTCGCTCCGGCACCCGTCGCAGGAGATCGTCAACCTCTATGAGCGGGTCACGGTGATGAGGACGCGGGAGGGGCTCACTGGCACCGACCTCCTCGCCGCGTTCATCACCCGCCGGGTTCTCCCGCTTCAGAGGCGCTCCTGCCTCATCGGCGAGATGATTGGGCTTCAGGACCCCAACCGGATGGTGTCGACGCGGCTATCTGCGGAGTAGGTCGCGCGAGGCATGAATAACATATCCAAAGCCAACTTGGAGATGACTGCCGTACAGCCAGGCGAACCCGGCGCCGCAGGTGAGCGTCTGGTCTTGCTATTTTTCCGCCGCACATCTTCTCATTCGTCCCGAAGTGTCGCGGGAGATTCTTCTGAACGCGAGCCGGCATCCATACGCCCGGGCTCCGTTGCAGGTGGCGCCGGTGGCACCAGAGGAGCCCGCGGCGCACGGCGGCAAGGAGGTGGCCGAGTCCGACGCCGGCGCTAGGCGTCGTGCGGGTAAGCTTTGAGTCTTTCTCTTCTTCATTTGTCTTGAATCATTTGAGCGTGCTGCGGCATAGGCGATGCTGATGCCGGTTGTTGATGTAGGGGCGTTGGGCGGGGGAGGCGGCGAGGCGGGCGGAGCCGGGTCCTCGCATGGGGCGGCGCCGAGCCGCCCGCACGGAAAGGACAGCGTCGCGCCGCGACCCCGGGCCTCAACGCGCACGGCGGATCCGGCCGAGCCTGGGAGGCCGGCCAAGAAGAGGCGCGGGAAGCCGACCCCGGTCCCAGTCTTGTCGGGGTAAGTCTTGTTTCTTGCTTGCGCCCTGATTTCTTGGGCAAGACTTGTCTTTTGCTTGCTCATTCTTCTTTTTTCTTCAGGTCACCGATCGCGCTGGCGAGGGCGGCGGCGGAGGCCGCAGCCACCGAGGGGGTTGCATTCCGTAGGAGCCGGTCCGACCTTGCCGGCCTGGCCGGGGAGGAGGGACGGGCGACTCGGACCTCGGCCTGGACCCGGATGACGCCGAGGCCTTGGCCCGGCGGGACAGGAACCGAGGCGGAGTTGGAGGCGGCGTCGGTCCAGGCCTGGACCGACGCGGCGGCGGCATGGGCACGAGGTGGCGCGGAGCCATCCTGGCGTGAGATGCCGGAGGGCACGGTGGTTGCGGCGACGGTGTTTGAGCCGTCGACTGTGAGGGAGCGCGGTCACGGAGGCCGGGCTGAGGTGGTGGTCCTCGACCAGGAGGTCGTGGAGGTGGGGGACGAAACCCCACCGCGGGCCGACGTGGTCGAGCACGCGGGGGCCGATGGCGGTGGAGGCGGCGTCGCTTTGGAGGAGGCGCCGCCGGTTATGGAGGAGGTACCGCAGGTGGCGGTGCCTGAGGCGGCGACGCAGGGCGTCCCGGCGTCCAAGGAGGTGACGACGCCGGGAGGGGCGTCGGAGGAGGTGCTGGCCACGTCGCAAGCGGCCAGCGGTGGGCGTGCCTTGGTGCTCCATCCGGGAGGGCGCCGAGCCGCCGTGCCGCAGCCCATGCGAAGCGGGGGCGCGGCCGTCTTTGGGCCCCAGACCTAGGAGGAGGCGGCGCTGGACGCCGTTAGCCGCCACCTGCGAGGTCGGACGGAGCGGCTTGAGGCCTTTGCCCAGGCCGAGGTGGAGCGGACGCGCGACTTGGAGTGCACTATCTTAGTAAGTTCTTCTTTCTTCTTGTTTTCTTATGATTTCTTCTCTGAGGAGGCGCGCCAGCGCACCCACTGGGTGTAGCCCCCGAGGTTCGGGCGAACTATGTAGTAGTTGGGTCGAACCTTAGGAGCGTTGGCCTTGTCCTAACTTTGGTCTTCTCTTCAGCACCTTGACGCCTTCCGGGTTGCCGCCTTCAACCGGCTCCTGGGCAAGCATCGGGAGCTCAAGGAGCAGCTTGCTGCCAAGGAGGAGGAGCTTCGCGTCGCCGCAAGTACTTTTTTGGTGTTCTTTCTTCTAGTGGGGGCGCGCTAGCGCACCCACTGGGTGTAGCCCCCGAGATTCGGGCCAACTGTGTAACAGTTGGGCCAAATCTTAGGTCTTGTCTTATTCTTTCTTTCTGCTGAGTTCTTTTTCTTCGTAGCCGAGGTGCTGTCCTGGCAGACCCGGCTGTTCCGGGCTGGTCATCATTATGACGGCTTGTTGCTGATACCGGCCGTCTCGGCATCGAGGCGGCATAGGCGAGGGCGGAGGCGGCCGCGACCCGACGGTTTCTTGATGAGGCCAGCCGGCTGCACGAGCAGCTGGCGGGTCACAAGAGCCGCCTTGAGGCTGAGGTGGAGCTTCTTAAGGCGGAGGCCGCCAAGGTGGTGGAGACACAGCAGGCCCTGGTCGAGGCGGACCAGCAACGCGGCCAGTTGGTCGACGACAAGGGCCGGCTCCAGGCCGAGGTGAAGCGTCTGCGGCAGCAGGCCACCACGGCTGAGGAGGCCCGCCAGGCCGAGGCTCGCTGTCGTGAGGCGGCCAAAGACAAGGACACCGAGCTTAAGGCGGCCCTTGCTAAGGCGGCTGACCTGGAGAAGGCGCTCGAGGAGCAGGACCGCGTCTTGGAGCAGGAGCGACGTGGTACGTTGCTCGAGGCGCAACACGTGGAAGAGTCTTTGTCCAGTAAGTGCTGCTTCTTCATTGTTTGCCGGGTCGGGACCCGGCCCTTTCTTCCCTGTTGCTCTTCTGACTTGCTTCTTCTTTGGCTGTAGGGGCTTTTCCGGAGATGCAGCGGCTGGAGGAGGAAGCCGTCCGCTATCAGCGCGACCCGACCGGCGTTGTTGGGTCCGGGGCGGATCCGCTGACGGCCTGGACCTTCCCGGAGATCATTGCCGCTGCTGAGGCCCGGCTGCGGGTCTTGGGGACGCAGATGGAGCGACTGTCCCGAGCCGGCACCGCGATGACGGCGGCCCTGTGGCCGGACTCCTTTCATCCGTGCAGCTTCTCGCACCTGGCGCGCTGGTTGGAGATGGGCCCGGATCTCCTTAGCGACTGGCGCGTTTCCGCCGCCCAGGCCGGTGCTGAGATGGCGCTCCGGATTGCGCTGTCTTGGCATCCAGATCTTCAGCTGGACGCGCTGATGGGTCAGCGCGCTGGCTCGGAGCAGTTGCTGCAGTAGCAGGCCGGCCGGATCGCCTCCCGGGCCAGCTATATCGCCGAGTTCGCCTTCCACGACGAGTTCCATCTGGAGCGGGCCGAAGACGGCGCAGTCGTGGATGGCGATGACTACGGCTTGCTTCTTCGCGACCCGAAGGGCAGCTCGGAGGAGACAGGCGTCTACGGCGACGCGAAAGCCGAAGAGGACACCGGTGCTTTGCTGTACCCGGAGGCCGGCCGGGGGAGCCGTCGACGTCGCGACGCGGCGCTGGGAATGCCTAAGAATCTTTGTAGAAAATTCTGTTAAGTAGCAGGTTCACCCACCCACTGGGGGTTTTCAGGGTGTAATGAACTCTGGCCGTGGGCCTTTGCTTAAAACATTTATGTGTAAATGTTGTGAGTGTTTATTTGCTTTTTGCCTTCTACTTTTTTCGAACTTATTTCATGTGTTGTTCCTCTCTGAAACCTCCCCCCCGCGAGTCAGACGGCCGAGGCTCCGGTCCGTGACAAGGAGTTCGGCTCTTCGAGAGGCGCCCGCAGGAGTTGGGTCCTGAGAAGCGTTGAGCGCGAGCGAAACACCCACTGGGCCGGCTGGCGGCAATCCGGCTTGGCTGGTTGGTGAGCAGCCGGTCGTGCGGCTAACTTAGTTGACGAGCGTCGGGCCGGGTTGGTCGACCTAGCGGCTTTGACTTAGTATATGAATCGTAGGGGAGCTTTGGCCCGTTGTGCTTGCCTGCCGTCAGCCAGAGCTGGATCTGCGGTTTTAGGGCGAAGTGGGGGACCGCGGCATCCTAACTTTATCAGGAATCACCAAGTAAAGCGGCGGGGTGATGATCAAGCCGACCAGCCCCCGAGCCCCCGGGTCGAGCTAGTCGAGCCGGCGGCTGGGTTCGGTAGTAAAGTGATGCAAAATATGGACGCAATAATTTGGTCGGCAAAAGGCAGCCCTCGAGTCTCGTTCGGGGACCACATAGTTTTGTATGCTTACAAAAGGCGTCGATACATACATTCGCGCGGCTAACTGTAAAACGGACGGATGAGTTCCGCGTTCCACGGCCGGGTCGTTTCTTCGCCGGCGGTGTCCCTCTTGCGCTTCTTCGACTTGCGCGCGTCGATGAGGTAGTAGGCGTTGCGGTTGCGCAAAGTCCTGCTCACGATGAACGGGCCCTCCCATGGAGAGGACAACTTGTGCTGGCCTGCCTGCTCTTCGATGAGTCGGAGAACGAGGTCGCCTTTGCAGAATGCGAGAGGCTTGATCTTCTTGCTGTGGTAGTGCCTCAAGCCTTGCTGGTAGATAGCCGAGCGGCTAAGTGCTAGAAGGCGCGCCTCCTCGAGCAGGTCGACGTCGTCTTCACGTGCTTCTCTTGCTTCAGCTTCGGTGTACATCGTGACACGCGGCGAGTCGAACTCGACATCGGTCGGGATGACGGCTTCGGATCCGTAGACGAGGAAGAACAGGGTGAACCCGGTCGACCGGTTTGGTGTTGTACGCAGACTCCAGAGAACCGCGGGCAACTCGTTGAGCCAACTGCTGGGCGAGCGGACGAGTGGCTCGACGAGTCGCGGCTTGATGCCGGACAGGATGAGTCCGTTGGCCCGCTCGACCTGCCTGTTGGACTGCGGATGTGCCACGGAGGACAGGTCGAGGCGGATGCCGGAGACGGAGCAGTATTGCTCGAGCGCGCCCTTGGCGAAGTTGGTGCCGTTGTCGGTGATGATGCTGTTCGGCATGCCGTAGCGCACCGCTATGTCCTTGATGAACCGGACGGCTGTTGGCCTGTCCAATTTCTTGATTGGTCTTGCCTTGATCCACTTGGTGAATTTGTACACTGCCACCAGTAAGTGCGTCATGCCACCTCGAGCGGTTTTGAAGGGTCCCACCATGTCGAGTCCCCAGACCACGAAGGGCCAGGCGATTGGTATGGTGCGGAGTGCTGACGCCGGCTGGTGGCTGCGTTTGCTGAAGCGCTGGCATCCTTCGCACTTGAGGACGAGCGACTCGGCGTATCCGAGGGCCGTTGGCCAGTAGAAGCCGTGACGGAACACCTTGGCCACGAGGTATCGAGATGCGGCGTGGTGCCCGCACTCGCCCTGGTGAATGTCGAGGAGGATGTCGATGCCGTGATCCTGCTCGACGCAGCGCTGGAACACGCCGGTAAAGCTGCGCTTGACGAGCTCGTTGTTGATGATGCTGTAGGCGGACGCCCGGCGCTGAAGTTTCCGAGCCTCGGTCTCGTCCATGGGGAGAACCCCGTTCTCCAGAAACTCTGATATCGGCAAGGCCCAAGATGGGGCCGCAACGACGGTGAAGACGGCCACCTGGGTGGGTTCCGAGTCGGCGGCTCCTGGGCCGGGTTGAGCAGCCCTCGGGTTGGTGACAGCGACGGCCGGGTCCGGGGTGATGGTGGCCGGGTTGAGCTGAGCAGCCCCCGGGCCGGGTTCAGCAGCTCCCGGGCCGGGTTCAGCAGTCCTCGGGCCGGGTTGCAGCGCGGCTGGATCTTCTGGGACGTGGATGGACTCGGAGTCCAGCGACGGCTTGACGGACGGTTTGCGCAGGTGCTCGAGGGAGACGCCGGACGGGATGGCTTGACGTGACGAGGCGATCTTGGCGAGCGTGTCGGCTACCTCGTTCTCCGCGCGCGGGACGTGGAGGAATTCACAGCCATCGAAGGATCCGGACAGCTTCTGGACGAGGAAGCGGTAGCTTGCCATGTTGGAGTCGCGGGCGTCCCACTCGCCAGAGCACTGCTGCACCACCAAGTCCGAGTCGTCATAGCATAGGATGCGCCGGATGTCGAGTTCCTTGGTGAGCCGGAGGCCGTGCACAAGGGCTTCGTATTCGGCGACGTTGTTGGAGGCGGCGAAGTGGATCTGGAGTGCGTAGCGGAGTCGGTCACCCTTTGGAGATGACAGTACGATGCCGACCCCTAAGCCGAGTCGCATCTTGGACCCGTCGAAGTGCATGCGCCAATGCGTCGAGTCGGGAGGCGGCGGCAGGTACTGGGTCTCGGTCCAGTCGACGAGGAAATTGGCCAGGGCCTGAGACTTGATCGTGGTGCGGGGCTCGTAGAGGATGGTGTGGCCGGCTAGCTGGATCGCCCATTTGGCGACCCGGCCGGAGGCGTCCCGGCACCCGATGATTTCTCCGATAGGCGCCATGATGATGACGGTGACGACATATTCTTGAAAGTACTACTTCAGCTTCTTGGCGGTGAGGTACACGCCGTAACACATCTTCTGGTAGTGCGGGTAGTTCTGCTTGGAGGTGGAGAGCACTTTGCTCAGGTAGTAGACCGGGCGCTGGACGGCCTGGATCTTGCCCTTCTCCGGTCGCTCGACCACCAGCACCATGTTGACCGCCCGCGACGTCACGGCTATGTAGGGCAACAGCGGCTCCTTGTCGATCGGTGCGCCCAGGACTGGTGCAGTGGAGAGCATGCGCTTGAGGTCTTGGAAAGCTTCGTACGCCTTGCCGTTCCACTCGAACGGGCTTGTTTTCTTCATTAGCTAGTACAGGGGCAGTGCCTTCTCGCCCAGCCGGCTTAGACACCGGCTGACCGAGGCTAGGCAGCTTGTGAACTTCTGGACATCGCGCAGCCGGGTTGGCTTGCGCATGCGCTCGATGGCCTTGATCTTCTCCGGGTTCGCCTCAATGCCGCGTTCCGAGACGAGGAGACCGAGCAGCTTTCCGGCTGGGACGCCGAAGACGCACTTTTCTGGGTTGAGCTTGACCTTGTATTCGCGGAGGTTGGCGAATGTTTCCTTCAGATCGTCGAGGAGCGTGAGGTGCTACTTGGTCTTCACCATGATATCGTCCACGTACATGTGGATGTTCTTGCCGAGTTGCGGTAGCAACCATTTCTGCATGCAGCGTTGGAAGGTGGCACCGGCGTTCTTCAAGCCAAACGAGATGGTGATGTAGCAGTACGCCCTAAAGGGCGTGATGAAGGACGCCTTCAGGGCATCGGTCGGGTCCAGCTTGATCTGGTGATAGCCGGAGTAGGCGTCCAGGAAGGACAGCAGCTCGCACCCGGCGGTCGAGTCGATGACTTGGTCGATCTGCGGGAGAGCGAACGGATCCTTGGGACAGGCCTTGTTGAGGCTGGTGTAGTCGATACACATGCGCCAGGTCTTGTTCTTCTTTAGGGCGAGGACTGGGTTGGCCAGCCACTAGGGGTGAAACACTTCGATTATGAAGCCGGCCGCCACGAGCTTGGCGACCTCTTCACCAATGGTTCTTCTCTTGTCTTCGGAAAATCAACGGAGGGGTTGACGGACAGGCTTGGCGTCCTTGCAGACGTGGAGTTTGTGCTCGGCGTACTTCTTCGGGATACTCGACATGTCTTTGGGGGTCCACGCGAAGATATCCCGATTCTCACGGAGGAAGTCGACGAGCTCGACTTCCTATTTGCTGTCGAGGCGGGCGCCTACGACAACGTACTTGCTGCAGCTGGGGTCTTCTGGGTTCAGCTTCACTTTCTTGGTTTCCTTGGAGGGCTTGAAGGCGGCCTCATCGGCCGGGTCCAGGGTCGGGATCGACGTGTCGGAGGACTCGCCGGCCAGGGCGATGATCCGGTCGAGCTGGCGCCGCTCCTCGGCAATGACCAGCGACTCGGCCAGCTTGACGCCGTCTCGGGCACACTCCAGAGACTTGTGGTAGTCGCCGGTGATGGTAATGAGGCCCTTGGGACCCGGCATCTTCATCTTCACGTACGCATAGTGGGGAACTCTTGGCGGCGGCTCCGTATCGTAAAACGCGATGATTTCTTCTCTCTGATTTTTTTCTCACCGAAAGCCAATATATGGAGTTGGAGTTGGCGTCGGAGGGCCACCAGGGGGCCCACGAGGTAGGGGGCACGCCCAGGGGGGGGGGCGCCCCCCACCCTCGTGGATAGGGTGTGGGCCCCCTGGTCTTCATCTTTGGCTAGGATTTTTTATTGTTTTTTCTAAGGTGTTCCATGGAGTTTCAGGTCATTCCGAGAACTTTTATTTTCTGCACATAAAACAACACCATGGCAATTCTGCTGAAAACAGCGTCAGCCCGGGTTAGTTCCATTCAAATCATACAAGTTAGAGTCCAAAACAAGGGCAAAAATGTTTGGAAAAGTAGATACGATGGAGACGTATCAACTCCCCCAAGCTTAAACCCTTGCTTGTCCTCAAGCAATTCAGTTGACAAACTGAAAGAGAAAAAGAAAAACTTTTACAAACTCTGTTTGCTCTTGTTGTTGTAAACATGAAAAGCCAGCATTCAAGTTTCAGCCAATATTATGAACTAACCATACTCACAATAACACATAGGTCTCACAATTACTCATATCAAT
>LR880970.1:560608991-560621543 GCA_904067115.1 Aegilops sharonensis
CCTTTTAGAAGAACTAGGTACATCAATATTATTTCTCTGAGAATCTTGCTCGATTCTCTTAGGGTGGCCTTCAGGATACAAAGGTTCCTGAGTCATTCTACCAGTTCTAGTAGCCACTCTAACAACATAATCATTTTTCTTACTATTCATTTCATCAAGCACTTCTTTCCGAGCTTTAAGTACTTGTTCTACCTGAGTGGTAACCATAGAAGCATGTTTGCTAACAAGTTTAAGTTCACCTCTAATATCAACCATATAATCACCCAAGCGTTTAATCATGAAGGTATTCTGTTTTAGTTGTCTACCAAAATAAGCACTAAAGTCATCTTGCTTAAACATAAAGTCATCAAACTCATCCAAGCACTGACTAGCAATTTTAGTAGGAGGGACTTCAGCTTTATCATATCTATAGAGAGAATTTACCTTTACTACCTGTGTCGGGATATCTGGAGGTTCTTCAGTAAATAAGTAATTGAGATCATATACTTCTTCAACAGGCGGTAAATTAAGACCATGTATTTCTTCAATAGGAGGTAAATTCTTAACATCTTCAGCTTTAATACCTTTTTCTTTCATAGATTTCTTTGCCTCTTGCATATCTTCGGGACTGAGAAATAGAACACGTCTCTTCTTCGGAGTTGGTTTAGGAATAGGCTCGGTAATTGGCTCTAGAACTGGCTCAGGAGGTGCCCAATTATTTTCATTTGTCAACATATTATTCAATAGAATTTCAGCTTCATCCGGTGTTCTTTCCCTGAAAAGAGAACCAGCACAACTATCCAGGTAATCTCTGGAAGCATCGGTTAGTCCATTATAAAAGATATCAAGTATTTCAGGTTTCTTAAGAGGATGATCAGGCAAAGCATTAAGTAACTTGAGAAGCCTTCCCCAAGCTTCTGGGAGACTCTCTTCTTCAATTTGCACAAAGTTGTATATTTCCCTCAAAGCAGCTTGTTTCTTATGAGCAGGGAAATATTTAGTAGAGAAATAATAAATCATATCCTGGGGACTTTGCATACAACCAGGATCAAGAGAATTAAACCATATCTTAGCATCACCCTTTAATGAGAACGGAAATATTTTGAGTAAATAAAGGTAGCGCGATCTCTCATTATTAGTAAACAAGGCAGCTATATCATTTAACTTAGTAAGATGTGCCACAACAGTTTCAGATTCATAGCCATAAAAAGGATCAGATTCAACCAAAGTAATTATATCTGGATCAACAGAAAAATCATAATAATCCTTATCGGGAACACAAATAGGTGAAGTAGCAAAAGCAGGGTCAGGTCTCATTCTATCTCTAAAAGATTCTTTACTCCATTTAACTAGCAACCTCTTAAGTTCATATCTATCCTGGCAAGCAAAAATAGCTGCAGAAGATTCCACATCAAAAAGATAACCCTCAGGAATAGTAGGCATATTCTCATCATCACTATCATCATCGTATTCAGGTGCAATAATTTCTCTTTCTCTAGACCTAGCAATTTGCTCATCAAGAAATTCACCAAGGGGCACAGTAGTATCAAGCATAGAAGTAGTTTCATCATAAGTATCATGCATAGCAGAAATGGCATCATCAATAACATGCGACATATAAAAATTCATAGCAGTAGCAGGTTTAGGTGTCGCAAGCTTACTTATAACAGAAGGAGAATCTAGTGCAAGGCTAGATGGCAGTTCCTTACCTCCCCTCGTAGTTGAGGGCAAAATAGTAGTTCGATCATCTTTCAAGTTCTTCATAGTGTCCAGCAGATATAAATCCTAAGTGACTCAAAGAATAGAGCTATGCTCCCCAGCAACGGCGCCAGAAAAAGGTCTTGGCGGCGGCTCCGTATCTTAAAACGCGATGATTTCTTCTCTTTGATTTTTTTCTCTCCCCGAAAGCCAATATATGGAGTTGGAGTTGGCGTCGGAGGGCCACCAGGGGGCCACGAGGTAGGGGGGCGCGCCCAGGGGTGTGGGGGGGGGGGCGCCCCCACCCTCGTGGACAGGGTGTGGGCCCCCTGGTCTTCATCTTTGGCGAGGATTTTTTATTGTTTTTTCTAAGGTGTTCCGTGGAGTTTCAGGTCATTCCGAGAACTTTTATTTTCTACACATAAAACAACACCATTGCAATTCTGCTGAAAACAGCGTCAGTCTGGGTTAGTTCCATTCAAATCGTACAAGTTAGAGTCCAAAACAAGGGCAAAAGTGTTTGGAAAAGTAGATACAATGGAGACGTATCAGGAACCACCATGAATTTGGCGAGCACAGGCCGGCCCAGCAGCGCATGATACGCGCTGGTAAGGTCCACCACCTCGAACCAGATCGGTTCGCGTCGGAAGTGGCTGCTGTCACCGAACAGGACATCGAGCTGGACCCGACCAATGGGTGAACAGGAGAGGCCGGGTACGATGTCGTGGAAGACTCTTCAGGTTGGCTCCAGGTCCTCGGCCTTGAGGCCGAGCTTGGTCATCGTGTCGCGGTAGAGGATGTTGATGCTGCTGCCGCTGTCGATGAGGACTCGGGAGAACTTGCAGGTGCGCCGCGCGACGATGGTAGGGTTGAGGACGAGGGCGTATCCACCCGGGCTCGGCATGACTGCTGGGTGGTCCTCACGGGTCCAGGTGATCGGGCGATCCGACCAATGCATGAAGTCCGTCTTGCCCGGGACGACGATGTTCACCTCCTGCCGGAGGAGGCGCTCGCTGCGCTTGTCGTCGCCGAGGCTGGTGAAGATGACATAGGCTGCGTTCTGGTCCGGGTAGGCGTCGTTCCACATCGCGCCGCCGGCGGGAGGCGGCGGTGGAGGCGGGGGCGGCTGCCCAGCGCCCGAAGCCAGAGCCGGAGCCGAAGGAGGCGGAACATCGCCCCTCATGATGGCTTGGTGATGGCGCACTGTCGAAGCGTGTGCGTGGAGGGTCTTGCGCCGCTGTGGTGCTTGCATGGGGCGTCGAGCATCTCTTCAAAGCTCATGGCGGGTTGCCACGCCATCTTGCCGGTCTGCCGGCACTTCGCTGCCGGGTCCGCCGCGGGCTCGACGGCTGCGACGAGCCGGTTGTCGTGACGTTGCGCTGGCTGGTCGGCCTCGCGCTTGTTGTTCTGGTGATGCTGCTGCCGGCTGCTTTCGCCGGCCGGCTTCTCTGGAGGGACCGGCTTCGCCTTGCTGGCATCATCCAGCGCCACCTGGATCTTCATGGCGGAGTCGGTGTTGGCGTACTTGTCCGCCGTCACCATGAGCGAGGCCATGGTGGCCGGCTCGGAGCGTAGAAGCTTGTGCTTGAGGAGGGTGCCGTCTCGGCACCCGCCGACGAAGTATTGGATCGCCTGGACTTCATGGACGCCCTCGCAGCTGCTCCGGAGCTTGGTCCAGCATGCGAGGTACTCGCGGCTGGTCTCCGTCGGCCCCTGCACACGCACATGGCGAGCTGGCTGGGGCGACCGGGCCGCTTGTACATCCCCGTGAAGTTACGGACAAATGCTTCCTCGAAATCGTCCCATGCGTTGATGCTGCCCATCGGCAAGCTGTTCAACCATGTGCGAGCCGATCCTTGGAGTATGAGCGGTGCGTAGCGCACGGCGAGACGACGATTGGCACCGGTGATGCCAATGGCCGTGGTGTAGTCGGTGAGCCAGTCTTCTGGCTTCACGGTCCCATTGTACTTGGGGGTGTCGTGGGAAAGCACGTACCCCTTGGGGAAGGGCTGCTCCGGATGCGTGGGCCGAAGCACGCCGGCCCGATAGCGCCGCTCTCCTCCACCTCCAGGGAGCGAGCGAGCTGATTGAGGCGGTGGCGCGCGCCGACGTCGTTGATGGTGCGCGGGCCGAGTCGACTGGCGGCCAGGCCCCGAGGGGTCAGGTCGGCTGGAGCCGGACGCCAGCCATGCTGGCCGGGTCCGCGTTGGGTCTCTGGGGCGGGCTCGTTGCCTAGAGCATCGGCGGCGGTGCCGGCCGGGTTGCGCCGGGTCCAGGCTTGCGGCGAGGAGGCAATGTGCAGGAGTTCGCCGGGCCCGCCAAGGCAGGCGGAGCCGGACCCGGCCGGCTTGGCGAGCTGGTTGAGGCGATCCTGCTGGGTGTTGGCGGCATGGAGGAGCTCGCGCATCCGCCCGATGCGCTCCTTGAGCTCCTCGCCCGCGGGTTGGTCGAGGCCGACCGCGGCTGCCTCCGCAGCGCGCATGTTCTTGACTGGGGTCTCGTAGACGGTCCGAACGGCGCCGAAGGCCCGGCCGATCGCTCCCCCCAGGGCGCGAGTATCGGCGGCCCGTCTTAGCTCGGCCGCGGCGGGCGTGTATCCATGGGCGGCGTCGTGCTCCATCTGAGCAGCTCCCAGGCAGCGCCTGGTGGCGGCCAGCGTCTCGGACAGGTCCAGCATCTGCTGGCGCCTGTCCTCGAGCTAGGTTCGGGCTTCAACGACGTTGGTGGCGTCGACGTCGGTGCTGATGGGGATGCGGAGGCTCTGCATTGCAGCGTGCAGCGGGTCGGACGGCTTCGTCCGTGCCGTGCCAGCCGCGGCCTCAGCGACTCTTCTCGCCTGGCTTGATGAGGAAGAGGCCCCATCGCCGGTGACGTAGACCTCCATGTGGGCGTCCATCGCCGCGGCGGTGAATCCACCGCTGAGAGGGAGCGGAGAGTCGGATTAGCTGAGCACCTCGCTGGGTACTCATCAGCCGCGAGCGCGTCGAAGATGCGCAACGCGGTGAAGGAGGCGGCGAGCGCGCCGATAACGTCGTCTGCCAGAGCGACGTACTCGTCGGAGTAGGAGAAGGGCCCCGTCCGAAGCATGCTTCCGGCCAGCTCCTCGAGCTGCCCCACGGTAGGCCCAACTATCGTGGTGGGCGCACGATAGATGCTAAGGGATGGCTAAAGAGAGGAGGAGGCTCGAGGGCGCTGGTGGGCTTCGGAGGCGAGGTTGATATGCGCGGGCACGGGATGCCGGACATACCCAGGTTGGGGGCTCTCCGGAGAGATAACACCCCTAGTCCTGCCGAGTTTAGTTGGATGGTCGATAGTACAATGTCGCTCCTGGAGCTGTATGGAGGAGGAAGGAGGCTGGCCAAGGCTTGGGCTGCTCCTTCTTCCTAGTGTTGCTATGCGGTGGCTAGTCCTATCTTGCCTACTTGCTTATCTCGTCTTGCTTCACCTCTGTTTCATTGCCCCCGTAGGCGTGGGCTCCTGGGGGGTTTTATAGATCAACCCACCCAGGGTTACAATGGTAATGTGCCGAGTCGGTGGGTCCGTATTGTCGGCGTCTGGGGTACCGGGCTGGGTCCCGCTTGTGGGCTTGTGGTTCGCCGGGTTCCCCTAGGTGCAGGCCCCGCGGGCCTAGGGGGACTGTGCGCCGTCTTGTCGATCATCATGGAGTGGCCGAGTCTAGCCGCACATAGTGTTCTCCGTCAGGCCGCCGCTTGCTGTCGTCAGCGGTGAAGGCGGGAACACTGTTGCCGTGCCAGCCCTGATCAGCGGGTAGGTAAGGGGCACTGTTACCACACTCCGGCTGACCAGAGGCATGGGCGTGAGCACTGTAGTCTTGGTCATCGGTGATTGAGGTCTCTTCCCATCGTACGGCCTGGATGGGACGGGAGCTGACCCGTGGCTGGATTGCCGTGGACGCCACAGGTGGGTTGGCTTGCTGGGGAAGCCGTTGTTGCGCCAGGTCGAATCACCTTGCACCAGCTGCTGCGGCCGGGTCGACGTACCTTGCTGAGTCGAGGGTCTTGGCCGGGTTGCGAGCCTTCCCGGGTCGAGCGACCCGGCCTGGCGCGCGCCGGTTTGCGAGGCGATGCGGGCCCTGCTGTTTTTGAAATAGATCCGGGTTCCATTGCGTGCCCGGGGTTCATCCCCCCGACACTATTCTTTCTGCTCAATCCATCATAGAGTTCATACTAGAATAACACCTTAAGACACAAATCAACCAAAACCCTAATGTCACCTAGATACTCCATTGTCACCTCAAGTATCCGTGGGCATGATTATACGATATGCATCACACAATCTCAGATTCATCCAACCAACACAAAGTACTTCAAAGAGTGCCTCAAAGTTTCTACCGGAGAGTCAAGACGAAAACGTGTGCCAAGCCCTTTGCATAGGTTCATGGGCGGAACCCGCAAGTTGGTCACCAAAACATACATCAAGTGGCACGTGAAATCCCATTGTCACCACAGATAAACACGGCAAGACATACATCAAGTGTTCTCAAATAAAGACTCAATCCGATAAGATAACTTCAAGAGGGAAACTCAATTCATCACAAGAGAGTAGAGGGGGAGAAACATCATAAGATCCAACTATAATAGCAAAGCTCGCGATACATCAAGATTGTGCCATAGAGAGAACACGAGGGAGAGAGAGAGAGATCAAACACATAGCTACTGGTACATACCCTCAGCCCCGAGGGTGAACTACCCCCTCCTTGTCATGGAGAGCGCCGGGATGATGAAGATGGCCACCGGTGATGGGTTCCCCCTCCGGCAGGGTGCCGGAACGGGCTCCCGAGAGGTTTTTGGTGGCTATAGAGGCTTGCGGTGGCGGAACTCCCGATCTATCTTCTGCGTGGATGTTTTTAGGCTACGTGGGACTATATAGGCAAATGAAGTCGGTCGGGAGGTGCTCGAGGGGCCCACGAGACAGGGGGGCGCGCCCAGTAGGGGGGGCGCGCCCCCTATCTCCTGGCCTCCTCGAGGATCTTCTGATGTGAACTCCAAGTCTCCAGGATGATATTCTTCCATAAAAATCACGCTGCTGAAGGTTTCATTCCGTTTGGACTCCGTTTGATATTCCTTTTCTTCGAAATACTGAAACAGGCAATAAAACAGCAAAATGGGCTGGGCCTCCGGTTAATAGGTTAGTCCCAAAAGTAATATAAAAGTGTATAATAAAGCCCGTAATCATGCAAAACAGATAATAAAATAGCATGAATGCTTCATAAATTATAGATACATTGGAGACGTATCAGCATCCCCAAGCTTAATTCCTACTCGTCCTCGAGTAGGTAAATGATAAAAGAAAGAATTTATGAAGTGTGAATGCTAGAAGGTGCACAAGTTTGATCAATGATAATTTCAATCACATTTTCTAGCATGATAATAGGTCATAACAGTTGTTCATCTCATAAAACTTCTCACGATAAAGTACCAAGCAATTCACATGTCAAAGCATAGACCATAAACTTTCTTGAAAACTAACAAACTTCATTTTCAGTCATCAAACAATTGCAATTCATCTTATTTCCAGGAATAGCAAACTCCACATACTCAACTATCATATAGTCTTCTACAATTGCTAACACTCATGCAATACTAATGGTTATGGAGTTTTAATCGGACACTGAGAAAGATAGGGGCTTATAGTGTTTCCTCCCAACGCCGTATTCACCTTTAGGTGATGTCAACAACAATAGTTCATGCTAACTTACATCCAATTGGATATATATATATCAGGACCACCCCAACACAAAGTGCTTGCCAAAGGATAAAATGAAAAAGGGAAAGGTGAAGATCACCTTGACTCTTGCATAAAGTAAAAGACATAAAGTAAAAGATAGGCCCTTCATTGAGAGAAGCAGAGGTTGTCATGCGCTTTTAGGGTTGGATGCACAAAATCTTAATGCGAATGAACGTCACTTTATATTGCCACTTGTATATGGACCTTTATTATGCAGTCCGTCGCTTTTATTGCTTCCATAACAAGATCGTATAAAGCTATTTTCTTCACACCAAAAGATCATACATATTTAGAGAGCAATTTTTATTGCTTGCACCGATGACAACTTACTTGAAGGATCTTACTCAATCCATAGGTAGGTATGGTGGACTCTCATGGCAAAACTGGGTTTAAGGATATTTGGAAGCACAAGTAGTATCTCTACTTGGTGCAAGGAATTTGGCTAGCATGAGGGGGAAAGGCAAGCTCAACATGTTTGAATGATCCATGACAATATACTTTAACTGAGATGTCGGAAAACATAACCCATTACGTTGTCTTCCTTGTCCAACATCAACTCTTTAGCAAGTCATACTTAATGAGTGCTCACAATTATAAAAGATGTCTAGGATAGTGTATTTATATATGAAATCTCTCTTCCTTCAATATTCTTTCATGAATTGTTCAAATGACCAATACAATGCTTGCTAACCTTCAATAAATTTACAACCTCTACTTCTTAGATGTGAAGTCATTACTCCCTATGGGATAAGCAAATGAGACATATATAATTTCAGATTTATGACATTCAACTCATTCAACCATTTACTCATAGGATATAAGTGAAGCACACGAGTAAATGACAAACTACTTCAAAAAGATATAAGTGAAGATCAATGAGTAGCTAAAAAATTATGTAACTATGCGAAGACTCTCTCTCATTTAAGAATTTCAGATCTTGGTATTGTATTCAAACAGCAAGCAAAACAAAATAAAATGACATTGCAAGGATATCACAACTCATGTGAAGAAGCAAAAACTTAGGTTCAACCGATACTAACCAATAGTTGTTGAAGAAGAAAGGTGGGATGCCTCACGGGGCATCCCCAAGTTTAGATGCTTGGGACTTCTTTAAATATTATCTTGGGGTGCCTTGGGCATCCCCAAGCTTGAACTTTTGTGTCTCCTTAATTCCTCTCATACCATGGTTTCTCTATTTCTCAAAAGCTTCATCCACAACAAACTCAACAAGAACTCGTGAGATAGGTTAGTATAAACCAATGCAAAACCTTATCATTTTCTACTGTAACAAATCACTAAAATTATTATTCAACATTGCATACTAAATGTCTCTGCATATTTAATACTCCTATCCTCAAATAGAATCATTAAACAAGCAAACATATGCAAACAATGCAACCATAACAGCAATCTGTCAAAACAGTATAGTCTGTACAGAATACAAGATTCATCAAACTTACCTAACTCCATAAATTATGAAATAAAATTCCCACTGTAGTAAATTGATCAGATCTTATTATGCAAAAGGTTTCAACTTTATACCATTCTCTGACTTTTCTAGGGAATTTTTGCAAGAGCGGTAAACTTTCTGTTTTCAAACAGCAACATGTATACTAGCAAAATAAGCATGGAAAAGGCTATCCTTGACATTTTTATTGAAACTAAAGATGAAAAACATTATTATAAATAACAGCAAGCAAATACTAACAAAATAAAATGACGCTCCAAGCGAAACACATATCATGTGGTGAATAAAAATATAGCTCCAAGTAAAGTTAGCGATGAACGAAGACGAAAGAGGGGATGCCTTCCGGGGCATCCCCAAGCTTAGGCCTTTGGTCGTCCTTGAATATTACCTTGGGGTGCCTTGGGAATCCCTAAGCTCAGGCTCTTGCCACTCCTTATTCGATAGTCCATCAAATCTTTACCCAAAACTTGAAAACTTCACAACACAAAACATAACAGAAAACTCGTAAGCTCCGTTAGTATAAGAAAATAAAGCCACCACTTAGGTACTGTAATGAACTCATTCTAAATTCATATTTGTGTAATATCTACTGTACTCCAACTTATCTATGGTTCATACCCTCCGATACTACTCATAGATTCATCAAAATAAGCAAACAACACATAGAAAACAGAATCTGTCAAAAACAGAACAATCTGTAGTAATCTGTATCAAACGTATACTTCTGGAACTCCAAAAATCCTACCAAATTAGGAAGACCTAAGTAATTCGTGTAATAATCTAGATCAAAAAGAATCAGATCAAGAGCACGTTTCTGTGAATTAACAAAACTAATTTACTGGGTGCAAAAGTTTCTGATTTTCAGCAGGATCAATACAACTATCACCGTAAGCCATCCTAAAGGTCTTACTTGGCACTTTATTGAAACAAAAGCTATAAAACATGATTACTACAGTAGCATAATCATGTGAAAACACAAAAACAGTAAGGATAGATATTGGGTTGTCTCCCAACAAGCGCTTTTCTTTAATGCCTTTTAGCTAGGCTTGATGATGACAATGATGCTCACATAAAAGATAAGAATTGAAACATAAAGAGAGCATCATGAAGCATATGACTAGCACATTTAAGCCTAACCCACTTCCTATGCATAGGTATTTTGTGAGCAAACAACTTATGGAACAATAATCAACAAGCATAGGAAGGTAAAACAAGCATAGCTTCAAGATTTGCAACACATAGGGAGGAAACTTGACATTATTGCAATTCCTACAAGCATATATTCCTCCCTCATAATAATTTTCAGTAGCATCATGAATGAATTCATCAATATAACCAGCACCTAAAGCATCCTTTTCATGATCTACAAGCATAGAAAATTTACTACTCTCCACATAAGCAAAATTCTTCTCATTCGGAATAGTGGGAGTATCATAAGAGACTTGAACACTAAAAATTGTTTCCACATTAAAAGAGTAATGTTCAGAAAAAGGGTAATCATAATCATGACAAGTTTTATAAATACAATCATCACTACTTTTTATAGCATAAGTTTCATCACAATAATCATCATAAGTAGCAACTTTGTTCTCATCATAATCGATTGAAACCTCTCCCAAGATAGTGGAATCACTAAATAAAGTTGACACTCTTACAAATCCACTTTCATAAATATTATAAGATTCAACATCCTCCAAAATAGTGGGATCTCTACTTCCTAAAGTTGACACTCTTCCAAACCCACTTTCATCAATATAATCATCATAGGTACAAGGCATGCTATCATCATAACAACTTTGCATATCAAAACTTGGGAGGCTAAAAATATCATCTTCATTAAACGTAGCATCCCCAAGCTTGGGACAAACATTAATTACAGCAAACATATTCTCAAATATTTCATCCTCATCAAACATAGCTTCCCCAAGCTTGGGCCTTTTCATATCATAAGCATAATCACTCTCATCATTAATAGTATGGATAGCACCAATAGTATAGCAATTATCATCATCACAATGAGTAGTAGGAGCAACATTATTTGGGAGGGATACCTTTTTACCTTTGCTGCTCCTTCTTTTCCTTTTCTTTTTCACATTGTGTGTGGGTTCAACCTTCCTCTTTGAGCTCCTTATTGACGAGATTGGTTGAATAGAATGCTCCTCCTCGTTACCTGATTCATCATAAGAAATAATAGGAGGATATTGGGAAGTCTCTTCCCTTTCATTAGTATTCTCATCATCTTCTATTTGCTTTCTTTTCTTTATGTAATTGGCAATATAAGGATTTTCAATGCAATTCTCCGCACAATACAAATAAATCTTCTCTAGATCAATATCAAGGAATTTCTTATGGGCAAATTCTGGAAGGTCCTTAATTAAACGTTTCAATTCTTCATAACCCAAAAGTAAACTAAGTTCATTGTAATGTGCAAGGGAAATCAAATCATCACAATTTTTGGACACGATTCGATCATGAAATAATTTGCATAGGAGATGTAGATGACCACGTTCATTGCATAGTTCACAAGTACGGCAAAGGAAGTGTAAATTTTCAGCACTCCCATTTAACTTTTCTTGCAACCATTTAGTTTCTAAATGCTTATGCCTCTTGCAATATATATCTTCTCTATTTGGCGTGTTCATGCAAACATGCACTCCGCAAAAGTTGACATGCTTATAAGAGATATTTTCATCATGACTAGAGCAATCATCATTAGTACTATGGATATTCAAGGAGTTCATACTAACAACATTGCAATCATGCTCATCATTCAAAGATTTAGTATCAAGCATTCTAGTGCATTCTTCTTCTAGCAATTGAGCACAATTTTCCTTTCCATCATTCTCACGAAAGATATTAAAAAGATGAAGCGTATGAGACAAACTTAACTCCATTTTTTTGTAGTTTTTCTTTTATAAACTAAACTAGTGATAAAACAAGAAACAAAAATATTTGATTGCAAGATCTAAGGATATACCTTCAAGCACTCACTTCCCCGGCAACGGCGCCAGAAAAGAGCTTGATGTCTACTACACAACCGTCTTCTTGTAGACGTTGTTGGGCCTGCAAGTGCACAGGTTTGTAGGACAGTAGCAAATTTCCCTCAAGTGGATGACCTAAGGTTTATCAATCCGTGGGAGGCGTAGGATGAAGATGGTCTCTCTCAAACAACCCTGCAACCAAATAACAAAGAGTCTCTTGTGTCCCCAACACACCCAATACAATGGTAAATTGTATAGGTGCACTAGTTTGGCGAAGAGATGGTGATACAAGTGCAATATGGATAGTAGATAAAGGTATTTGTAATCTGAAAATATAAAAACAGCAAGGTAACTAATGATAAAAGTGAGCGTAAACGGTATTGCAATGATAGGAAACAAGGCATAGGGTTCATACTTTCACCAGTGCAAGTTCTCTCAACAATAATAACATAGATAGATCATATAACAATCCCTCAACATGCAACAAAGAGTCACTCCAAAGCCACTAATACCGGAGAACAAACGAAGAGTTTATGGTATGGTACGAAACCACCTCAAAGTTATCCTTTCTGTTCTATCTATTCAAGAGTTCGTAGTAAAATAACATAAAGCTATTCTTTCCGCTCAATCCATCATAGAGTTCATACTAGAATAACACCTTAAGACACAAATCAACCA
>LR880970.1:560636649-560674589 GCA_904067115.1 Aegilops sharonensis
ATCCTCTTACAGTAAGCCAATTAGAATTAATCGTCCTACGGGAAGACAATTAGACGTTATCGTCCTACTGGAAGACAATTAGTTCCACTCGACCAATAGATAGCGGACAGGATCTACAAGAAAGGAGGCAAGAGCCCAAACGACCTCTTGCCAGCCGACAGGGCACCTATCGGCTTCTTCATGGCCGAATGGACCTAGTCGGCAACCAGATGGTCGGCTATGTATTATTTTTGAAAAAAATACTTTTGACGTAATATTTCTGAAAATTAATAAAAAATTATTATAAAAAAATATCAAGCCACTTTGTTTGGATCATTGGCTAAATTTTAGCCCTGGTCACATAAAATATTCGGATGCTAATTAGAAGGATAAACTGAAGACCTAAGCTAATTCACGAGACGAATCTATTACGCCTAATTAATCCATCATTAGTAAATGGTTATTGTAACACCATATTTTCAAATCATGAACTAATTAGGCTTAATAGATTCGTCTCAGAAATTAGCCTCCATCTGTGCAATTGTTTTGTAATTAGTAGAACGCATGTGCTATAATGCATATAAATGGTTCAAACAAATATTTCAAATCGTCTCTAAGATGAAAGCTCATTTCTCCTTCATATGTCCGAGCCTGTTTGGACATCAAACGGGCGCCCAACAGGCTCCTCAAAATTCAACCGTTTGGACAGTCCGGACACCCCTAAATCGAGACCATATTGGGGGGATGCGTTTTTCTGAACTATCCGTCATGTTATCTCCAAAACGCGGGCCCAACCAAAAAAACCACCCCACAACCCACCCTTCCCTTTACTGTGGGAGCCTCCAATTCTTGCTCGGTTTACCACCGTAGCGGGGCATTTTTCACCGGAGCCCTATCCTTTAAGACCGGATGACACCCACCTCACATTCGTCATGGCACCCTCTCTTCTTCACACCATACTTCCCCAAGGACCTCCAAGGAGGAGTCCCCTGCCAACTGCCCAGCTCCTCGATCCGTCCCCACGGGTTTGTGCCGATCTGCCACCGCCATCAAGGGGAGGAGGCGTCTGCCATCACTACAAAAAAAATACACTTTTGTGCTGATACGTGTTTGTCACAGTAGGTCACGTTTTCTGTCATGCTTTTACATCCATGATGATTTTATGACAGAATCAAGATAGTCATACATGTGTTGTCGTAGAAGTGTTCCATGATAATACCAAAATTATCATCACGGAAGTGTTCACTTCCATGATAATAAATGATGCGCCATGGAAGTGCTTTCATCAAGGTTAACCGACACGTGGCATCCATCGTAACGGGTCACCATTAAGCTATCAGGTTCGGTTTTGGATCCAATAACCCGTTAACTGTAACATCCCAAATTTTCAATTTGGAATGTTATACAAATAGATCATTATTGCATATCATATCTATTGCATTTTGCCTCGATCCTAGAAAATTCTACGCAACTCAAGGATCCATGGAGAGAGTTGGGGATTTCGTTATTTTCATATTTGAGTTTTCTCAAATTTTGAAAGTAGGATCATTTGATTTTATTTATTGTATCTTCAATTATTTCAAATATATAAATATGAGAGAGGGAATAAAATGACTTTCCCAAAATAAAGAAATATTGAGGATTTAATAAAAAATAAAATAAGATTTTTTTCTGGATTTTCTGGCTTTTTTTTGAAGTTAGGAAAAATGCGCGTTTTTCAAAATTGCATTTAGGCCCCAAATAAATGTTCATCTAAACTGGCTTGAGTTTAGAAGCCGGGTAAAATTTATTTCGGGATTTTTGGAGTCCGTTTATTATTTCTTTCGGTTTATTTTTTGCACGATAATTAAAAAAAAACAACCTACCGGGCCGTGTCCGTCCGGGACTCCGACCCGGCCGGCCTTTAAAGCCCGAGGCCCGAGCCGCCCCAGCCCCAGCCATTTTTTTTCGCTCGTTAACCTGTTCGTCGTTTAGATCTAGATAACGAACGTTCGTTCGTTAACCTGTTCATCGTTTTTTTTCGGATTTAATCCGCAATTTTTTCTGATCGTGATTTCTGATCCGAACTTCGTTTTAGTATAACTTTTCGCTCGTTTATCGAAATCAGGCGATTCAAGCGCCTAGACTTTCGTCTCGAAACCCTATTACCGAATAATTTACTCAAACAAGTTTTTGCTAATGTAAAATTTGACTTAGGTCCATATTAGTAAACGAAGCTTGTTTCTTTCACCGTTTGAGCTTTGTTTCTTCGTTTGATTTAATTCTTTTTGCAAACCGTAGTTCTTAAGTTGAACTTTCTGGTTAGATCTCTTATTCAAATTTTAACCATGTATTAGATGAGTACTTATAGTATGCTTGTTTGTTTGTTTGTTTGCTTGCGATAGAGTACCCGGATTGCGCCGCTTGCTACTTCGAATCACTAGGTTTCGCGGATCATCAGCAAGGCAAGTAACACTTTGATCATATCCCTTTACTACCCAGTTTTATTGCATTAGTTCAATCCTCAAACAATTGCATGATTAGGATCTGAATTAATATGTGGGTTTTTGGGAAGTAGATGAGGTAGTACCTATTACCTGTTTTACTATCAACCCTTGGGAGTTACTTCTACGTTTGCTTATTATGCCATGCTATGCTAGTAGACGTGGATGGGTGAGTGAATATCCATGACAGATGTGAGATTGTTAATTAATGGTTTATTTAATATGGCAACTTTAATACACATCTGGGTGGATTGAGGTACCTGGGTATTCCAGGATTGCCTGTTTGTTTTTGGACCGCCACCCAGGCTCAAAGGGATCATAAGATTATTCATGCTAGAAACTTCCGTGTGAAGCCACATGCTATTATGGGCTCTAGCATAGTTGACTAAGTTGTGCGAACTCTTACAGTGGTAGACTAGCAGATGTAGGGGATGTAGGTGGTACGGTCTACCCAATCGTAAGGTGCTAGCGCTTCTGAAAGACTATGTCCCGGTCATCCGTTTCTCAAACACCATGTAGTGCGAGAAAACAAACGGAGGAGATCGAGTCTTGTGGGGAAAAGTGCGCAAACCTCTGCAGAGTGTATAAACTAATCATGGTTAGCCGTGTCCCCGGTTATGGACATTTTGAGTATCAAGTACTTGGATTATCATGTGAATCTCATCATGTTACACTAATTAATATTGTTGGGTTTATTTAATAATGATGTTACTTAATTGGGATTGAGAATGTTGTCAACCATTCTCAATGTTTAACAACCACCATGATAGTTAAATAAATTTATTCCTTCGCAGTAGGGAAAATTTGGCTTTATGCAAAACTATAACCATAGAGCTTTCCACCAAGCCATATATGCATGTAGTATAGTTTTATTCTTTCATTACTCTCTATGTGTTACTTTGCCAGCATATTCCCTGTGCTGACCCGTTTTCCGGGCTGCAACGTTCATGTTGCAGTCTTTTCAGAAGATGAGTAAGATGCCTTAGGATCGTGGTTCTATACTTAGTGATGCCGTTGGAGTTGATCGACTCACTTATCTTCCAAGCCTTCCGCTGTTATCGTTATTAGATGGCATTAAGCCATATTTATTGTAATAAGCTCTCTTTTGAGACATTCGTTGTAATAAGTGTGTGATTGCCACTCTGTTATAAATCCTTCAAGTACTGTGCGTGTCAGCATTACTGATCCAGAGATGACACTGATGCACAGAGGTCAGACTGTTTGAGGTCTGGTCGCTACAAGATGGTATCAGAGCACACACTGACTGTAGGACACGACCACTAAGCTAAAACCCTAGATCACTACTCTCTCTTCTCATTTCTGACTCCTCATCTTTTCTACTCTTAGGATGGCGGATGCCAGGATCAAGTTCACGCAACCGGATGAAGATACACCCTTTGGACGACACCTGAAGGAAGTTACCAAGTACCTGAAGATCGGAGTACCAGGCTTCACCGGGACCTACAATGCCACTTTACCTTAAGAGGAGCGCTGGATGATTCAAGTTCAAGTTCCAGGAAGGACGTTCATGCCCGTCACTGAGCCCATAGAGTTTTCCTTTGATGCACCAACCTGGAGTCTAGGAAAGAGCATGGCAGCCCACATCACCATGGGACGTATTGGAGAAGTTTACCACAAGGAGCTTAAGGATACTACCTACCAGATTTGTGGGAGCCGAGATGAGCAATGGGAGATGATCAGCACCAGGAAGGACAGATCAGTTGCAGCTTTCATCCAAGAGTTAAACCAGCACATTCGACGCCAGGAGAACCAGATGTGCGCAGGCATGATGGATCTGAAGAAGGCCATGACCAAGATCACGGAATTGGAGGAAGAACTCAAGTCTTCACGCGATGGATATGAGGAGGAAATAGCAACGCTAGTCGAGAAGAATGAAGATCCGAAGAAGAAGCTAAGAGTGTTCATGGGATTCCCAGCAACTGGAGAAGACGAAGATTGCACTTGTCCCGAGAACTACATCATCATCGACGACACCGACTCGGACCCGGATGATAGTGATGATGACTATGTTGATGAAGCTGGAGCAGATATTATGGAGTCTTCATCGGAGCAGTTTTCTAGTTGACCACCATAACAGTAGTAGTATTTCCCTCCATGTATCTAGTATAGTCCGAGCACTTTTGTAACGATAGATAGACCGTTGTACGCCCTTGCTTGTTTGAATGAAGTGTTTTGATTGCAATTTGTCTCATGTGCATATGGGTAGTGTTTTTCCCTCTAGACCTCATTCTATTCTGTATTCTCATCTTTTCTAAACCCTCAGATGCCTCCGAGACGTGACAACGAATTTGCTTTCCCACCGGAGCTCACCCAGTTGATCCAGCAGCAGAATGCGTTGGTGCAGATTCTAGTCCAGAATCAGAATCAGAGGAACAACAACAACAACAACCCACCACCACCACCACCTATTGATCACTTAACCCGTTTTCTTAGGCTGAATCCGCCGGTGTTCTCCAGTAGCACCGAGCCGATTGTTGCAGATGATTGGCTTTGCAAGATAGCCAGGGAGTTGACCACTATAGGATGCATAGATGCGGAGAAGGTGCATTTTGCCGCACATCAGCTAGAGGGACCCGCAGCATCATGGTGGGAGAATTTCACAGCCACCTATCCAGTAGACACTGTCACATGGGATCAGTTTCAGCAGGCTTTCCGTACCGCCCATGTTTCGTATCTTTGGACCCTTTAGTGGACCATGGTGATGCTGGCCCATAACAAAAAGTAAATTTCTTTGTACCCATTAACGGCCCATGATTCACATCGGTCGTTTCCAGCCCGTGTTAGCTTTCGGCCTACTGACGGCCCATACGTTCTTGGGCTCCTTTCCGGCCCACGATTACTTCCGGCCCATTACTGGCATGTTCCCCTAATGGGCCAAATTCGGCCTGTCGTTAGAATCGGCCCGTTTGTGGCCTGTTAACCCATTATGCCATTTCAGCCCATCCTATATTCTGGCCCATTAACGACCCGTTATGCCTATGACAGAGTTAAGTATTTGCCGTCTTTCGGCCTATTAACGGCCCGTTACTGTGCTGGCGCGATACCAATTGCGGCCATTTATAGCCCATGTGGGCCCATTTGTTCGACGGCCCGAGGCACACTGATTCTACAGCTCGTTGGAGGCCCATTTATCGGACGGCCCATAGGAGGCCCATGGATCCTACGGCCTGTAGCAGGCTCAAGGTTACCGTTGTCTGTATATGGCCCATGGTTGTTGTGGCCACTAGCAAACCAAGGAAAAAGAAAAGTAGGAAATAAATAAGCTAGAAACTAACGCTAGGCTATTAAGGCGATTGCACAGATTACATCCATTGGGCATCAAAGTTCGCCACCAGTGCAAATATAGGGAACACCCTACACTATACAAAAATGGCTTGTTGTTTTCTTCAGCCGGTGGCTGCATGTTAAGAACAAATGTTGTATCGCAACAAAACAAATTACAACCATAAAACCAAGGGAAGGTTGGCATAAAAGTTAATAGTCCAGCAGATAAATGCACCACCAAAAGTTTAGAAGCTTAGTTCATTTGACCCGACTGTTACGTTTTCATGTTGTACTGTCCGATGGAGCACCATAACCTTCACCTTCATTTCTCCTAGGCTCCTGAACGACATAGCAAATGTCTGATAGTCTGGTTTCAAAACCATGCATATCTTGACGACATCAAACAATGGTTGTCCTTGTTTCACAAAGGGTCTTTGTTAGGGAATGGACTTGTGTATGGAGTGCAGATATAACATTGTTTTGAGCTTGCATATCTTGATCACGAGGCAGTTTGGATGAGATTGCCTTAACAACCAACCCAGTATTATGCAGGAACGTGCTTTTGGCACTGTTAGTGGATAGGTACTGATCCACTATAGCAAGAGGTGTCGCGGTTATAATTGCCTCATCATCTTCAGAAGGTGGTGGTTCCACCATTTGTTCCATAGCTTGCTAAAAAGTTGAGTTTTTACATTAGTAGTACCAGAACAGAAGATATTAAGGAGGCAGCAAAACTAAACAAAATAACTTTGGTCTATATACAGAACTTATTCTGGTGAAGCCGGGTAAAATATTAGCTGTATTTTACTATACATAATAAAACCAGGTTCCAAACATATGACCATGTACCATGGCTAATGTATTGTCTATTTCTTCACATTGTATTGATAGCTAAGGATAAAGAGACAAAGTTTATAATACGGTAAGCGTAGTATGACATTATTCATATCACAAAACAACTGAGAACAAATAAACATGCAATTGTAACATTGTGTGGGCAAGTCCAGCACGAAACTAGATTACAGATCAAGATCAAAGGAACATCACTCCTCTCTTTTAAACCTTGTAAGGTGCAATTATACGCTAAGACAATTGTGTATAAAATTGAAAAGAGTAATAGACATTGGCTGCAAACCGTGCAGTTCAATGCACAAGTCAGAGTAAGTAGTAGTTAAAAGGCATGAGAATTAAGGACTTACAACATCGGCTTTGACTGGTTTAGTCATGCCATTCGTTAGGGATGAACATGGAGTGGAAAATTTCCGCTTTTCTGGAGAAAAATGGAAACGGAGAGGAAATGTGAAAACGGAAACGGAAATTTGCAAAACGAAAATGGAAATGGAAAATTTAATGCGAAAATGGAAACAAAAATGGAACGGTGATTTCCGGTGGAACAGACTTGGAAACGGAACTTTCCGTTTCCATGAATATGGAATTTCCGTTTTTACTATAGGCCTATGGCTGCTTTGTGGCCCAATCACCAAACAACACACTATGACACACTATGCAGAATGAGTTGAATGGGTCATTTGAGGTCCAACTTCTACTACCAGAGACGTACTCAACTAGACCCTATACAGAATTGTCCAGTACTAATACAATACTATGCTAAGTTGCTAACATAATCATATTATTTTGTAGCCATGATAACAATTCTTTAGATTTGTTTGGTCCTGTGTTTATTTTTCTATGATTCAAGGGGTTTTTAAGTTCCGATAAATGACCACTTCTGTTACCATGTCTGCTCTGTATTCGCTCTGTGTTCATTTCCGGTAGTATCTGTTTTCGTATTCATTTCTGGGGTTTCTGTATTTATTTCTGATTCTGTAAAAAAAATATGAAAACAAATATGGTAGCGCCCAGTTCCGTCCGTTTCCGCTCCATTTTCATCCCTACCCTTCGTCTTGCTGGTGTGACAGTCCTTGAAGATTTCCACAGCATTTGGTTCAGGTACTTTTTGGTCCTTTCGGGCTTTCCTCTGCATTTGGAACAAGTCAATATAGATATGATAATATGGCACAACGAAGTGAGTGAAACAACAACTAATTACAAGAGCCTCGCAGTGTGCAATATAGCTACGCAATCCTGTCATCTATTGGAATTTCACTTTCATACGGTTGGCCTTGTTCTTTGAATAGTTCACCTACAAGAAGATAGATTTGTGAGGCACATGTGTAAATAGGAGTTTAGCATGTGATTTGATCACATATATATAACGCACTTGATACTTTGGATCAGACCAGTGTTTAATGAGGCCTCTCCAGTCTTCATCCGATATATTTTCCACTGGAGATGTTTGGGAAAGTTCACTATTAGCCTTGCCTTCAAAGTGAGTTTTCCTCAAGTTATACCGATACTGTCACAGAGCAGACTTGAAAACATGGGTGCAAGCTTGTCAGATTGCATCATCTTGGCTATCCAACTTGAACCTCATCTGTTGAAAATTATGGGAGTCTCATTATCAGCAACCTACAAAGTATGGGACAGAGCAAGACGATATTACTATTTTCCATACATAACCATACTTACATATAAATGGTTGAGGAAGGTATTGAACGTGTTTTCGTCTTTGTCATTCCTGTACTGAATCCATGTTGGGAGGATACGTGCATGACACCTAACGGCAACTGCTGCCTCTAATACTAACTTGGCTGACTCAGTAGCATCATGTGGCCTTTATAAACCTGCCTCAAAACAAATCTACATTCTTTCTCCTCTAGATTTAGTTAACCTATTGAGCATTATCCCTGATGTTTGTTTCCTCTTGTACCTAGGTGCTAGTCCAACAACGAACATAGGAAGTGTTAGTGTACATCAAACTGTGAGACTACATATAAAGAAGCATGCAACTGTAACTTGACTCCAACAACTACCTTCTTGTTGTTGAAGCTCACAAGGTTCATCAGATCTTGCCAACTCGTCTTGTGTCAAGAGTGCTTTGGAAGTAGTGTCAGGTGGCAAGGGAGCTTGGGAACGTGCTGCCAGCTGAGTTGACAAATGAGTAACTCGTGCAGCTGGTGGTACTGTGGAAGGTGTTGCAACAACTAGGGCTGTCGCTGCTTGTTTGGTGGCAGCTATTAGTTTCTGTTTGGCTTGTTTTGCAGCTCGTGTAGCATGGGATACCGCATTTGTACAATTTTCCGGTGGACTTTGACCTTCTATTGCACCATCAATACCAGCAAAATCTGCATAATTCTTCCGCTTCCATTTTCGTGTGTCCTCAGTACTAAGACCATCCCCTGTCATTCTATGTTCCTTGCTCTTTCTTTGTGCCATGTTAAGTCAAGCCGACAAGGAAAAAGGAATAAAAATTTAGTTCTTCAGAACAAATTGATGCGTGATACAGATGAACTGAATTTTGATGTTAGACAACCACATGATAGGAGGATGTAATATGTATGAAAAATAGGACGACATGAGATAATCGTAACTATGGTGTGTAAACTAAGCAGAAGGCATTTCAATAAATTAGAAGCAATGCAATGGAAGGTAGACACCATATGAAAGATGCTACAAATATCACTCTGCCAAGTTAACAATGTCTAGTCATAACTGACGTTTAAACAACTGTGAAGCAATATAAGAAATAAATCATATGCAAGATGCAAACAACATCACACTACCAAGTTAAAGGTCTCTCGTCATTAGTGTCATTGCATATTTACAACATTGCATATTCACAGCTTATGATGTGTAAGCTAAGCAGAAGGCATTTCAACACATTAGAAGCAATTATAGCTAGATGTAAACTATATGTAAGACGCAACAAATATCACTCTACCAAGCTAAAATTGTCTCGTCATTAGTGCCATTTCAATAAATTAGTCGTACATGCTAGAAAATAATGCGAGATGTAAACTATATCAGACTCCCAAGTTAAACGTGTCTTATGGTAAGTGATTGTTGCAAGTTACACAACAATAGTACTTTGATGTAAGAACATGGTGTGATAGACAGATATTGTATGTTCTAGAAACAGGAACACGTGTCTTATTCACAAGTATAATGTGTAAAGTAAGCAGATGTAATTCAACAAAATTAGAAGCAATACAAGCTAGACATCATACATAACATGCAACCACATATAACAGTGCCATGTTAGAGGGAGCACCTGTGATGGTGGACAAGGGGGGACGTGCTCATCATCAACACAACTACTTTGAGTGTCTATGCATGTGTTGTCTTCCAAATCTTGTTGGGGGGTGGCGGAGTACAATGTGTAGAGGCCCCCTATTTGGAAGAAGCGCCTTTATCCACTGCCTTGCTAATTTCCTTTTGCTTTATTTATTTTGCATTGTCAAGTAAAACCAATAAGAAAAAGCAATAAAATTCACTCTTCAGAACTCATTCATGCATGGTATTGGCAATCACTACCTTGATGTAAGGCAAACACATGATACGAGGATGGAATATGTATGAAAAACAGGACGACATGGCATATTCACAACTATTTGTGTAAACTAAGCAGAAGTAATTTAATCAAATTACAAGCAATACAAGCTAGACACTGTATGCAACATGCAAGACAATATCACACTGCCAAGCTAGAGAAAGCACCTGGGATGCCGGTTTCACCGGAAGACCGCCATCAATCACTGCCTTATTTTTTCCTTCCTATTTCTTAATTGTATTGCCTTGTCAAGTAAAACCCATAAGAAAAATGAATAAAAGTTCACTTTTCAGAATTCATTGATGCAGGATGCTGACGAGCACTATTTTAATGTAAGGCGACCGCATGATAGGACGATTGAATGTGTAAGAAAAAATGACAGCATTGCATATTCACAACTATGATGTGTAAACTAAGTTCAACAAATTAGATGCAATGAAAGCTAGACACCATATGAAAAATGCAACGAATGTCACTCTACCAAGTTAAAACTGTCTTGTCATAAGTGCCATTTCAACAAATTAGAAGTAGTACAAGCTAGAAAAGAATGCGAGATGTGACCTATATCACACTCCCAAGTTAAACGTGTCTTATGATAAGTGATTGTTGTAGGTTACACAATAGTGCTACTTTGATGTAAGAACATGCTGTGATAGATAGATATTATATTTCTAGAAACAGGAACATGCACTACAAAAAAAGACACATCCGTGACATTTTGGGCCGAACGAAATTTTTTCTGTCATACTTATGACACTTCTATGACGATAATTGTGACAAAACCCGATATCATCATAGATGTGGTGGGCTCCTACTTCTATGACAAAAAATCATGACATAAAATGGGCTTTTCGTCCTGGGCGGGCCGGAGACGTAGCTGCATGACATTCTTTGGGCCGTCCATGACGGAAAAAACCATGGTAGAAGCGAGGGCAAGGAAAATTTCAGGGAGTTCCCGGTTACGGTGGAAGGTCGGGGGCCGAGCGATGCACATTTCTCTCGTACACGTACGCGCGTGTGTGCGAGGCGTTGGCTCTAATTGTGTCGGATGTGGGGTTCCGGCAAACCCTTAAGGTTTGAACTTTGGGGTGCGCGCGAAGATCTTTCCTCTACCAACCCACGTCCCAACGCCTCGCTGAGAATCTAGACTACTCGATGAACAACACAAGGGACACAAGGTTTATACTTGTTTAGGCCACCATTGTGGTGTAATACCCTACTCCAGTGTGTGGTGAGTGGATTGCCTCAGGGGCTGATGATGGATAGTACAAAGGAAGAACAGCCTCGCGAGGGGTGTTCTTGTGCTGGTGTGCTTGGAGAGGAATCGCTCCGTCTCTGTTGGCTCTGGGTCAGATCCAGATGAGATACCTCCTACTGTGGTGGCTAGTCCTATATATAGGGCCCTGGTCCTCTTCCCAAATATTGAGCGGGAAGGGCGCCAACAACGGCCATTTTGAAGGGGAACATCTAGTACAGCTTATCCTAACTAAAGTTGGTCTTCGACTGCCAAAGGCTCTAGTGATGACGCCGCCCTGGGCTCCACGGTGACCTCCGTCCTACCGCTCTACCGGTCTTGGTCCTGTTGCACTAGAATGGAAACCTTTGCTTGATGCCTCGGTACCCCGCGCCTGCGCTTGCCCCCTTTGCACCAAAGAGGAAACAAGGACACTGCCCTGGCCGGCGCCCACCTGGCGCCCGCCTGGCCTTGATCGTCATGGCTTGCGTCATGAGCACCTCGCGAGGTACTCTTGCTTTGATCTCTCCGCCTCCTAGCGAGCTTTGC
Source organism: Aegilops sharonensis (assembly GCA_904067115.1). NCBI lineage: Eukaryota > Viridiplantae > Streptophyta > Magnoliopsida > Poales > Poaceae > Aegilops > Aegilops sharonensis. The sequence continues at coordinate 560,648,570 of LR880970.1, forward strand.
CTGGCGACGCCGCTCCTGAGGAAGCCTCCTGTCGTCCGCCCCGCGAGGCTTGGCCCCTCGCGAGGGTCTTGAGCTTGGGTTGATGAAGACGGGCCGCACTGGGCCACCACTTGAGCCACGCCACAGGCCGCAGGCAGGCAAGTCTGTGGACCCCCTGATACGTCCATTTTGCATCATGATTTTATATCAATATTTACTGCATTATGGGCTGTTATTACACATTATATCTCAATACTTATGGCTATTCTCCCTTATTTTACAAGGTTTACCATGAAGAGGGGGAATGCCGGCAGCTGGAATTCTGGCTGGAAAAGGAGCAAACATTGGAAACCTATTCTGCACTGCTCCAAAAGTCCTGAAACTCCACGGAACATGTTTTTGGATTTAATAAGAATTATTGAGCGAAAGAAATACATCAGGGGGCCCACACCCTGGCCAGGAGGGTGGGGGGCGTGCCCACCCCTACCGGGCGCGCCCCCTGTCTCCTGGGCCCGCTGGTGGCCCCCCGGTGTCCATCTTTTGCTATATGAGGGCATTTACCCTGGAAAATATCGTGGGCAAGCTTACGGGACGAAACTCTACCGCCACGAGGCGGAACCTTGGCGGAACCAATCTAGGGCTCCGGCGGAGCTGTTCTGCCGAGGACACTTCCCTCCGGGAGGGGGAAATCATCACCATCATCATCACCATCATCATCACCAACGATCCTGTCATCGGGAGGGGGTCAATCACTATCAACATCTTCACCAACACCATCTCCTCTCAAAACCCTAGTTCATCTCTTGTATCCAATCTTGTATCCCAACCACAAATTGGTACATGTGGGTTGCTAGTAGTGTTGATTACTCCTTGTAGTTGATGCTAATTTGTTTACTTGGTGGAAGATCATATGTTCAGATCCTTTATGCATATTATTACTCCTCTGATTATGAACATGAATATGCTTTGTGAGTAGTTACGTTTGTTCCTAAGGACATGGGTGAAGTCTTGCTATTAGTAGTAATGTGAATTTGGTATTCGTTCAATATTTTGATAAGATGTATGTTGTCTTTTCCTCTAGTGGTGTTATGTGAACGTCAACTACATGACACTTCACCATTATTTGGGCCTAGAGGAAGGCATTGGGAAGTAATAAGTAGATGATGGGTTGCTAGAGTGACAGAAGCTTAAACCCTAGTTTATGCATTGCTTTGTTAGGGGCTGATTTGGATCCATATGTTTAATGCTGTGGTTAGGTTTACCTTAATACTTCTTTTGTAGTTGCGGATGCTTGCAATAGGGGTTAATCATAAGTGGGATGCTTGTCCAAGTAAGGGCAGTACCCAAGCACCGGTCCACCCACATATCAAATTATCAAAGTACCGAACGCGAATCATATGAACGTGATGAAAACTAGCTTGACAATAATTCCCATGTGTCCTCGGGAGCTCCTTTCTCATTATTAGAAATTGTCCAGGCTTATCCTTTGCTACATAAAGGATTGGGACACCTTGCTGCACTTTATTTACTTTGATTGCTTGTTACTCGTTACGATTTATCTTATCACAAAACTATCTATTACCTACAGTTTCAGTTCTTGCAGAGAACACCTTACTGAAAACCGCTTATCATTTCCTTCCGCTCCTCGTTCGGTTCGACACTCTTACTTATTGAAAGGACTACGATAGATCCCCTACACTTGTGGGTCATCACCCCCGTTCCCAGAATGCCGACAGTAGCCCACGGGCCCGCGCGCTCGGACTTGGCTTAGCGGAGAAGCGAAGGGGCAAGTGCGGAGCGCCGCGGGCCCCAACAGCCTGCAGCCTTGGGCGCCGCGTGGCGATTGATTGGAGGCGGGCGTCTCCACTCCCCCACGACGCCTCGGCAACTGCCCGACTTGACAGGTCTCTGCATGCAAAAATGAGTCATGATTAACTACGATCATGGAGGCCGACGGTTGGCCTCCTCCGGCTATAAGTACGGAACGACGTGAGCCCTCCCAGTTTATCTCTCCTTGCTCCGCCTCCTCTTGTTCGCTCCTCCTCCATTTTGATGCCAATGGCGCTGATCTGCCGGTTCTCAGCCGAAGAGAAGGGGAAGGCTCCACGAGAGGGGCCCGTCCCACTTCCACTGAAGAAGCGGCCTGTCCCTTGCCGCAGCAACGAGGGCGCTCGGCAGGAGACGTCAAGGCCTTGGTACAAGCGGCCTCCTCCCGGGTTTCCATTGCCCTTGTACGCCCGGGACGAGGGTCCTGGGGAGGAAGACGCCGAGCGGCGCCTCCCGCGACGTCGACGACGCTGACGAACCACGACGGCGCGCGTCGTCGCCCCTGGAGTCCATGCCGCAGACTCTTCTCGCGAGCTCGTGCTTCACGCCGCCATGCCTCTAAGCTCTTGGATCCGTTTTCCTGCTTCCTTCGCCTTCGAGATGCCGCCAGGGGGTCTCTCGAACTCTGGCTGCAGCATGCCGCTGCAGCACCCCTGCGACCAGAGCGGAGGTCGAAGTTGTCGCTCCGGGCAAGGTCTTCATGATCCGCGGCTAGGGCGAGATCACCCGGGTCTGCTGAATGGAGGGCGCCCTCGTGATTCATCTGGAATACGATGGTGCCTCCTTGATGTTCTTCAAGGTCTTCAACACCGAGGGACACCGGCCGGAGTGCTGCACCAGGGACAGCGGCCGAAGCCCTGGAGTGGCGAGGGCCAAGCCTGCCGCCCGCCTCCCCAACAGCTCCTATGGTAGCAGCGGAGGAGCCGGAGGGTCCAGCGACTCTCCCGAGCTTCTCGTGACTCCGGAGACGAGCGACGACAGCTATGAGCCCCCAAGCTCGCACGGTGCTCGGAGCAGGGCAGCCACATCGGGCCGTCGGTGCGGCTGATCTGGATGGGGTTGGCGCTGACGCTCAGCGGCCCACTGTTGATGATGGCGTCGACCATGGAGGAGTGCGTAGTTAGAGTCCCTTAGGATTAGCACCTTTTGTTCCCTGCGAGGAATCAAAGAAGTACCCCGAGGGGGCATGTAAAGCGTCTGTGATGTCTTTTGTCGATATGATCCTTATCGTGAAGTAGTGTGAGATGCATGTCCTGTCCCGGCTTACTTCCTCCTTTCTATCCTCACAGGGGCTCGACGCTCTACGCTGATAGGTCCCGGTCCCCAGGCAGGCTTCGGCCGTCGCTGGTATGCCAGGTCGCGATGCCGTGGTCAAGGCCAGGAGGTGAGCGGCCCAAGGTCCAGTAAGAGCCCCCAAGGCACGATGCTCAGGAGGTCCCCTTTAGCGCTCAAGCAGCCACCGCTAAGCGAGAAAGGACGGCAACGTTGCCGTCACAGAGCCGCATTAAGTGAAGGTCGGGTGTTGCGCTAGCTAGCTGTTCTAGGGAGTGACTTATCTCTGGAGCGCGGAGCCATCACTTGGCGCGGTGCGAGACCTGCGCGCCGGCAGCTGGGAAATTGGCCGATGAGGTCCTCGTGAGCTTCTTCCCTCTTCCCCGCACTCTCCTTCGTGCTCTACGTCCTCAGGTCCCGTCCCTCGAGCGAGCTCAGTCGTCGCTGGTATGCCAGGTCGCGATGCCGTGGACAAGGCCAGGAGGTGAGGGCTGGAGAGCCAGTAAGAGCCCATGAGTCGCGATGCTCAGGTGCCCCCCTTTTGACGTGCAAGTGGTTTGCACGGGTGAGAGAGAGAGAGAGAGAGCTCGCGAAGGCCTCGCCTGACATTATTCCTTAGAGTTGCCCTGCAAACCAATCATGAGGAAAACAAGGATTGCCAATACGATTACTGACCAACCACTGGTTGCTCTGAGGGAGTGATGGGGGCACTAAGGGCCTGGCGAGGTGGCGCCTTGCGGGGCTGCCGCAGCCAGAGCTCAGCCACTCAGGTTTGTCCACGTTGTAGGGACGGGCCCATGCACAAGCGTTGTGCCGGAGCAAGCAGCTCCAAGGGTTGGTGGAAATCGAGGAGGCGATTATGATAGGCAGGTTGAGCATGAAAGAGCAAACCAACTTAGATAGATGCGGGAAAGATACACGCCACTGGGTTAGGCCCGAGCGGCTTGGGGATGATGCAGCCCGAGGGGCGCCCCCAGCGAGGTAAACTAAAGACATGAGCAAAAGAGATAAATGCCGCAGGGACAGACCCACGCGCCTTGGAATGATGTAGCCCTGGGGGCGCTCCCAGCTGAAATGGAACTTGGAAAGATGTCACCTGATACCATTGCAGACGAAGGGGTGTTGGAGTAGCTGACGACGAGTGATGAAGAAGCCGACCCTCACGAGCCCTCGGGGTCCTGAGCCTCGGGAGGCTCTGGGGGTCCGGGCGGCTCTTCGAGGACCATCTCCCTCTCCGCCAGGACTGCGTAGTGCCTGGCCTCCTGAGCTTCCAGAATTCTCCGCACCAGGCGCTGATGAGCAGCGGTCGCGTTCGGCAGGCCGAGAGGCATGCGAACATAGCTGTGAGGTGGACCCTCGCAACGTCCCACACGCGAAGGCCAGAGGCGCTCCTGAGACGCGGCTCGGTTGAGCCCTGGTATGTCGATGCAGACGCGCAGCCCTCCATCCTCGCCTGGATGGGGAGCTACGCCGGGTAAGCGGCGGCTGCCGCGCATGACTCTCGATTCCTGAAGCTCCTGAGTTACTTTAGTGATGAACTCCTGAGGGTTGGGTCCTTCTTGCCTTATGCCTTCCTGTGGGAAACGTGTCGTAAAGCACGCCTCCAAGTGGTGCTCGAGTGCCTCCCTCGTGATCTTGGCAAGGTCAGTGGCCCTCCAGGAGAGAGCCCCCGAGCCTTGCTCGAGGAGGGCACCGGGCGCGCCTTCCTATGCGACGGAGGGAGGCGCCCCTTGAAAGGGCGCGGACCCTGGCGGCGTGCCACCGGAGTTGCCTGCCTCCTGAGGTCTTAGGTCAGGTGATGTCTTCTTCATCTTGGGAGCCACCTCGGGAAGGCTCCTTTCCTGCTGCGCAGGCGCCGGACGTAGTGGGTCTCGCCTAGGGGCCGCACGCCTAGGAGCCAGGGTGCCTTCTTGAGGAGGAGGTGGCGGAGGCACCTCCGGAGCTGCGTTACCCGCGCAGGACAGAGGGCGATGCAGCGAAAGTGACGGCGCAGGGGAGCCCCCTGCGGCACTGACGAGCTCGGTGATGCGAGCGAGCCACTATTCGTAGAGGTTGTCGATAGGACGGTAGTGCTGGAGCTCACGCGCCAGGAGCAACGCGGCATGCTGATAATCCCCAAGTGCAAGGAATCATCGTAGCACTTTCCAAAGGTGGAAGTGATAAGTATGGAGTGTCTAAACCACAAGGAGCTAAAGGTAAGACCAATATTCTCTCAAGCCCTATCTGCCACTGATACGACTCTACGTGTACCGGACGTTTGCTTCCAACTAGCAACAAGAAATAAAACTTCGTTGTGGGCATGAAGAGGATAACTTTGTATGATATCGGAGAGCTAATACATAAAAGTAGGTGATGTTATCATAAAGTTAGAATATAATACTAAATAATATAAATAGCGAGTGTGGAATAATGGTGGATCAATGTGCGGAATTGTCCTAGGCAATTGTTAACAAGACCGGTAATCACTATTGCAGTTTCATATGAGGGAGAGGCATAAGCTAACATACTTTCTCTACTTGGATCATATGCACTTATGATTTTAACTCTAGCAAGCATCTGCAACTACTAAAGATCATTAAGGTAAAACCCAACCATAGCATTAAAGCATCAAGTCCTCTTTATTCCCATACGCAACAATCCCTCTTACTCGGGTTTGTGTTTCAGTCACTCACCAACCCACTATAAGCGAATCATGAACGTATTGCAACACCCTACAGCGGGAACCCCTCATGCTTGCGCGACACGGAGGGCACCATAGGACAGCACCAAAGTAAAACATACAACTCATACCAATCTAGATCATCAATCAAGCCAAAGACAAAAGATATCTACTCAAAACATCATAGGATGGAAACACATCATTGGATCATAATATGTGGCATAAAGCACCATGTTCAAGTAGGGATTACAGCGGGGTGCGGGAGAGTGGACCGCGTAAAAGAGATGAGGATGGTGATGATGATGATGGTGATGTTGATGAAGACGATCACCGTGGCGATGATTCCCCTCCCGATGGCACTCCGGCGCCACCGGAAGAGAGGAGGAGAGGTTCTCCCCCTTGTGCTTCTTCCTCCATGGCCTCCACCTTCTGGTCCTTGGCCTTCATGGTGATGAAGACCCCTCCGGGATACTCCTCCATGGCCACCGGTGATGATGGCCCCCTCCGACAGGGTGCCGGAGAGGGCCCCGATTGGTTTTTCGTGGCTACAGAGGCTTGCGGTGGTGGAACTTCTGATCTAATCTCCGTTCTGGAAGTTTTAGGGTATGAGAGTATATATGGGTGCAGGGGGTACGTCGGACGAGCTACGGGGGCCCCACGAGGCAGGGCGCGCGCCCAGGGGGGTGGGCGTGCCCCCCACCCTCGTGAGCACCTCCTGTATCTCCTGGCGTGCACTCCAAGTCCATTGGGTGGCTTTCCTTCCTAAAATAACTTCTCCAGTTGATTTCGTTCCGTTTTGACTCCGTTTGATATTCCTTTTCCTCGAAACACTGAAATAGGCATAAAACAGCAAATCTGGGCTGGGCCTCCGGTTAATAGGTTAGTCCCAAAAATAATATAAAAGTGGATAATAAAGCCCAATATTGCCCAAAACAGTAGATAAAGTAGCATGGAGCAATCAAAAATTATAGATACGTTGGAGACGTATCAGGCATCCCCAAGCTTAATTCCTGCTCGTCCTCGAGTAGGTAAATGATAAAAAGATAATTTTTGATGCGGAATGCTAGTAAGTGCTTAAGTTTGATGAATGATAATTCCAATCACTTTTTCTAGCATCAATATGTGTCATAATAGCAGCTTATCTCATAAAACTTTTCATGATCAAGTAACAATCTATTCACAATGTCAAGCATGGTTCAGAAACTTCATTGAGAACTAACAAACTTTAATCTCAGTCATTGAAGCAATTGCGATTTATCATAACATCAGAAAGATTCAAGAATAGAGCTTTTCAGCAAGTCCACATACTCAACTATCATATATTCTTCTACAATTGCTAACACTCACGCAATACTTGTGGTTATGGAGTTTCAGCCGGACACTGAGAAAGATAGGGGCTTATTGTGTTGCCTTCCAACGTATTCACCTTTAGGTGATGTCAACAATAATAGCCCATGCTAACTTACATACAATTGGATATATATATCATGATCTTTCAAACACAAGGAGCTTGCCAAAGGATAAAATGAAAAAGGGAATGGTGAGGATCACCTTGACTCAGACATAAAGTAAAAACATAAAGTAAAATATAGGCCCTTCGCAGAGGGAAGCAGAGGTTGTCATGCGCGTTTAGGGTTGATGCACAAAATCTTAATGCAAAAGAACGTCACTTTATATTGCCCCTTTTATGTGGACCTTTATTATGCAGTCCGTCGCTTTTATTACTTCCACAACAAGTTCGTACAAAGTTTATTTTCTCTGCACTAATAAGTCATGCATATTTAGAGAGCAATTTTTATTGCTTGCACCGATGACAACTTACTTGAAGGATCTTACTCAATCCATAGGTAGGTATGGTGGACTCTCATGGCAAAATTGGTTTAAGGGTATTTGGAGGCACAAGTAGTATTTCTACTTGGTGCTGAGAATTTGGCTAGCATGAGGGGGAAAGGCAAGCTCAACATGTTTGGAAGGTCAATGACAATATACTTTAACTGAGATGTCGGAAAAAATAAACCATTATGTTGTCTTCCTTGTCCAACGTCAACTCGTTTAGCATGTCATACTTAATGAGTGCTTCACAATCATAAAAGATGTCCAAGATAATATATTTGTATGTGAACCTCTCTTTCCTTATTACTTCCTATTAATTGCAACGATGACCAAAACTACGTTTGCCAACTCTCAATAACTTTTATGCCTCATACTTTCTATGTGTGAAGTCATCACTAACAATGTTATAAGCATATGAAACATGTAAAAGTTCAGATTTATGACATTCAATTCATTCCCCCATTTACTCATAGGATATATGTGAAGCACAAGAGTAAAGGACAAACTACTCCAAAAGATTTGAGTGAAGGGCACTGAGTAGGAAAATAATTATTAACTAGCCATGGGAGGATTCTTTTTCATTCAATATTTCAGATCCAATGATTTTATTCAAACAGCAAGCAAAGAAAAATAAAATGACATTGCAAGGATAGTACAACTCATGTGAAGAAGCCAAAACTTAGGTTCAACCGATACTAACCGATAGTTGTTGAAGAGAAAAGGTGGGATGCTGAAAGTGCAACTATCCCTAGGTGGTTTTGGTAATTCATAACAACATATAGCTCATTGAGCTAACACTATTCCAAGACTATTATTTCAGGAAAGCTCAATGAATGGCATGGCATGGATGATGAAAGTGGATCCCTCAAAATACTAAGGACAAAGGATTGGCTCAAGCTCAAAAGCTCAAGACTCTTCATTTTATATTTTAGTGATCCAAGATCACATTGAGTCTATAGGAAAAGCCAATACTATCAAGGAGGGATGAGGTGTTGCTTAATGAGCCTCTTGCTTCATGTGCTTAGTGATATGCTCCAAAACCCTCAATACTTTCCCACATCCACAAATGACCTAAACCCAAAGCCAAAATCGGTCACACCGAAACTTCCTATCCGGCGCCACCGATTCCAAAAGTCATAGCCACTGCCACAAACCCTAAGCAAATCGGTCTTACTGATAGGGATCTCGGTCTCACCGAGATGGGGTTGCAATCTCTCTGTTTCCCTTCGTAACGTTTCGGTCTAACCGAAGTGAGCGATCGGTCCCACCGAGATTGCAATATAAACTCTATGTTTCCTTTTTGTAACATTTCGGTCTCACCGAAAAGAGCAAATCGGTCCCACCGAGTTTATCTGACCAACTCTCTGGAAAGCTTATTACGTAATCGGTCTCACCGAGTTTGTGTAATCGGTCTTACCGAGATTAGTTATGCCCTAACCCTAACCGAATCGGTCTCACCGAGATGCATGTTAGTCCCACTGAAAATCACTAACGGTCACTAGGTTTACTAAATCGGTCCGACCGAGTTTAACAATTCAGTCCCACCGAGTTTGGTAAATTGTGTGTAACGGTTAGATTTTGTGTGGAGGCTATATATACCCCTCCACCTCCTCTTCATTCGTGGAGAGAGCCATCAGAACAAACCTACACTTCCAACTTACCATTTCTGAGAGAGAACCACCTACTCATGTGTTGAGGCCAAGATATTCCATTCCTACCATATGAATCTTTATCTCTAGCCTTCCCCAAGTTGCTTTCCACTCAAATCTTCTTTCCACCAGATCCAAAACCTATGAGAGAGAGTTGAGTGTTGGGGAGACTATCATTTGAAGCACAAGAGCAAGGAGTTCATCATCAATGCACCATTTGTTACTTCTTGGAGAGTGGTGCCTCCTAGATTGGCTAGGTGTCACTTGGGAGCCTCCGACAAGATTGTGGAGTTGAACCAAGGAGTTTGTAAGGGCAAGGAGATCGCCTACTTCGTGAAGATCTACCGCTAGTGAGGCAAGTCCTTCATGGGCGACGGCCATGGTGGGATAGACAAGGTTGCTTCTTCATGGACCCTTCGTGGGTGGAGCCCTCCGTGGACTCGCGCAGCCGTTACCCTTCGTGGGTTGAAGTCTCCATCAACGTGGATGTACGATAGCACCACCTATTGGAACCACGCCAAAAACATCTGTGTCTCCAATTGCGTTTGAATCCTCCAAACCCTTCCCTTTACTTTCTTGCAAGTTGCATGCTTTAATTTTCGCTGCCTAAATTCTCTTTGCATGCTTGCTTGAATTGTGTGATGATTGCTTGACTTGTCCTAAAGTAGCTAAAATCTGCCAAACTCTAAAATTGGGAAAAGGTTAAGTTTTTATTGGTCAAGTAGTCTAATCACCCCCCCTAGACATACTTCAAGGTCCTACAAGTGGTATCAGAGCTTTGGTCTCCATTTGCTTTGATTTCCATAGCTTTTGGTGGTCATAGCCTTGGTTTCACAACCTAGGAGAGTATGGCGTCTAGCGAGGGAAATTATCACCGTAGAGGTCCTTTCTTTGATGGTACTAATTTTGCTAGTTGGAAGCATAAGATGAAAATGCATATTCTTGGACATAACCCCGCCGTTTGGGCAATTATTTGTATTGGCTTGCAAGGTGAATTTTTTGATGGGAGAGAACCGAACCGTGAAGCTAATGCGGAAGAATTGAAGATGCTGCAATACAATGCTCAAGCTTGTGATATCAGCTTCAACGGATTGTGCCCCGAAGAATTCAAAAAAATCAGCCGTCTTGAGAATGCAAAGGAAATTTGGGATACTTTAATTGATATGCATGAAGGTACCGAGTCCGTCAAGGAATCCAAGTTGGATGTGCTCCAGAGTCAGCTTGACAAGTTCAAAATGAAGGATGGTGAAGGTGTCGCTGAAATGTACTCTAGGCTTGCTCTTATCACAAATGAGATTGCCGGCTTAGGGAGTGAAGAGATGACCGACAAATTCATCATCAAGAAGATCTTAAGAGCATTGGATGGAAAGTATGATACCGTGTGCACATTGATTCAAATGATGCCAAACTACAAAGATCTCAAGCCAACGGAAGTCATTGGAAGAATTGTTGCTCATGAGATGTCACTCAAGGATAAGGAGGAACTTCACAACAAGTCAAGTGGTGCTTACAAAGCCTCAAGTGAAGCCCCCACATCATCAAGTGAGAAACAAACCTTCAATGAAGAATTGAGCTTAATGGTGAAGAACTTCAAAAAATTCTACAAGAGTAGAAGCAAAGAAAGAAGCTCCAAGACAAGGTCTTACAATGACAAGAGATCTTCTAGTCGAGAGCGCAATTGCTACAATTGTGGGAGACCCGGACACTACTCCAATGAGTGTACGGCACCCTACAAAAGAAGAGAAGATTCTCCAAGAAGAAGGAGCAAAAGAGAAGAATCACCACCAAGAGAGAGAAGGAGTAGAGATGATCGTTATGAACGAAGACCCTCACGGAGAAGCAAGGATTCGGAAAGGAAGGACAAGTCATCAAGGAGCTACACAAAACGAAGACATCAAGCTCATGTTGGTGAATGGGTTTCCGGCTCCGACTCCGACAATCACTCCGAGAGAAGCTATCACTCTGACTCCGAATATACTCAAGATGAAGGTGTTGCCGGTCTAGCACTTGTGTCAACCAACTCCTATGACATATTTGACTCACCAAATGAAGGTGTTGGAAGATGCTTCATGGCCAAAGGTCCAAAGGTAACACATCTCGAGTATGTTGATTTCAATAGTGATGAAGATGACTTGCTTGTGGATGATGATTTACTTGTTGACAACTCTAGTGATGAATACTATGATGAAACTTCAATTAATCATGCTAATCAAGATAAAACGAATGATAATGATAAGGAGAAGATTGAGCTTCTAACTAAAGAACTAAACTATCTTAAGTTAGCTCATGAAACTATCTATGAAGATCATCGAGAACTTTTAAGGGCTCATGAGAAGTTACGCTTTGAAAAGCTCAATCTTGAGCAAGAGCATGAGTTCTTAAAAGCAATCAATGATGATCTCCGCAAGAAAAGTTCTTCTTACATTGCCAAGCGTTTACTCTTATCTACTTACATGCCTCAAGTCAAGACTAGTAACAAGTACAAGAAAGATACTTCCTCTAGTAGTAACAATAATAATGTCAAATCCAATATTGTTGCTTCTAGTAGTTCTCTTGATTCCACTAATGATTCTCTTAGCCAAGTTACACTTGAGCAAGAAAATAGCTTATTGAAGGGAATTATAGAGAAAGGTGTTTACAAGAGCCTTGCCGGGAGTAAGCAATACGAGGAAATTGTACGCAAGCAAGGAAGGCACCGGAAGAATCAAGGTGTTGGTTTTGAACGAAAGTTCAATGCCAATGGAGTTGAGTGGGAAGAAGATCAATACCCCAAGACGAAGTTTGTTCCTCAAGAAGAGAAGTATGATCCTACTTCCTTCAAGGGAACACAAGCTCAAGATGATCTTCCACCACAAGACCACAAGAACAAAGGCAAGGGCAAGCTTCAAGAAGAGATTGATGCATTTGAAGAAGCACCTAAAGCCTCGTTCAAGTGGGTCCCCAAGACTACGTCAAGTTCTACTTCATCAAGTACAACTACAACTCCAAGGATTCCCATCAAAATGATGTGGATCCTGAACAAGAAGAACTAGAGAGTTCTTGAGGGTGACTCCGCCAACATTCTTCACTCATATCATTTTGGCAAGAACAAGTGCAATCAACTTCCACCTCTTGCACTAGTTCAAGGAGTCACAAACCCTCATGTTGGTAAGGCAAGGGACAAGGTAACCTAATGAATTCATGGACATCATCTTGTGTGTGCATCACTCTATGTCTATGGATATTCTTGTTTGTTCCTTGTGAGACTAACCCATGTAGGTAAGTTGAAAGTGCAACTCACTCCAAAGGATTGCTCCAAATGGTCTACGTCAACATTGAGCATCTACATCTTCAACACCTACATGAAGTCATCATCGACAAAACCCAAGGTTAGTTCATCCCTCTAAGGGGGGATCTCACATCTAGGGGGAGCTTAACTCTAAGAATTGAGTCAAAGCAACTCTAATGGTGTGAACACATTAATGCATTATGTAAAAGTGGTAACCCCACTTGAGCTTAAACAATGAGTATGACCTATGATCAAATGTTCTCATTTGACTCCTAAGTCAATATACTCATATATAGATGACATAGTCATCGCAAATTGCTTGATAGATGCTAGAATTGGTTGTGCATGCTTTGCCACATATTTCATTTGCCATCTTATTGTGTGAGCATGTTGGTGCATATTTTACTCATTCAAGGACATCCACTTGTTCTTTGATTGTTTGGTTTCTCTTCTTTTTGCCAAGTGGATGGACAAGAATGCCTAAGAACCTTCTTTAGCTATCTATGCTTTTCTCATCTCAAACTCTATTCATGCTACATCACAAAATTTGATCAAGTCATATTCAAACCACTCTATGTGAGCAGCACTCGGAGTCCCCGATTCGTCATAGACTTAAACTTCCAAAACCTCTTTGTGATTCTCGGTCAGACCGATTTCCCCATTTCGGTCCAACCGAGATCATCAAGTTGATCTGAGTTTTCAATCTCGGTGCAACCGATTTGAACTTTTCGATCTCACCGATTTGCTGAAACTGCACACAGTTATGCATCTCGGTGCCACCGAGTTGTTCCACTCGGTCACACCGACAGGGTCGGGCTATATATAGCCACGGGCAAAAGTTTCAAAATTTCTCCGAAACCCTTCACCCGCGCAACAGCTCGCTCTGCCATCGTGGTCTCGCGGATCATCTCCTCGTCGCCAGCAGCCTCCTGTCGCTGGTCTCCGCCACCGTCAATGGATTTCGTCCCCGCTGTTGCCGCCGTAGCAAGTCCACCGCCAAGTTAGGGTATGGCCTTGATCTTTGTGCTATCCACGTCTGATTCCTAGCACATTGTTTACATATTGATTCTTGCCACGATTGAGATTCTTCTATCCAGCCAAAATAGTCCATAGATTAGATGCGATTCAAATTTTTAGGGTTAGGTTTCCGCCAAAACCATCTCGGACCCACCGAGTTGAAAAACTCGGTCTCACCGATTTGGCTTATGCCATTGCACTAGTGACTCTCGGTCTGACCGAGAATTACTAATCGGTGCGACCGATTTGAGGATTCTGTGAAACCCTAGCAGTCTCGGTACCACCGAACTGAAACTCGGTCCAACCGAGATCATCAGTTTAGGTTCCAAAACTGCTTCGGTATCACCGAGTTTGAAAATTGGTTGATCCGAAATGCTTTCTGTGGAAAACTAAAACTGAACTTTTGAATCATTCTTTTGCAAAAATCTCTGCATTTTGTGATGCTCATCTTTTCTATCTCATCTATAACTCTTCACAGGGTCAACAGTCAGCTTTTGCAGTATGTCAGATCAAAGTGACAGCCAGAACAGGTCAGAAGAGCACATGGACTTGAGTGAGGGCACTAGTCCTTCAACTTCAGATGATGGGAGCAGAAGTACTCCTAGCAATTTGCCTAAGGCTGCTACTAGGCAAAGGAGGAAAAGAACTTCAGATTCTGAGGATGAAGATTACAAAGCTGAGGAAGATGAGGCCCCTTCCAAGAAAGTGGTGCTCAAGAAAGAATATGGCTCTGCACATAGCACAAAACCAGGTCTAAAGAAGAAAGTTCCTGCCAAGAGAACTCCAATGCCAAAGGCCAGAAAGTCCACTCAAGTGCCAGCTCAAGCTCAACCCAAAGAGGCACCTGCAAGGAAAGATACATCATCTAACCCTCAGAAAGTCCCAACTGGTGCAACTATGAAGTTCACAATTGAATCAGAGGATGATGGTGACCAGGACAAGAAAAAGAAGAGAGCAAGAACCACAACTGCCAAGGTCCTTGGAAAGCCCTAAATGAGAAGAGAATCTGATGAAGAGGAAGAGGATGCTGCACCAGCACCTAAGGCAGCTAACTTTATGGGAGATGCAATCAGATCAGGGGCTGCAACATCCAAGCCCAAGGAAGCACCCAAAGCTGCCTCCAAGGCCAAGCAAGTTCCAAAGAGGAATACTAGGAGTATTCCAGCTGCTGAGAAGAACAAGGCCCCAGTGCCAAATGTTGCTGAAGAAGAGGATGAGGAAGGACATGTTCTTAGAAAGCTCAAGCCCAAGATACCAGACCACAATGATACCCATCCTATGGCCGAGGACATGAGAATCAAGAAGGATTCGGGGCTGAGACTGTGGAGGATGGAAGACCCATATGCTTCAAGAAGAAGAACTGTTGTTGACTACAGGTTCCATACAAAGGAACAGCAGGACTTTTATGAGACCATTCTGTTGGACAAGAAGCCCATAGTCTGTGATATGAGGTGGGTTGACTGGAAATTCATCAGGGAAAATGAGCAGCACTACCCTGGAGTGGAAGACAGCTTTGTTGCTTGTGGAGTTGCAGATTTTGTTGGACAGAAGTTCACCAACTGGAATGATGAGCTTATCATGCAGTTCTACTCCACAGCACATTTTTACCCAGATGGTAGAATTGTTTGGATGTCTGAAGGTGCAAGGTACCAATCCACTGTTGAAGAATGGGCAAATATCATAAATGCCCCCAAGGAAGAAGAGGATTACCTGGACATTTATGCAAAGAAGAAGTTGGGTCACAATTCAATGGCTCACATGTACAAGGAAATTCCTGACAAGGCTATAGAGACTCACAAGTTTGGATCAGTTCACTTTCTGCTGTCAGGGTTGCCAACCATAAATTGGATTCGGAGGCACACTCTGTTGCCCAAGTCAGGTGACCATAACATGATCAGAGGGCATGCCATCAACATGCTGCATGTGTTTGATGTGCCCCAGAAGTTCAAAGTCATGAGCCTCATAGTTGAAACAATCAAGAGGACTGCAGTAGATCAGAAGAGGAGCTGTGGATATGCACCTCAAATTCAGGAGTTGATAAACTCAAAGATGGGCACAGGAAAATATCAGTTGGATAAGGAACATTTTCCAATTTATCCAGACTTTGAGGACAATGAGGTTATCATGAATGAAGATGATCCACAATCAGTTCAAGCTCAGGAGAAGAAGGAGAAGGCAAAGAAGGAGAAGGTTGCCAAGATGCCAACTCAAGAGGAGGCATCTGAGTATTTCTTGAAAACCAAACAGGAGCAGCTTGGTTACTTGATAGCATCAACTCTGAGGATTGAGAAGGGGTTGGCCACCCTCACTCAAAACCAGGAGAGACTGGAAAGAATCATGGAACAAAAATTCTATGATCTAGATGTCAAAGTAACTGAGATTCAGTCGGTTGTAGAGCAGCTGCAGAATGACATGCAGGAGAGGAAGGGCAAGACAACCACCAATGTGTTTGCCAGAGTGCCCAGAGCCCAGAGGTCAGTTCCAGTGCCAGTGACAGACACTAGAGCAACAATTTCAGCACCAGCTACTGCCCCTACAGTTCCAATGCAACCAGCTCCAGCATCCACTCCAGCACCCTCTACTTCAACTGAAGCCTTCGTCCAAGGAGCCATCAGGACACCACCACCAGAAGATCAAGCCTGAGAGTCGATCTAGCACTATGTATTTTCTATGAACTTTTTGGTAACTTGTTGCCAAAGGGGGATAAAAATGTATATATCATAGGCTTCGAGAGAGAGAGTGTGTTGCTTTTGTTCTCTCTTGCTTTATTTGGTGGTTTTTCAAACTTTGTTTGCTTTTGGTTGAGATACTATGCCTGTGAGACATTGATGATCATGTGTTTGATCATAAGCTACACTTATGCATGCTTGATATTATCCTATCTATCTTATGTGATCATTCACTATGCTTGGTGATGAGTGCATGTATTCATTGTTTATTATTTTGAGCGCCCACCAAGATGTATGTGACATGGAAGAGTAACCCATGAGCCTAATTCATTGTGCATTTGTAGTCCAAAGCAAATATTAACCCATGCACAAATTTAGGGGGAGCTCTTGCTTATCACCTACTTCTCAAAGCGACGATGTTATTCAATCTTATTATCATTTGTCGAAGCTTTGATCTATATGTTGTCATCAATTACTAAAAAGGGGGAGATTGAAAGTGCAACTATCCCTAGGTGGTTTTGGTAATTCATAACAACATATAGCTCATTGAGCTAACACTATTCCAAGACTATTATTTTAGGAAAGCTCAATGAATGGCATGACATGGATGATGAAAGTGGATCCCTCAAAATACTAAGGACAAAGGATTGGCTCAAGCTCAAAAGCTCAAGACTCTTCATTTTATATTTTAGTGATCCAAGATCACATTGAGTCTATAGGAAAAGCCAATACTATCAAGGAGGGATGAGGTGTTGCTTAATGAGCCTCTTGCTTCATGTGCTTAGTGATATGCTCCAAAACCCTCAACTACTTTCCCACATCCACAAATGGCCTAAACCCAAAGCCAAAATCGGTCACACCGAAACTTCCTATCCGGCGCCACCGATTCCAAAAGTCATAGCCACTGCCACAAACCCTAAGCAAATCGGTCTTACCGATAGGAATCTCGGTCTCACCGAGATGGGGTAGCAATCTCTCTGTTTCCCTTCATAATGTTTCGGTCTAACCGAAGTGAGCGATCGGTCCCACCGAGATTGCAATGTAAACTCTCTGTTTCCTTTTTGTAACATTTCGGTCTCACCGAAAAGAGCAAATCGGTCCCACCGAGTTTACCTGACCAACTCTCTGGAAAGCTTATTACGAAATCGGTCTCACCGAGTTTGTGTAATCGGTCTTACCGAGATTACGTTATGCCCTAACCCTAACCGAATCAGTCTCACCGAGATGCATGTCAGTCACACCGAAAATCACTAACGGTCACTAGGTTTACTAAATCGGTCCGACCGAGTTTAACAATTCGGTCCCACCGAGTTTGGTAAATTGTGTGTAACGGTTAGATTTTGTGTGGAGGCTATATATACCCCTCCACCTCCTCTTCATTCGTGGAGAGAGCCATCAGAATGAACCTACACTTCCAACTTACCATTTCTGAGAGAGAACCACCTACTCATGTGTTGAGGCCAAGATATTCCATTCCTACCATATGAATATTGATCTCTAGCCTTCCCCAAGTTGCTTTCCACTCAAATCTTCTTTCCACCAGATCCAAAACCTATGAGAGAGAGTTGAGTGTTGGGGAGACTATCATTTGAAGCACAAGAGCAAGGAGTTCATCATCAATGCACCATTTGTTACTTCTTGGAGAGTGGTGTCTCCTAGATTGGCTAGGTGTCACTTGGGAGCCTCCGACAAGATTGTGGAGTTGAACCAAGGAGTTTGTAAGGGCAAGGGGATCGCCTACTTCGTGAAGATCTATCGCTAGTGAGGCAAGTCCTTCGTGGGCGACGGCCATGGTGGGATAGACAAGGTTGCTTCTTCGTGGACCCTTCGTGGGTGGAGCCCTCCGTGGACTCGTGCAGCCGTTACCCTTCGTGGGTTGACATCTCCATCAACATGGATGTACGATAGCACCACCTATCAGAACCACGCTAAAAACATCCGTGTCTCCAATTGTGTTTAAATCCTCCAAACCCTTCCCTTTACTTTCTTGCAAGTTGCATGCTTTAATTTCCGCTGCCTATATACTCTTTGCATGCTTGCTTGAATTGTGTGATGATTGCTTGACTTGTCCTAAAGTAGCTAAAATCTGCCAAACTCTAAAATTGGGAAAAGGTTAAGTTTTTATTGGTCAAGTAGTCTAATCACCCCCCCCCCCTCTAGACATACTTCAAGGTCCTATAGATGCCTACCGGGGCATCCCCAAGCTTAGATGCTTGAGACTTCTTGAAATAATGTCTTGGGGTGCCTTGGGCATCCCCAAGGTTGATCTTTTGTGTCTCCTTAATTCCTTTTATACGTCGGTTTCCTAAATCTCAAAAGCTTCATACACACCAAACTCAACAAGAACTCGTGAGATAGGTTAGTATAAACCAATGCAAAACCTTATCATTTTCTACTATAACAATTTACAAAAAATATTATTCAACATTTCATACTAAATGCCTCTGCATATTTAACACTCCTATCCTCAAATTGAATCATTAAACAAGCAAACATATGCAAACAATGCAAACATAACAGCAATCTGTCAAAACAGTACAACCTGTAAAGAATGCAAGAGTATCAATACTTCCCTAACTCCAAAAATTATGAGAGAAAATTCCCACTGTAGTATATTTATCAGAGCTCATTATGCAAAAAGTTTCAACATTCTATCATGCTCTGACTTTTCTAGGGAATTTTTGCAACAGCGGTAAACTTTCTGTTTTCAAGCAGCAACATGTATACTAGCAAAATAAGCATGGTAAAGGCTATCCTTGACATTTTTATTGAAACTAAAGATGCAAAACATTATTACAAATAACAGCAAGCAAATACTAACAAAAGAAAATGACGCTCCAAGTAAAACACATATCATGTGACGAATAAAAATATAGCTCCGAGTAAGGTGTACCGATAGTTTTGAAGACGAAAGAGGGGATGCCTTCCGGGGCATCCCCAAGCTCAGGCACTTGAGTCTTCCTTGAATATTACCTTGGGGTGCCTCGGGCATCCCCAAGCTTAGGGTCCTTCCACTC
Source organism: Aegilops sharonensis (assembly GCA_904067115.1). NCBI lineage: Eukaryota > Viridiplantae > Streptophyta > Magnoliopsida > Poales > Poaceae > Aegilops > Aegilops sharonensis. Next base: position 560,667,760 of record LR880970.1, read on the forward strand.
CTTATTCTCCTCATATCGATATCTTACCCAAAACTTGAAAACTTCAATCACACAAAACTCATCCAAACTTCATGAGATAGGTTAGTATGATAAAGAGTAAACCATGCACTTGGGTACTGTCAAAGACAAGGTTCATAATTGTTCTCACACAATGCCTACTGTACCATATCATTTCTACAATTTATATTGAGAAATATAAGTCATAGAAACTAGAAAACAAGCAAACTATGCAATGAAAACAGAATCTGTCAGAAACAGAACAGTCTGTAATGATCTGAACAATAACAATACTTCTGCTACTCCAAAAATTATGAAATAAATTGTTGGACGTGAGGAATTTGTATATTAATCTTCTTCAAAAAGAATAAACTCAAAATCACTCTTCTGTAAAAATTGACATCTATTCTCGTGAGCGCAAAGTTTCTGTTTTTTACAGCAAGATCACTTTAACCTTCACCCAAGTCTTCCCAAAGGTCTTACTTGGCACTTTATTGAAACAAAAGCTATAAAACATGATTACTACAGTAGCTTAATCATGTAGACACACAAAAACAGTAAGGGTAAATATTGGGTTGTCTCCCAACAAGCGCTGTTCTTTAATGCCTTTTAGCTAGGCATGATGATTTCAATGATGCGCACATAAAAGATAGGAATTAAAGTACAATGAGGGCATCTTGAAGAATATGACTAGCAAATTTAAATCTAACACACTTCCTATGCCTAGGGATTTTGTGAGTACACAATTTATAAGAACAACAATCAACTAGCATAGGAAGGCAAAACAAGCATAACTTTCAAAACTTTAAGCACATAGGGAGGAAACTTAATATTATTGCAACTCTTACAAGCACGTATTCCTCCCTCATAATAATTTTCAGAGGCATCATGGATAACAACTTTGTTCTCATACTCAATTGGAACCTCTTCCGAAATAGTGGAATCATTACTAATGAAAGTTGACACTCTTCCAAATCCACTTTCATAAATATCACACTAAGATTCAATGTCTTCCAAAATAGTGGGATCGCTAATTCCTAAAGTTGACACTCTTCCAAACCCACTTTAAATGATAGTATTATTCATACTCCAAAAGGTATAAGTGAAGTTCATGTAGCATTCTATAAAACCATACTCAAAAGATTTAAGTGAAGCATGAAGAGCAATTCTACAAGATCATACTTAAAAAGATTTAAGTGAAGTACATGAAGTATTCTATAAATCAATGAAGGGCCATCTCGTGCTAGTATGGTTCTTGAAGAAAAGGAAAAACACAAAGAACACAAATCATGTGAACAAAACAAAAACCGAGGTATACCGATATTTGTTGAAGAAGAAAGATGGGATGCCAACCGGGGCATCCCCAAGCTTAGATGCTTGAGTATCCTTTGAAATATTTACTTGGGGTGCCTTGGGCATCCCCAAGCTTGAACTCTTGTCTCTCTTTATTCTTATCACATCGCTAACTCCTCGTTCTTCAAACACTTCATTCACAAAAACTTAAACAAAAACTTGTGAGATCCGTTAGTGTAATAAAGCAAACTACCACTTTAAGGTATTGTAATGAACTCATTATTTATTTGTATTGATGTTAAATCTACTGTATTCCAACTTCTCTATGGTTCATACCTTCCGACACTACTCATAGATTCATCGAAATAAGAAAACAACACATGCAAAACAGAATCTGTTAAAAATAGAACTGTCTATAGTAATCTGGAAGTTTGGAAAACTTCTGTAACTACTAAAATTATAAAAAAAAAATTAAAATTTGAAAATTTTGTACGGAAGTAATGTGCAAAAAGAATCAGAACCATTTGACTTTCCAGTTAAAAATGTAAATTCATGCACTACAGCCAAAGTTTCTGTTTTTGTTTTGCACAAAGCAAACAAGCAATCTAATCATCCTAAAACCAAAGCTTGGCATATTATTTTTATAATACAAGGAATATATACAAGGGGATAATTATTTACAGAGAAACTTCCATGAAAAATTCTACATTGTTTCCGTGAGCATGAGCACAAGTGCTCAAGGTCGACCCTCACTTCTTCAATGCAAAACCTTCCAATCACTTCTCTTTTTGAAAAACTTTTTAGGCATGAAAGGCAAGTAATAAATTTTTTTGTATTTTCATTTTAATTTTTTTTGTATGTTTCACCCACAACTAAACAGAAACAAAAAGGAAAAACAAAATCTACTTAGTGAAGAAAGCAAACAAGCACACACGAGAATATCAACCCCACGCTATTGCTCCCCGGCAACGGCGCCAGAAAAGAGCTTGATAATCCCCAAGTGCAAGGATTCATTGTAGCACTTTCCAAAGGTGGAAGTGATAAGTATGGAGTGTTGAACCCACAAGGAGCTAAAGGTAAGACCAATATTCTCTCAAGCCCTATCTGCCACTGATACGACTCTACGTGTACCGGACGTTTGCTTCCAACTAGCAACAAGAAATAAAACTTTGTTGTGGGCATGAAGAGGATAACTTTGTATGATATCGGAGAGCTAATACATAAAGGTAGGTGCTGTTATCATAAAGTTAGAATATAATACTAAATAATATAAATAGCGAGTGTGGAATAATGGTGGATCGGTGTGCGGAATTGTCCTAGGCAATTGTTAACAAGACCGGTAATCACTATTGCAGTTTCATATGAGGGAGAGGCATAAGCTAACATACTTTCTCTACTTGGATCATATTCACTTATGATTGGAACTATAGCAAGCATCCGCAACTACTAAAGATCATTATGGTAAAACCCAACCATAGCATTAAAGCATCAAGTCCTCTTTATTCCCATACGCAACAATCCCTCTTACTCGGGTTTGTGTTTCAGTCACTCACCAACCCACTATAAGCGAATCATGAACGTATTGCAACACCCTACAGTGGGAACCGGACAACACCAAAGTAAAACATACAACTCATACCAATCTAGATCACCAATCAACCCAAAGACAAAAGATATCTACTCAAAACATCATAGGATGGCAACACATCATTGGATCATAATATGTGGCATAAAGCACCATGTTCAAGTAGGTATTACAGCGGGGTGCGGGAGAGTGGACCGCGTAAAATATATGAGGATGGTGATGATGATGATGGTGATGTTGATGAAGACGATCACCGTGGCGATGATTCCCCTCCCGATGGCACTCCGGCGCCATCGGAAGAGAGGAGGAGAGGTTCTCCCCCTTGTGCTTCTTCCTCCATGGCCTCCACCTTCTGGTCCTTGGCCTTCATGGTGATGAAGACCCCTCCGGGATACTCCTCCATGACCACCGGTGATGATGGCCCCCTCCGATAGGGTGCCGGAGAGGGCCCCAATTGGTTTTTCGTGGCTACAGAGGCTTGCGGCGGCGGAACTTCTGATCTAATCTCCGTTCTGGAAGTTTTAGGGTATGAGAGTATATATGGGCGCAAGGGTACGTCGGAGGAGCTACGGGGGCCCCACGAGGCAAGGGGGCGTGCCTAGGGGGGTGGTCGCGCCCCCCACCCTCGTGAGCACCTCCCGTATCTCCTGACGTGCACTCCAAGTCCATCGGGTGGCTTTCCTTCCAAAAATAACTTCTCCAGTTGATTTCGTTCCGTTTTGACTCCGTCTGATATTCCTTTTCCTCGAAACACTGAAATAGGCATAAAATAGCAAATCTGGGCTCGGCCTCCGGTTAATAGGTTAGTCCCAAAAATAATATAAAAGTGGATAATAAAGCCCAATCTTGCCCAAAACAGTAGATAAAGTAGCATGGAGCAATCAAAAATTATAGATACGTTGGAGACGTATCACATGCGCATCCGCAGGAGCGCGACGGGCGTGCGACGACGAGCCAGCTGGAGTTAGCGACGAGGTGGCGGTGCGGCCTTCCCGCCGCACCGAGGAATGCAGCGACGACGCCTACTGCTCGTTCCCTACCGGGCCGATGGCGGCGTGGGCGGCAGGCGACGGGGAACGACGGGGAGGCCCACCGACGGGGGCCGTCTGGGCGACATGGGCAGCGAGGGCAGCCCGACGCTCGGCACGAGCTCGGAGAACGTCAGCCATGGACGCGATGAACGACGAAACGCCAGACGGCGGAAGAAAAGATTCTGGTGCACCCCTACCTGGCGCGCCAAATGTTGGATGTGGGGTTCCGGCAAACCCTTAAGGTTCGAACTCTGGGGTGCGCGCTAAGATCTTTCCTCTACCAACCCACGTCCCAACGCCTCGCTGAGAATCTAGACTACTCGATGAACAACACAAGGGACACGAGGTTTATACTGGTTCAGGCCACCATTATGGTGTGATAACCTACTCCAGTGTGTGGTGAGTGGATTTCCTCAGGGGCTGATGATGGATAGTACAAAGGAAGAACAGCCTCGCGAGGGGTGTTCTTGTGGTGGTGTGCTTGGAGAGGAATCGCTCCATCTCTGTTGGCTCTGGGTCAGATCCAGATGAGATACCTCCTACTGTGATGGCTAGTCTATATATAGGGCCCTGGTCCTCTTCCCAAATATTGAGCAGGAAGGGCCCCAACAACGGCCATTTTGAAGGGGAACATCTAGTACAGCTTATCCTGACTAAAGTTGGTCTTCGACTGCCAAAGGCTCTGGTGATGCTGCTGCCCTGGGCTCCACGGTGACCTCCGTCCTGCCGCTCTGCCGGTCTTGGTCCTGTTGCACTGGAATGGCAACCTTTGCTTGACGCCCCGGTACCCCGTGCCTGCGCTTGCCCCCTTTGCACCAAAGAGGAAACAAGGACACTGCGCTAGCCGGCGCCCGCCTAGCGCCGGCCTGGCCTTGATCATCATGGCTTGCGTCATGAGCACCTCGCGAGTACCCTTGCCTTGATCTCTCCGCCTCCTGACGAGCTTTGCCTGGCGAGGCCGCTCGTGAGGAAGCCTCCTGTCATCCGCCCCGCGAGGCTTGGCCCCTCGCGAGGGTCTTGAGCTTGGGTTGATGAAGACGGGCCGCACTGGGCCACCACTTGAGCCACGCTGGAGGCCGCAGGTAGGCAAGTCTGGGGATCCCCGTTCCCAGAACACCGACAAACTGAAACCGAGCAAGGCGTTGGGCTCTAACTGAACCCGAGCGATTGCACTGCAGGCTATGCGTTACTAAACCCGAGCGATCGATCGATGGCTTTTAACTGAACCCGATCGAGTGATTCCTTCGCTACTGCTGCTAACTGAAGCCGATCGATGCTGCCTCTCTGGATAAACAGTGAGCATGGCGGGGGGGGGGGGGGCGGGGGGGGGGGGGGCGGGGGGGGGGGGGGCGGGGGGGGGGGGGGCGGGGGGGGGGGGGGCGGGGGGGGGGGGGGCGGGGGGGGGGGGGGCGGGGGGGGGGGGGGCGGGGGGGGGGGGGGCGGGGGGGGGGGGGGCGGGGGGGGGGGGGGCGGGGGGGGGGGGGGCGGGGGGGGGGGGGGCGGGGGGGGGGGGGGCGGGGGGGGGGGGGGCGGGGGGGGGGGGGGCGGGGGGGGGGGGGGCGGGGGGGGGGGGGGCGGGGGGGGGGGGGGCGGGGGGGGGGGGGGCGGGGGGGGGGGGGGCGGGGGGGGGGGGGGCGGGGGGGGGGGGGGCGGGGGGGGGGGGGGCGGGGGGGGGGGGGGCGGGGGGGGGGGGGGCGGGGGGGGGGGGGGGGGAGGAACAGTGAGCGGTGGTTGATACGTCCATTTTGCATCATGCTTTTATATCAATATTTATTGCATTATGGGCTGTTATTCCACATTATGTCACAATACTTATGGCTATTCTCTCTTATTTTACAAGGTTTACATGAAGAGGGAGAATGCCGGCAGTTGGAATTCTGGGCTGGAAAAGGAGCAAATATTGGAGGCCTATTCTGCGCAACTCCAAAAGTCCTGAAACTCCACGGAATACCTTAAAATAAATAAAGAAAAATCGTCGCCAAAGATGAAGGCCAGGGGGCACACACCCTGCTCACGAGGGTGGGGGCGCGCCCCCCTACCTCGCGGGCCCCCTGGTGGCTCTCCGACACCCATCTTCTCCTATATGAAGTCTTGCAATGAGAAAAAAAATAGCAGGCAACCTTTCGGGACGAGACTCCGCCGCCACGAGGCGGAACCTTGGTGGAACCAATCTAGGGCTCCGGTAGAGCTGTTCTGCAGGGGACACTTCCCTCCGGGAGGGGGAAATCATCACCATCGTCATCACCAACGCTCCTCTCATCGGGAGAGGGCAATCTCCATCAACATCTTCACCAGCACCATCTCATCTCCAAACCCTAGTTCATCTCTTGTATCCAATTCTTGTCTCCAAGTCCGGGATTGGTGCTAGTAGGTTGCTAGTAGTGTTGATTACTCCTTATAGTTGATGCTAGCTGGTTTATTTGGTGGAAGATCATATGTTCAGATCCTTTATGCACATTATTACCCCTCTGATTATGAACATGAATATGCTTTGTGAGTGAAAGTGCGTTATATCGACTAGAGGGGGGGGTGAATAGGCGATTTTTATGAATTTAACAAATTCTTCACTGAGGAATTTGCTGGTGAGGAAATTCCTTAGCGAAGAAATACATGCAGCGGAATAAGTACTCAGAAGTAAGCATAGCAGATTACAAGCATAGTCATCATGATGAAATGAAGACAGTCACAGAGTACAGAAAGCGTAATCACATGATAACACAAGATGAAGACAAACAGACTGAAGAAATTGAACTGAGGAAATTGAGAAAGTCTTCAGTCAAAGTCTTCAAACACAGATATGACAAACACTCAACACAGTAATGAGGAAATGAAAGGGTTGAGGAAATAGAACCAGTTAGGTTGGTGAAGACAATGATTTGGTAGACCAGTTCCAACTGCTGTCTCAGTTGTACGTCTGGTTGGAG
>LR880970.1:560722797-560738767 GCA_904067115.1 Aegilops sharonensis
CAAAACAGCATTCACTACCAGGTATGGTTTATATGAGTATACCGTCATGTCATTTGGATTGACTAATGCTCCTGCATACTTCATGAATTTGATGAACAAGGTGTTCATGGAATATCTGGACAAGTTTGTCGTGGTGTTCATCGATGATATATTGATTTTCTCCAAGAGCGAGGAAGAGCATAAGGAACATTTGCGTCTAGTTCTGGAGAAACTTCGAGAACATCAGTTGTATGCCAAGTTCAGCAAATGTGAATTTTGGTTGAAGGAAGTTGGATTCCTCGGACATGTTATTTCAGGAGAAGGAATAGCAGTTGATCCCGCCAAGGTTGAATCAGTCACCGATTGGCAGTCACCCACCTCAGTCAAGGAAATCCGCAGTTTTCTCGGACTCGCAGGATATTATCGGAGGTTCATTGAGAACTTCTCGAAGATTGCCAAGCCCATGACTGAGCTGTTGAAGAAGGAAGCCAAGTATGTTTGGACCGAGGAATGTGAAGCCAGTTTTCAGGAATTGAAGAAACGGTTGGTCACCGCCCCAGTGTTGATTTTGCCGGACATACACAAGGAATACCAGGTTTATCGTGACGCTTCTCGTCAAGGACTCGAAGGAGTATTGATGCAGGAAGGTAAGGTTGTAGCTTATGCCTCCAGACAGCTACGGCCTCATGAGATGAATTATGCCACGCATGATTTGGAGTTAGCAGCTGTAGTGCATGCACTCAAGACCTGGAGACATTTCCTCATCGGAAATCGTTGTGATGTCTACACAGATCACAAGAGCTTGAAATATATTTTCACGCAGAAGGAATTGAACCTCAGGCAGAGGAGATGGCTAGAGTTGATAAAGGACTACGACATGAGATTGCATTACCACCCCGGTAAAGCTAATGTTGTAGCAGATGCTTTGAGCCGTAAGAGTTATGTGAATACTCTTACAGCAGGAGGATTACCCCAGGAGTTAGTCGATGACCTTAGAGATCTCCGACTGGAGATAGTTCCGAGAGGATTTGTTGCAACTCTGGAAGTACAGTTCACTTTGACCGAAAGGATTCGTGAAGCCCAGAAGTCGGACAAGGAAATTGATGAGATAAAGCAAAAGATGGATGAAGGAAAAGCTAAAGGATTCCGTAAGGATGAACACGGAACTATATGGTTCGAGGATCGTATTTATGTGCCCAATGATCCCGAACTCAGGAAGCTAATTCTTCAGGAGGCTCATGATTCACCGTACTCGATTCACCCCGGCAACACCAAGATGTACCTGGATTTGAAGCAAAGTTTCTGGTGGACAGGTATGAAGAAGGATATTGCCGAGTACGTAGCCGTATGCGATGTTTGTCAACGTGTAAAGGCAGAACATCAGAAGCCAGCAGGGTTACTTCAATCTTTGCCGATTCCCGATTGGAAATGGGAGAAACTTGGAATGGATTTCATCACAGGATTACCCAGGACCCGTTCAGGTTATGATTCTATCTGGGTAGTGGTTGATCGTTTGACCAAGGTAGCTCACTTCATTCCCGTGAAGACTACCTATACCAGTGCTAAGTTGGCCAAGATATACATGACTAGGATCGTATGTCTACATGGAGTTCCGAGGAAAATCGTGTCAGATAGAGGAACACAGTTTACCTCAAAGTTTTGGAAGCAGTTGCATGAAACTTTGGGTACGAGGCTGGAATTCAGTACAGCTTTTCATCCGCAGACAGATGGACAGACCGAGAGAGTCAACCAGATTCTGGAGGACATGTTGAGAGCTTGTGTGCTAGACTATGGGTCTAGCTGGGATGATAATTTGCCGTACGCAGAGTTCTCATACAACAACAGTTATCAATCCAGTCTGAAGATGGCCCCTTTCGAAGCTCTATACGGAAGGAGGTGCAGAACACCATTGCTGTGGGATAGTGTTGGAGATCGATCACTTTTCGGTTCCGATCTCATCAGGGATTCCGAAGAGAAAGTCAAGCTGATTCGAGACAGGCTCAAGATAGCACAGTCAAGACAGAAGAGTTATTCCGACAGTAAGCGCAAGGAAGTGACTTACGAAGTGGGAGACCGAGCATATCTTCGTGTGTCTCCACTTCGAGGAATCAAGAGGTTTGGAGTCAAGGGAAAGTTAGCACCCCGGTTCATTGGCCCCTACAAAATCCTCGAACGTCGTGGAGAAGTTGCATACAAGTTGGAATTGCCGGAAGGATTGTCCGGAGTACATGATGTCTTCCATGTTTCTCAGCTGAAGAAGTGTCATGCCGACATGGCCGATGTTCCGTTGAGAGATACAGTGCCCCTAGAGGCCATACAGCTTGACGGTGATCTGACCTACAAGGAGAAACCCGTCAAAATTCTCGAGACTGCAACCAGAGTCACCCGCAGCAAGGTCATCAAATTTTGCAAGGTGCTGTGGAGTCACCACACCGAGGAAGAAGCCACCTGGGAGCGCGAAGAAGACCTTCTTCGAGATCACCCGCACCTATTTGCTAGCCAACCCGAATCTCGAGGGCGAGATTCATCTTAAGGTGGGTAGGTTTGTAACATCCCAAATTTCCTATTTGGAATGTTTTACAACTATAGCTAAGCATCCTATGCATCCTGTTTTAAATTTGAATGCCATTTGAAGTTTCAGAGAATTTTGAGTTTTGAATTTGAATTTCAAACTTTGGCAAGTGGGAAACATTTCAAAAACTAAGCCTGATAAATACTTGTCAAAAGTATGAGAGGAGCAAACATGACACTCCAAAAATGTCAGAGGAAAACATTGCCAAAAGATTTGGATTCAAATCTGAATTTTATTTGAATTTGAAAAAAATGGATTTTTATAAAGTTTGGATTTTGCCTTTGGAAAAATGTTCAAATGAAAGGGAATATTTCCCTGATCATTTTGGTATATATATACCCTATATAAAATATTTATAGATATTGTTTTATTTCTGTTTTTGTTTTATTTAAAAAATAAAATTTTAAAAAGGAAAACCCCCTCGGGCGCCAGCCAGGCCCCCTGGCCCAGCCAGCGCCGCACCCCCCCCCCCCCCACCCCCCCCCGCGGCCCCCCGGCCCCGCCCCCCCCCCCCCGAAGCGAGGACGACCCCCTGGCTATAAAAGCCGGAGCCCCCGCACCCCATTCCCCCCCCCCCCCTAGCCTCGCCGGAGCCCCTCTCCCTCTCTCTCCCGAGCACGCCGGAGACCCGAGCTCCCTCCGCCGCCAAAGTCGCCGCCGTCGACGCCCCAGGCCCGCCCCCCCCCCCCCGAAGCGAGGACGACCCCCTGGCTATAAAAGCCGGAGCCCCCGCACCCCATTCCCCCCCCCCCCCTAGCCTCGCCGGAGCCCCTCTCCCTCTCTCTCCCGAGCACGCCGGAGACCCGAGCTCCCTCCGCCGCCAAAGTCGCCGCCGTCGACGCCCCAGGCCCGCCCCCCCCCCCCCGAAGCGAGGACGACCCCCTGGCTATAAAAGCCGGAGCCCCCGCACCCCATTCCCCCCCCCCCCCTAGCCTCGCCGGAGCCCCTCTCCCTCTCTCTCCCGAGCACGCCGGAGACCCGAGCTCCCTCCGCCGCCAAAGTCGCCGCCGTCGACGCCCCAGGCCCGCCCCCCCCCCCCCGAAGCGAGGACGACCCCCTGGCTATAAAAGCCGGAGCCCCCGCACCCCATTCCCCCCCCCCCCCTAGCCTCGCCGGAGCCCCTCTCCCTCTCTCTCCCGAGCACGCCGGAGACCCGAGCTCCCTCCGCCGCCAAAGTCGCCGCCGTCGACGCCCCAGGCCCGCCCCCCCCCCCCCGAAGCGAGGACGACCCCCTGGCTATAAAAGCCGGAGCCCCCGCACCCCATTCCCCCCCCCCCCCTAGCCTCGCCGGAGCCCCTCTCCCTCTCTCTCCCGAGCACGCCGGAGACCCGAGCTCCCTCCGCCGCCAAAGTCGCCGCCGTCGACGCCCCAGCCCTCCCCGACCACCCCCAACCCCACCGAACCCCTCCCCGTGCTCCCCCCCCACCTCCCCACGACTTCCCCCAGCCCACCGACGACTTGAACCCCCGACGCGCGCTCGCCGCCGCCGCCGCCGGCGCCGGACTCCGGTACGTCGCCCGACGACGGGGGGGCGCGGCCCCCCCCCCCCCCCCGTCCGATCTCTAATCTAGGGCCACGATTAGAACCCCCGAAGGGGTATGTTTTTATTAGAAAACCGGCCGGTTCAGTCGGGTTATTAGGTTAGGATTATTTATTTTAGCCCGGCCGTTTTAGTTAAAAACCACTAGGCCCATTTAGACTATTTGACGCCCAGTGCACCGTATAGGCCCATTAGGCCTTTTTCTTTTATTTTGATTTTCTGTTTTAGCAGAATAGTTTCTGTTTTGAAAAATTGATATCTTTTATTCTGTTTATTATTTTTAGATGATTCTTTTTTTGTTGGGTTACAAATTTTATGTAGTTTCTGTAGAATATATATTTAGCTATGTTAAAATTAATTAAAATTGCTTTAATTTAGTTTTAGTCAGAATAGTAAATCTGCTATAACTTTAGTTAGAAAAATTATTTTTGGATGATTCTTTTTGTCCCAACTTTATTTTGACATTGCCAAACCATAAAAATTTACTTGAGTATTTTAGGATTAATAAATAATTAGTTTTAAGCAGAATCCTATTAATCCTAATTAATTAACTAGCTCCTGTTTTCCTAATATTTTAATTAGTAAATGAACTTATTTTTAACTTGTGATTAGTTATTCTAGGTTAGTTTCTGTCACTCTAGTAGATGAACTTTTATTTATAATTAATAAAAGTTTTAATTTATTTTTCTTAATAGAAATTGGATTAGGCCTAAAATGAGTTTTATAATAGCTTTTTAATTAATTCTTTTTGCTCCTAGTTGCTTAGTGAAACCTTTTCTGTTAAGTTAACTTAAAACCATGATTAGGTTATATTAAGGAATTTTTGTTATATAAAAAAACTATCTTAGTTATTGTTTGGAGTAGGGAAAACTTTGAGTGGTTTTCTTTGAGTTTTTCTTTCGGATTTGGTTTTGGTTGTTTTGTTGTGTTATGTTACTTTTGTTATGTTGTGTGATCCTATTGCTTTGTGCTTATTGTGTTATTGTTTGTCTCGGTAGAGTTTCCGGAGTGCGAAGCTTGCTACTACGACTCTTTAGCTTACGAGGATCATCAGCAAGGCAAGTTTTGATCATGTTATTTCCATACCTATGTTTTTGTGCATTAGTAATTGTCACCACCCCACCATGCATGCAGTAGTGAAAGTTTGAAGTCATTAAACTTGAGTAGTATCATGTGGTAGGATGAACCAATCCTCTTGTTACCATGACCCCGGGACGAAGTAGTTACTTTGCTATGCTCGTAGACGGGTTTTGGGTTGAGTGAAATTCATAAGCAAGATGTGAGAGTCAATGATGATGACAACCCCATGAATTACAATGATCAAGATGGACTTCGGAAAATCACTACTGGGTGGAGGACGGTTGACGGGCACCCTGGAGAACCCAGTGGTGGCCGGGATGCATGGAGAAGTGCCATGACATCTTGCGGAAAGCTTCACCCAGCCACGAAGAGAAGGATGGATGCCCCATGACCGGAAGCTTACCTGTGCAGCCGCAATCCATTATGGGCTCTGGCTGGGTTGACCCTAGTAGTGGCGCTGGCTGGACGGTACTACGAGAAGTAGAAGAACGGTAGGATTGGATGGGTACCGGCAGTAGCCAGAAGAACTCTTTGGAAGACCCTGTTTCATTCGTCCCGTCTTCAAACACCATGAAGTGCGAAGACTTTAAAGGAGGGAATGATTCTTGCGGGGAAAGTGCGCAACCCTCTGCAGAGTTTAAAGATCTAATCGATTAGCCGTGTCCCCGGTTACGGACATTTGAGCCTCTGGAACTTGGAAGTATTCGGATATCTCAACACTAAAACTAATTGAATTAATTTTGAGGGGTTTATGACTTAATAATTGGGAACGAGATATTGGTTGGCGGAACCATCTCAATAACTACCAACAATTGTAGTAATTTTGCAAGCAAGTCCACTGTAGTAGGATAAAATTTGCTTTTCGCAAAATGATGAAACTTAGAGCTCCACAGCCAAAATGCATATAGAGTTAGTAACTTTATTATTGTTATTCTTCATGACTTGCCAGCTTATTCCAAAAGCTGACCTACATGGCTGCAACGTATTATGTTGCAGAGATATATTCCGATCAGGAGTGAGGCTACGCTCCGCGCTTGGCGATTGCCCTTTGGAGTCGGATGAACTCGCTTATCTTCGACGCTTCCGCAGTGTTATTAGTTTATTTCTCATGAGTTGGCCTTGAGCCGAATTTATTCCCTTGTAATAAAGACTCTATATGAGAATCGTTTAATGATATTCAGGTGTGATTGAACTTTGATTACTTTATCGATGTACTGTGAGTACCAGCATGATCTTGGGATGGTACAGACACAGAGATTTGACCAATTTTGGGTCAGGTCGCTACATGTGGGTATTCCTCAAAAAAACGTATGGCTGGGCTAGCCATTTTCATCTTGAAAAAATTAATATCTGGGCTAGATATCTGGCCTGGGCTTGACGGGCCACATCCCGCCCAGTTAATACCCTGCTCTCCTCTGAACAACAACGAAATCATCGCCAAGAAAAACTCTGCAGTGCTCACGCCCCAAAAACACAAATACTGCTTGATCTGCTTGGTCCCAGCTGTCGGCCGCACCTTGTGCAATTCTCTCGTTTATATTGAATACATAGGTTGACAATGGTGTGGGACTGTGATGTCAGGAAACCAGGAGGAAGCAAAAAAATATAGTTGTACATAATAAGGAGGCACTTGCGTATGTACGGCTATGGCCCTAGTGGGTCCCGAGTGTCATCCAGTCAAAATAAAGTCATCTCCTGAATCCTCATGTTCGTTGACTATGTTAACAATACTCGGCGCCACAGCGAGCGCAACAACTCGAAGGACGACGGAGCCCTACAGATGGTCTGATAAAGCGCCCGCTGCTCATTCAGGAAGCCAGGATCATCGGACACCTATGAGCACCTCCGAGAAACTGAGACGGCATGAAACGGTAAGGCCGCGCTTGGGAGCTCTGGTTTATTTCAAACTTGTATTGACATACAAGTGTAATTTACTCGTCATCGGAAACAACGCGTAAAATACAGGCGTAATGAAACTGATGGCCCGAGGTCTGTAAGTTAAACCGGTGGGTTACGCGTGTAATTTGAGAGACCAGTGTATATTTTACGAGCACTGCTATATGGACGACATTACCAGATGATACATGCACGATGTGCGTATCATGCCATCCATGGGCAAGGCTGAAACAACAGCTAACGGCTGGATTAGCAATCGTCCGAGAGTCGTTCAGTGTTTTTATCGTGTGTGAAGTACTTCCGATATTTTACTAGTCGAAATGGACCAACCAAGCGCTTCGCCCGAGACCATCTGCTTTTATTTACAAGCGTCAGTTTTACAAGCGGTTTTGGTTGGAAAATGACGATCCAATCACGGCCTAATATCATGAGTTGGTCGGAAGATCATATGGTTTCACGTCTAACCTACCCGACTTGTCGTATAGGTTACGAATGAAACATAAGACGATGAACTTCTTAAGCACAGAAACAACAGAAGAGGATGATCTTCTTAACAAGCAAATCACTGGCATTAGATCGACATGCAAAACAATACGAAGCATTATTCTTAGGAGGCACGGTGAATAGCTCGTGATGCCGCACGCCACAACATTCCAAGATCAGCTTTGCAATAAAACACAAGGCCTGGCATTACATAGACAATATTCAGAACAAACTCTTAACACAGGAATATCTCAGCAGAGTAACTATTTACTTCTAAACTGAACACAGGAATAGGAAAAAACAATCGACGCTGCTCACAGCAAGGGCGTCCTACTCAAAAATATCAAATGCATGTCTTCTGGCTAACATCAATGAGCAAATTTTGACAAGGTTTTCCAATTCCAATATATTAAACTAACATCTTATTGCTAACATCAATGATTAAACTTTCACAAGCTTTTCCCATTCAAAATATGTAATGCCTATGATCGTGGAGTCCTGTCGTAGCTTCTTACTTGTTTGGGAACTTTTTGCCCAGTGCACTCCACGTGCTGTAGAATTGCCAATGCTTTCTGCAGACTACTCATGTCACCAGCGTCTAATAATACTCTGGAAAGCTTCTTGGTCATTCCTTCTGTAATGTAGCGCAAACAGTGACTGCTTCTTTCTGCAAAGTGGAACGACCAACTAGACCCAGTAATGCAGCAGTTTGCCTTAGACACATTGGCTCCTTTGTGCAGTTCAACTAAAATCGAAGTCGGAATAAAACCGAGCTTTAATTTTGATATCCCTGTAAGCAACAATAGGTATAAGGGAAACAATTACTAAGAAATAAAGGTTGATGACTTGTACTCCCAGAAGAAAAGCATCTACTGATCTACCTTATCTTAATGGGAAACAAAGCATGAGAGTAGCAATTCTCCATCAGTGTGATTCATTCATATTGACGGAGAAATTATCTTAACAATGCCTTGTTTCAACATGTATAAAGAACGACAAAGCAGAAAAGTACCATTCCTAAAACTATGCAACTGATTCACTTTAACAGAGAAATTATCTTAACAATACCTTGGTTAAACACGTAGAATGAACTACAAAGCAGGATAGTACCATTCCTAACAAGTGTTGCAGTTTTGAACTAAGATTCAGTAGTTAATTAATTCTGAGAGTGGCGTTGCTTAATTTTACCAACGGCATTAGATTAACGAAAAGCATAAACAGTTCCAAGGGAGAGTGGGCGCAACAATAGTATGTGCTTCCATATACTTATAAAGGGGGTGATGCAGAGTTTGTTGTAACAAAGCAACAAGCATCATGTCTAGGTTGGTCCCATTTTTGTTCACTACTTAATGGGAAAAGACAGCAATACAATAGCTTCAATTCAACATTTATTTAAAACAGTACCAATACAAGTAGCACAACATCTCAAAGCACACTGCACAATCATGTGGATGAAGGCCTGTACTGACCTTTCATGAGAACACCAGGATAAAATATGAATCTTCCAACACGAATAGGAAATCCAATCTCGTTTTCTGCACTTGCACTGAAATCAAGCAAAGTGTTTCGCGTAACGAAGCAAAATGTCGCAATAGCAACAAGTTGAATAGATATCCCTGTTTAAATAGAGGCAAAAAAGGAATCAATTACTGGCTAATAAAGGAGGATGAAACATGCGGCCACAAAAATGGTAATCCCGCCAATCCCTAACAAGTGTTGCAGTTTTGAAATAAGATTCAGTAGTTAATTCTGAGAGTGGCATCAATTACTGGCTTATAAAGGGGGTGATGCTGAATTTGTTGTAACAAAACAACAAGCATCATGTCTGGGTTGGTCCCATTTTTGTTCGCTACTTAATGGGAAAAGACAGCAATACAATAGCTTCAATTCAACATTTATTTAAAACAGTACCAAAACAAGTAGCACAACATCTCAAAGCACACTGCACATCATGTGGATGAGACCAAGATTTGAAACAACTCGCCACGAATACTAGAAACAAATCTCGATATCCTTTTGTGCAGTTCCACCAAAATTAAGCAAAGTCACCGGTGTGACACTCAAGTTGAACTGCACAAAACACTCTTAAAACATAAGTGTTTCGAGTAGCGAAGCAAAATGTCGCAATAGCAACAAGTTGAATCGATACCCTTGTTTTAACAGAGGCAAAAAAGGAAACAATTACTTGCCGATAAAGGAGGATGAAACAAATGGTGACAGAAATAAGCATCTAACTTATCTTGGATGGAAAACAAAATAGGATAGTAGCATTTCTAAAACGGTTGCATTGATTCATATTAACAGAGACATTCTCTTGAAACAACATTCGTTATAAAATGTAATTTACTTTTAACAGTGGCATTGCTTCAATTTTCCGGCGGCATTCTTAGATTAACAACAGCTAAATAGCTGTATGGGACATGCCAGCACCATGTGCGTCCACACGTATAAATGGGTGATGCAGAGTATGTAGCCAAGC
The DNA here is from genome assembly GCA_904067115.1 of Aegilops sharonensis. Classification (NCBI taxonomy): domain Eukaryota; kingdom Viridiplantae; phylum Streptophyta; class Magnoliopsida; order Poales; family Poaceae; genus Aegilops; species Aegilops sharonensis. Next base: position 560,732,827 of record LR880970.1, read on the forward strand.
AGCATATATGCGTTGGCCCCATATTTGTTCTCTTTGAACCTTTTTCCTATGTGAGGGCAGAAAATCTAGTCCTGCACAAACTACCCCCCAGTTTCTTTCCCTTTTCAACAAAGATATCGGTTCCTTACAAATGTGTGTACTGGGTTACCCCCTTTTTCCCTTTTCGACCAACAAAGCGGCTGGATAGCCAGTCTATACTACTTTCTGTCCCTCCTTTCCTCATTGAACCACGTCCTAGATTATTGCTCCATCCCACCGCACCCTTCTTTCCTCTTTGAACCAAGACCTAGATTCGACTACAGATCAAAAAAGATCCACATGCAGCTAGAGCAACGACGGTTTCAAAGAAACTTATACCTTAGGGTCGTCGGGATGTGGCAAGGCGTGCGGCGGGAGGCCGGATCTGCCCACACTACATACGGCAGCGAGGAAGAAGGGGTCGGTGGCCCTCCCGCACAGGTGCTGGATGAAAGAGAACAGCACAGCCGGCAGTGGATTGCCTCCCTCGCCGAAGGCGATAGAGTGAACGCTGCACCTCGTCCCCTTCCCGGTGCGACGGGATACGACGCCTCCTTCACCAGCTGTGAGGGGGAGAGAGAGACAAGAGGCCAACGCAGTCTTGTTTAGATCCGGTGAAGAGAGGGTGAGAGACTGTGAATATAGCAAACCCTAGCAAATGAATGTTGAGCCTCCAGCGTGTATACATATATGTAGTGCGGCGAGAGTGTGGAGAGTGCAAACCCTAGCGAACAAGCGCTGAGGCTCCAGCTTATATATATACTACTGTAGTACGGACTGAGCTCCGGTGCCTTCACTGCACCTGCTTTTGGCTATATGACAGGTGAGCCAGACACATTTTGGGCCCACCTGTCATAAACCCAAAGGCAGGTGCACTAAGTCAAATAAGTTGCATCCATATAGTACTCTCGTGGAGTGGTTTTCTTATTCTCTCCATAACAATCATTTTAAATTGTGTAAGTACGAAATGAAAATCTTTATTTAACGTACAGTGAAGAAAACTACTACTACTTCCGATGAACTAACGATCCACGCCCACGCGTCCTGGTCGCACTTCCTGTCCTTCACGTGCGGTACACTACCCTCCCTTAAGTGAATAACCACACATGCGCCAAATTTCGGAAACATGTGAGAGTGTGTACAAATAAAGAATTTTAATTTCAATTATCGGAAAGGTTTGAGAGTATTACAAAGTTTGACTTCAGTCAAATCTAATATGCGGAGTAAATAAAAATGGAGGGCTACTACGTCCATCCGGGTTTTTAGTCCACACCATTTTTTAAATCAAAGTTAATAGCTGGACAAATAAAATTACAGGGGAGCTGGAGACAAAGTTGTGAGAAGGCTTAGAAATCAATACAAAACTTATGCTCTTAGTACCAACGTCGATCCTTCTTTGAGGAAACATTTGGTTCATAGCCAATTGTGTGATAAAATTGCACCAACGTGAAATACGACTGCATCTCCAACGCAACCAAGGTGAACTGACGAAGGATATCATCTTTGTGTGTAACAAGCAAAGAGGACTGATGGAAGACAACTTGTTTTTCATTGAAAATCGATCAGCTTCACCAGCCGACGCAACCATGAGGCGCAACCATGAGCATTGATAGGTCATCGTGGTGATGCATCATCCATTTGGCATCAAGTTTGGGTGAGGCACCTATGAAGTTCGACAAATCCTCACTGTGGTCTGTTTCTTCTCAGTAATCAAGCTCGAGGAAGGAAGAACCACGTGGTAGAGGACAATGAGGCGGAACAACAATGGTCATCCAATTTTGTACAGTTCCACTAAAATTGAGGAAGACATGCCCGGGTATGGAGATACGCATCACTGTTTCCAAAAATATAAAAAAGGGATATAGTGTTGTTACTTTGTTTTACAAGATTAGCAACGACATCTCAATTGTTAATAAGAATTAATGAAAAGTACACCAACAAACAGAAGCATCATAATTATCTTGATGGGAACTAAACCAGCATACCCGAGAAAAAAAGCATTTCTTCATTTAACCAGTGATAGTACTACCACCATATGGACAATGACCGCACAACCACCTTGTACTTTTTGTCGAAACAACATGTATACCTCCACCGAGGCATAAATCAGGACAACTTTTCGAGTGGCATTTCCTCTATAATAGTACTAGTAGGTGATGTTGGACCGGCCGACGAACCCTAGCTACTATACATGGGGAGCTGGGGAGTAGTCGCATAGAAGAAAACCCGCACACAGCGACCTGGGGAGCTGGACCAGTACAAGAAGTTATACCTCAGGTGGGCGAGATGTCATTTATGCGAGCAGGCGGGATCTTCCCACACGACGGCAGCGAACAAGGGCGCGGAGGATCTTCGTCCGCGCCAGCGCCGACTTCGAGAGGACGGTGCGCATCGGCTTCCTCCGTCGCTGACGGCGACAATGTCAACGCTGCACCTCCTCACCTCCCGTAGCGGACGGGATTCGGCCGGATCTGTGACCACCGGTGAGGAGAGAGATAGAGTGGACACTGTCATCTTGTTTTGATATGGAGAGGGTGAGAGAGCGAGACACGAGAAACTCTATCAAACAAGAGGCTATAATGGAGTAAAAAAATCTCTCCACAGCAGTGGTTTTAAATAGAATACACGCACCCTAAAAAAATAGAATACGTGTGTTCCCGGAAAAAAGAAACGAAAACTGGCGGACAATTTTTTAATGTACCAAGAAAGAAAACTCGATCCAAAATACGCCCCCGCTTCCAGGTCACGAGAGTCATCGCGCACACACACATAGACATAGACATGCATATCCGTGTTTACGTAAAATTCCATTTCCATCTCCATCTCCAATCATATTTGTCCAACTGGCACATGATTTACGTTGTTAATTATATACGCAGCAATATTAACGTACATCATCTCTTGTTTGCGAACATCCGGACCGCTGCCATGGCCGGTCCGGACCAACCCGAACCCTCTTCATCACCCGCGCATGCTTCCTGCCTGAAATGGTCAGTGCCGCATTCATGCCCGGCCAGAGCGGACGCGACCTCTCACTGTCGCCGGCATTGAAGCGGCGCGCCGGCCGAGAGAGCGTCGCCCGCGCCGCTTCCGGGTGTACGCGACTGCTTTGCGTTCAAAGGTCGTAATAGCCGACTACAACATGCATGTAAAAAGTTCTTCGGAGTCCGTGCTATAGCTAGCTGTCCTCCCCCAACTCGTCAATCTCTTCCAGTAGTGCTAGTACTCCATGGCGCGATCCATCAACAAGCAGGCGGGAAAGTTATCGTATACTCGGTTTGCAGTGAGTGGCATGTCAAGCGACCATGTGGGGTCGAGCCGTGGAGGAGGGTGAGACATGACGTGATTTAAATGTTGGTTCTGCTCGATGGCGCGATCCAACGAAACGAAACGTTGGTTTCTCTCCGTTTCCATTTTTCTCCGAAAAAACGGGAACTTTCCACTCCATTTTCATTCCTATTCCAAGGTTTGCCCATTACAACATTCCATCAAATACAAAGGAAAACTAACACGCATGCTGATGCATCTCAATGATTCACAGATCATAGCCAATGTTTACTTCACAACTAAAGACAAAAGTTGTGAGAGCGTGTACGCAAGAAAAACTACTGATGGGGTCACTACGACTTAAACCCTAAACAGGATTTAATTTCCTGGCCAGGTAGAACCTGTCGAAGGAAAGACGGCTGGCACCCTCGGATCATATGATGCTTTTGTGCAGTTCCACTAAAATCGACCTGAGCATCCCTGATGGCAAAGATATTGAAGAAGTGTGATTAGAATAATAGTACTGGCACTAGTTCATGAGACATAAACTCATCACAAGTAGAAGCCGGTAGAAGTAGAGAAAGATCGACATGGAGATGGAGCTACGGCAGTGGAGCAAGCCGGCTCCAAAAGGAAGATGGACTACCTGGGACGTCGAGCTGTAGCTAGAAGGGCGGTTGGGACGCGGCATCGGCCCATACCGCGGTGACCCCCGATTGGGATGCACCGACTGTGGGTTTTCTCCCTCACCGATGTCGACCGCGTCTACGCAGAACATTGTTCCCTTCCCCCAGCTGCGGCATCAGGCCCATCGTTCTATGCTTGAGAAGAGAGCAACCTAAGCAAGCAGGCTTGTAGCTTAGGCTCCTGCTAGTTGCTACCTCTTGAGCACTGCGTTGGATTTCCCCGAAGAGGAGAGGATGATGCAGCAAAGTAGCGTAAGTATTTCCCTCAGTTTTTGAGAACCAAGGTATCAATCCAGTAGGAGACCACGCACAAGTCCCTCGTACCTACACAAAACGATAGCAACTCGCAACCAACGCTTAGGGATTGTCAATCCCTTCACGGTCACTTACGAGAGTGAGATCTGATAGAGATAATATTTTTGGTATTTTTGATAGATAGATGCAAAGTAAAAAAGTAAAGGCAAAGTAAAAAACAAAAGCAAGTAAATAGAGTGATATAGATTGATATGATGAGAATAGACCCGGGGGCCATGGGTTTCACTAGAGGCTTCTCTCAAGAGCATATGTATTATATGGTGGGTGAACAAATTACTGTTGAGCAATTGATAGAATTGAGCATAGTTATGAGTATATCTAGGCAATGATCATGTATATAGGCATCACGTCCAAAACAAGTAGATCGAAACGATTCTGCATCTACTACTATTACTCCACTCATCGACCGCTATCCAGCATGCATCTAGAGTATTAAGTTAAAAACAGAGTAACACCGTAAGCAAGATGACATGACGTAGAGGGATAAATTCATGCAATATGATAAAAAAAACCATCTTGTTATCCTCGGTGGCAACAATACAATACGTGCCTTGCTGCCCCTTCTGTCACTGGGTAAGGACACCGCAAGATTGAACCCAAAGCTAAGCACTTCTCCCATTGCAAGAACTACCAATCTAGTTGGCCAAACCAAAAAGGATAATTCGAAGAGACTTGCAAAGATAACTCAATCATACATAAAAGAATTCAGAGAAGAATCAAATATTTTCCATAGATAATACTGGATCATAAACCCACAATTCATCGGTCTCAACAAATACACCGCAAAAATAAGATTACATCGAATAGATCTCCACGAGACAGGGGGAGAACATTGTATTGAGATCCAAAAAGAGAGAAGAAGCCATCTAGCTACTAGCTATGAACCCGAAGGTCTGAAGTAAACTACTCACACTTCATCGGAGGGGCTATGGTGATGATGTAGAAGCCCTCCATGGTGGATGCCCCCTCCGGCGGAGCTCCGGAACAGGCCCCAAGATGGGATCTCGTGGATACAGAAGGTTGTGGCGGTGGAATTAGGTTTTTGGCTCCTGTTCTGATCGTTCGGGGATACATAGGTATATATAGGAGGAAGGAGTACGTCGGTGGAGCTCCATGGGGCCCACGAGGTAGGGGGGCGCGCCCTCCACCCTCGTGACCTCCTCGGAGACTTCTTGGAGTAGGGTCCAAGTCTCCTGGATCACGTTCGGTTGGAAAATCACGATCCCAAAGGTTTCATTCAGTTTGGACTCCGTTTGATATTATGTTTCTTCGAAATACTGAAAAAGGCAAAAAACAGCAATTCTGGGCTGGGCCTCCGGTTAATAGGTTAGTCCCAGAAGTAATATAAAAGTGGAAAATAAAGCCCAATATAGTCCAAAACAGTAGATAAAGTAGCATGGAGCAATCAAAAATTATAGATACGTTGGAGACGTATCAGGCATCCCCAAGCTTAATTCCTGCTCGTCCTCGAGTAGGTAAATGCTAAAAAAGAATTTTTGATGCGGAGTGATACTTTGGCATAATTTCAATGTAAATCTTCTTAATTGTGATATGAATATTCAGATCCGAAAGATTCAAGACAAAAGTTCATATTGACACAAAAATAATAATACTTCAAGCATACTAATCAAAGCAATCATGTCTTCTCAAAATAA
>LR880970.1:560782896-560801250 GCA_904067115.1 Aegilops sharonensis
AAAGGCGCAGCCCCTCCCCTCCCCAACACCTCTCCTCCTCCGCATAAGCTTGGCGAAGCCCTGCCGGAGAACAGTCACTCCATCTGCATCACGCCGTCGTGCTGCCATTGGAGTTGTCTTCCTCAACCTCTCCTTCCTCCTTGCTGGATCAAGACGAAGGAGACGCCGTCGTCCCGTACGTGTGTTGAACGCGGAGGTGCTGTCCGTTCAGCACTTGGTCATCGGTGATCGGAATCACGTTGGGAACGTCTTCATCATCACCACTCCCTCGAACGCTTCCGTACTCCATCTACAAGTGGTATGTAGATGCAAACTCTCTCTCGTAACTCGTTGCTTAGATGAACTCATAGATAGATCTTGGTGAAACCGTAGGAAAAACATTAATTTTCTGCAACGTTCCCCAACAAAAGCAACAACGCAAGCTATTGATCTACAACATAATTTGCAAAATACTACCAGGACTAAGTTCATGATAAATTTAAGTTCAATTAATCATATTACTTAAGAACTCCCACTTAGATAGACATCTCTCTAATCCTCTAAGTGATCACGTGATCCAAATCAACTAAACCATGTCCGATCATCACGTGAGATGGAGTAGTTTCAATGGTGAACATCACTATGTTGATCATATCTACTATATGATTCACGCTCGACCTTTCGGTCTCCGTGTTCCGAGGCCATATCTGTTATATGCTAGGCTCGTCAAGTTTAACCTGAGTATTCCGCGTGTGCAACTGTTTTGCACCCGTTGTATTTGAACGTAGAGCCTATCACACCCGATCATCACGTGGTGTCTCAGCATTAAGAACTTTCGCAACGGTGCATACTCAGGGAGAACACTTATACTTTGATAATTTAGTGAGAGATCATCTTAAAATGCTACCGTCAATCAAAGCAAGATAATATGCATAAAAGATAAACATCACATGCAATCAATATAAGTGATATGATATGGCCATCATCATCTTGTGCTTGTGATCTCCATCTCCGAAGCACCGTCATGATCACCATCGTCACCGGCGCGACACCTTGATCTCCATCATAGCATCGTTGTCGTCTCGCCAATCTTATGCTTCTACGACTATCGCTACCGCTTAGTGATAAAGTAAAGCATTACAGGGCGATTGCATTGCATACAATAAAGCGACAACCATACGGCTCCTGCCAGTTGTCTATAACTCGGTTACAAAACATGAGCGTCTCATACAATAAAATTTAGCATCATGTCTTGACCATATCACATCACAACATGTCCTGCAAAAACAAGTTAGACGTCCTCTACTTTGTTGTTGCAAGTTTTACGTGGCTGCTACGAGCTTAGCAAGAACCGTTCTTACCTACGCATCAAAACCACAACGATAGTTTGTCAAGTTGGTGTTGTTTTAACCTTCGCAAGGACCGGGCGTAGCCACACTCCGTTCAACTAAAGTTGGAGAAAATGACACCCGCCAGCCACCTGTGTGCAAAGCACGTCGGTAGAACCAGTCTCGCTAAGCGTACGCGTAATGTCGGTCCAGGCCGCTTCATCCAACAATACCACCGAACCAAAGTATGACATGCTGGTAAGCAGTATGACTTGTATCTCCCACAACTCACTTGTGTTCTATTCGTGCATATAACATCAACGCATAAAACCTAGGCTCTGATACCACTGTTGGGGAACGTAGTAATTTAAAAAAAAATCCTACGCACACGCAAGATCATGGTGATGCATAGCAACGAGAGGGGAGAGTGTTGTCTACGTATCCTCGTAGACCGTAAGCGGAAGCGTTAGCACAACACGGTTGATGTAGTCATACGTCTTCACAATCCGAACGATCAAGTACCGAACGCACGGCACCTCTGAGTTCAGCACACGTTCAGCCCGATGACGTCCCTCGAACTCCGATCCAGCCGAGTGTTGAGGGAGAGTTTCATCAGCACGACGGCGTGGTGACGATGATGATGTTCTACCGACGCAGGGCTTCGCCTAAGCACCGTTACTGTATTATCAAGGTGGACTATGGTGGAGGGGGCACTGCACACGGCTAAAAGATCAAACGATCAATTGTTGTGTCTATGGGGTGCCCCCCTGCCGCCATATATAAAGGAGCAAGGGGGGGAGGCGGACGGCCTAGGAGGAGGGCGCGCCAAGGGGGGCCGGGAGTAGGACTCCTCCTTTCCTTGTTGGAGTAGGAGAAGGGAAGAGAGAAGGAGAAGGAAGGAAGGCCCCCCCCCCCCCCCTCCCTAGTCCAATTCGGACTAGTCCATGGGGAGGGGTGCGGCCACCCTTTGGGGCCTTTCTCTCCTTTCCCTTATGGCCCATTAAGGCCCAATACGAATTCTCGTAATTCTCCGGTACTCCAAGAAATACCCGAATCACTCGGAACCTTTCCGATGTCCGAATATAGTCGTCCAATATATCGATCTTTACGTCTCGACCATTTCGAGACTCCTCGTCATGTCCCCGATCTCATCCGGGACTCCAAACTCCTTCGGTACATCAAAACACATAAACTCATAATATAACTGTCATCGAAACTTTAAGCATGCGGACCCTACGGGTTCGAGAACTATGTAGACATGACCGAGACACGTCTCCGGTCAATAACCAATAGCGGAACCTGGATGCTCATATTGGCTCCCACATATTCTACGAAGATCTTTATCGGTCAGACCGCATAACAACATACGTTTTTTTGACTGGGAATAACAACATACGTTGTTCCCTTTGTCATCGGTATGTTACTTGACCGAGATTCGATCGTCGGTATCTCAATACCTAGTTCAATCTCGTTACCAGTAAGTCTCTTTACTCGTTCTGTAATACATCATCCCGCAACTAACTCATTAGTTGCAATGCTTGCAAGGCTTTAAGTGATGTGCATTACCGAGTGGGCCCAGAGATGCCTCTCCGACAATCGGAGTGACAAATCCTAATCTCGAAATACGCCAACCCAACAAATACCTTCGAAGACACCTGTAGAGCACCTTTATAATCACCCGGTTACGTTGTGACGTTTGGTAGCACACAAAGTGTTCCTCCGGTAAACGGGAGTTGCATGTGTTTAGGATGAGCTGGCCCAGATCTCTTGTCTAGATTTGACTAATATCTCTCTTGTAAAATACATTAGTGGGAATAACTACATTTCCTTGCTGCAATTTTTACCCTTTTTACATGGAGATTTTTTTTAATAATAGGAAAAGCACCGAATACACTCAACTCAAGGGTATAGGTAGTGCAGGTTAAATTTGTACATTTTAACTGTAAGTTAGTGGAATCTGAAAGCTAATGGGACAAATTGTGATATAAGCCACATTTCCTGGAAAAATGAGCTACTCAGCACCTTTTTTCTTGCATATTTTTTATTCATGATTCAAACTAGGTCAAATGTGCTTTACGTTGTCTATCAAGGGTGTAATGTGCCACCACTAATACAGAGATCTGCATGCCTCCTTCTACAGAAAGAGTATGGCGCTCTTGATGCCGCGGTCCTTGTTCATATATTCCATCATGTCAGGGGGCAACCTCAGTTTGGTGTAAACGAGGGACGCCAGGTGGAATGGAAGTCTCATATTGTAAGTTCTCACTCCAAACAAACATCATTGGACTAATTTTTATTTTACTGTATATACGCCAATCTTGGACATTATGTAATACAATTAACTTCGTTTAATAGGTTTCCCGAGTGAATCGTGCACGTAGTCCCTTGCGGTTCTAAAACTACCAGGGATGCGCAAGGCAATTATTGGGAACGGAGTTCCTCTTGAATTCTGACAGCTGCAAACAAGCACCTACTGGTCAGCTTCATCTTCTAAGGAACCAACCTGTTGATAGGCTTTTCTGTAGTTTTCTCGCGCCCTAGCTGGTCTCAGTGGCTTGGTGCTATGACTCAGTAGTAAACCCCCTTGTAAATATTGCATGCTTTTGGGTTTGGACACTCTCCCCTCTGTCGCATTTTGGTTAATGCGATGCAATCGCTGCCACCTGGACCCTTCATCTTGTTGTGGTGAGTATGAAAATAGTTAAACCATGGTTTAAGAATGTCTTTTTGGGGGTGATGGGTTGGTGATAATCCTTAGATTGAGAAGTTCAGAGGAGAGAAGTTGTGAGATTGGACATGAGAATTGTTACAAGTCTTGGTCCTCTGTTTGACATTGAATAGGTATTACGTTTGGGATTTTGAGAAATGTTTGTTCACTTGTTTGGTTAGCAGTAATTCACGAGGGATTAGCCAAGAGATGGCAAGTTACAACATGGGTCGATTTTTTTTTAGGGTCAGATATTTGATGTAGCTCGTAGGTTTCATAAGCAAACTTACGGATAATGTTTACAAAGCATTAATGTGGAGCATCAAAGTTTCCCTTTTTTTTTTGAACCGGGTGCAACCCCTTTCCATTACTTATCATAACGGAAATACAGACTTTCAAAAAAAATAATATGACTTTCAAAAAAATAACGGAAATACAAAGTTCAGATCAATACCAACTCCAACCAACTCAAACTGAGCACCGTCCTCCTAACACACACAAGGAAACAGGAAAGGGAGCGCGACTTCAAAGCATCACGGGGAAACCCACCACGAGCAATCGTCATCAAGCAGCCCGTTGCGGGGCGAAAACCCAGTGACACCCAACTCCTAACTAAAGCCACAAGTAGCAAAAGGATCGACAGCATCAACATCAAGTTTATGAAAGGCTCACAGCTGAGCAGGCAAACACTCGCACAGGAGTGAAAGTAATGCGCAACAAAAAGGCATCAGATCGGACCGGGATGCAGGCCTCGGCACCAGCGAAGATAGCTTCAGTCCATCGTTGCCTTGACTGGAGCTGCACAAATCCTCATCATCGCAGAGGCATTCACCTTGAGCATCTTGGCACCACGCTCCATTGCCTCCTGATCAGCACCCGTCATCAAGCCTGCCCAATACGTCAAAAAGCCACAAGCAGAGTATACCACATTAAACGGAGTTTTGAGTTGCTTATGTTCAAAGTTTCCCTACATAATGTTTGTCCGAATTTCTCTAGAAATGGTCATGAAGAGCGCCTACCTGGCGCAATTCCTAGGAAGGATTAGGTTACGCTATCGCCAGCTGATCTAGAATTCTAAACCCCTCTCAAATGCTAGCTCTGTGCCTGGCCTGCAATCCAAAACAAAACGGCTAACCGCGACAACCTTGACATTAGAAACGTAATTCGTCCTAAGACCCGCACCGAAGCCTTGGCCCAACTGCTGACTGTGACGATCTTAACGCCCGGTGGTCGCAAGCTTCTTTGGGCATGGACGAAAAGTAGAGGAAATGGTGCATGTCATGCCTACCTAGCGGTTGATCTGAGACTAGCGGAACAGCATAGCATTCTAAAATGTGGCTGCCAATGCTTTACTAACAATTCTTAATATATGAAAACATTGTCCCTAAAAATATATCATGGAAGGTGTTCCTTTTTTTTTTGCAGGGACATGGAAGGTGTTCCACTATTTAGTTAATAGTGAAGCACCATTAGCCTACTTGCATTTGAGTGCTCCTAACATCATGGCTCAAATCTCTGGGCCGGAAGCCCGGAAAATCTCACGACCAAGTCTCAACGACAAACCTACCAGCCCTCTTGAGATCCTTCAGCCACCCCGAAGCATCCTCCCGCGGAACACCGCCCTTGACACAGAAGTTCTTCCAACGCCGCCGTAACATCGGCGGGCATTCCGTTTGAAGACCCGGCGACGTATATCGCAGCCCTAGACGATTCGGAGCACAGCATGTCCAGCACTCTCGCCCCCTGCTCCTTTATCTTGTCCTGCACGTACACTTTCCAAGGCTGATCCCGAGAGAAGGCGGCGAAGAAACCGCCGCCCTTGTCTAGGGACAGCACCCCTCCTTACCCCTGGGCGTGTTTCAGCCAGAAGTCCTTGTACAGGAAATCTCTGTCTTGGTTTCTACAGCCGAAGAAGAACATCACAGGAGCAGTAGTTGGATCCGCCGCGCTCTGTGCCGCCCTTTCCTCCACGAATGCGTGGAACGGCGTGCACCCGGTTCCCGGCCTGACGAGTAGGAGAGGAACCGATGGCCGTGGGCGGGGCAGCGATCCTCGGCGTATCCAACATGGTATAAGATGATCGCCTGCATGTAAGTGCACTGTGAGTTGCATTTTCTCGTGTGATTTCTAGCTAGAACAAGCAATGCGTACCTTCATTTGGACTGAGCCCCGCTAGCCATGTGGAGCAGAGACCATGCGGCGTCCTCTTCCATGGAGTAAGCCATGATACTACACTAACAGTCAAGTGTATCTGATTTGGGTGGACTAAGGGGGACGACGATATGGAAAAGGCTCTTTTCTTCAACGGAGGCGTCAGTTGCACCAGCCATTCAAAAGGCATTTGCACCGAAGGGAAATCCGCCAATACCTAAAACCAGTGCAAAATCCACGCAAGTTTAAGTCAAAGGACAACACCTGCAAGAAAATTAGTGTTAAATTTTTTTTTTTGACCGGAGTCGTAAGGCATTACTTACTTCTAGAACAGTCCGGTTCTCCTTTTGATTGTACCGGTACAGGTCGCCCCTTCCTTCAGGAGAAGTATAATCCTGAAGTTTTGCCTTTTCACGTTCATCTGTTGCAAAATAGCTCATGACCTACCAAACAGCATGGCATATTAGTCATAGACATCAAGGATACCAGTGGCCAATATAAGATAGTATCAAACAACTAGACAACATGTGTATGTGATGAAGAAGCATTCAAGGTAATTTCTCTTGCCTCGAAGAAATATCGCCGAGGGGAAGCTGATGTGACATCCATTGTCAAAGCAACAAAGGTCTTTAGCTTGATGGGATTTTTAGCAACTTTGTCCCCACCCTTTGTTCGAACCTGGGCGGAAAAATAAATTGTTCCCTCTTTCGTTAGCAAGAGAACTGCAACAGATTGACTGCTTGATAAGATATAGCAACAAAGACACAACTAATACAAGAATTCAAGATATATCCCTAGTTTTATGGATAAACTCAAGAACTACACATTTGAGATTGAGAAAGAAAGAGTGTTTATTGTCTAAACCATGATAAACTTCTGGCTCTACTCAAGCAGTAGATATACATATAAACACAAACAAGTAAAACACAGCCATCTTCTTACATCTTTACTTGGCACACACTACTGCTAGCTAGGCTACTCTCTAGCTGTAGCTAAGCTACTAAAGCAAGAAATTAGTTATTTTCATTTTGCAATAGAGTGTGCACAAAGCTACTAATGTTGGCCACAAAAGTGGAGCAGAGAAACATACAGAGAATAAAAAGCTAAATCCACAAGACGACAGAACAGATCCACATACCGTAATGTAACAATCGGGATCCAAGTTACAGCGCTTAATGAAATCATCAACAAGTGACGGATTCTGACTTGGTAAAATTTCTACAACATCACCAACTTGATAGCTGATGGCCTAAAATGAAAAAACGGTACATTCTTTTAGTTTCCTTGATGTGTTCAGGAGATGGTTGCAAGCGAATATGATCAAACGGATCAAAGAACATACAGAATGCCGATCTTCCAATTCAAAGTGGCGGACATCTCTGTCAGTGTCTCCCTTGGTCAAACGCTGATTTGTTACCTAAAAAGGTTAGCAATGCCATCAACAACAGAAACTAAGTAAATAAAAACGGATCAACTAAGTTATAAAGCAATATTCATTTTATAGTTACAATACAGATGAAGCATGAGCTAATAAGGATTCTTCCCATTCATACTAACAACAGTGAGCATGAGTTACGATGACCTTCTTTTATATCGGAGATATACCTCGAAGGTGTCAGTCATGGCAACAGTCAAGAGCAGAATGGCTATGAGTCTATGATGATGGAGTTGCACTTGTCCTTCCAGCACCCATCTACTATGCAGGAGCTTATGCATAATACTATTGTACAGCGAGGTCATACAAAATAGCCTACTAAAGTTCCCTCAAAAAAAAAGCCTACTAAACTATCACTTACGGATTAGGAATTCGGTTCAAATCCTTTCGACAACTGATGGATTTGTTGAGTGTAGCATATAAACATTATAAAGTTTCTGAGGTGTAAATAATTCAGTCACCTAATACACAAGATAGGGAAATATCTTATATGTTAATGCAGAACATTCCCTACAGATGAACGGTTAAGCTCTTAGAGAGGTACACAGAGCATACCATTTGCAACATGTGTTGTGGCTCTCTGCTATTATGGCACTTTAGAGCAGGGGACATTGATCGTGCTTTCTCAATTAATATCTTGGAGTCTGGAGAAGATGACATACAGAATCTATAAGATAAATTACACAGAAGTTTACAGATTACTAGTAAACATTAGCAAGATTGAGACCTCCCACCTGAAATGTCGGTAGCTTGCGGAGCCGAGTAATAGATGACTTCTACCTTTGCATCCCCCAAAATATTTAATTTACGATGACTGGCGTCAGATACTCTTGGTAGCAGTGATGGATTTGTTCGATTCAGGGACTTCCACAAAGATAACAACCATGGATCTAGTTCTCCTTCGTATCTGATATACGATAAGAAAATAATTCCTTAGTAACTTTGGGAATTGCTTTTGAACTGCTCACAAATAAATGCTCTCTATCATCAAGAAGGGAAAACCATTGCTTAAAATGTAACCAAAAAAACATATGGCATATGACTTCTCCAGAGATCACACATGAATATCAAATACTCCCTCTGTCCGGAATTACTTGTCATCAAAATGGATGAAAATGGATGTATCCAAAACTAAAATACGTCTAGATACATCCATTTCAATGGCAAGTATTTCCGGACGGAAGGAGTACAAAATAAAGATACTAAAATCATACCCCATAGAGTAAATTGCCAAAAACCACCACAATTGCGTCGCGTAATGCCAAAAACCACCGTTTTCATAAAAGTTTACCGAAAACACTGATTTTGAGTAATTCTTTGCTGAAAGCACCAAATGTTTGATTAAGAGCCGTTTGATGCAAAATATGACAGGTTGGGCCCGCTGTGAAGGCTGACGTGGCACCAAAATCTAACGGCATCTGCCCGAACGTTAAGTTAACAAAGGACCCACCCGTCAGCACCTACACTTCACCTGCACATTTTATCGAGCATGTTGTGTGCATCACGTCCACCGCCGCACATGCTCACTCGCAGCGTACTCCACCGCCGGAGCTGCTCCCGCCAGCGAGCTCGCCACCGGAGCACTGCCCCACCGCTGACCCTCCTTTCCCTCCTTGCTCGTCTCGCCTGAGCCCTCCTCTGCTCGATCCGGTCGCCAACCCGGCCACCGCCGCAGCTCGTAGCGTGGACGGTGCCGAAGACCGCCGCCGCCCAAGAGCTTCCGGTCATGCTCCAGCCTGCCCGCGGCGCGCTCCTCGTCGATGGCCGGTCTCCTCGCGCGCGCTCCATCGACGATGGCAGCACCACGAGGAGCCTCGCCGGCAGGCGGGCGCATTCTTCCAGCCGCCGGAGCTCGTTGCCGGACTCATGGACGCGGGCGCCGTGAGCCGCCATCACCTCCTGCAACCTCATCCGCGCCACAGCCCGCTCCGGCGAGCCCCGCCATGGATGCCATAGCCTCCAGTCGCGACCTCCTTGCCAGTCGCCGCTGCGGGCCGCAGGAGCCGGCGGCGCTGCTGGTGTTGCTTTGGAGAGGTCGACCAGGGGCATCGGGCTAGGAGCTCCCGCGACCGCGGCGGCGCCGGAGTTGATGTGCGGCCGCGCGCCATGGCGGCTAGGTGTTCGGGGAAGATGACAGGAGGAGAAGGATACGAAGGAGAACTAAGAAGGCACGGGGAAGCAGCTCGTCGGAGCTCCAGCGGCTGCGGCTGCCAGGCTCCCGTGCGTGGCGGCGGATCGAGGCACTGGCCTCCCGATCCGATCTCCTTTTGCGTGGCTGGGCTGTGGGCTCGTGGGGAGATAAAATATTTTTTCCTCTATTCAATTTTTTTATTTTTCTTTCTATGACGGATGGGGCCCGTATGGCAGCAACGATGGCCGTCTTCCTCAACCGTTATCCCAGGCCACGTGGCCGTGATGGATGGGGCCCACTGTCAGTTTTTGTGTCAAAATATGGTCAAGTATTGTTTTTAGTGTTTTCAGCAAACAAATTACTCAAAATTGGTGTTTTTGGCAAACTTTTATGAAAACGGTGGTTTTTGGCACTATGCGACGCAATTGTGGTGGTTTTTGGCAATTTACTCTACCCCATAGAATGTTGCTCATCTCCCAAGCCTCTCTCTATGATTCGTTTGGCACCAAGATCAAAAAGCCTTTGATCGAGCTTGATTGCAGGAAACTGCAGAGCAAACACAACTGTGAAGAGGAAAACAGAAACAAGAAGAAAACCATAACAGTCATGATTTTTGAGTAACAGAGGACAATCTACTAGCCAAGACTTCCTTGAAAAACAGTGAGAAAACAAACATGGTACTATAGCTAGCAATAAGAAATCCGCATGGCTAATCATGCAGCAAAATGAATGTTTGGAACATACAAAAAAAAGTTTACTTCTTGATTACGTGTAAAACTGGCAGTTCCAAAATGAACTTGTTATATTGATGTTATTTCTAGCTAAGCATTTGAATATATCACAACTCTAATAAGCTTTGCGACATTTTCTCAATCTGCTATAGTAAACTTTTTTTTGTAATGATACAGTTATATGGCACAATAAGTTGTCCCTGCCAAAATCATCCTTTGCAACCACCAGAAAAACAGATGATAGAATGTTGCTATAACCATATACTTCTTTTCCAACCCTACGCACACCATCACATGTTGCTACAACTTTGGAGTGTTATGTGCACAATTAATTCCCAAGAAACTAATGAACTACAGATCATTTCAACAAATCAACATAAACCATTGTACTAAAAGCAGCACATAGCACAATAGCAGGTTGTAGAATCTAGTCTGAAGACCCACATTGTACTCCCTATAGCTTGAGTCGCCGAGCCCAAACACGGCATAATGCAGTCCTTTCAGCCATCGCACACCCAGATGATTTCTGAGAAGGTATTTCCAAAAATCCTGCACAAATAAAAAATCGCAATTAGAAAATCAACAGTCTGAAAACTACCAAGCAAAGGAGGCATTTCAATCTAACGACCTTCATGGAATCTGGGGGATCTCCCTGCCCCATGGTAGACACAATGAAGATCATAAACCTTTCATCAGGCAAACAACTCTGCACAAACAAGTAAGCGGCGAGTGATGTTCACATGACATCAGATGGGAGGGTTTTGGGATGGGTTTTTGTTTAGGATTCCCAACTTACGGGATTAAAGCTTTCCGTGGAGAGAACGTCGACAGCTGGGCAGCCCCCATGCTCAGCCTCTTGGCCTACACATTCAGCAACATCTATGGCGTTGCCGGTTTGCGATGCGTAGAGTATGACGAGACGGCCCGGCAGCGGTGATGATGAGGGCGCCATGGGGAGGTGGGACCATGGGAGGGACAAATGGTGTCTGGCCTACAAGTTCAATGTTCAGTCCATTAGACCCAGACGCAAATCCTCCTTTGACACAGATTATAGATGCAAATTCATTATATCTTTTTTCCCGTCCATTTTATTGCAAGGACATGAAAAAGGACAGACCACTCCAAATTAATCAGAATTGAAAAAAAGTTCAAAAGTTGCTGATAAAAATAATTCCACGTGTATTGCTTGAACCTATGGGTATATACAAGCAAATGCAAATCAAGATTTGGGTACCCAATCTTAACATAACCTATCTACTACCGTATATCTCTAGAAGGAGCCAAGAGATCTAACAGAAAGAAACTAAACCATGCCAATTTAAGGCAACCGAAAAAGTGGCGGAGCTAGGATTGAAGCAAGACCCGGACCAAAATCTAAGTGCGTGTAACTATTTGAAAAGAAAAAAGTACCTCGTGAGGAAGTATAAAAAATACAGCTCATTTGGACTAATATTATTTAAGAATTCGAACTCATCGGTGCTTAATAATACAACGAACTACATAAACCATGGCAAAAAATAAACCATGGCAAAAGCACCATATAAAATACGGGGATACAGAAGATTGTAAATTTTGCCATGGTTTATGTTTTGGTTTCTGGAGTCGATAACTGGTTGAATGAGCTGTGATATTCTCCCTCCGTCCCATAATATAAGAGCGTTTTGACACTAACGCTTTTATTATGGGATGGAGGAAGTAGATAATTAAAAAGAGATAGCCTTGTCCTTCTGTTGCATGACATTGATGAGAAAATGCATCAATATTTTAGGTCTTTAAGGTACACTGCTACAAGAACAGGAAATTGAGGAATATCTGCGAGACTTGAGGTTTTAGGACGTCCATCACCTGATAAGCAGCCGCGCTTTTGCTCAAAAACCTGACAGAAGCCGCCTTGGCGAGACGGCGGGGAACGCAACGAAGTGCTCGACGCCACTAACAGGCGGCCGCAGCGGCGCAGGCGGGCAATGCGGGGGCTGGCGTCTGGCGCAGAGCAGGCTGGGGGCCGGGCAGCGGCACAGCGTCGGCGGCGACGGGCGACAGCCTAGCGGAGTAGCGGACGCGAGGACGGCGGGGCAGACGATCGATCGCCCCCGCATGGGCCCAAGCTCTTATTGGGCCCAGCTAGGCCGGCTGAGAGGCGCAGGCAAAGAAAAGGCCGGCTGAGAGGCGCAGGGGTTTATGCGGGATGGTTCAAAATTCATGTTGACGCTGGTGTTAGAACCGGGAGAGGAGGATCAGCTGCTGCGATTTGCAGGGACCAGCATGGCAATTACCTGGGAAGCTCAGCGCTGGTCATTGCGGGAGTCAACGACCCTGCGATTTTGAAAACGATTGCGTGCCGTGAAGCACTTGCTCTTGCGGAAGATCTCAACCTGAATAATCTGATCATCGCCTCTGACGCTAAGCAAGTAGTAAGTGACATCTCAAAGTCACTCATGGGCAGAAACGCTGCAATTATTCAAGAAATTAGAAGTAGAGCCTCTTCTTTCGATTGTAATTTTTTGTTTGAAGGTCGTGCGGCTAATAGAGAGCGCACACAAACTTGCCAAGTATTCACTCTCTTTAGGGCCGGGGCGCCACATCTGGTTAGGCCAACCCCAGGCTCCGAATTGTATCCCACGCGTTGTGGACTTTGATGATGAATAAATTGGTTTCACCCCTAAAAAAAACTAAAAAAAGCATTTTTGTACCACTTCCCAAAATATCTAGGGTCATAGTAATTTCGTAGGAATTCCATAGCGTAGGATTTCTGCATGGCTCCCTAAAATATTTAAAGAAAAGGCTGGCTTTCATGTTCAGAAGTTCTCTTTGTCACATGCATCCATCACTTTCGTCTTTCTCGGCTTACTCAAGTGATATTTAGCACAGTATCACACCGTCCTAATGCATTTTCACTCTTAATTTGCATGTTTCACTAGGAGAGACAGTTTGCCAGGAAGCTACAGAAAAGCACCATAACAAAAATCACCGAAGAAATATTTTTTGAGAAGTTTGAAAAAATCTTTAAAAGAATACATTTGGACATTTTTCACCTGAAAAGATCCAGGAGCTAGACCCCAACCAAGGAGGCCCATGTGCGGCCCACACGGACACCCCACATGGCCAGCCCTTGGGCCGTGACCAGGGGCGTGTGGGGACCCACATGACACCCTAATCATATTTTTTACCCTAATACCTCTAGATTTATTTTGGGGTGGGGGTGGGGGGTCTGCGCCATCTTCGACGCGGAGCACTTTTCATCTCTAGAAGCCTAATCTGTGGGAATTACATCCGTCGAGGTTTCAGAGGGCACCCCTTGACTGCTCTTCGACACGCTTGGTCTTATTTTACCCCCAAAACCTATTGATTTTTTTTCCTTTTCTTCATGTCATCGTCTTTGAGGTGAAAATGAGATGGATCACTTTTCACCTTTGACAGGTTGATCTGCCAAAATTTTATTTCTTTGGATGGGCAAAATCGAAGACATCAGCATCAACAGCGCTTTGTCTATCGTGGATATCATCATCGCTACCACCGATCCGATTTTACCCCTAGCTTGCAGCCACCCCTTACGAGAAGACTAAGGGGGTGTTTGGTTCGGACTTTTTCACTATTCTGACCCTTTCAACGAACTTTGTCACAAAATGAACTCGACGTGAAAATATTTCACGATCTGACCCTTTTAGCAACGCCGCAGCCCGCGGCGTTTCTGCCCAACATAGAAACGCCGAGGTAGCTAGCGTTTCTGATCAAATAAGAAACGCCGTGGTAGCTAGCGTTGTGGACCAGGTAAGAAACGCCAAAGGCGCTGGCGTTGCTGCCCATCATTGAAACGCTAATGACCATGGCGTTGCTGCCCTTTTTCATGTGCATGTGGAATGTGGATGAACAGCCTAACTAATAAGGCTAATTAATTATGACCAAAGAGGGTGGCAACGCCATGGTTCCTTGGCGTTTCAATGATGGGCAGCAACACCAGCTCCTTTGGCGTTTCTTACCTGGTCCGCAACGCTAGCTACCTCGGCGTTTCTTATTTGATCAGAAACGCTAGCTACCTCGGCGTTTTTATGTTGGGCAGAAACGCCACGGGCTATGGCGTTGCTAAAAGGGTCAGATCATGAAATACTTTCACGTCGAGTTCATTTTGTGACAAAGTTCGTTGAAAGGGTCAGAATAGTGATTTCGGCCGTTTGGTTCCAGGGACTTTTTTCTGTTGAGACTAAAAAAAGTCCCTAGCAAACCAAACAGGGGGGACTTTTTGCTAAAAGTTCTTAGAAGCGCTTTCTTGAAAATCTTTTTTAAAAAATCCTAGGGACTAAAAAAAATCCTAGGACTAGAGAACCAAACACCACCTAACTCATGCATCTAAGCTTTGATTTCTTTTATAACAACTGTGCCAACTCGGCACAAGAGGCGAGGCTGCTAGCTTCCTTCTTTTTCATTTTATTTTATCGCTTTCAAGTTTTGTGGAGAATCTAGGCATCTGATTTTATTTTTATTAGTAGATGAGACATGAGAGTGATATCAGCTTACAAAGGCAAACCTGCCAATTACGCGAGACATGGACATAACAATTGGGGTTATTTCCTAGCTGCACTGTCACCTTTCACCATGGCGTGCCATGGCGAACACCATTAGAAAAAAACAAAGAATAAGACACCAATCTTTCTTTCCTTTTCAGCTTTCACTCTCATAGTATAATCCTGTTGCCTTTTCACTTTTTCCTCCACTCTTCGTTCAAGAATCAATTCTACTCCCTTCGTTTCGATTTACTCGTCGTGGTTTTAGTTCACATTTGAATTAAAACCACGACGAATAAATCGGAACGGAGGGAGTAGGTGCCTGTTGCAATCTTTCTTGCAAGGATTCCACATCCATGGGAATGCTAGTGTGTGGCGGAGCAAAGCTGGGTACCAAACTATGATAGGAAAGTTTCAGAAGAGTAATAAATAAGTCAACGTTTGCTTCTTCTACCGGGGCGTTCAGTCTCTGGATTGGTTTCATCATGGGATCCTCCCGTTCGTGGTCTCGTGGATGCTGTGGTCCATGCCTCCATGGACTTTGTTTTATTTTATGAACGGGATTATCTGGTTTGACGATTGTTTGGCTTGAGAAATGAAATGGTTTGGTTACTTGATAAAAGGATAAGGGCATCTCCAGCAGTTGGCTCCTCAGGAGGGGCAAAAAATCGCCCCTGGGGGCGCACCGGCGCTAAACCGCGCACTGGGGGCGTGATGCCCCCCAGTCGCGGCGCCCACGGTTAGTCAAAAAAGTCAAATACGGCGCAAAAACGACTTAAATTTAACCCAAACATCGGCGAGTTCGTTCAAACTTAAACATATTTTACAAAAAAAGAAAAAAAAAACTACCGCGGGCTACCCCCGCCGTCTCCCTCGCCGCCCGCCCACGCGGTTCTACATGCCGAGGAGGCTGTAGAACCGCGTGTAGTCACCGCCGTCGTCGTCATCATCGTCGTCGTCGTCGCCGCCCCCGCCTACGCCTCCGCCGTCCCTGTTGCATCCCTCCCCCGGTTGGCGCGGCGGGTTGGACGGTCCGGGGGCGGCGGCGTCGTCGTCGTCGTCGCTATCGAGGACCACGACGCCGTGCTCGTCCTCGCGCCCACGCTTGCGGTCGGCGATCTCCTCCAGGGTCCGGCGCTGTCGGACCATCTCGTCGCGGAGGTAGTCGTCCCGCGCCCACCGCATGGCGTCCTCGTCGGAGAAGCCGCGCCGGGCTATCTCCTCGTACTCCGCGGGGAGGCCGGGCTCCAGCTTGGGCTCGACGAGGACGAAGCGGCCGGTGGGTGGAGAGGCGTTGGCGCCGATGCGGACGCCGGAGCTGCGGGTGCGCGCGCTGACCGGCGTGCCCTGGGGCTCCGGCTTGACAGGGCGGAGGCAGGGCGAGCCGCCGGACGAGGAGGAGGACCCCCCGGTCTCCATGTGCCTCGGGGTCCAGGAGCTTCCCCGACGGCGTGAGAAGGAAGGGGGAGCGGGGTACTCGAGGCGCGGCGTGTTGCCGCCCTCGATGTACTCGAGGACGGCCTCCAACGTGCGCCCGGGCACGCCCCCACCACCGACGCCGGCCGGCGGCGTTGAGCCTGCCGGAGGGCACGACGCCGTTGGTGGCCTCGAGCTGCTGGGCGTGACGGCGGCGGAAGTAAGGGTCCCAGAGCGGGCTGTCGGGGACGTACCGTGGCCCCTCCCTCGCCGCACGCGGCAGGTTCGAGCGGATGCGTGCGATCTCTACACGCCGCGCCGCGCCGGTGGGTACCGGGGGCACCGGCACGCCGCCCGCTAAACCCGGGCATGGGCAGCCCGGCCCGACGATCCGGCTCGAGCCCGGCCCGAAAAACCCGGGCCGGGCTTGACACTCGGGCCGGGCTCGGGCTTTGTTTTGCAGCCCGAAAGGTAGTTCGGGCCGGGCTCGGGCTTCTCTTTTTCTCTTTTTCGGGCCGAGCTTTCGGGCTTCGGGCCGGGCTTGCACGTACACGTACTAAAAAACACCGTTCGGGCCGGGCTTTCGGGCTTCGGGCTTGAGTTCGGGCCGGGCTCGGGCTTGAAATCAGGGAGAATTTCGGGCTTCGGGCCGGGCTCGGGCTTGAGAAATGAAGGTCGGGCTTTTACAAGCCCGGCCCGAAACCCGGCCCGGCCAGACGTTTGCCCAGGTTTACCGCCCGCGCTGATCCTCCACGCCCCGGGCACCCGCATGTCCGGCGGGACCGGGTACTCGGCCTCGTAAAGGAGACGAGCCTCGTCTTCATGAAGATGGCGGCGGCCGAAGCCGTTCGCCGCCGCGCCGTCGCCTGGGAAGCGCTCGTCCATGGGTGTGAACTGGAGACGGCGAAAGAGAGGAGAGGAGAGGGAGGAACAACGACGGCGGGAGAGTGTGAGTCGCCGAGTGCGCCGGGGCGCGTCATATATAGGCCGAGGCGCCGCCCGCGCGCGTGCCACCGTGTGTACGCGTGGCGGGTGAGGGACGCGCGTCGTCCGGTCTTCACTGCGCTGCCCGTGAGGCATCAATGGCGCAGGCTGACCGGCGCGGCAGCGCGCGGCAGCTTTGGCATTGATTCGCCGCGATGAGGACGACGAAGGGCCGAGAAGAGAGCCGTCTCGCTGACGCGGCGGGCCCGCGGCTTTTTCGCGCCAAAAGAGTTCGCCCGGTGCCCCCGGGCGCCCCCCAGCGCGCCGGGTTCGGGTTGGGTCCGCCGGCGCTGTTTTCGGCCCAAGCCGGCGAAAATCAGGCTCCTGGGGGCGCGACTGGGCCGTTTTTTCGGCGCCGGGACGAAAAAAAAATGCCTGGGGAGGCCTTCCTGGGGGCGCGGCTGGAGATGCCCTAAGAACCTTGATATAAATCATTATCTACAAAAAGCCTGATCAAATGATACGTAACAGGTCGTACTTTTGTCACTGAAACTTGAAATCGACCCAAGAAGAACGGATCCAGGGGGAACCCTAGCGCCGCCAAGCCCTTCGCTCTCTCTCCCACCTCTCCTGCCTGCCGCCGGGCAAAGCCCGGTTGGCGTCGGCGTCGGCGGGATCTCTCCTCCCCGCAGCGGCCGGACCTGGCGTGGGTGGCGTTCGGCGGCAGTTGACGGCGCGTTGGTGACGGGAAGCGCCAGCGAGGGTGTAACGCCCTCGATGCGGCTATACCTCCCACGTGTCGAAGCACGACTTAGAGGCATAACCGCATTGAAAGCAATGTTGCAAGTGAGGTAATCTTCACACAACCCATGTAATACATAAGGGAAAGAGATACATAGTCGGCTTACAATCGCCACTTCACACAGTACATGAGTAAAACATTACATCATACAGATACAATCAAGGTCCGACTACGGAACCAAAAATAAAAGAAGACTACCCCAAAAGCTACACAGATCCCCGATCGTCCCAACTGGGCTCCACTACTGATCA
>LR880970.1:560882881-560898662 GCA_904067115.1 Aegilops sharonensis
CCGCCACGTAAGACTCCGACACCCCCGGCCCACTAAAATCCTTCATTTTTGGTTCCATTGTCTTCCACTCTCGGCACATGTTCATTCAAATATCATTGAGCTTCGAACTTCGTGTCCGTTTTAGAGTAAGAAGGACGACGGGGTACGTGATGGAGGAGGATGAGTTGTTCTGCGATGCGTGGTTGATCGTATCAGCAGAATTTGTAGGCAGTAGTAGAAGGGGTTTGTCTTTTGCAGCGCGTGCATGATTCGTTTCATGCGTGAAAGTACATTGCGCCGTATGACATGCACATCATCTATGAACGCAGTGCGAAGCCATTGACATATCGATGGTACACCATCCAGAGCTCACTCACGAAGTACTGTGACGCGGTTGATCGGGTGGAGGTGGGTCCATTGCGCGTGGCAATAACGGAGATTGTAAGTTTTGCTTCTTCTTTCTCTACATGTTGATTGATTGATTCACTCATTGCTGCCTGCACGCACTGTCATGATGTACTACAAGTCAGAGGGCAGATCATTGACACACATATATTGTTGGGTGAAGCTCCAAGGGCAGTATGTGTGGGATAAAATGATCCATCCATGTAAAACTTGTTGAACATCCGTTAAATCTCATTTTTTTATTTATTTTTTTCGAAAAGGATGAGGACCCCCGGCCTCTGCATCTGGACGATGCATACAACCATTTTATTAATTATTCACACAAGACCTTACAAAGTCATACAACAGTAAGAATAAAGCCACCATCTAGGCGACATCTGTCGCTACTCCTATCGAGTTGATGAAGGGATGTTGATAGTCTGGGCCTAATACCAAACAGACCTCGCAGACAAACCAAACATCTAAGACTTGAGGTCCCAACCAGGACGCCTGTCGGGTATGGGGCACCTAGTCCGGCGCGCTCCTCAACCAGGACGCCTGCCGGGTATGAGGCCGCCGCAGCCACCTGCCACCAATCCATCTTTAGTACTGTATTGCTGCATCAACCTTGCCCAGTCTAGCTACCGTCGACGCCACCACGACGCCAGATAGCGCCACCATCCTGCGCTCGTCCATCATCACACGCCCATCGGCGAGCCCCCGCTGCTCCATGCCGCTGAGACCCGCTGTTGTCGACGTGTCGGATGTCATGCCGCTCGTCCTCTTGTCCCCTCCAGCCAGCACTTGGTCCAAAACGATGCCCTCAGGAGGGAGATCGACATCGAAACGTCGTCATCGTCCGATCCGATAGACCCAGATCTAGGGTTTCCCCTGGAACCTCCCGATCAGATTGACGTGACCCGCAACGGCGATGCCTCGATAAGGAAACGATGTCAGAGACGCCGCCATCGTCTGCCAAGACCGCAGTCAGGCGCGATTTTCACCGGAAGCCGTGTCGTCCTGATCTTGTGGCTGGCTAGAACCATGCGGAGTCTCGCCATGAAGACGTATGCCGCCGCTGGTACTCCAGCAGAGATCCTCTATACCCTCACCGGTCCCTCCACGCACCGCCGGCCAGCCAAGGCCACGCCGCGGCGGATCTGGACAGGACGCCAGATCCGCGGCCACCGCGACCCATCTTCAGGCAGAGCCATCCACCGGTTCATCCATGGAGTGCTACCACCATCCATGCACGAAGGGGAGCCCATCGCCGTCCTGGACCGCTGGCCGTCGCCGCACAGGCTAGGGGCGCCGCCCTGCCTGCTGCCCACCGGCACACCACAAGAGATGCCCCTGCCGCCTCAAGGGGATCCTGCTGCAGATCCGCCCGCCCTAGGGCCTTGGCACTGGGCCCGCCGCCACCGCGGACCTTGCCGGCGGCAGCAGCGGCAGGAGGATGGCTGGCGGCGCTGGTTTTTTGGCTCCCTCGCGTCGCCCAGGGAGGCGACACGAGGGGGTACCGGGGGGGGGGGGGGGGGTATGAGCACCGAGGGGCGTCCTAAACATATTTGAAATATTTGTACCAGACATATTTGAACTATATGTTAAATCTCATTGAATGTGAACTATTTGTACTAGACATATTTGCACGCTATTTATGGATGAATTTCATGATAATTGTCCGGTTAGTTGAAATCTGGTTTGAAATGGATGCGGCTACGGTTGGATGGCCGGCTTCCGCATCCGTGTTCGAGGACTGATCCCCTTGTCCGTGGATGAATACGACGTCCGGTCTAGGTTCAGTGTGGAAAATGACCTAGCTAGCTAGCAGGAAAAAAGAGTCGCTTGTGTGAGTTGTGATTTTCCTTTTTATATTTTCATTTCATTATATACTTTTAATGAATGAGAGGCATGACTTTGTTTTGTTCGCCTGGCGGGATGAAATGTGCCGATAATACCAGCTTCTGTTTTGTCTGCCGGACTGGATGAAAGTCATGAAACGTGCCTATCATATGGACTTGGATATAGAGAACAGGTAGAGAACATATGCAGATTGATAAGCATGAATATACCCGGCAAAGGAAAAAAGAAGGATAAACATGGAGAGTGCTTCTTTTCTTCCCCCTGTCGCTGGGCATGAGACTAGCCACAGTGGAAGTAACTTCAGTAGTAACATCGAGTCCAACTCAGTAACTTTGCTTATGTGGCAATGAGTTAATGAGGAGAGAGGTAATTACAGTAACTTAGCTAGTTACTGTAACATCACATGTTCCAATACAATATGAGTCTATAACCTAATAAATGAAGCTTTGCATGTTACCACACTTATGTTACTACCCACTATGAAGGTAGTAACATAGTCTAGGGATTTGTGTATGTTACTAGTGTATGTTATTATGCATTATGACTAGTCTCCGAGGAAAAGGCTAGCGTAGAGCCAAAATGTTTGTGTGGCCCGAGGGAGGCGGCGCGAGGTCCCACGAACCCATCACGGCCGTTCGGTCAGTCCCGACTCTCCGCGACGGATGGCCAGCGTTGCGCCACGCCACCAGTAAGCGGCGACTGGACATCGCCGTGGACCCAGCCGCCGGCAACGCTCAGCTACCACATGCGCGTCCGCTGTCCATGGCACAGGGCCATTGCTACGCTGGGCCCATAAGACGGTGACA
This sequence comes from Aegilops sharonensis, assembly GCA_904067115.1. NCBI lineage: Eukaryota > Viridiplantae > Streptophyta > Magnoliopsida > Poales > Poaceae > Aegilops > Aegilops sharonensis. The sequence continues at coordinate 560,885,914 of LR880970.1, forward strand.
TGGCAGCTGATGGGCTGGAATGGGAGACGTACGTGGCCTTGTCTCGCGAAAAGCCGAAGCAGCACAGGAGTAAACGAACAAGTTCTCTGAAAATAAAAATATTAACAAGCGAACAAGTTTTCACTAGAAAATTGATTAAACGAACAAGAGCTACACGGGACGTACACGATTGTTCCCAAAAATGCGGGGCTCGTACCAATGACACTTGGGTCCCGCCACACACGCAGCCATTTGAGTCCGCCTGGGCCCGCGGGCCAGCCACAGCAGCGGAACGTGCCCGCCGGCGTCGAGAATCCGGACGCGGCTTGCATGCTCCGCCCTCGTACTCCCATCCGTGCTCCGCTCACGTCCTTCCGCATCGAACGGTTTCAGTTTTTCCGCTCCGTGGCCCTTATCTTCGAAGGAAAAAATCACAAACAACCATGTATTTTGTGTCCTCATACCCGTACACACGTGTCTCATCACATCTGATTATATACCCGATGGATTCGATGGTCTGGTAGCTGCGGCTCCTAGTCTCAACTCTCAAGTTGCCATCGTACTCATCTAGCTTGGCTGCCGATGTTGTTTGGCGGCAGGTCGGAAGCAGCATCAATGGGAGAGCGGCTGCAGCGGCGATGGGGCCGTCGTCGTTGGTCGCCGCGGCTCCAGCGCCGACGGACAAGCACACGCGCGTACTCGAGCAAGCTGTGCATGGATGGGATGTTCTCCTTGACCTTGTCCACCAGCTGCACGCCTGTGATCTCCTCAAAGACGGCTAGCCAGCGGCGGCGGCACGACGAGCTCGTCGCGTCGGACGGAAGAGGCAGTTCTCGTGGCCTTGGGCTTTACGCCGACATTAAGAGTTGTCCTCTTGGCACTAGGCTGGGAGTATCGCCGACGTCGACGAGGTCGACATGGACGTAGCCACTGTGATCGTGCTCCAATTTTAACGACGTGCGAGTATTATGGAGAAAAATTATACGTAGTTGTTCGAGTGATTTATTTCTTCTAGAAAGGGCCACGGAGAGAAAAAACTGAAACCGTTCGATGCGGAAGGACGTGAGCGGAGCACGGATGGGAGTACGAGGGCGGAGCAGGCAAGCCGCGTCCCGAGAATCCAGGGCAACGTGTTCATGCAAGGAAAGAACCAACCCCGTCCATTCGAGGAGTAGATGACATGCGGGCCCAACCGAACAATCTAGGCCCACCCGTCAGTGCGGGAGGACCTCGCTTACGGGCCCCGCTCCACCCACCGGGGCCCGCCCGGCCCGGGGCCTGTTCACCTCCGCCTCGCCTCGCCTGCAAGGAGGGAGGAGGATATCATACGAGAGCGCAAGCGGACGAGCAGCGGAGGAAGGAATAGAGCAGCTTACGAATTCCCCGTCCCTCCCTGCGCCCATCCCCGCTCCCGCTCGCCCAGATCCCAAACCACAACCCTAGGCGCCGCCTCCGCCCCCGTTCGCCCCGCCCTCCCTGCGCACGCCGGCGACCCCGCCGCCGATGTGATCAGGCCAGGCGCCGCCGTCGTTGACGCTCTAGCGCCGCGCTTCTGCTGCCTCAGGGGGAGGCCCCGCACCGCTGGCGCAGATCGGGGAGGCGCGCGACATGCCGGGGGACGTCGCGACCTCGCCGGCGACGGCGTCGGCGCCGCCGGCAGCCGCGTCCTCTTCGCACCACCACCACCATCCCGCCACCTCCGCCCGCAGCGCCCTCTCCAACGCCGTCGCGGGCGCCTCCGCCGGTAATTTGCGGCGACAGCTCTCTCCATTTCGGTCTAGTGTGTTGTTCGGCTTGGGGGTGTATTCGTATGTGTGAGAAGTAATTGCTGGATTTGGGGCTTGTGCGCAGGTGTGATAGCAGCGACCTTCGTGTGCCCGCTCGATGTGATCAAGACGAGGTTCCAGGTGCACGGCTGGCCCAAGCTAGCCCCTGGCACAGCTGGAGGTGAGCATTTCTTCAGATGAACTATTGCAGTTTTTGCTTCTGTTTACGGCCATAGTGTTAGAACACTACATGAACCTACTTTCGGTACAAAGTTTTGATGCTGGGCTTGAATGTATCCACTGGTGAGAGCAGAGTGTCTGCATGGAGGGGATTTCATGTAGTATTAGTTTGTGGTGTCTTTTCAGTTTTCACCAGTCCAAAAGTTAGGGAGTTGAGAGAGAATCCTTTTCAGTAATAGAATACACATCTGATTGTAAATGTTATAATGGTTTGAATCGCTTGTTGGATCAGTTATGTCATCCTTGGCCTTCTTACAGGTTCGTGTCTTGCATAACCGTCACTTATTAAAATTACTTGAATCATATGGGAGGCATCACGTGGTGATCTGAGATTGCCTGACCTATGAAATCTTGCATGTTGAGTGGAAAGGGATATGCATAATGCATGTATTTGTTCTTGCATGTGAAAAGCATGGAGAACATGCATGAACAACCAGCTGTACATGTGGCCACTATCTGCTGATAGGTTGCTTTAGTGCTGAATATGTTTGTGTTTGTATTCAAGTGATTCCCAGGTAAAACAAATTCTTGTGAGATCAATCTAGGCTTAGCTGTCCTACCCCGACCTCTTTTCCAATCTCCCATGATTTCGTTGCGCAATCCTCCAATGTCATCTAGTTTCTTTGTTCTCTCATGGGTCACGAATCTACTGCCAATCTGGTTGTGCTTTGCCCCTTAATAAGTCTTCTCATTAGGGATTAAGGAAGATCTCACTAGCAAACAAGTTTAAATTCCAGTATTACTTTGATTTTGAACAATACTTAAGAACACAGCAATTTCTGCTGTCCTGTAAGCAGTGGACTTCGAAGTCTTTCTGACAAAATGGAACGACATGTTCTAGATGCCATCTGCCAAAAAATATAAGTTGTTTGCTAAAAGGAAATAAGGAAAGAATGTAAAAAATAGCAATTGAAGAGACCACGCTGCCATCTGCCCTCTTCAGTAGAATCAGTTGAAAATGTCTCCTCTAAGGGTTTGGATGAGCAGAAGGTTGCAAAGACGCAGCTAATTACAGGAGAATATCCTGAAAGAAGAATGAAGGCTGCATTATCAGAAAACATCTGGACGCGTAAGAACATTAAAGATGGTCTGTGGGGTGGCTGAGTGGGTGTAACTGATCTCATCTACGTGTTTTTGTGTAATGTGTGGAGTTCCTTTTGCACCTAGTTACACTGTATGCTCCCATTCCACACCCAATATGTATTGGCTATTTTATATGGGAATAAGTTATCTATGAACCTTAGTTGTGCACAGAACACTAGAGCGTAATAATATTTCTAAGCCTCATGTTCCAGGGATTATTAGAGATGTGCTGAGCTTACAATTACATTTTAGAACTTATGCTCATGCATGTGGTGAATGCAAATAAAATAAAATGTTTTTCACTTCAAGTACGCTGCGGTGATGCTTTTGGGCATAGCTCTGCCCAATGATACTCCAGGAGAAAGCCATCAGCAAATCCCATGCATGTGGAGAAAGTGATGTGTGCATGGATGATGTGCATTCTTAATGCTCATTAGTATTGACTTTGCATCTAGAAATCTGATTATTAGCACACATCATGTGCATACAAATGTGTGCTGGACTTCCATTAGACCGTTATGTCCTGTTGTACCAACATATTGTTATTGCTTATATTTTAGGATGGCTTAGAAAGCTGAGGTTTATTACATCACATCAGTTCTCTCTTCTATCTTTTTTTGACAGGATTCTCTGTTATATATTGACTAGGTAGTGTCATCATTGGGAGCTTAGAACAGATTGCTAGACGGGAAGGCTTTTGGGGATTGTATCGTGGTCTTTCCCCGACTATTCTGGCGCTTTTGCCTAACTGGGCAGTGAGTATTCACCCCTATTTTTTCTAACAACAATCACTGTTATGTTTTTCTTCCATGAGTATGATATTGTTACTACTATCACACACATGGTACATTCTGTTGTAGAGCTAACCGTTCCTGTATGAATGGGCAGGTCTACTTTACTGTATACGAGCAGCTTAAAAGCATGCTTGCTTCCAGCGGTTAGTGCTTTAACCTTCCAATGGTATTGTTTTGTGATGTTGTAACCTTCCATAGGATCATGTCATATCAGTTCTGAAGTCATACCTTACATTAATATTATAGAAGGAAGCCATCAACTCTCTCTAGGGGCAAATGTTATGGCTGCATCATGTGCTGGAGCTGCAACTACAATAGCAACAAATCCACTTTGGGTTGTCAAGACAAGATTTCAGGTATGATATAATTCATGCCTTGTCCTGAGCAGTAGTAGAGATGATACAACATAACTGTAGTTAGAAATTTCTGTTCCTGAAATACTTCATTCGCCAATAAGTACGCAGTTGTTCAAAATGTCTGGTCAAATTTGTACGTAATTAAATACATCCAGTTTGCAAGGGAACCATCTTTAGCTAGCATGCTTTTGAATATGGTAAACTTTTCGGGTCTCTTGTATTCAGTGGTCATACCTAGCATTATTCCAAGAAATATGATCCCAGTAGATACCAGGATTCCTGTCAACAACAGCTTTATGTTTTGTTTTGTAGACCCAAGGAGTAAGAGCTGGTGCGACGATCCCATACAAAGGCACGGTTGCTGCATTGACAAGAATAGCACATGAGGAAGGCATCTGTGGACTATACAGGTAACTTTTGACGGAATGATGGAACCTATTGTGAACAACTTTTAGCCATGCTGGTGACTCAAGATTTCTATGTTTTGATATGCTTGCTGATTTTTTTATTCCAAAAGTGGACTCGTCCCTGCCTTGGCTGGTATCACTCATGTTGCAATTCAGTTCCCTGTATACGAGAAGATAAAAGCTTACCTGGCTGAGCGAGGTATTACTCTCAGCAAATGTTTTTCCATAGAGAAATGTTTCTGGATGATCATGGCTGCTAAATTTGTAGAGGCCATATTGGATGGCCTGCTTAGTAGTTCTACGTATGACAGCAGCTTGTTTTCACAGATAACACTACCGTTGAAGCATTAAGCTTTGGTGACGTTGCTGTTGCTTCATCTCTGGCAAAACTAGCTGCGTCAACCTTAACATATCCTCATGAGGTATTAAGTCAATCCTCTGCAATTATGATCTACTGTACTCTTGTTACTTGTTAAATGAATATACTCAATATTTTAAGTTTGGTTATATATCTCAGACTATTTTCACTCCTGATAATAATTACAGGTTGTTCGATCAAGGTTGCAAGAGCAGGGAGCACCCTCCGAGGCGAGATACAGAGGGGTAATAGACTGTTAGAGGAGACAAGGAAGAAAACGAGGAGGAGCGTCTGCCTCACGCCCGCCGCCGGTGGCGCCGGAGCAGTAGTTGCCGAACGCGCCGCCCGGGTACTCGTGCTGCCGGTCGCCGCCCTCCTCGCTGTAGCCGAGCTCGCCGTGGTAGCCGTACCTGTACTCGTCGCCGCACTCCCTGCGCTCACGTATGTCGAAGGTTCCTCTCTCCGGCGTGTAGCTGCAGCCGCTGCAGCCGCTGCCGAGCGCCCGCTTGACGGCGAGCAGCGAGGCGCCGTTGGAGAACCTGAAGCCGTCGTGGGCGACCTCCTCCACGCAGCGCAGCGCCAGCTCCGTCTCGGCGAGGCAGGCCCCGCCGCAGTACTCGTCCACGCTCTCCCGCCCCACGTGGAACGCCCCCTCCACGCCCAGCCGAAGCTCCTCCGCGCACTCGTTGTACACCTTCAAGTTTGTTTTCGGTCCACACACGACAACATCAACACCATGCCACACATCGAATTGAACTATATATTGCATCCATCATGGCTTACATTGTGGTCGTCGAAGCAGTGGCGCTCCCTCTCGAAGATCTCCAGGGCAATTTTGCCTGCAACCATGGAGAAAAAGGAGCTCCAAATCAAGCGGGACTTGAGACTGATTTTTCAAAATTTGACGGTGAAAATAAAACGAGAAACAAAATGGACATATACTCACTGGAGAAGCAGCCTGGGAGCAGGGTGCAAATGGCAACGGCCATGGCCAAGTAGCCAATGGCTCGAGAGGGGTGAGGAGACATTGCCATTGCCTACGGAAGGTGTGCTGAGCAGAGCGAATAGTATGTTTTACGCCGGTGCCGTCGTCTCTGATCGTTTACATCTGGTGTGTGTGTGTTGATTGACTATATATACGGGGTTAATTTCCTGCCTTGCCCTTCCATTACTCCATCCAAAGGACGGTCAATTGTTCACTCTTTGCTACGTTTGCCCACAAGAAATGCTCACGGTCCAACTTTCTGCAATGTTTATGTTTTTGGCCAAGATTTTAAAAGAAATTCTCTCTTTTTACGAATATTTCGACTCCTCTAGATGCACTTTGTCAAGGTGTGCACCACCAACAGTTTTATTACTAAAACATTTCACCGGCACTAAAGTTTCATCTCAGCTTTAGATATGCTCCGGAGGAAAAACAAGAGGTGCATGCGGGAACAAGTTTGCGTTTGCTACTCTCTAACATGACCTCCTCTCTTTGCAGGACTCCCAAATTTTTGCCAATTATGCCCGCCGGGCAAACCAAATCTTTGTCCAAGTGCTGTCTTGCACGATAACATTTTGTCACTTGTTACGCGAGCTGGAACTGTGTAGCTTACTTTTGCTGATTCTGTAGCCAACCACTGCAAATATCCAAAAGCCTACTTGCTCATCTCGTAAAACGTACTATGCTTTTCATGTGACCAACTTAATCTTCACAAAATAACAAAAATGTATTAAATCACTAAATGGCTCTGCCTATTTTTATTGATTTATTTAGTTCGCCCCCACAATCCCAGTTCGTGTGACTACTGCAATGCCTGTAATTCTGGGAAGACATCGGAACATATAAACAACGCTAGAGTACCCGCCGTTTCAGGGCCATTGCACTCGCGAGGCATTTTTGACCGACCGATGAAGTTTCAACAGTGAAATTTTGGCTGGTGGCGGCTGGTCAACCGTCCGCTATTTTTCACATTGGTTACCACTTCAAGAGAGTATGACGGGTGGGGTCGTGAGCATGTAGGGTCAGCAAACAGAGGGATGGGTTCATTTGAGGGCACGTGAATGAATGGATGAGGGTGGGCTGTTCCCGATTGGCGAGGGCGAGAGCGGCTTGGAGAGCCACGACCAATCGCTCTCCCGAAAACCTAGCGCAAAAAGGGCCAATCCACTCCTTCCTCGAGCCCCACGCACTCCATGCCGTCCCGCCTCCCTGCTCCTTGACCCTCCGCCGCACGGCTTCTCGCGCCGCCGCCTTCTCACTCGCCTGCGGCCAGGTGCGAGATGCCACTGGCGACATGGCTGCGTGTGGCGGCGCGGCATGGATGCGAGCATCTGACCGAATCCGGTCGCAGTGCCCGTCCAGCTCGCCGTGGCCAACCCGGCTCGCGTCGGCTGGGGCCGCGTCCCTCCCCGAACGGCGGCGATGATGGAGGGATCCGCCGGCGCCAGCCAGGTTCCCGACCGACGGGCTCGCCGGGTCGCCGCCCCTCGGGGCCAGCCCCCTCACGCGCGCCGGCTAGGGGACCCCTCGGGGATGCCGCCCGTGCGGTGGGGACGTCCGGCGGCGGCGCGGGCTGGGGACCAAGCGGCGGGGCCCGTGATGCGTTCCGGTCGAGGGATTGGTCGGGCCGGCGCGGGATCTGAGACGCCGTCGAAGGATTTCTCGCAGCTTCGCTACCTGTTGCTTTGGATCCGGTACGATCCCCATCTCTCTCAAGTCCTCCCGCCACGTCGTCTCCTTCGGTGCTATGAGGTTCGTCCGCTTGCCTATCTGATGCGATCTTGGAAAAGAAGACACGATTTTGATTTGATTCGGTTTTGGTTCGTGCGGTCAGGGGCGTGTTTACGGTTCAAGGTGTCGTGGATAGTGCACAGGATGGGGGACCAGGGCAGTGACATCCAGCTCCTACTGGTGGATTCCTAGGGCTGCATGCCAACAACTGTATTTCTCCTCCCCTCAACCCCCACGAACTATCTGTTCTGTTTCTGCAATTTCAATGGCTTAGTTTCATGTGTCAGATCATTGTTGCCTGCGTATTCTTGTCTCCACCACTGAAGACGAATGGTGACTGCGGGCAGTATTCATACTCTGCTGCAGGCTGATCGTCCTCTTATATCAGGCTGATCGTTGTTGCCCAATTGGGCAATGGTTGTCTCCTCTTATACCAAACGTGATGTGTGTTGATCTTCTTAAATAGTGCCTCTCATACATATACTTCAAATATTGGTCAGACAAGAATAGGAAAGCCTATAGGTTCAAAAAATAGACAGGAAAGCCTCTTTAATTATTTCATTTCTAGGGTTTGATGTCAAGGAGGTTCCTATACCAATGGTGACAGTGGGCAGTATTCATGCTCTGTTGCATGTATGCTTATCCTCTCCACCCACTCTTTTCCAACTCTCTCCTGTTGTACTCCATTTTGATGTTTAGATCTCTCAAATCCATATGCACTCTTGTTGTGCACTTCAGTGATTAGGAATCTAATGTTTGATTAAATTATATCTTCAGTTTATGTGCTCATGGAGTGCTNTGTCAAGGAGGTTCCTATACCAATGGTGACAGTGGGCAGTATTCATGCTCTGTTGCATGTATGCTTATCCTCTCCACCCACTCTTTTCCAACTCTCTCCTGTTGTACTCCATTTTGATGTTTAGATCTCTCAAATCCATATGCACTCTTGTTGTGCACTTCAGTGATTAGGAATCTAATGTTTGATTAAATTATATCTTCAGTTTATGTGCTCATGGAGTGCTTGATGAATTGCGTGCAGGAAGCGGGGTTTAATGATGTACAATTTTGGAGCTGCTGGTTTAATTGTTCAAATGGGAGCTTCATAGGGGCATTACCTTTCTAGATTGTTGTTTCGTGGTTGATGCAATACTCAGTTTGGTGGTTTCCTTTTGTTTTTGCTGCAGAGGGTGGATGTTTCAGAATGGTGCGGACAGGTTGAGCAGCAATAGATGTTTTTTAAGTCCTAGGTGAGCACTCCAGGTTCTATGAATTTTCCCTTCACAGTACTGCAGTATTTTCATACTTCAAGGAAATAGAAATAATATGGTTTCTCTCTCCCAGATTGTTACTACCGAGAATGGAACTCGAGAAGAGGTACTTTTGGTGTTGTCCTATTACCTCCCGTATTTAATAGATGACACAAAGTTATCAGTTTAGTTGGCAAGAGAAAAAGTCCACATCAATTGTGAGGNCAATGGCTTAGTTTCATGTGTCAGATCATTGTTGCCTGCGTATTCTTGTCTCCACCACTGAAGACGAATGGTGACTGCGGGCAGTATTCATACTCTGCTGCAGGCTGATCGTCCTCTTATATCAGGCTGATCGTTGTTGCCCAATTGGGCAATGGTTGTCTCCTCTTATACCAAACGTGATGTGTGTTGATCTTCTTAAATAGTGCCTCTCATACATATACTTCAAATATTGGTCAGACAAGAATAGGAAAGCCTATAGGTTCAAAAAATAGACAGGAAAGCCTCTTTAATTATTTCATTTCTAGGGTTTGATGTCAAGGAGGTTCCTATACCAATGGTGACAGTGGGCAGTATTCATGCTCTGTTGCATGTATGCTTATCCTCTCCACCCACTCTTTTCCAACTCTCTCCTGTTGTACTCCATTTTGATGTTTAGATCTCTCAAATCCATATGCACTCTTGTTGTGCACTTCAGTGATTAGGAATCTAATGTTTGATTAAATTATATCTTCAGTTTATGTGCTCATGGAGTGCTTGATGAATTGCGTGCAGGAAGCGGGGTTTAATGATGTACAATTTTGGAGCTGCTGGTTTAATTGTTCAAATGGGAGCTTCATAGGGGCATTACCTTTCTAGATTGTTGTTTCGTGGTTGATGCAATACTCAGTTTGGTGGTTTCCTTTTGTTTTTGCTGCAGAGGGTGGATGTTTCAGAATGGTGCGGACAGGTTGAGCAGCAATAGATGTTTTTTAAGTCCTAGGTGAGCACTCCAGGTTCTATGAATTTTCCCTTCACAGTACTGCAGTATTTTCATACTTCAAGGAAATAGAAATAATATGGTTTCTCTCTCCCAGATTGTTACTACCGAGAATGGAACTCGAGAAGAGGTACTTTTGGTGTTGTCCTATTACCTCCCGTATTTAATAGATGACACAAAGTTATCAGTTTAGTTGGCAAGAGAAAAAGTCCACATCAATTGTGAGGATATGATGATTGGCATACTTACCCCCTGATGATGCCTCACTTCTTCAGAATTTGAGGCTGTTCTTCATATGTCAGGTAGGTCCAGCTATCGAGTCAATAACTATATTTGGTAGTGTGTGATGATACATTAATAATCACACTTGAATATGTTACCTAAACCTGTTTTGCTTTTGGATTTCTTCCATGTTTATCCTTCCTTTGCCTCCTCAAATTCTTCTTTGGCCTTAGTCCTTAGATTTCTGTCCTCCGCACGTTTTGTGCTGTTTGCCTCTCGGGTAGGTCCCTGCATGAATTACCTTTGGCATTGAGGTGAGAAAATTAGCCCCACCTTTTCTTGCTGCCCTACTATTCGATGAAATGCTTCTGCCCTGATGGATTCCGTTCTTTTTTTTGTTGGTGTTCCTTCTCGTCCTGCCTACTTTGCAAGTCTTTGTTTCACCTGTTGAATCGGTTCAATTGATTGTCCATACCTGGGTACGTTCTGTGTACGATGCAAATTCAGAACAATGCATTTGGTTTTCCGAACCATAAAACTTATCTAGCTTGAATTAGCAGATTGCACCATGAAAAGACATACTGTCCTTTAAAAAATAATGTGTATTAGTACCTCTTTAGACCCTGCTGCTTGCGACCTGAACCAGTATATACTTTTCTACAGTTTAGATGTTATATCAGTTTGCAGATGAATTCGTGGCTAATACCAGCATTGTGAATTTTTCATGTTTGTCTTCCTTTAAACCTCATGCATGCATGTGCATAATGCTCGTTGATGACTATTCCATTTGTTTTACTAACCCGTTTTTGAGAGGGAGGGTGGAGGGAGTTGGTTCTTATGTTTGTTGATTGCTTTGCAGATTTATTGGTGTCTGGTTCAGATAGAACATGTCCATTTGCATTAGCAACTGTTCGTGGAGTCCCTCGCTGCTACAGGTATGTTTGCTCTGTAGAATCTATAATATGCATTATGTGCTACTGCTTTTTTTCAATTAAACCATGAAAAAATTATGATATAGAAGAGATTATAAGGGGCGTCTCACGAGCACATGATAGCGAGAGAATTACTCTCTGACAATGCCTTAATTGCAGAATGGGGTGAAGAATGCAAGGAAGTTGCACATTGTCTCTCGTCACCTGACCAAGGATAGGTGAGGGGCCATGGATTTTTTTTCTCTCCTCCGCTCAGTGCTTGCCTCAATCATGTTAATTTATAGCGATTTAGTTTGTCCGTTTCAGTTTTGACTGACAGAGGAAGTCAATTGAGGAGTATGTTGACACCAGAGTCCAAGACCATGGGTGAAGCATTTTAATCAATCTGTTGTTTTGGTAAGTTTCTTGCATTCTTAGGATTTAAAATAACTGCAAGGATTGTTGAGTTCTAATGGTTGTGTTGGGTGTTTGCGGTGGCGAGGCTGAGCAGATCAAACTGTACGCACGGACCGTGTCTAATGGTGTGCCAGTGTGGTGGTGACTGCCACACACTCACACAAGTTCTTGGTATTCTGTAACCTGTAGATGATGGGTGGCGAATCCGGCAACCACAGATCCATTCCCCTGCATAATTTTCGTTGTTTCATTTGATTTGGTACAAGGCCTACTCAGAATGGGTTCCCAGATCTCAAAGTTGTCAGTTTTCTTGCCTTTAGTTTATAGGTACCTTAACGAATACATGTATTTACCATATTGGCAGTCAGCACCATACGGCATTCATTCTTCATGATCTCATATTGGAGGTTAGCAGTTCGAAGTAATGTAAGAGCTTGCATGTTTATAGTTCTAACTAGCTTTTAGTTTAGCGTAGGATAAGTCTTCTCTTCCATGAATTCTTAGTTAGCTGTTTATTTTTGCTGGCTGTGCATGACACTGCAATTTCTTCATAATTTTCTTCAAAAGTACCGTATGGCTGAAGAAGGGATGCAAATGACAAGAATTTTGAGATGCATAAACTCCTGTATTTGAATCAGAAACAGAAAATTGTTAGTTTTCTCTATTCTTAGTTATGCTACCCTGCTCCACGTAGGTTTTACAGTGAACAGCTGAAGAAGTTGTGATGGCGATGAAAGGACTGAAAGATTTGCTCGAAGCAAAGACATCTAGCCGAGATACATATGGTAAGAATCTTCAGAGATTGACTTCTTTTCACCTGCTATTGAGATATACACTTGCTCATAGGTCACAACTCAAGTTACTTCCTTACCTGCACATACAGTAGTGATAAGTCGACATAATTCTTCTGAGAACCTTTTTTTTTAATATGACAGCATTCTACCTGCCCTCTGTTCTCTTTTATGATATTTTTTGCTTTTCATACATTTTGTAGCAACGAAGAGGAGGGATCTTATGTATAATATGCGACATCCATGGTGCTGAAGGTGTGCTATTAAGTCTCAGTTACTCCTGCAAAATAGCATCTTAATAAACAAAGGATATGCACCGCCAAGCAGTTCGTTGTGTATTTTTTCCCTTCCAACCTTATTGATATGCCTGTTGCTCAAGGTGTTTTTACTTGTTTACCTGATTAACAAATGAATATAAATTTAAAACACAGGTTAATAAATTTAGCGCAGTCCTTGTTGAAATCCGTATTTTTATATGTT